>CM060323.1:64905122-64922622 GCA_030674155.1 Stramonita haemastoma | reverse complement strand
TCGAACCCAGGCTCTTTGTTTTCCATGCAGGCGCGTTACATCTTGACCACCGGTCCACATTTCGATGAGGCCTACATGTGCCACCCTCTTTATTTTTTTATATTCATTCTTTTACTTTGAGGATAATGAAATAAACATGTGCTTTTTTTGCATCCAGTACCTGTGTGTATCAGTTTTGTCATTTCAGTCATCTGTTCCCACTGGCACACAATAGTCTGCTCTTCCAAAGAGCAGAACATGTTTTTACACGTGCGCAAGATGTTCTACGTGCGTTCACACACGGAACCTCGGTTTACAGTCTCATCCGAAGGACTTTAGGGGAGAGTGGAGTTAGCACTGATGTTAACTTCAGGGGAAATATCCCTATGAACGGGATTCAAACCCGGGTCAGCAGATCACGAGCGTAATGCGCAACGCTCTAACTAACCAGGTTGTGCCGTTCCCTAAAATACATACAGTGCATATTACATTCCAAGTTTATCAAATTAGACAAACTTATGCGGTTCCCCTTTTATCCCATGTTTTATGAACGCAGATTACTTGGAACTTAAAGTCACAAGTCTGCAAACCATTGATAGAGTGTGGATTAGAAGGTCTGAAATACAAGAGAGAGAGAGAGAGAGAGAGAGAGAGAGAGAGAGAGAGAGAGAGAGAGAGAGAGAGAGAGAGAGAGAGAGAGAGAGAGAGAGAGAAGAGAGAGAGAAGACAGGACAGACAGACAGACAGACAGACAGACAGACAGACAGACAGACAGGACAGACAGACAGACAGACAGAGACAGAGACAAAGACACAGAGACACAGAGAGATGGAGACAGAGAGACACAAAGATAGACACCAGAGACAGAGAGAAAGAAGGAGACAGAGACACAGAGAGAGACAGACACACAGACAGGCGAGTCAATATGCATACACTCCCTCCCAGTGGAAAAACTGGAACCCTCCTAGGCTCCAGACTGGTTTACAGACCCATTTGTTTTCGCAGTTATTTTGGCTTCTGCCAGTTTCCTACACTGCCTTGTTAGTGGCCAAACTTGCATCATCTACAACTGGGATCTTGTGCACACAAACAGCACACGTCAAGAGGATGGAAGGAGAGGTGCAGATGCTGAGGTCTAGAAGTATCTGCCATGTAATACACCGCAGCTGAATAAAACAGCCACGCTAACTTGCAGCCCACGATGGAGATGTTTGTTACATTTTCTGCCCCAGTCAGTGTGCACTCTACCTCACATTCACATCTGCAAGTTGTTACAGTGTTAGATTTTAGGTAGGCCTAGTTACCCCCAGGTGATTTTTTTTTTGGGTGGGGGGCGGGGTCTATAAATGAAATCTGGATTCTTGAGTATGTCAGTATACTGTCGTCATACGGAAAAGTATGTGAGAATGTTAAAAATGGTGTATGTAAAGTGTGTGTGTGTGTGTGGGGTGTGTGTGTGTGTGTGTGTGTGTGTGTGTGTGTGTGTGTGGTGTGGTGTGTGTGTGTTTTGTGTTGTCTGTCTGTGTGTCTGTGTGTGTGTATATGCATGTGTGTGTATATGAATGTGTGAACACACACACACTCGACTCACTCACTCACTCACTCACTCACTCACTCACTCACTCACTCACTCACTCACCCACTCACTCACTCACACACACGCAAATATATATATATATATATATATATATATATATATATATATATATATATATATATATATATATATTAGACACCCAACAGTCTCGGAAGATTATGGAGTTGCGCTCGTCTTTAGAGCACAAAGCCTGCGTAAGTAAGTACGGAGGGCAAGCTGTTACCCATGCAGCAGACCCTCCCCCCCTCCCTCTCCACGCCACTGGAATGGTCCATTGGAAAGGCAGTTGCCGATACGAATGGTTCCAGTACCGTCGCAGGAGCCGCCAGAACGTTGCCATATACAGCCGCGAACCGCCTGGGGACTCCAACTCCCCAAGTTTTCCTCAGGGTGTGCATGCTGGTTTTTCTTTTTTTAAAAATAATTTTGTTATCCGCTCCTACCCGCACACGCTGGCCTGCTCTTCCGAATTGCGGAACGGGGTTTTAACGTGTGCGCAAGATGTTATGCGTGCGTTCGCACACAGGGCCTCGGTTTATAGTTTTATCCGAATGACTATAAATATATGTATATGTATATGTATATATCTATCTATCTATCTATCTATCTATCTATCTATCTATCTATCTATCTATCTATCTATCTATCTATCTATCTATCTATCTATCTATCTATCTATCTATCTATCTATAAGGTGTCCCTTAACCTAGGTGGTCGTAGGGGAGCGAGGCATCAGAGACCTCAGCTTCTCTAGGGGCAAGCATACCTTCCCTGACTCTAAAGAGGGCAGGCACCCATTTACAGCTGGGTGAACTGGGGGATTGTATTGAAGCCAAGGCACGCAAACAGTCACCCATCCTACTGGTAACCACGCTCCACGCTTGACTTGGGGAAAGCGAGTGCTCCGACCACTGTGCTATCCCGCCCGCATATATATATAATATATATATTATATAATATATATATATATATATATATATATATATATATATATATTATATATATATATATATAAATATAATAAATACTCACATTGTGTGCCCGCGGGAAAGAATGACAAAATGTACAAAACTGTATACACACGGGGACTGAATGTAAAAAGGCACATGAGTGCTTATTCCATTATCCTAAAAATAAAGACAGTGAAAATGAATCATAGAATATTAATATACATGCGCGTGCATTTGGCTGTAGAGTTAAAAAAATGTTAGAAAAAAGAGAACAAATCATAAAACATCAAACAAATTTTATCAGGTTACAATGTCCCCCATTCTTTAACGTCAGACCTTTAAAAAAATAAAGTCAAACAAACAACAACAATATAAGCAAAAGTGACTAAAAAAAATCCAAACAAAAGTAATCTCATCATTTTTTTAAAATTTGATTCTTTGGTAAGTCATTTTCAAAATGATTGAGAAGTTGGTACCTGCACTTGTCTTTCCTCACTACTTTTTCCTCAATAATACTTTGTGGTCAAGTGGGAATTGCATCTCTAGTAGATCCAAGTGTAGGCCATTTATATTTTTTTCCCAACTTCTCTTGCCTGTGCATACACTTAAAGTGTATTGCAATGTTTGGGTTATTATCCAGCTAAGACTGACCACTTGGCTGGATACAAACTTTATGACCTCCCTTGCATCCTTTAATAGGATCCCCAAACTTAAGGCACAAAGATTCACTAGCTGCTTATTTTGTCTTATTCATTTTTTTCCCAACATATATTCTAAGCATATTTTCTTTCTCTTTTTATCATCGTCTTTTGAGGGCAGCTTCAAAAGGCCACAGGAATATCAAATATTTCTTTGAATGCAATTGACACTTTTAAATTTTGAAATGTGTCTTGCTGTAAGGTACCACAGCAGGTGAAGTTTCAATCACCGCCGGATCCTCTGATGAAGGCTCATCCAGGAACCGAAACTCGAGTCAGGTCAGGCCAAAGGCCTGGTTCTTACACAGAAATGCCTACAATGCTACCACATAGAGACATTATTCCTAGAATTTATTTTCATACCTTTTTTTTTTTTATTTATTTGAATCTTCGATAAGTCATTTTCAAAATGATTGAGAAGTTGGTACCTGCACTTGTACTTTCCTTACTATTTTTACCTCAAGAAAACAAAGGTAATCTTTGAATAAAAAAAAAACAAGAACCCAAAGTGTGTGTGTGGGGGGTGACAAATCTTTTATTTCAAGCTTTCATCTCATATTTGCAAACAGGCCTAGTGCTCTGCATGACGTCATACCATATCAACTTTCAGTCCAAAATTTCGTGCATTTTCTTCAACTCTTTTTCGAATAGTGAAAGTGTCCATCAACATAATACCGGAGCCGTTTTTGTTGAAAAGATCCATGAAATAATTTGAACGTCTGAAGAGAAATGTGCTGTTCATTTGCAAGTAGTTAAGCCTCTTCCAATATCGAGTTATCACCCGTGGTTGAGGGTAGTAGCCGCACTTCAGCATTTATTTTTGGTCCATTTCCTACTATTTTCCCTATAAACTTAACCACATATGCAACACTTTATTTTTTATTTATTTTATACCACTTTATGTCACAGCAGATTTCTCTGCGTGAAATTCGGGCTGCTCTCCCCGGGAAGAACGCGTCGCCACAAGTGCAGCGCCTACCCATTATTTTTTCTCCCCTCGGGGATGGTGTCTAAACAAGACACCGGTGTGCATGCTGGTTTTTTTAGTATAAAATTTTGTCATCCGCTTCTACCGGCACACGATGGCCTGATCTTCCGAAAGGCGGAACGGGATTTTAACATGTGCGCAAGATGTTCTGCGTGCGTTCGCACACGGGACCTCGGTTTATAGTCTCATCCGAATGACTTTTTTTCGTCAAACTGGGAAGAAAGGGCAAGCTGGGTACAAACCCAGAAACTCGCGGTTTACATATTGGGAGGCGAACGTCTTAACCATTCTGCCACCGTCCTACCATTGCATCTTCCGAAATACCAACTACTTTTTGTTAAAACAACAACAACAAAACAAGCTTCAGACTCACAGCTCGTGTGATTTTGCACAAATCTGGTAGATTTGAATAAAAAAAAATTCAGCGAACACTGTGACCCCTCCTAATGTTGCACTCCTGCAGGGCCATCATCATAGCAACACCTGCCATCCTCAGATGACGATCTTTCCAGCCTCCTCCTCCTCCTCCTTCTTATTCCAACGCTAAGACATCTCTTGTCTTCTGTCATATGAGCGGAAATGCGTTGCACTGCCATTGAGCGCCTGTTATGTCAGGTCTAGCACATTCGACTTCGGCATGTGATAGAATTGTTATTTTTGAAGTCTAAAAAAGCAGGAGAATGGACCAAGAAGGCAGAAAATGAATGGGAGGGAGCTGACAAAAAGAAAAAGGAACAAGCGAGAAACTAAGAGAGGGATAGAAAAGAGGGGATTGCTAGCACAGAATGTCCAGAAGGTGGGGATGCTATTCATTCTGATAGGGATCCTAATATTCCTAAGGAAGAAGCCTTCTTATGACTACCTGGCATCAGCTTATGTCCTTAATCCCCAAACTGTTCACACCATGCATTTTTTTTATACCTTAAAGTTTTTATCAAATAAAAAAAAAGAGCAAATATATATATTTTTGACAGTAGAACTTTAAAGGAGACACTACTTAGCTCTGGACCAAAATCTGGAGTGTAACCAGAACAGCTTACTCTCAATGCTATCGGGACTTCTCCCGTGGCTACTAAAAAATCTGCAATGGTTACACTCCTGTATTAGCTTGCGGGTCATGTAGTATTTTTTGTAGCAGATTTTTTAAAGTATGAAAACATGCACAGTGCACTTGCTTTGGGGATTGAGGACATAGAACAATACCAAGTAGTCACGAGAAAGATGGAAATGATCATCAAATGAGGATTGCT
The DNA here is from genome assembly GCA_030674155.1 of Stramonita haemastoma. Taxonomy (NCBI): domain Eukaryota; kingdom Metazoa; phylum Mollusca; class Gastropoda; order Neogastropoda; family Muricidae; genus Stramonita; species Stramonita haemastoma. The sequence continues at coordinate 64,917,160 of CM060323.1, read as the reverse complement.
TGTGTTCCTACAGGGTTGACCCAGCGCATGTATATAGGAAGCCAGCAGACGACTAAGGACTGAGGGGGTACAGTGTTTCCTGAAAAATTACAAAAATTCACCTGAGGTGGTGACCACCACAACGTCCCTCTAACGACCGTCTCCCCGCGAACCTCCAGCCCCAAAGGCTTTGACACAAACTCACCACAGGCACAGAAGCGTATAAGGAAACCGAATCTGAGGTCACAATGAGACCAGAGCAACGGGAGCCATCGAATCAGAGGCAATTTTTATTATTGCATGATGATCAATGGTGATGGGGATGATGTAATGATGCTGCTGTGGAAGTGCATCTGCTTTGAGACTACTTGACAGGGTTTTACTCTACGCTTACTATCATAATATATCCCGGCGTCAACCGGGCCCGAGAGCTACAGACACCTGCAGTAACACTCTCAAATTCGCATCCGTAGAGTGGATGAAGCTCGACTATGTGGTCCCAGTCTCCCCACTGAGCCAACAGCACACTCACTCTGGGTAGGAGCTGGCCGGAGTCCGAAAATTTCCGATGACTCTAATGGGATTCGAACCCGCGACCTTCCAGTTCGTAACCCAAGGCACTAACCACTGCACCAAGACAAATGCTCTCCTGTGTGTGTGTGTGTGTGTGTGTGTGTGTGTGTGTGCGCGCGCGCGCTCGCGCGTGTGTGTGTGAGTGTAAAATAGAGAGTAATCGCCCGTGCGCGCGCTGGAGAAATCTATTAATTCTATTCTTTTATATCGAGGATAATGGGATAAGCACTCATGTGTGCCTTTTTTTCATCCAGTCCCCGAGTGTATGCAGTTGTGTAAATATTGTCATCTGTTCCCACCGGCACACAATGGCCTACTCTTACGAAAAGCGGAACAGGATTTAACGTGCGCGCAAGATGTTCTGCGTGCGTTCGCACACGGGGCCTCGGTTTACAGTCTCATCTGAAAGACTTCTGGGGAGAGTAGAGTCAGCACTGGTGTTAACTCCAGGCGAAAAATCCCCTCGAACGGGAATCGAACTCGGGTCGTCAAATTGCCAGCGCAATGTTCTAACCACTAGGCAATCCCGTCCCCAGAGAGAGAGAGAGAGAGAGAGAGAGAGAGAGAGAGAGAGAGAGAGAGAGAGAGAGAGAGAGAGAGAGAGAGAGAGAAGAAGAAGACAGACATGCATACATACATACATACATACATACATAACATACATACATACATACATACATACATAATGTGCATATCAAAACACACACACACACAACACACACACACACACACACACACACACACACACACACACACACACACACACACACATACACACACAGCAAAACACCAGTCATTTTCTTTCTGGACATGGATGTTAAATTTATTTGTCTTAAATATATCATAAATAGGATTGCTTTCTTACAAGAAGGTCCGTGTCGTCTGACCCCATCCGCTTAAGCCGACAGACAGACAGACAGACGGTCAGTCAGTCAGTCAGGGCAGAAACGGGGGCCACAGACCTGCGCGCGGACCGCCAACACACAGCTAGCGTACAGGAATGTATGGATCATCATCAGCATCATCAGTATCATCATCATCATCTTCAGCATCAGTATCGTACAGTAACAATTCATTCCTTCAACGTCAACAAAGTAACTATAGAGAGCATAATCGCAGAACAGCTTTTGGATAACAGAAAAATTCTTCTTTTTTTTATAACGGGTGTTTTGAACTATGAACAGATATTTTTTTTGTGTATATATATAAACAACAATTGTATATATATAATAAGAACAGTTTCTTTCCCAGTCAGTCTTTGAAAAAAAAGAACAACTTGAATTTTTTAAATGAAAAAAGTGTATATAGCAAACAGATTGGGATGAGTGTTTTTAACTATGAACCTATTTTTGAACAACAATTGTAAATAACAATTCCTGCCCTACCCAGCGTCTACACACACCAAAAAACATGAGACTTTTTTAAAGCAAAAAAAAAATCCAGAAAATTCTTGAAACAAGATTTGTTTTCAAGACATAGCCATAATTTATGTCATCGACTTTGTACAGGTTTCTTTTACCGGTGACACAACAAATAGCCAGATGGGAAGAAAAGAAAAACTTCGCTTCAACAATCTTGACGGTTTTTGTTTTTAAAATAGACAGAAATAACAACCAACATCACTTTAAAACTGTATAAAGGATACTAAACAATGTCAACAATGCCCACTGACAGTTTTGGTCCTCGAACGTGTTTGATTCTCGCGTGTGTTGAATCTAAAATCCTCAATCCCCGCTGACCCTTCCCCCTCCCCCCCACCTTTTATCATCATACCTACCCTTGTGTCCTAAAACTTGTTCATAAATAAAACACCCACTGTCACACAAATGTATAAAAAAAAAAAGTACATTGTATTCTGCTATGAAAAGTAGACCACTGTTGTTGTGGTACTAACCCTAACTCCATGAAAAAAATTAAGGTGTGAACTTTATCCCAAACTCCTCTCTCCTCCCCGTAAAAAAAAACACACTTCCGCACTCTATTAGCGGTAAAAATAGGGGTGGGGAAAGGAGGGGGAGGGGGGCAAGGGGTAGTAAACGGTATTGCTGAGAAGTGTGGCCATGTTGGGGTATGAGCCAATGAGCACAGAGCACTCAGCACAGCCCTCCTCTGGTCTGAGGGACAGGGACTCTGCTCCTGCTGCTGCACTCCTTTCCTTCCCTCAATAACACTCCACAGTTTAAAAAGCCCAGTTATATGTAAAATAAGAGAGAGAGAGAGAGAGAGAGAGAGAGAGAGAGAGAGAGAGAGAGAGAGAGAGAGAGAGAGAGAGACGATGATGAACTGTTTTTCAACAATAACTGATTCTTTTGTTGTTGTTTTGTTCTGCAAAACGTTTTGTACAAGTTACACACACATTATGATAATATATTATACGCATCATAGCAAGACGCCATAACAGTTTACTCTCATCTCTTTCCTCACATCTCCGCTTTCATTATTAAGTTAGAACAAACTAGCATTTTTCGTTCAAGGTCAACAGTCCATCAGGAGCAATCAGTTCCCAAAACGTCCACGTTGCATTCCTGTCAGACTGCTGCTTTGAACAAGTCGTTGGGTCAGACCCCCACCTCTGGATTTTCAATCCTCGGGAAGCCAGGTCTGACCAAAAAAAAACTCCACTCAATATACATGTTCCCACACTTCGCGTTATCTACTAAGGGGTTGTTTTTTGTTGCTAAAAACCGTTTTCAATATACATGTTCCCAAAACGCTATACAGTCGACTATTCACCGTTTGTGGGAAACCCGTTCGCTTGCAACACGCACCAAAAAAAAAGGAAAAAAAGAAAGGAAAAGAAACTGCCGGTACTGTTGGAGGGGAGCAGCTGAAGAGATGGCCCCGCCCCAAGAACACACAGACAGTTCTGCAGGGGGTCAAGCTAGGGGCGGACACTTGGCTCCCCCCCCCCCCCCCCACCACAAGTCTGCAAACTAAATCGCACGGCACACATATCCCCTGAGGTACGTCAACATTTCTACTGGCATATCGTATCCACAAGATTCGCGCACGCCATGCACGGACGCATGTAGGCAGGCACAAGACAGACACACAAGGACACGTCGACGGTCGTACGCCTACGCTACAGCTTTTCACCACCACTCGCGGCCTAACATAACACACCAAACACACACAGCTACACACACACACACGCCACCACACACACACACACACACACACACACACGCACGTGCGCTCACACACACACACACACACACACACCCACCCACACTGGCAACAGATCTGGCCCTTCAGTCCCTGTTGTGAGTTCTGGTGGGGGTCTTTTGGCACTGCACAGCGCAGAGAGGGAACTGAATCCCTTGCCGTGCTGTGTTCTGTGACCTGGGAAATAGCCTGCACGCAACTGCCTGCCCCCCTTTGTCTCTGATACCCATCTTACACGCTGGGGATTAAGAAGGGTGGGGCCACAATCGGGGGATTATCCACAGTGGCGGAGCCCCCTGCCCCTCCTTCCTTAAAGGACGAGACACAAAAGAAAAAGAATTTAAAAAGTAAAGAAAAGAAAAGAGAGAGAGAGAGAGAGAGAGAGAGAGAGAGAGAGAGAGAGAAGAGAGAGAGAGAAGAGAGAGAGAACTACTCTACGTCTACTGGTATCTAACAGTGTTCGGAAGGGTTGTAGAGATTTACGTGACCTACCACTACAAAAGAAAACTTAAAGATCAGTGGAAAATAAGTGTCTACATGCAGACATGGAAGATGAGAATTCGTGAATAATAATAATAATAATAATAATAATAATAATAATAATAATAATAATAATAAAATAAACAAAACAAATAAACTAGAATCGATCAAGGATTGTTTGGTGGAAGGGGCAGATTGTTATGAATTTTAAGGGGGAAAGAACCTGGGTTTAAAGACAAGGAGAGAGCAGGGACAGACAATAGACCCCGTAACAGTAAGGGGGACAAAAACTTGTGATTCAGGATGGAGAGAGAAAGAGAGAGAGAGGGGGGAGGGGAGGGGGGGTATAGGGCAGTAAGAATGGGAGCAGCGGGTTGATCCGAGACGGCACACAACGCTGTCTTCCCTTTCGCAGCTGGTTCAATAGCACTTTTCTCCTAACCCTTGACTTCAAGGTATTGATACCAAGATCACTGGGGGCTCTATGTTCAAACAAAAAACTTCTCACTATTTCTCATCTTCTCAAAACACTGCATTCTCAACCTATGGCAAACAGGAAGATGGGATGTAGATGGGCAACACGGCCGACAATGCGGGAGCTCCAAAGCGTCATGGCACCAAAAGAATCGTCATTCCCCGCTCTTACCGCCAACTGCGTGCCAACACTACCTCCAAACTAGCAGTTCGTCAGCAATCGGACGACAATGTTTCAGAAAATTAATGCTTTATTTTCTTCGCACCTTTCTTGATCGGAAGTGCTTGCTTTGAGCCAGAAGACGTCTGTGTGAACTAGTTTCGGGATCAGTTGTTATCGCTGAAACCCGTATCCTGGAAAAGAAGGAACTAACAAGTTATCGTTGAATCTTCTGGAATGAGGAACAGCAATGATAAAATATTCAAACTGCACCTACCTCGTGATTATTGACAGTCATTTTAAAGATAAATAAAGAAAGAAATGAAACTAACAAAATAAAACGAATCAACCAAATATCCTTGCATCAGTCTTCGTAATATTCCTCCACGCATTTACTCATGTATAACCTATGTTGATACTTCTGTTTATTTGGTTACAGCTCTTGCAGTGTGTGTGTGTGTGTGTGTGTGTGTGTGTGTGTGTGTGTGTGTGTGTGTGTGTGCTCGCGCGCTTGCTTGCTTGCTGACGCGTTTCTTCCCGCACGTCAGCCTATGTCCTTATCAGGAAACTGTCCCTCTACCGTGCCTGACTCGCCCGTCATACCAAAGCAAACACTGGCCAATTCTTCTTTTTGACTGACATCACATCAGGAATTCCGTGCTATATTGTATAATAGTGTGAAGAAAAAGTACAGCAAGTGAAAATATCAGTTGTATTTTGCAAGATGACGAATAACAGTCCATAATATCAGGCAAGTCGTTTCTATAGGTACACATTTGCCGAAGTGGACACATGAACATGAGACTATGAAAACACTTCACACTATACACTCTAGCCATACAATCATACATAACAACCAGTCTTAAATAGCATCTAAGATATACACAGAAACAACTACCAACGTGAAACGTTTTTCTTGTTGAATTGTGACTGAAAATATTCTGCAGGGATTGGGCATGTGTGGGCGTTGGAAAAATGGGATCAACTAGAAGTGAAAGTCAGTGTGAAAGAACTTTTTTTTGGGGGGGGGTTGGGGGATGAAATTTTTTTGTGCGTCGGCTCATGGTCTGTATACAAAATATACATCTTCAGGTGGTGGTGTCGGTAAATGCCATTTTGCCACTAACATAACAGGATACCAAGTTTGCGTACACACACCTCACATTCTCTCTCTCTCTCTCTCTCTCTCTCCTCTCTCTCTCTCTCTCTCTCTCTCTCTCTCTCTCTCTCTCTCTCCATGACAAACTAGCAAGCACGCAATAACACACCCACACATACCTTTAAATACACGGGTCGCGGACAGACACTGATAAACAAAAAAACCAACCTCACAAAAACAAAATAAACAACAAAAACACCCAAACTAGGTGAGATGGTAGCAGTTCCTTTAAGCAAATGATTGTCCCCCCACCCCCACCCAACCCCCAAGTGGACCACCCCTCCTCCCCCTCTCCAAAAGAATCCATCCCTATATGCACGATTTTCCTCCCCAACTCTGTTTTTTCTGTCTATCGGTCTGTACACAAGAGGCCAAGGCCCAACGTCCCCCAACTGGCCTGGTCCCCACAAAGCCAGTGCTGTGCTGCCTGCCATCTCTGAGGTCTCTCCCTAGGAGTTCAGCTGTCTTCATCACAGTTATGCCGCCAACACCATCACTACCCGCTGTCTTCACCCCAGTCGGCGAGTGATAACACAACAACAACAACAACAACAAAGAACACAATAAGGACCACCCCAACAACAACCAAAAACCAAATCAGACACAAACTGTACACACACACACACACACAAAACAAAACAAAAAGTCCTGTGTTGAAAGATGGATGAATCGAGGTATAAACACAAGAACCAGGTTTTGTAAACGTTCTCCCTTTGTTGGGTATTCTTTAAGTCTACTACTGGCTCCAAAGTTCAGTTCCCACAGTCCTCACGCTGTTTTGTTTTGTTCTATTTATTGAAGGGGGGAGACGCTTGGAAATTGCTCTTGAAAGTTGAAGAAACCCAGTGTGCGCGTGCTTTGCAAGTTCGAAACAAAACTGCAAAACCAAATGTAACCACAAAAACAAAAAACCCTAAGCTTGCACGACAGCATGTTTCTGATGCACGCACGCACACAGACTGACACACACACACACACTGAAGTGCAGTAGCGGCAACACAGGGAGGTGTGGAGGAAGCAACAACAGGAACAGGAGCAGTCACACAGGGCCATCCTAGCTGGATAGAAAGCAAGTCTTCCCAATCCTGGCTTCCGTCCTTCTTTTTCTTCTTGTTGTGGCTGCTTGACCTCCGGTCAGTGGCAGAGGGATCTTCTAGGTGACATGACGAGCTGAGCGACTGCTCGCTGAGGTGCTGGCTGATGTCTGAGGGGGGGGGGGGAGGGAGGTGCAGAGGAAGAGAAAAGGGGCAATGTCTCTACTGTTCCCCTCCAGTTCTGACACTCCTTCCTTCCTTCCTTCGTGCTCAGTTTGGCTATAGGACAGAAGAGAAGCTCACAGAGAAGAGAGGAGAAGAGAAGAGAAGAGAGAAGAGAAGAGAAGAGAAGAGAAGAGGAGAGAGAGAGAGAGACAGGAGAGAGAGAGAGAGAGAGAGAGAGAGAGAGAGAGAGAGAGAGAGAGAGAGAGAGAGAGAGAGAGAGAGAGAGAGAGCTGAGCGGAGAAGGAAGGCGCCAGTCTAAAGGAGCTAGCTAGGAGTTCCTCCTGCGGCCAGAGCGCGGCCTGTGCAGGGGGTGGGCGGCCTGGCAGTTGCAGCCCACAGTGACGTAGTAGCGGACCACCGACCACTTCTGCTCGTACGTGCTGTTGGCGCCCAGCGCGGGCAGCGGGTTGCAGTAGTCGGGGTCCCGCTTCAGCACCTTGACGCGGTACTTGTGCGGCACGCAGTCGTACAGTCTGTAGAAGCACTTGTCTGTGGCGCAGCGGCCGTCCAGCAGGTAGCGCGGGAAGTAGCCGTCCTTGAGGCGGCCCCAAACCTTCGTCATGTTGCACGTCCACGGCGGCGGCTTCTTGCTCAGCTTCTTCGCTTTCTTCCGAAACACCTTCTTCAACTTCCGCCGCAGCTTCCGGTTCCGCCCACTGAGGAGCAGCCGTAGCGGCAGCAGCGAGTCTTTGTTTTTCCTGTCTGAGTTCACTCCCCTCTCCGCACTGTCCGCACTGGCGGAGTTGTCCCCCTCCCCTTCCGCGCCCGAGGCCCGCCGTCTGCGCTTCATGTAGAGGTGGCGCTGGGCCTGGCCAGGCCGGCGGTCCCGGGGGTGGGCTTTGAGCTGGTCTACCTGCGAAGAGTCCTACCCGCCCCACCCGCTTTTTCTGGTAAAACCTCTCCTCCTCCTCCTCCGCTTCAAAGTCCTTCTCCTGCACTTCCAGCCCCTCCTCCTCCTCCTCCACCTCCTCCTCCTCCCTGCGGAACCAGTCCCGCTCCTCCCCGGCGTCAGTGACGATGTCCACGAAGTCCTCGCTCTCCAGCCCCCCGGCCCCGGGGTCGTCCTTCATGTAGGAGAAGGCCGCCTCCTCCATCTCGGGGGCGGAGCTGGGGTCCGAGCGCTTGCTGGCGTCCCTGGGGTCCTGGCTGCTCATGCGGCTGGGGTCGTAGGCGGGGCCCAGCATGGAGCGCAGGTGCTCCTCGGGCACGGGGCGGCAGATCCTGGCCCTCAGCCTGACGGAGCTGGCGTCCTCCTCGATCCAGGGGGAGCCCTGACTGCCGCCCGTCAGCATGGCCAGCACACACAGCGTCAGCAGCAGGCCGGGCACCTGCACACACATCAGGGGTCAGTGAGGCACGGGCAGAAAGAAGTGTCTGCTGACTGTGGTCAGGGCAGCTGGCAGCTTCTTGTGGCCATGCTGTTGTTTGTCCTGTATTGTAGGGTCTGTCTGTGGTTTTGCGTCTGTTCACTTGTAATGATATTAGATGTTCATATGTGTGTAGCGTGCTCTGTTTAATAAAACCTGTTTAAACCATAGAAACTCTTACAAATACCAAACAGAATTGTTACGAGCGGGTAAAACTATATGAAAAATACTTGATTCCAGCTGAATTCTAACTTGTATACGATAGCTGATACAGCAGCTGGTTTATGATAAGGGGAGGGGGGTGGAGGAGAGAAGGATGGAGATGCATTTCACAGACACACACACACACACACTCACACACACACACACACACACACACACACACACACACACACCACACACACACACACACACACACACACACACACACACACACAACACCGTCAACAGACGCTATGAACTGTGGCAGCAGCTCTCTCTAAACGAACGGCGTCCTCACAGGTTCCCAACACCAGCAGTGACGGCCTCAGCAGTAAACACGTGGACTCCATACGCCATTCTTTTCTTGACCACTGTCATTCCTTTGGGTGACAGACGGGTTGACTACCTTGTGCACTGCTGACCTGCCCTGGGCTGGCTGTCTCTCTCAGCCTGTCTACCCTGCCTGGGGTCTGCACATTTCCTCCCTCCCCCTGTGAAACATGCTTTTCCCCCAATGTAGCTTGTTTTCTTTTTGTTGTCTATTATTACTGCTCATATAACCCCCACCGCCCCCTCCCCCCAGTCCAAATCAGTAACCTAGTGTTTGACGGTTGGAAAGTCAAGATTCCGTTCATAGCCATTGTAGTCTCTGGCAGACCTTGTCAAAAAACAGGTGGAGGGGGGGGGGAGGGATTGGGGTTGGTGAGGCACCACCAAAAGCACAAAGTTAATTCACCACATCATGGCTATGATTTTTTTTCGTGTTTTTCAGTAAAAAAAAAACTTCATTAATCAAATATAACCCTGGTGTCTGGTATTTCCGCCACACAAACCCCCCTAAAACATAAATTATTTATTATTGTACTTCGACACAAAAACAACAACAACCCCCACCCCCCGAAACCAACCTAGATTGCAGCACACTACACTGCATATACAGAGTTTGTGATACAGTACAGTGGGGAATGGAGGAAGGAAGGAAGAACAAAGCAGGAGAATGTACAAACCCTATGCATACTAATGTAGTACAAACCCTGTCTATACTAATGTAGTACAAACCCTGTCTATACTAATGTAGTACAAACCCTGTCTATACTAATGTAGTACAAACCCTGTCTATACTAATGTAGTACAAACCCTATCTGTACACCTTGCCCACTGTAACCCAACACAGCACTTGTCAGCCTGCCTGCCTGCAGTCTGTGCACACCGAAGCCTGCTCCCTGCTACCTAATGAAACGCGAAGAGTGCAAGTGATATGCAATTATCTCTCTCTCTCTCTCTCTCTCTCTCTCTCTCTCTCTCTCTCTCTCTCTCTCTCTCTCTCTCTCTCTCTCTCTCTCTCTCTCTCTCTCTTGCCCCTAGCTGTATCTCTAATCTCCGGCACTGGGGTCCCCGTCACGTAGGCAGGCAGTCACCCCGTCTCTTCAGGACAAAAGTGGGATTTCCTGGCTGCACTGGGAAGCAGCAAGCCAAACACGCAAACTTAGGGCTGAGGGATGGCCAATAGAGTCTGTACTGTCTGACACGGCTGAGGGATGGCCAATATAGTCTGTACTGTCTGACACGGCTTTTGTTGTTGTTGTGACTGCATTGATGGATAAACGGTCGTAGGTTTAGAGTCTAACTACATAGACACGCGCGCATCAGCGCTGACTCCATTTCCCCCTAAAATCCTTCGGATGAGGCGATAAACCTGAGGCCCCGTGTGAGAACGCATGGATAACATTTTGCGCACACGTTTAAACTTGTTCCACTTTTAGAAAGAGTAGGCTATTTTGCACTGGTGGGAACTGATGACACAATTTACAGAACCACATGCACACAGGGACTGGGTGTAAAACAAAAAGGGGCACACGTGCTTATTCAATTATCCTCGAAATAAAAAGACCCCCCCCCATAAACCCCCCCAAACAAAAAACGCAGCAGACTAGTAGGGTGCCCATCGCCCCAGTCCTAAACCCACTGTCGTCTGGCCTGGCCTGGCCCACCCCGACCTGTGTCCACACCCCTCCCTCCTATCCCCCCTCACACCACTGTCCCTCCTATCACTATCCCTCACATCACTGTCCCTCCTATCACTATCCCTCACACCGCTGTCCCTCAATCGACAGGAAAGCGGGAGGGAGGCCTTGCTATGTAATGCATCGCAGAACAAGAAATATTGCCGTGTACAAAGCAACTAGGGGAGACGACTACAGGGGAAAAGGGAGAGAAGAGAGGAGAAGATGTAGGTTATATATATATATATATATTGCGGTTAGAAAAAGAAATTTATACAGAGAGAGAGAGAGAGAGAGAGAGAGAGAGAGAGAGAGAGGGGGGGGGTAGGGGGAGGAGGGGAAGGAATGTAGTTTAAAAAAAGTAAAAGACAAAAAACTAAAGTAAAGAGGGTTTGTGGTATGCTAGTGTATTTAAGATATGTTGACAAGGTTTAACATTACAACTTGGCTTGTTTAAAAAAGAAAAGAAAGAAAAGAAAAGAAAATGAAAGAAGGCGCTCGGGTTAGATAGAGCAGAGCAGAGCAGAGAGAGAGAGAGAGAGAGAGAGAGAGAGAGAGGGGGGGGGGGGTAGAGCTATGCAGAAGTGGCTGTAGAACAGGGCTGGAAGGGGATATCGGGTTGCCAGTTACAGGGTTATACTGTTACCCTGTCCCCGCGCCCAAACCTAGCCACGGGCTTTGAATAGCTTTTTTTGTAGGGGGAGGGGGGATGGTATGTCGGCTATGCACTCTCCTTGATGAGTCGAGTAGAGAGCTACAATACATACATACTGTGCTGCTCACTTCTGACGTACTCTCTCTCTTCTCTCTCTCTCTCTCTCTCTCTCTCTCTCTCTCTCTCTCTCCTCTCTCCCTCTCTCTCTCTCTCTCTCTCTCTCTCTCTCTTCCTCTTCTACCGACCAGATGTAATGAAACAGCCAGTGTCTCTAACATATCCTTACATTCCCTCCTCCCTCTACCCCTCTCCCCACCCGTCTTTTCTATTTCAGTTTCTTACCTTAAAACGTTGTTGGGTGACCTGTGGTTATTCCCCTTGGCTGAAACATCTCCCGAACAGATGAAACAAGCTGTAGGCCTAGTTCTAACAATTGTCTGCCTCCCCCCTCCTCCACCCCCACTTGTCGCTACTATCAAAAAATCAGTTTTTTACGTTTAAGTTTTTAAAAAATTTTTTTATTATTATTATTATTATTATTATTATTATTATTATTATTTATT
>CM060323.1:64872622-64887622 GCA_030674155.1 Stramonita haemastoma | reverse complement strand
AGACTTCAATGTCAGCATGACTAAACAACTCCAAATGGCGACACGCGACACTGCCATACAGCAGATGCACACGCTGAAGGATACCCTAAAGGAATCAGAATGGCCAACTCTCCACAGTGCAAACACGTGCAGGGCGGGGCAGTGGCACTCTGCCCCCAACCCAGCTGCCTGCCTGTCCACTTGGGGAGGGAGACCAGCACCTTCCACCGCCCCCAGAATCCCCCTGCTCCTCCCCTCAAGTCCTACATGCTGATCAGCTGAAGAGATGGCCACACTGTAACTGGAGGCTTGCCGGCCGGCCCCCCGCCCTTGACGTTAGCTCGCTGTGTGCAGGAGACTCCACAGCCTCGGACTCCAGGCCACTGCACTGAAGGCCGGCCTTTAGCCCCTGCCCGTGTTGGCTTACCTCCCCTCACCGCCCCACCACGTCACGTCTGGGACAAATATTTGGGCCTGGCAACCCGCCGATTGGGGTTTTGATTTCAGCCGTTTCTTGACGTGACTAAGCGACCTGCCTGGTCATTGAAGGTAATCTGCAGGAATAGCCAGCAGAATAGCGTTCAAAGGAAAGTAGGGAGAGGAGGGGAGTGGAGGTGGTGGTATTAACGGTACAGGTTGTGTGTGTTGTGTGGGTGTGTGTGTGTGTGTGTGTGTGTGTGTGTGTGTGTGTGTGTGTGTGTGTGTGTGTGTGTGTGAGACCACATTACTTGGACCTTGACTCAGGGTAGCGGCACCTAGTGTTGTGATTTTGTTGAAGTTGTAGTGGAGTCATGATTTGACATTTTGGATGAATGCACATCGGCGGTTAATCTTGCAGAAATGATCTGCATATATCAGCCCATTTTTTGACACTTCATTGACATAACAGTTTCTGCTGCATGATAGTGTACTCACAGTTGTTCACTGTAGTGTTACATTGTTGTCAGTGTTGCTGCATTGCTGTTTGCTGGCTCCCGGCTACTTCTTGGTGTGATGGTTCAAGAAATGTTCTGGCTTTGTTGTGGGGTGTGTATGTGTGTACTTACAGTCCCCGCCAATCCCTCCGTCCTTGTAGATAAAACAGGAAATCAGCTGTGTGTGTGTGTGTGTGTGTGTGTGTGTGTGTGTGTGTGTGTGTGTGTGAGAGGAGAGAGAGTGAGAGAGAGAGAGAGTCTTCAAAAACACAAGCAGTTACCATTAAATTATATATATATATATTATATATATATATATATATATATATATATATATATATATATATATATATATATATATATATATATATATATAAACTCTCATATCATAAAGAAGCACTAGGCTAGTTCACCAAGTTGTCTGTACACACACCGCACCACAACAACAAAACAAAACAAAACAAAACAACCCCAACATCTCATTTCACCTGCAGTGAGAACCAGCAACGGGGGACGGGATAGCCCGGTGGTCAGAGTGATGCGCTCGTGATCTGCTGACCCGAGTTCGAATCTCGTTCAAGAGGATTTTTCTCCTGGAGTTAACATCAGTGCCGACTCCACTCCCCCAAAAGTCCTTCCGATGAGACAATAAACCGAGGCCCCGTGTGCTAACGCGAGCAGAACATCTTGCGCACACGTTAAAACCCGTTCCACTTTTGGGAAGAGTAGGCCAATGTGCGCCGGTGGAAACGGATGACAAAATTGACAAAGCTGCATACACACGGGGACTGGATGTAAAAGAAAAGCACATGGAGTCTTATTCCATTATCCTACAAACAAAAGAATAAATAAAAGAATAAATAAATAAATAAATAAATGAAAAAATCGCCACAATATTTGATAATAGAATTATATAAAAACTGGTTGTGTAAGGAAACCCCCCCCCCCCCCCTAAACTTCCCACAGTGACCTCAGGTCCGCTGCCCGCATGCCGTGCAGTGCTGTGCTGTGCTGTGCTGTGTTGTGCTGTGCTGTGTTGTGCTGTGCTGTACTACACTAGTGGAGTTTGGTTACCGCCACTTCACCCCGCTGCTTCAGCACACAGCACACTGTGCTAATACCTGCACCTATTACAATGCCTTTACCTACTGCCTGTGCACACAGCACACTGTGCTAATACCTGCACCTATTACAATGCCGTTACCTACTGCCTGTGCACACAGCACACTGCTAATACCTGCACCTATTACAATGCCTTTACCTACTGCCTGTGCACACAGCACACTGTGCTAATACCTGCACCTATTACAATGCCTTTACCTACTGCCTGTGCACACAGCACACTGTGCTAATACCTGCACCTATTACAATGCCTTTACCTACTGCCTGTGCACACAGCACACTGTGCTAATACCTGCACCTATTACAATGCCGTTACCTACTGCCTGTGCACACAGCACACTGCTAATACCTGCACCTATTACAATGCCTTTACCTACTGCCTGTGCACACAGCACACTGTGCTAATACCTGCACCTATTACAATGCCTTTACCTACTGCCTGTGCACACAGCACACTGTGCTAATACCTGCACCTATTACAATGCCTTTACCTACTGCCTGTGCACACAGCACACTGTGCTAATACCTGCACCTATTACAATGCCTTTACCTACTGCCTGTGCACACAGCACACTGTGCTAATACCTGCACCTATTACAATGCCTTTACCTACTGCCTGTGCACACAGCACACTGTGCTAATACCTGCACCTATTACAATGCCTTTACCTACTGCTTGTGCACACAGCACACTGTGCTAATACCTGCACCTATTACAATGCCGTCACCTACTGCCTGTGAACACAGCACACTGTGCTAATACCTGCACCTATTACAATGCCTTTACCTACTGCCTGTGCACACAGCACACTGTGCTAATACCTGCACCTATTACAATGCCTTTACCTACTGCCTGTGCACACAGCACACTGTGCTAATACCTGCACCTATTACAATGCCTTCACCTACTGCCTGTGCACACAGCACACTGTGCTAATACCTGCACCTATTACAATGCCTTTACCTACTGCCTGTGCACACAGCACACTGTGCTAATACCTGCACCTATTACAATGCCTTTACCTACTGCCTGTGCACACAGCACACTGTGCTAATACCTGCACCTATTACAATGCCTTTACCTACTGCCTGTGCACACAGCACACTGTGCTAATACCTGCACCTATTACAATGCCTTTACCTACTGCCTGTGCACACAGCACACTGTGCTAATACCTGCACCTATTACAATGCCTTTACCTACTGCCTGTGCACACAGCACACTCTGCTAATACCTGCACCTATTACAATGCCTTTACCTACTGCTTGTGCACACAACATTTAATAATTTGGAGCGACGTTTTGAGAGCACACGACTTAGCATACGCCTGAAGAAGGAATGAGGGGGCAAGGGAAGAAGAATGGGGTAGAATTGAGCAACCACCACCACACCACTACCACTCTGCTTGTAAGTTATAAGGGTGGGTGAGGGGAGGAAGGGGGTGGGTGGAGGTGGGGGGGGGGAACGGTCGTTTCTCTGTCCTCCACAGCTCTTCAGGTGTGTTGAACTCAGACACCCCCATTCTGCCTTGAACGGAATGCTTGTACTTGCCGTCAAAAGCTTTTTCATTGCCTTTCAAACTGCCTCTCTCTCTCTCTCTCTCTCTTCTCTCTCTCTCTCTCTCTCTCTCTCTCTCTCTCTCTCTCTCTCTCTCTCTCTCTCTCTCTCTCTTATCTCACATACACACAGAGACAAACATACAGGTAGGACAGAAGACAGAAAAAGGTAAGCGAGTGTGTATTCACAAACGCGTGTTATGATCATCTAGACATTAAGAGAGTAAAACGTATTGTAGGACTCGTGTGTGTATGCGAGTTCACAAACAAGACAAAAAGAAAAGCTACACACCTCTGTGAGTGCATGCACACCCATACAGACACATAAACACAGAAACATACAGACACACAGACACAGACACAGAGACACACAGACAGCCACAGATTGATGCATGAGACAGAGACAGACACATACACACACAGACACACAGATACACAGATATACAGGCCCACAGACACACAAGACACACGGCCTTTTAAAGGGATGGAGGGGGGCAGGAATCTGTCCCAAACACTTAAAGGACGTGCGAGTTTGTTGTCTGTCGTCAACTGAGCTGCGACCACCAGAAGCTGTGTGGGGTCAGGGGGTGCTGCTGCTCTGCACCCCCCTCCCTCCCTACTGTACCCCCTCAGCTATGCTGGCCAGGCTGTGTATGCCTCCTCTCTTCTTCTTCCCTCCTTCCTCCAGGGGCTGTCTGTCTGTCTGTCTGTCTGGCTGTCTGTCTGTCTGTCTGCCATCCTTTCTCTGCAGTCCTGTGGACCTTTGGGGAAAACATGCTGACTATGATGTCCTCCCTGTCATCTGTCCGTTTGGTGTTCAAGTCTTGTAGATTTTTTAGACCTTTTATTTTGGAACATGCTGTGTATGATGTCCTCTTCGTTACTATGTTTTGTTATCGTCTTTCTAGATTAAAAAAAAAACTGTTGGAAAATATGCTGACTGTGTTTTCTTCCTTTCCCTGTTTTTGTTGTCTTCTAGATTTTTTTAACCTTTGGGTCCCCCGGGGTGTGTCAGTATAAATGGCGTCCCCACCTTCTGGACATTCTGTGATTTCAATTCCTTCTTGTCTATCCCAATCTGTGTTTCTGCTTTGTTCCTTTTCTCCCTGTCACCTTCTTCTTGTCTAATGTTTGCCTTCTTTGTCCATTCTGCCTTCTTTTATCCAGAAAGACCTAGCAGATAAAATTCTCTCCCACACTGAAGTCAGATGCGCTGGGCCTGATGTTTGTCAGGTGCTGAACGGCAGTGCCACACATTTTCGCTCATATGGCAGAGATAAGTTGCTGTCTGAGCGTTTGAAGAAGAAGAAAAAGAAGAAGAAGAAGAAGAAGAAGAAGAAGAAGAAGAAGAAGAAGAAGAAGAAGAAGAAGAAGAAGAAGAAGAAGATGAGATGATGATGAGAAGGAGGAGGAGGAGGAGGAGGAGGAGGACCTTTGGGAAACATGCATGTTTTGTTATTGGCTTTCTATATTTTTGGACTTTGCAAAACTGACCAAAGGTGTGATCTTCTATGTCCCCCTTCCCCCTCTTCTCCATCTTTGATCTGTGTGACACATCCCACTTCTCTCCTTCTTTGATCTGTGTGACACATGCCACTTCATCTTCTTTCTGCCTTGTCATGCTCGTCAATATTCTAGCACCTTGCTTCTTTTCTGTTCTTTTCTGCATTGTTGACCGTTCTGTCTGCACTGACTGGGAAACGTGTAGTTCTTCTCTTTCTGCCTTCTTCTATCCACCATCTGGAAAGATCTTACACCGGGTGAAACATCCAGTGTAATGTCTTCTTCTTTCTTTAAGGTTAATAAACTTGCTGTCAAGCAGAATGTTATTTGTATTTTAAAATAAAAATTGTTTCTTCAAACTAAAATACACAGACAAAATAAAGTAGTATCTATTCCAACTTCCTTTTCCTCGAAATTTGGAATAAATTAGTGTGCAGGTCGTCTCTCTGTCTCTGTCTCTCTCCATTCCTTTTTTAATATTCTGTTGAAATTTCCTGCACATCCTGTAAACTTGGCTGTTTATATATCATATAAAACCGCCCTTCCTCCTCTTTCAACCTTCCTGTCCCCCCCCCCCTTCCCACAAGATATAAAACACCTCGGTCACTCGTCCTCTCCATGTCCTCTTCTTTTTCTTTTCCAGTTCTTCCCCTGCAAACTTTCCTTTTTCGCTGTACCACCTGCTGAATGTGAGAAAGGCCTGTTGGGACAGACAGACAAACGGCATTCGAACAGACAGACAGACAAAGAGAAAACACATATCGTAGGCTAACACAGCCATAAAAAACCCACACCGAAAAAATCTCAGCTACGACAAAAACGTTCTAAAAAAGTCAAAGAGTGCACGACAATAAGCTCCCCCCCCTCCCCCACTCCCTTTTGATGTATTGTGGCCTAAGGCTGATGTACTATTAAACTGCTTCTCTCTCTTCTCTCTCTCTCTCTCTCTCTCTCTCTCTCTCTCTCTCTCTCTCTCTCTCTCTCTCTCTCTCTCTCTCTCTCTCTCTCTCTCTCATACATAAGATAGCAAAGGGCAGACAACAAAAGCCAGCATCAAGGTTCTCTGTCTCTCTCTCTTCCCCTCTCCTCTCTCTCGTTCAACATCAGCTGGTATCGCAGTGATATAATAATTACACACAGCCCACGCTGACATGGCCAGCATGAAAGATGGCTCACAAATTTCATGAGGGCGTAACCGAAAAGGAAACACGCGGAATTCGGCACTGGTAGGGCGCTACAGCGACAGCAACAGCTACAGCTACAGCTAGCTAGACTACAGGGGCAAAGAGGTGTACTATATAGTATATATATATATATATTATATATATATATATATATATAGTAGTATATATATATATTATATTATATATATAACACTGTCTACACTAACTAGCTCTACATCATCGTCTGTTGGTCTAAAAAGAAGTAGAGTAAGGAGAGAAGAGAGGAGAGAGAGAGAGAGAGAGAGAGAGAGAGAGAGAGAGAGAGAGAGAGAGAGAGAGAGAGAGAGAGGAGAGAGAGAGAGAGAGAGAGAGAAGAGAAGAGAAGGAGGAGGAGGAGGAGGAGGAGGAGGAGGAGGAGGAGGAGGAGAGTAAGAAGAAGAAGACAAGGAAGAAGAATGCAAAGAAGAGGAATGCAAAGAAGAAGAGAATGCAAAGAAGAAGAATGCAAAGAAGAAGAAGAATGCAAAGAAGAAGAATGCAAAGAAGAAGAATGCAAAGAAGAAGAAGAATGCAAAGAAGAAGAAGAAGAAAGAAGAAGAAGAAGAAGAAGAAGAAGAAGAAGAAGAAGAAGAAGAAGAAGAAGAAGAGAAGAATGCAAAGAAGAAGAGAAGAAGAAGAATGCAAAGAGAAGAAAGAAGAAGAATGCAAAGAAGAAGAAAAAGAAATGCAAAGAGAAAAAGAAAAGAAAAGCAGACATGAAAAACAACATCACATCAATAGAGTGCCAACACCAGCCGTACCACCACCACAAACACAGTCATTAGAAACAATCCACTAAACAACCCCCCCCCCCCCCAATAAAAACAACTCGCAAAACACCCCACTCCCAGAACACTCTACAGATAAACAGCGAGCACAGACACCACAAGAAACTGCAATACTTCCATCGTGACCCTTTGTGACCCACATCTCCCCCTCCCCATAACCAGTGATGACAACGTCCCATGCTCTTTCACACGTGACTCACAGTCACACACTAACAAACCAACGTACCCAACAGTACAAACAAATAAACAGACAGGCAGACAGACAAAGAGACACGCCGTGCAGTACAGCGCAGCACAGCACTGCACTGCCCAGTACAGTACAGTACAGTACAGAACAATACCACACAGTACAGTAGACAGTAAGACAGATAACGCAACAATACAGTACAGTACAGAACAAACAAACAACAACAGAATACAGTACAGTACAGTATACACAACCACAAGTACAGTACAGTAAATACAACAGCACAGTACAGTACAGTACAAGTACAGACAGACAACAAACAATACAGTATACAGAACAATACAACGCAGTACAGACAGTACAGCAGTACAGTACAGAACAATACAATACAGTACAGAACAATACAACGCAGTAGACAGCACAGTACAGTACAGACACAATACAATACGGGTACAGAATACAATACAACGCAGTACAGCACAGTACAGTACAGAACAATACAATACAGTACAGAAACAAATACAACGAGTACAGCACAGTACCAGTCAGAACAATACAGGTACAGTACAGTATAGTAACAAATACAACGCAGTACAGTACAGAATGGTTCAGCACAGTGCAACACAGCACAGTACAGAACAACACAATACAGTACAAGTACAATACAGTACAGTACAGTATAGAACAATACAACGCAGTACAGTACAGAATGGTTCAGCACAGTACAGAACAACACAATACATTATAGCGCAGTCAGTGCAGCACTTGTAGGTGCACAGTACAGACAGACAGACAGACAGACAGACAGACAGGAACAGACAGACGGGGACAGGGCAGACACACAAGCAGACAGACTCAGCATCCAGCGGTCAATACCCCCACAAAGCCACTTCATGGTGGGCAAGGCTCAAGGGTCCTGAGAAACAGATGAAGACACTGAAGGAGAAGGAGGAGAAAAAGGGAAATACGAAGAAGAAGAATGCGAAGAAAAGAAATGCGAAGAAGAAGAAGAAAGAAGAAGAAGAAGAAGAAGAAGAAGAAGAAAGAAGAAGAAGAAGAAGAAGAAGAAGAAGAAGGAAGAAGAAGAAGAAGAAGAAACAAAAAAAAGAATGCAAAGAACAAAAAAAGAATGCAAATAAGAAGAATGCAAGAAGAATGCGAAGAAGAATGCAAAGAAGAATGCAAATAAGAAGAAGAATGCAAGAATGCAAAGAGAAGAAGAAAGAAGAGCAAAGAATGCAAAGAAGAAGAAGAAGAAGAAGAAGAAGAAGAAGAAGAAGAAGAAGAAGAAGAAGAAAGAAGAAGAGAGAAGAAGAAGAAGAAGAGAGGAATGCAAAGAAGAAGAATGCAAAGAAGAAGTAGCAAAGAAGAAGAATGCAAAGAAGAAGAAGAAGAATGCAAAGAAGAATGCAAAGAAGAATGCAAAGAAGAAGAATGAAAGAAGAAGAATGCAAGAAGAAGAAGAGAAGAAAGAAGAAGAATGAAAGAAGAGAGAATGCAAAGAAGAAGAGGCAAAGAATGAAGAATGCAAGAAGAAGAATGCAAAGAAGAAGAAGAAGAATGCAAAGAAGAAGAAGAAGAATGCGAAGAAGAAGAATGCGAAGAAGAAGAATGGAAGAAGAAGAATGCGAAGAAGAAGAAGAAGAAGAAGAAGAAGAAGAAGAAGAGAAGAAGAAGAAGAAGAAGAAGAAGAGAAGAAGGAGGAGGGGAGGAGAGACGAGGAGAGGAGAGGAGGGAGAGGAGAGAGAGAGAGAGAGAGAGAGAGAGAGAGAGAGAGAGAGAGAGAGAGAGAGAGAGAGAGAGAGAGAGAGAGAGAGAGGAGAGGGGAGGAGAGAGAGAGGGAGAGGGAGGGAGGGAGGGAGGAGAGGAGAGAGAGAGAGAGAGAGAGAGAGAGAGAGAGAGAGAGAGAGAGAGAGAGAGAGAGAGAGAGAGAGAGAGAGAGAGAGAGAGAGAGAGAGAGAGAGAGAGAGAGACGCTGTGGAGATAGAGCACAGACAGAGAAAGAGAGACAGAGAGTGAGAGACAGACAGACAGACACACTACCACACACAGACAGACACAGACAGGCAGACAGGCAGCATGCAGGCAGGCAGGCAGGTAGAGACGGACAAAAGAGCCCAGGGGGGCGGTTTACAGATGGTAGGCGGCATGAGCTACTTGGGACGGATGAAAACTGACCGGACGGAAAGACGTCCCCCTAGGGGTCCTGGCCACAAATACCCCTTGGATGACCACTGACTGAGCACGAGCGTCCCTGCCTGCCTGCCTGCCTGCCTGCTGCCTGTCCCCCTTTGCCCTCACCCCCTCTCTTCCCCCCTCCCCCCTCTCCAGGTCCAGTGCCACCCCAAGCTGTGATGTGGCCCTCTGTCATTCCTGGCATAGTTGGGTTTTGTGGACTCTTTTTTTTTTCTCTCTCCCCGAATTCCTGGTATCTGATCTCACCGTTCTGTGTTGTGTTGTTTGTCCCCACCTCCTCCTCCCCCCCTCCCCTTCATCCTACCCCTCCTCCTCTTCCTCCTCCCCCTGCTCCTCCTCCCTCCTCCTCCTCCTCCTCCTCCTCCCAGTGCTTATCTCTCATGTCTTGATTTGCTGTTTTCTTCTCCGGGGGAACAATGTGTCTCTTTGTTTGCTTCTCAATTGGTTTTTTTGTCGGTTAGTTGTTGTTGTTGTTGTTGTTGTTGTTGTTACTGTCAGCTCTTAAAGAAGATAAACAGGAAAGTGGAATTATCGAGAGAGAGAATGAGTATGATGAGGATGATTATACTGAGGATGTTAAGGATCATTTTTGAACGTGTCCACCTTTACTATTATATCAATATATGTTTTCGCCAGTTGACTGAGAGATGGGGAATGAGAAATGAGATAGGAGAAAGAGAGAAAGAGAGAGAGAGAGAGAGAGAGAGAGAGAGAGAGAAGAGAGAGAGAGAGAGAGAGAGAGAGAGAGAGAGAGAGAGAGAGAGAGAGAGAGAGAGAGAGAGAGAGAGAGAGAAAGAGAGAGAGAGAGGGAGATTACAAACATGGAAGTTGGTAATGTTTTTACCCGAAAACCAAAATAAGTAGAAGAATACAAGTGAAAATACCAAGCAGAAAGACAAGTAATAAAAAAGCAACCTCCCCCAAGAAAAAAACAACATCAAACACCAAAACAACAACAACAACACACCCACCCACACCCACACAAAACCGGTCAGTAAGCTAAGATACCATACTTTTTCAAACTGGAATACGTTACAGTCAAAGAGTACGTCGACCACTTTTTCAAGAAACAAACAAAACAAAAGAACCCACCAACAAACAAAACCTCACCAAACAAACAAAACAAAAACACAAAACAAAACAACCCCCCCTTATCTCCTTACTACAAATGCACTGCTTTCAAGCCAGCCCTCAGTGCAGGCAGGCAGGCAGGCAGGCAGGCTGTTTGCCATGTTGGCAATGTGACCTAATAGACACGTCAGTCAGCCGTGGCCCCAAAGCACATGGTTGAGATGTTTGCCTTTATCACAGACTGCACATCTCCAGCACCAGTCTCTTCGCCTCTCAGCCCCCAGGACGGCCCTAATCATAGACAGGGGCCCGCGTGCTTTCCCTGAGTACAGGGGCTGGCTGCTCTTTCTCCTGTAACTAAGCGCGGCACGAAGCAGCTAATTAAGGGCTGGGCGGACCCCGGAGAGTTTACACTCTATCCGGGTATTAGGGCTGCTCCCTGGCCTGGCTTACCACTGCTGTCTCTCTTGTCTTCCTGATGTCTTACTTACTCTACATACCTACCTAAACTTGAGCTTTTTTTAAAGTTGTTTTTTTTTAAAGCTTGTGTATGTGTGTGTGTGTGTGAGAGAGAAAGAGTGAGAGAGAGAGGGAGGGAGGGAGGGAGGGAGGGAGGGAGAGAGAGAGAGAGAGAGAGAGAGAGAGAGAGAGAGAGGAGAGAGGGAGGAGGAGAGAGAGAGAGAGAGAGAGAGAGAAAAGAGAGAGAGAGAGAGAGAGAGAGAGAGGGGGGGGGGGAGGGAGAAGGCAAGGATATTATTCGAGGATAATAGATAAGCACGTGTGCTTTTTTACATCCAGTCCCCGCCCTTTTCAGGGATAACATCACGATAAAAATAAAAATATAACCTCTAACTACACAACAGCAATAATAATGATCCAAATACCAAGAGCAAGAAACTGAGAGAGAGTATGCATGACCTGGGAAGGGAGTTTTTTGTGACGAAGCCATGTAAGAAGGAATGGTAAACCTAACAGGGTTTTTTCCGTTTAAAAATTTTTAAAAACTGAAAACCTGATTCACAATCATGGAAAAGGTTTTCTCCCGAAGTCGGAAGGTGACTAACTTCAAGGCGGGCACAGACGGTGGCATTGGCAAAATCTCCTCCATGGTGAACCTGGAAGCTCAGGCCGAAGAACAAAAGAAGAAAGGCTTCTTTCTTGATTGTGCCACCAGACTGGTCACTGTCGTTCCTCTTTAAAAACAAATATCCACCGATAACTCCAGCCAGTAAAACCTTTTCGTGGATCAAGCTGAACAGTCCAGAACTGACTTACAATCACTGATTCAAAGTCCACAAGGACATGCCCCGAAAAGTGTGGGTTTCAAAAGCCCCCCCCCCCCCTTTTTTTTTTAGACGTATGGAGAAGGATTTGAAATGTACCTTTCTACTGGAGCAAAACTGTAATTTTCAATTGATCTGTGACCTGGTGTCCATGAAACACAAGGTCTGGACACAACTGTAGGGCGGAGGACATTCAAACTCGGCGAGTCTGATTGCTAAATGATCCAGGTTTGTCTTGAAACTATACATGTGTGATAGTGACCACATGTGTTACAAGATCAATGATTTTGTTTGCTCTCTCTCTCTCTCTCCTCTCTCTCTCTCTCTCTCTCTCTCTCTCTCTCTCTCTCTCTCTCTCTCTCTCACACCACACACACACACACACACACACACACACACACACACAAGTAAACGGCGATCTCTATATTTATTTCTCAGTTCAAAAGAAACAGCAAAGGGCTGTGGCGTCAAACGGGGGCAAAAGTGACGAAGTTTATGACAAAGCCACCTGTGAGTTGAGAGCTTCAGGCCTCGCAGGCAGCAAAACCGCTATCTGCCCCCCCCCCCCCTCCCCCTCCATTCCCCGCCTCCCCCTCTCTCACAACATTGGCCTTCAAGAACACTTCAAAAGACACACACACACACACCACACAACCACACACACACACACACACACACACACAACCACACACACACACACACACACACACACACAGAGAGAAAAGTCTGGAACTCATGAAACGATTGCAAGACTGTTCCTTTTCTTTTCCTTATTCAATCGATACACATGCCTTGGCAGCAACGCCCCGAAGACTTAAAAAGGAAAATAAAAGACACCACACACACACACACACACACACACACACACACACACACACACACCACACACACACACACACACACAGGCAACCGCGGCAGATTATTGTTGCCCGTTCTTCTTTCAAGATTCAGCTGGTGCGTCTATGAAAAAGTCGAGTTATCTGGTATGCATATCTTAATGATATTAACCCGTTAGTGGTGTGCTGTGTTGTGTTGTGTTGTGTTGTGTTGTGTTGTGTTGTGTGTGTGTGTGTTGTGGTGTGTGTGTGTGTGTGTGTGTGTGTGTGTGTGTGTGTGTGTGTGTGTGTGTGTGTGCGCGCGCGCGCGCGCGTGTGTGTATGTGTGTGTGTGTGCACCTGGCCACATGAAAAAAGAGGGGTCCCATTTAGACGAATACCGTTCCGCTATCGATAGGCCCTATCTATCTATCTATCTATCTATCGGTGACCAAATCGCCCTGGAAGAATGTATTCCATAGCTCTTTATAACTCCTTTAACCCGATATTTTAGGAACCCTGCGTCATTCAAACGAGACAGATTGCAGTTTAGGGAGTGATAGGAGAGAGAGAGAAAGGGAGAAAGAAAGAAATAAAGAAAGGAGAGAGAGAGAGAGAGAGAGAGAGAGAGAGAGAGAGAGAGAGAGAGAGAGAGAGAGAGAGAGAGAGACAGACAGACAGACAGACAGACAGACAGACAGACAGAGACAGAGAGAGACAGGCAGGCAGGCAGGCAGGCAGATAGACAGACAGACGGCAGAAGACGGCAGATGGACAGACAGACATTCAGAGACACACACAGAGACAGACAGACAGACACATTTTTTTTGTTCCTCGACTAGAGCTCCGGATAAGATATTTTGCTTATGAAACCATTTTACCCACCATTAAGGTAGTTGCATTGCAACTTCGGGAAAGAGAGATTATTAAAAAGAGACAAAAACAGACAGAGAGAAAACAGATGAAACAACCAAACCAAACCATACCACACAAAAAATCTACTTACAATCCTGTTCTTTCCCCTGTTCCACACCTCTCTCCCCCTCCTCCTCTCCTCTCTCCTTAGCGCTTTCTCCCCATGCAGTGCTGCTGACATAAGATGGGAGAGAAAAGAGAGACCTTCTTCAAAGTTGAAAAATAACCCACGTTCTTCTTCCTCTCTAATTATATTTATATGCTTTCCAGCCTGCCTGACCAATCAGAACTATCGTTGCTGCCAATCCGAGGCCCGGAATGTCGTGTCCTATCGCTCCTACCTAACTCAAGGCACGCTCCAAGAGGTAGCGGCAGGCTGGAGGGAGGAATTCTTGTGATGAAAGGAATAACTATTCTGCTCCAACAATCGGCCTCTTGTCTCTGCAGTTGAGACCGTGCCTGCTATAGACCTGGGCCAGCATCCACAGCCTTGAAATGTGTGTGTGTGTGTGTGTGTGTGTGTGTGTGTGTGTGTGTGTGTGTGTGTGTGTGTGGCGCGCGCGGCGTGCGTGCGTGTGCAAGCAGGCTAGCTGGCATCTAATCTATGCATCCGTGTCCCTTATGATTCAATGGACAGTCACGCAATAGGCCTAGTTGAACTGAATCTGCGTCGCTTTCACAGAAAACCCCAAACATTAAATGGGGAGGGAAAATACGGACAAGAGGAATTTCTGATGCCAGTAAAAAAAAAGAAAAAAAAAAGAATGCCGGCAGAACTAAAATGCTGCGTGAAAGATGAACTGCAATGTGTAACAGCTTATAATTACTGTTTCAAAATCGCCAAGTGCAGTATAGTAGACCTATAGGCAGGATGAGGGTTAGGGTAGGGTTAGGGTAGGGTAGGGTTAGGGGTAGGGTTAGGGGTTAGGGGTAGGGGTAGGTAGGGGGGTAAGGTGGGTTAGGGGGGTAGGGGTAGGGGTAGGGTTAGAGGGGTAGGGTAGTAGGGTAGGGGTAGGGTAGGGGGTAGGGTTAGGGGTAGGGTTAGGGGTAGGGGTAGGGGTAGGGGTAGGGTTAGGGGGTAGGGTTAGGGGGTAGGGTAGGGGTAGGGGTAGGGTTAGGGGTAGGGTAGGGGTAGGGTTAGGGTAGGGTAGGGTGTAGGGGGTAGGGTTAGGGGGTAGGGTGGTTAGGGTAGGGTAGGTAGGGTAGGGTAGGGTTAGGGGTAGGGTTAGGGTGGTAGGGTTAGGGGGGTAGGGTTAGGGTAGGGTTAGGGTCAGGGTAGGGTAGGGGTAGGGTTAGGGGGTAGGGTTAGGGGGTAGGGTTAGGGTCAGGGTAGGGGTAGGGGTAGGGTTAGGGGGTAGGGTTAGGGGTAGGGTTAGGGTCAGGGGTAGGGGGTAGGGTTAGGGGTAGGGACATTAGGGTTACGTATGGCTCGGTTAGGTTAGTATAGTTCAGATACGGAAGTCATGCGG
>CM060323.1:64827622-64862622 GCA_030674155.1 Stramonita haemastoma | reverse complement strand
TAGGGTTAAGCAGCATTGAGCGTGGTAACCAAGTGGATGAGTGACCATTTGCGCGCCTTGGTTTCAGCTGCTGTCAATGGGTACCTTCCCTCTTTAGGGTCAGAGAAGGTTAAGCAGCAAGGGAGAGAAGATAGACGCCGCCCTCAATATACTGGCCCCTAGAAAGGCTGAGGTCTCTGACATCTCGCTCCCCAACGACCACACAGGTGATGGGACACTTTTACCTTTACAGTCTTAAACTGGGATAACTCGGGGATTATCATACGATCGCACCAGTGTGTTTTCAGGATCCTCTCTCGACACGCCTTTTTCTGTTACCGTCCCTAAGTCGGAGGAGGCAAAACATCTTCAGAGGTCCTCTAGACGACAGACAAGGTGAAGGTGAAGGTGAAGGAGAAGTCGGACATCTCTGCTGGGAGGTAACTATCTTCTGAACAATTATCTTCTATGCCGAAGTCGGATGCGCTGGGCATTACTTATCAAGCGCTTAGCAGCGCAACGCATTTCTCTCATAATTATTACAGAGGGTTTTTGCTGTCTGAACGGCCGACAACGAAGAAGAAGGAACAAGTTTATTAAAAAACAACAACTCCAAAACCCCAACCCAAATCAAAATCGTGCACAAATCCAATATTAGGAGCAACAACATGATAACAGCTTATGATGTGCTTCTACATCCAAAAATAGGGGATTTCCTCTTGTTGTTCTTCTTGTTCTTGTTCTTCTTGTTCTTCTTCTTGTTCTTCTTGTTCTTGTTCTTCTTGTTCTTCTTCTTGTTCTTCTTGTTCTTGCTCTTGTTCTTCTTGTTCTTCTTGTTCTTCTTCTTCTTCATCTTCTTCATCTTCTTCTTCTTGTTCTTCTTCTTGTTCTTGTTCTTGTTCTTCTTGTTCTTCTTGTTCTTGTTCTTCTTGTTCTTCTTCTTGTTCTTGTTCTTCTTCTTCTTGTTCTTCTTCTTCTTCTTCTTGTTCTTTCTTCTTCTTCTTCTCTTCCTCAGACTCTAGTACACCCCACAAGGAACAGTGGGACACACACCAGTGTCCATCCAGCAGGCGGCAGGTCTGCAGCAGACTTAGCGCTGTGGCGGTGCTGCACCCGGGATGTGTCATGCCGTGAGGGCTGGCTGTCCTCTTCACGCCTGAGCGGCCTCGGGTAGCCAGGCGGGGTGGCGGGGATCTGTTAAAACACTGCCCGCTCACCCAGCGCTAATGCACCTCTCGCCAATTAAGGCCGTTACCAAACTTACGCTTTGCGATGCTACAACGCGCCACAGACGGCGGCAAAGCAGAACACAGCTCGGCGGGGGATGAGCAGGGAAGAAAGCCACAGCACCTCAGCGCTCCTGGCTGTGTGTGTGTGTGTGTGTGTGTGTGTGTGTGTGTGTGTGTGTGTGTGTGTGTGTGTGTGTGTGTGTGTGTGTACGTGTGTGTGTACATGTGTGTGTTTGTATGTGTGTGTGTTTGTATGTGTGTGTGTGTGCGTGCGTGTGTGAATGTGTACATGTGTACATGTGTGTGTACATATGTGTGTGCGTGTATGTGTGTGTACGTGTACATGTGTGTGTGCGTGTGTGTGTGCATGTGTGTGTGCGTGCGTGCATGTGTGTGTGTGCGTGCGTGCGTGTGTGTGTGTTGAGGGCAGGGGGGGGGGGGGGGGCAAAAAGAGCAGGAAAAAAAGCGAGAGAGGAAATGAATCAGTGAGGAATGCAGAGGAAGCAGGCGAGGAGAGCATTGTGTGTGCAGGTAGCCAAGCAGAAAACCCACTCTCTCCTCACACTGTTTCCTGTCACTGTGGCCATTCTACGCAGTATACTTTATTAACCAGAGAAAACATCCTGACACTTGAGAGCTGTTGAAGTGTTACGTCGTTTTCAGCCTAAACGGGCCGTCATGTCTTCAATACCTTGGCAGCTTTCATACCAAGGTTGGAGAGGGGGAGTGGATGTATCAACGCTGGTATCAACAACCTGATTTCTCTGATAACAAACTTTGCGGGTTTTTTTTTTCTGAGGCTTGGCCAAACCAAGTCATTATGTTTTCCCCGAAGATTTGTTACGCACCTCGAAGCTCACCGAGAATCAGTTAGCAAAGTCGAATACCAACGACTAAGAAAACTGCCTCCAAACATCGCTAGATTTTTTAAAGACATCAAGGAAACACGAACATGGCTCATACACCACATTCTGATAATACAATCTCTAAGTAAACACTGGATGTGCTTTACGGATGAGATTATTCCACATGTATTATATCACCAGCGGTAAAAAAAAGAAACAACAAAACAAAACCAATCCCCAAAGCCTCCAAAGTAAAACTGGAGAGTTAACAAAGAAACAGGAGGGACACACAACTCAAGAGCGACGGATGTCTGCTTTGCAGGAGCAAAAACAACCCCCCCCCCCCTCCAAAGTAAAAGCGTCAACAAAAGCGTCTAGTTTTATTCAGATTCGTAAAGAAAATGTCTTGTAAAAAGAACGTGGCTGCTTCAATGGGGTGGAATGATCTGACAGAAAAAAGCATAATAAAAAAGGTTAGAGGAAGACAGGGCCAGACAGGGAGTTTGTGGCGTCACTGCCACACAGGCAGGTTTGTAGGGAGAGTGCTCAGCCTCCTCCTCCTCCTCGTGGTTTCTACACCATACCTACACATCAGCTAACACACACATCGTCTGCCCACCCAGCTGATGGGGTCATGTCTGCAGAGCGCCACTTCAGGCACAGGCTGGGGCTCCACTCCTGACAGGCCCAGTCACAGCCTGATATCACGATGCGCTGCTGGTGACAACCCAGGACCAATCAAAGTTAAGTGCTTCTGAACCCGTTTCAAAGAATTCCAGAGGCATCCTGAAAATGCCAGGAATAATCCTCTGCATCACCTAATGCTCACATGAGTCAGGAGACTTGTCCTGGAATTCTGATCACAGTTCCCAAAATACAAATTATTTCTGTTCACAGGGTGAAAATGG
Organism: Stramonita haemastoma; assembly: GCA_030674155.1. Lineage (NCBI taxonomy): Eukaryota > Metazoa > Mollusca > Gastropoda > Neogastropoda > Muricidae > Stramonita > Stramonita haemastoma. The sequence goes on along the minus strand of CM060323.1, from coordinate 64,859,661 downwards.
TGAACTTAACTATGAGCGCTTCGCTCTTTTCGTCTTCTGAAATAGCAGGACATAAAAAGGCGATAGCCACAACTTGCACTTGCAGTTTGCAGTCAAACCCATGGGGAGGCTATTTCTGCAACACCACACCTTTGATCATGTCGCCAGTCTAAGGGTCTCTTGAACCTTGTCGAGAGCTCAGTGTCAAGAAGTGTGAATTGGAGGAAAAAGAGAAACACTTCAAAAGTGTTCGACTTCATTTTTTCTAGTCTCAGTAATTGACATTTCAAAAGAAATAAATGACTGGCTCGGCATTCTTGACATACCACTGTGGATTTCCTAAGCACCAACAGGAAATATCAAAACAGACAAAGAAAGAAAGAAACAAAAAGCCCAAACGGGCATCATACAATTATCTCAACATCAGGTAGCCCCCAAAGAACAAAACACTAGAGGGAAAATTACTCACTGTCTGTATCGCATCAAGACATTGGATTTTAAAAAAAAATCTTGTCAGTGGTTTTTGACCATGCACATACCATAGGCCCAGTCCTGGAGATGGAAGTGAGCTGTTAGTCAGTCAGCCCTGCTGTGATCACAATGTCAGCCAGGCACGATCACAATGTCAGCCAGACTCCAGCCTGTGATGCCAGGCTTCAAGAAGAAACTTGTCCAGTCCTACCCTGTCTCTGATGCTGCCTAGCCACCCTCTCTCTGTACCGCCAGTGCCACATTAACCCAAACACCGCTTACCACGGAGGATATAAGACCAGACAGCATCATTATCTCCCCTTCCATCTACGTCGTTCCGAAAGAGAATTTAGCCAGTTATTGGCTGTGATGCAACACCAACACCACCACCCCTCCCTCTCCCTCCTGATGCACCATTAAAACTCCCAGTCGAGGAATCAACAGGCCATTTTATTCTATTACGTGATATGGGCCAAGGGCCAGCAGCACGCGCCTGTCCTCGCCCCCAGGAAACGTGCAGGACGTAGCTACCTACACACACAGGTGTGGTATAGATAGATGTAAGGACTAGCCTAGCTCCTCTCCCCAGCCAGCCCACCAGTGATGACAGGCCACGCTGATCCACCTGTCAGCCAGGCTAGAGCCTCACCCTCACTACCTGGCAAGGCTAGCTGAACAGTGCAGGGGCCGCTCATTAGCAGCGGATTTGCACACACACACACACACACACACACACACACACACACACACACACACACACACACACACACACACACACACACACACTACATCACTAAAGGCGAAATGAGTGAAGGCTTTGAAAGCAGGCAGAGCAATGAAGGGAACATAGAGTCTTTGGAAATAGAAGAGCTGAAACACTGTGATGAAGAGGAGGTGTGAAGTGAGGAACACTTTCCGTCACTTTGGCTTTGCACTCTGTTTCGTTGTGTATACCTATCTGTCTGTCTGTCTGTCTGTCTGTCTGTCTGTCTGTCTGTCTGTCTGTCTGTCTGTCTGTCTGTCTGTCTGTCTCTGTGTCTTGTCTCTGTGTCTATCTGTCTGTCTCTGTGTCTATCTATCCATCTATCCAACCATCCATCCATCTATCTATCTATCTATCTATCTATCTATCTATCTATCTATCTATCTACTATCTAACTATCTAATCTATCTATCTATCTATCTATCTGTATGTCTATCTATCTGTATGTCTATCTATCTGTATGTCTATCTATCTGTATGTCTATCTATCTATCTATCTATCTATCTATCTATCTATCTATCTATCTATCTATCTATCTATCTATCTATCTATCTATCTATCTATCCTATCTCTCCACCCCCTCCCCCATAACACTTTAATATTATATGGCTTTGCACGATACTTAAAGTTTACCCACTCCCATCTACTTTCCAAGCATTGTTCGGCATAAACAAATATAGGGTTTGGTATTATTTCATTGTTGCTTTATGTTTTGTTCCCTTCAAAAGGAAAAAAAAACCCTGACTATTATCATCATTAAAGAAAGACAGACACATTCTTGTTTATTTTTCTTTTCAAAGTAATCCTTTACTGTAAAACCTGCTGATTAAAACCGGTCACCATAAACCCTGTAAGTAAAGATTGTCATGGTAATTGGATGGAATCGCCATCAATTTGATACTAACTAGAATAATGACATTTTCAAATGTAGAAGGCTTTTATACGTTGGTTATGATTGGAAAGATTATTAAGAAATGCGGTTAAGCACTTTGTACAGTATAGGGCAGTGACAACACAGTAACAGAGAGAGAGAGAGAGAGGGAGGGAGGGAGGGAGAGAGAGTGTGTGTGTGTGTACTGCTGCTGCTACTTCTACTTCCACTACCACTACTACTACTACTGCTGCTGCTGCTGCTACTGCTGCTGAAGAAGAAGAATGCGAAAAATGCAGAGAGGAATGCGAACATAATGCAAGAGAAGAAGAAGACGAATGCGAAGCTAAGAAGAAGACTGCGAAGAAGAAGGAAGAAGAGAGAAGAAGAAGAAGAAGAAGAAGAAGAAGAAGAAGAAGAAGAAGAAGAAGAAGAAAGAAAGAAGAAGAAGAAGACAGTGTTTCAGGAACAAGCACTCGAGCCAAGACGCGCACTCTCTCAGTCGCCTTGCAAGGAGAAGAGCACAGCTACAGAGATGTAATTCGGTCATCAGGCCGCTGAGTTCAAATATCTTGTCGACACGAAAAAGTACATGTCGCCACATTGGAAACCACCCACCCCCTTCCCGCGTACCCCTTTCCTTACAACATGTGATGCTGGCGCATAATTATACTCGCGCACGCACGCGCACACACACATCTATTATATATACATATACGTGCGTATACATATATTATATATAAACATACACGTGCGCGCGCGCAGGCACGCACGAACGCATGCATGCTCATATACAGATATATACACAAACGACATCCCTCATCTGAACTCTCTCCTTCTCTCTTTGTCCCCTCTTCTTCTTCTTCTTCTTCTTCTTCTTCTTCTTCTTCTCTTCTTCTTCTTCTTCTTCTTCCTCCTCCTCCTCCTCTCTCTCTCTCTCTCTCTCTCTCTCTCTCTCTCTCTCTCTCTCTCTCTCCTCTCTCTCTCTCTCTCTCTCTCTCCTCTCTCTCTCTCTCTCTCTCTCTCTCTCTCTCTCTCTCCTCTCTCTCCTCCTCATCCTCCTCTCTCTCTCTCCTCTCACACACACACACACACACACACACACACACACACACACACACACACACACACACACACACACACACACACACACACACACACACACACACGTACGTACCCACTACCCCCCACTTCAACACACTTCCTCATCCTCTCACACCCCAACCCCCCCTCCAAAAAAATCCCCCAAATCCTTGTCCCAATTTTTTTTAACTTCACAAGACACACCTTAAAAAAAAACCCCACCAACACCCCCACCCCCAAACAGGGACACGACACGACAAGACAGTGAACCCATCTCCACACTGTTATTTATCTAGCACTCTATCTATCTGTCATCCTAGTAAGCTAAGGCCTCTCTGGTATGATAGAGATGGTGGTGGTGGTGGTGGTGGTGGTGGTGGTGGTGGTGGTGGTGGTGGTGGTGGTGGTGGTGGATGGTGGTGGTGGTGTCACAGACTGTGACGCCTCTCCCCGGGTGCATCCTATTTCTGTCTCCTTTCCTTCAACACCTGGTCACCCCGTTACACCCAGACCTGACTACCCCCTCCCCCTCCCCCACATCAATGGGGAACAGAGAGAGAGAGAGAGAGAGAGAGAGAGAGAGAGAGGAGAGAGAGAGAGAGAGAGAGAGAGAGAGAGAGAGAGAGAGAGAGAGAGAGAGAGAGAGAGGAAGAGAGAGGGGGAGAGAGGGGAAAGAGATAGGGGAGACAGTGACGGAGAGAAAGATAGAGAGACAAAGACAGACATAGAAATACAGACAGAGAGAGACAGACACAGACAGACAGACAGACATGTAAAAAAAAACGGACAGAGAAACAGGGTAGAGATGATAGGGGTAGGCAATAGAGGGGTAAGGGAGGCAAGGGGACTCAACTGTGGCGGGTTAATGAACCTCTTGACTTAGGGAGGAATTCCTCACATCTCTCTGACCTGTTTCACTCACACACAAAGTGCATGTGGCTGGGGGGGGGGGGGGTGAAAATGCTGCTGTCTGTCTGTCTGTCGGCTGGTCGTCAGTGAAGGAGAAGAAGAAGGAGAAGAAGAAGAAGAAGAAGAAGAAGAAGAAGAAGAAGAAGAAGAAGAAGAGAAGAAGAAGAAGAAGGAGGAGGAGGAGGAGGAGGAGGAGGAGGAGGAGGAGGATAGTTAAAAAAAGGATGAAAGAAAAAAGGAGAAGAAATAAGAGTGTTGAGGGTGGGGGAGGGAAAATGAGAGAGAGAGAGAGACAGAGAGAGAGAGAGAGACAGAGACAGAGATAGAGAAACAGACACACACACCAACCAGACCCCCTCCCCCTCCCCCGAAAAAAGTGAGAGATATAGATATATAGGTAATATTCAACAACACAGACACCAACCAAAAAACAGGACCAACACAGACCAAAGTCTACAAGAATATAACCCCCCTCTCCCCCCTCCACTGCTCCCTCCTCCTTTCCCACACCGCGACCATAAACACCGAAGACCTCTTTCGTGGCCCCAATTACACTTCCATTACGATAACAGCCGGCATAACCTTTAGAGCATTAAAACACCTTCCCGGCCAAAAAAGTACCCGATAAACCCTCAGACTTACCTAGTCTGTACCTACCCTACTCTACCCTACCCTACTCTACCCTACCCTACCCTACTCTGCCCTGCCCTGCCCTGCCCTGCCCTGCCCTGCCCTGCCCCTTTCCTTTGCCCTGAACCAGGTCAGTAGAACCAGCCCAGGTCTATTGGGCAAATAGATTCGTGTGGGGAGAGATTGCGGCAAGACATAAAAAATTAAAAACGGAAACTTCTGCATGCGAGAATAGACAGACGTCATAAAAACATCCTTCACATCTGAAGCATTCTTGGGGGAGTAAACTGTCGTAAAGTTTCGTAGAATGGCTTTTTTCTTTGCGAGGAGGGTGGGGGTTTGTTTTTAATATGTTATATTATGATCGATGTAAGGAAAGAAGAAGAAATAAAGATATGAATGGTGGTGGTGATGGGGGTGAAAAGAGAGAGAGAGACAGAAGAGAGAGAGAGAAGAAAAGAGAGAGAGAGAGAGAGAGAGAGAGAGAGAGAGAGAGAGAGAGAGAGAGAGAGAGGAGAGAGAGAGAGAGAGAGAGAGAGAGAGAGAGAGAGAGAGAGAGAGAGAGAGGAGAGAGAGAGAGAGAGAGAGAGAGAGAGAGAGAGAGAGAGAGAGAGAGAGAGAGAGAGAGAGAAGAGATAGACAGACAGACAGACAGACAGACAGAGAAGGGAGAGAGAGAGAGGGGGGGGGCTGAGAGACAGAGACAGAGAGACAGAGAAAGAAATGCAGAGACAGAGTCACAGAGAGAGACAGGTAAACATGCGTGCATACAAACACACAGGCACACAAACACACAGACAGACACAGACAGGGAGACAGAGAGGTGAAAGAAGGTACAGTCTGTACCTAAGACTGCACTCGTCACCCCTGAAAAATACCCAGCAACACACACACACACACACACACACACACACACACACACACACACACAACACCACCACAACACACACACACACACACACACCACACACACACACAACCACACACACACACACTTACACACACACACAACACACACACACTTACACACACACACACACACACACACACACACACACACACACACCACACACACACACACCACACACACACACACACAAAGCACCACGGAGAAGCAAACAGCCAAAATAGTGCACCTCATTTTTCAAAGCAAGAAAAGCGCCAGCTTTTACACTCAACCTTTCCGCACCCCGGCGACACCCCGACACAAGCTTGCTAGACGCGTCAAGCTCGCCACACATACCGCAAAGAAAAGCACCGCCGCACTTGAGACCTGGCAAAACATGGCCCCATTGCCAGCCTAGCCCAGGGACCAGCAAGCCACAAATGAACCCATGATATTATTATCTCCTGCATTTCAGGGGGAAAGGTAGATGGGTAGTGAAAAGGGGAAATAGTGTGTATTTCAAAGGTAAAAGCAATAATCATACACAGTGAAAGCGGCAAATAGCATCACAGTTTTCAATTATGATCTGGGGATATATATATATTCCAGGCACAGACATATTTTAGAAGTTACAAGACACCATCCCTGACGAAAAAATAAAAAATAATGGGTAGGCGCTGCACTTGTGGCGACGCGCTCTCCCCGGGGAGAGCAGCCCGAATTTCACGCAGAGAAATCTGCTGTGACATAAAAATAAAAATAAAAAATATACCGTAGATATCTTTCTTAAAATAAAAGATAACTTTTTCAGTTGGTAATTGTTTTTCTGTTATGGGATTTATGATGTATATTATTGCGTAAGATGTGTGTGTTGTGTGTGTGTGTGTAGTGTGTAGTGTGTAGTGTGTGTGTGTGTGTGTGTGTGTGTGTGTGTGTGTGGTGTGTACCATAGGCAGCCACACTTTCAACTGCAGAGGAGCAGTGGCATGTGATGTATACCCCTACAAAAACCTACGTCGCACAGATCATTGTCTGTATCTTGAAACCAAGAGACCTCTGGACGATGCTTTACTACGTATAAAAACAACTTGTTTAAAAATGAACACTTTTCTTAGTTGACGAAGACGAAAGTACTGCTACAGAAAGTTAAAGGTTCCCTGTCTAAACAATGTTTAAAACGGAACTTTTCAAATCTGTTGCGTAACTTGTTCAGAGCTGTATAGATATATAATTATGTATACCATGAAAACCGCGCGTCTCAAGCCTAGCTCAAGTGCAGGGTGGACGAGGGAGGGCCAGAGAGCGACGACAAGAAAGCTGAAGTGTCGGGTGGAAAAGAGAGGGAGCGAAGGAGAAAAAGACTCCCCTGACAAGCCCTGAGAGCAGGTACCACACAATGTACACTTTTCACTTTTCACGGGGTGACAGGTCCTACGTGTCCCTCTCCAACCACAAAATATCCCCGGACATTTGTCCACGATTATCAATTCCTAGATTGTTTAGCCTCTAAGACATGATCGTTTTAGGAAAAGCTCTCCTAGAGAAGAGAAGGAGGAGAATGGAACCTGCCTGCCCAAACTAACCGCGCCCTGTCCTCTGTATTCTCAACGCTGCCCCCACTGCATCCCACCTCCACCCTTCCATGTGGAAAACCAACAACGAAACACCACAAACAACAAGTACAACAACATTAACAAAAACAAAGTATACCACCTGCTCCATGTGGAATTCTCACCCTGATGGTGTGACATACCGAACTGGGGTATGGTTGGGGCGAAGATAGTGAAATGCAACGTCCCCCACCACCCGCCCCCTAAACAAAAGCAAGAAAAAAGCCGAACCAACAACAACAAAAAAACAAACAAAAAATCCCCAAATCAAAACAAACAACAAGAAACCCAAACAAAACAAACACACACACAACCGCCCCCCCCCCCCCCCCCCAACAACAACAATGCAACAAAAACCCCAAACAGCAACAAAACAAAGGAAAACACAGACTACCAGCCAGAGAGAAGGACTTTAAGCTAGGTACCCTTTCCACCGTGCCCACCCCTCTCTCTCCCTGCCGGCCCCAGAGTGCAGGGTGCTAGTGGGGGAGGACAGGCGTGGAGGGGGGGGGGGACAGGATCGGGCAAGGCGTGGAGGGGGGGGGGACAGGATCGGGCGCAAAGGCGGGGTGGAGGGGGGGGGGGACAGGATCGGGCAAGGCGTGGAGGGGGGGGGACAGGGATCGGGCAAGGCGTGGAGGGGGGGGGGACAGGATCGGGCAAGGCGTGGAGGGGGCGGGACAGGATCGGGCAAGGCGTGGAGGGGGGGGGGACAGGATCGGGCAAGGCGTGGAGGGGGGGGGGACAGGATCGGGCAAGGCGTGGAGGGGGGGGACAGGATCGGGCAAGGCGTGGAGGGGGGGGGACAGGATCGGGCAAGGCGTGGAGGGGGGGAGGGACAGGATCGGGCAAGGCGTGGAGGGGGGGGGGGACAGGATCGGGCAAGGCGTGGAAGGGGGGGGGGGGACAGGGATCGGGCAAGGCGTGGAGGGGGGGGGGGGGACAGGATCGGGCAAGGCGTGGAGGGGGGGGGGACAGGATCGGGCAAGGCGTGGAGGGGGGGGGGACAGGGATCGGGCAAGGCGTGTAGTGCCGGGATCGTGACGGCCACTCAGCCCGCTCTTCCTCAAACACTTGACTCAACAACAGTGGCAGGCCCCGTCAAAAGGAAGAAGAGAGGAAAAATCAAACACCCTGAGAGCCCATGAATCTGAAAAATACCTCTTACACTAGTATACCTCGCTCTCTGACTACTAGTTCTACTACCCCTTTTTTTTCTTGGCGACCAACGACCAAAAAAAAGTGTTGTGTGTGTGTGTGTGTGTGTGTGTGTGTGTGTGTGTGTGTGTGTGTGTGTGTGTGTGTGTGTGTGTCCGTCCTATGTATAGTGCGTGCATAGACGCAGACACACATTCACACACATACACATAGGCGCAGATAAAGACCCACCACGAGAGAGAGAGAGAGAGAGAGAGAGAGAGAGAGAGAGAGAGAGAGAGAGAGAGAGAGAGAGAGAGAGAGGAGAGAGAGAGAGAGAGAGAGACAGACAGACAGACAGACAGACAGACAGACAGACAGACAGAGTCACAGAGAGACAGGGCTTTAACTACTGGCATGTTGATCTCAATAACAGACAAAGAGAAAGAGACACCTCAAAACGTAAGACCGACAGACACTCATAGTCAGACGGACAGGGACAGAGAATGTGATAAACTCTCTAAGCCCAGAAGGCCACCTGATGTACCAGCCTCCACCAGGATGACAGAGGAAGCGAGGTTGACGGACAGTAGGCCTAGCAGTAGCAGGGTGGACAGGGGCGGCAACTGGTGGGTCAGGCGATGCTTCACCGCTTATCAAAGCCTTTCAAGGGCGGGCGGAGAAGACATAAAATCATAACACATTACTTCCCCTCTCTGCCTGCACTGGCCGACAAACGGTCAGTTTTTTGTTTTTTGCCTTTTCCATACATACCTGGGACTCTGTGTGTGTGTGTGTGTGTGTGTGTGTGTGTGTGTGTGTGTGTGTGTGTGTGTGTGTGTGTGTGTGTGTGTGTGTGTGTGTGTGTGTGTGTGTGTGTGTGTGTGTGTGTGTGTGAATTAAGCTTACTGTCCGTCACATATTGGGGAGAGAGGAGAGAGAGAGAGAGGAGAGAGAGAGAGAGAGAGAGGAGAGAGAGAGAGAGAGAGAGAGAGAGAGAGAAGAGAGGAGAGAAGAGGAAGAGAGAGAGAGAGGAGAGAGAGAGAGAGAGAGAGAGAGAGAGAGAGAGAGAGAGAGAGAGAGAGAGAGAGAGAGGAGAGAGAGAGGAGAGAGAGAGAGAGAGAGGAGAGAGAGAGAGAGAGGAGAGAGAGAGAGAGAGAGAGAGAGAGAGAGAGAGAGAGAGAGAGAGAGAGAGAGAGGAAGAGAGAGAGGAGAGACAGATGCAGAGACAGAGACAGACAGACAGAGGGGGTAGGGGTAGGCGCGAGTCAGCAGAAAGAGCTTACACATTATGCTATGTATATGATATATACATAGCATAATTATACATATATATAATATACGTCCAGCAACTCCCTGCCTGCCCTACCTCCCCACACTCCCTATGTACCAGCAATAACGCCGCCTGTCTTCGCTGTCAGCCCTGCAGTATGTATAGTATAGTATAGTATAGTATAGTATAGTATAGTATAGTATAGTATAGTATAGTATAGTATAGTATAGTATAGTATAGTATAGTACAGCACAGCACAGCACAGCACAGCACAGCACAGATGCAGCTAGCATAGCATAGCATAGTATAGTATAGTATAGTATAGTATAGTATAGTATAGTATAGTATAGTACAACATAGCATAGCATAGCATAGCATAGCATAGTATCGTTATAGCATAATATAGTATAGTACAGTACAGTACAGTAGTACAGTAATAGTACAGTATAGTATAGTATAGTATAGTATAGTATAGTATAGTATAGTATAGTATAGTATGTATCGTATCGTATCGTATCGTATCGTATCGTATCGTATCGTATCGTATCGTATCGTATCGTATCGTATAGTCAGAAATGCACACCCACAGGCATCAACTCAATCCTCAACATCCTCCCTCTTTCTCACGTCTTCCTTCCCCTACCTCGCTTCCACCCCCTAGAAGGCACGCGCAAGGGGGGGGGGACTGTGGTGTTCCCCAATGATGCTCACAGTCACTGCTGCACTGCTGGAGTGCAGAGGCTGGGAGAACATGGGCATGTCAGTTTGAAGTCCTCCTTTCCAGCCTCATTCAGTGTTTACTTGAGGAATGTTGCCTCTGATCGGCGCATACCACAGAATACCTTGGGGCTCAACGACAAGATTGACACGCTATTATCGAGTATGTTGTGTTAAGTTAGGAGTGCCAGTCAGGAGGTTTTGGAGTGTTCAAATTATCTGACCAGGTGTATCAGTGTTTGTATCTCTCATCCAGTATAATCATACGAAAGGAAACATGACATTCCGCCTTGTCAAGCAGTCTGAAAGCAAACTGCATCGAGTTTCTGTCACCACCGCCATCCACAACGATGGCCATTCAGCAAGGACCCCCTGTCTCAGATCCCTCGCCCTTCCTGCCAGGGCCGTCAATCCTGGCGGCTTCAGCTTGTGGTGTGTGCCCACCCTCTGCTGTTGGAGGAGAAGCTTGATGCAGCCATTGGTGCTGATGTTCATTGAATGGTCCCCCTTTGTCAGATGGCATCTTTCTTACTCTGGGCCCGGTGACTAAACAACTAGCATCCGTCAGCTGCAGATGTAGAGCATGGCAGCATCTGCATGTTAGGTCTAAAGACATCGCTCAGTATATAATCATGTTTGTCCGTAGTGTTCCACAATGACCTCCAAAACAGCAGAGGAGGCAGCTGCTGTTTCGGAAATTAGACAGAAATTTGATTATAGCGGAGATGCCTTGCCCACAGCACATCCCCACTCACTCGGCCAAGAGGACATAAGGACAGTCAGCGTTGGAGACGTTCTCCAAAGGCCAACTAGCCCCCTGGGCTGCAGCACATAACAGGCTGTGCAAGTCAAGCCTCCTAGTCAGAGAGTCATAGTCAATCCTAAAGACTAAGCTGTAAAGTGGAATTCCATGAATGGGAAAGAAAGTCCCCTGATCATACAGCCTCTCACTTTGCTGTTGCCTCCAGCGTCAATGGTTTAATCAAGAGCTGTGATAAAGCCAATCCAATCCAGTCATGTTGCTTATAGCCCCACCGACCACACAAGCCATGATTATCAGGGCTGTCACCTCGTCACATTTTAAAACTCATTAAAACTGTGCAACTATATACAGATTAAAACGGGGTTTAAAACCAAACTCTGCTGTCCTTGCTTGTACCAACGCCCTGGTCAACCATAAGGGTCAGCCCAGGACGGCCACCAGAATGTGGGAAAACCCACATCGATCACACATAAAATGAAATAAAAGCCAAAAACAGATTCCTTAAAACAACCTTGTCCTTAAGAGACCAGCTATACCACTTTCCCTCATATCAGACGGAAAAAGCCCAGACACTGAAGGCCAGTCATCGCCTTCTCTTGCGGGCTTTTTCATGGCGGCTAACTCCAAATGTGGCCGTCTACATGGCCACACTGGTATTGAAAATAGCACATCCAGGAAAACTTCTCCTACAGTGTCTACTTACGTTCTTCACTGTCATTCCTCACATGGAAAGAGTCAGTCACATTTCAAGTTCTGGTGACGCCCAGTGTGTTAGGCTGGGGAACGCACAAGAAGAAGACAACATGACAAACATGGTCCTACATGACCCCAGCCCAGCATTGTGTAGGTAACGCTGCACACATACCTCACCAACAACTGTTGGCAATGATGAGGAACAAGGCAGAGAAAGAAGAGCTGAACGCCAGCACTGAGGGGTCTTCTTTTACCTGCTGCATAGCTGGGCCCTGCAATTTATCGCAATTAAGTGTCATTGTTGCACTGTCACGAGAACACAAGCCGCACACACACACACACACACACACACACACACACACACACACACACACACACACACACACACACAAGCACACACAGAGGGCTTGACACAATGACAGAGAAAACTCACACACAACATGCGCGCGCGCGCGGCTTACCAGAGAAGACACACAACACACCCACGCACACTTACACACAACACACACACACACACACCACACACACACACACACACACACACACACACACACACACACACACACACATGCGCGCACGCGGCTTACCAGAGAAGACACATAACACACCCACGCACACTTACACATCCACGCACACTTACATACCCACGCACTACAAACACTTACACACACACTTACACACACACACACCACACACACACACACACACACACACACACACACACACACTGTTCTTTTCTTGAAAAAATAAACTTCTTTCTTTTTCTTCATCGATCACCCAAACACCAACTATTGTCATCTGCCATAGGGGCGAGAATGCGTTAGGCTGCCGTTAAGTGACTGACAAGTCAGGCCCTGCACACACGTTCAACATGGGAGTGGAAAAACTGAATAAAAATCTGTTAAAAATCCGATGAAAGAAAGTCTCTGCATTACAATTGGGACTGAACTTGTGTGCCAGTAGGAACAGATTGCAAAATTGATAAAACTGCATACAAACGGGGACTAGATGTAAAAAAAGCATATAAGTGCTTATTCCATTATCCTCGATATAACGGAATAAATGAATAAATAAATAAATATATATATAAATAGATAAACAGAAAAAACCTGTAGAAACTAAAAAGACATCTCTGTGGGGATGGCGGGGGACTGCCATTACGATTAGCATTCCCACCTTCTGGAAAGTCTATGCTAGGAATTTTCTCTTTTCTATCCCTCTCTTTGTTTCTACCTTCTTCCTTTTCTTCCTGTCATCACCTTCTTGTCTATTTTCTGCCTTCTTGGTCCATTCTACTGCCCCTTTTACCCAGATGGACTTAAAAGACAACAAGTGTCTCCCATGCCGAAGTCGGATGTGCTGGGCCTGACTTGTCAGGCGCTTAACGGCAGCGTGACGTATATTGGCTCATATGACAGACAACAACAGCTGCTGTCTGGGCGTTCGACGACAACAAAGAAGAGAAGGACAGCAAACAGAGAAAGAAATCGTACCAAGACGGATACGATGTGTATACTTACCTTCCATCGACACCAAACATTCTTTAACGAGTGACTGCTTTTGATTCATTTAAATTTCAAAACTGTCGGGTCTGACGGTGAATGAACCTTTGCCCTCGCCTCCTCTCTCCCTCCCCTGAACCTACCCCCCCCCCCTCTTTCCACCTAACCGCACACACACACACACACACACACACACACACACACACACACACACACACACACACACACACACACACACACACACACACACAACCAGATCGGCCCTGTTCCAATTTTGTGGTACATATACTATGTGTGCTATTGAAAGGTATAGCGTTGTATGTATGTAGTAGGATTCTTTGCCTAGGGGCCTATACTTTGGAAAGTAAGCGTTGTCATAAAGAAAGCCACTGAGGATTAAAAAAGAAAAAAAGCCCAGATCAAAAACTAAAGAACCCAAACATCCCACCCTTTGGCTAACACCACGTTTTGAGTCCTGTGGTTTATCGTGTGGCGGGTGACGAAATTCTTTTCTTTCTGCCTGTCCCCCACCCAAGGCATTTTGTCTTTGAATACTGCACGGGTCTAAAGTAGGGCAACAATCAGCTGTTGGTATTGAGACTGATCTGACAGACACCGATATTATACAAATTAACAGAGAGAGAGAGAGAGAGAGAGAGAGAGAGAGAGAGAGAGAGAGAGAGAGAGAGAGAGAGAGAGAGACGAGAAGACGAGAAGAAGACAGACAGACAGACAGACAGACAGACAGACAGACAGACAGACAGACAGAGTGAAAGAGACTACCAAGCACCAAGCGACACGAGACACGTATACGAGTCACCTACCGAGATGAGTGTCTAAATCTGGTGAGGAAGGAGGGGGGAAGGAAGAGGGGAGGAAGAAAAAGGTAAACAGATCCAGGGAAAGTGGAAAAGAAAAATACCCCCCCCCCCCCTCCCCAAGAAACACAAGACTTCTTCAACTGGCAAAAGTTGTTCACACACAGACCAGAGACCAAAACAAGACCGTGTTTCTCTCCCAACACAACACTTCACCCCACTTCCCTCCCCATCCCTTGCTCTCCATCCCAATCCTTCACACAACATAGCCTTCCCAAAAAAGCTGGCGACAGTATGTGCGAAACGAAATAGCACACTGCCCTGACAGACCAAAAAACAACACTGTCTACACTTCCCCTGGAGAAAGAGAGAGAGAAAAAGAAAGAAAGAAAGGAAGTGTGTGGAGCCATGCCAGAGGCGACTGTGCACACTTGGCTGCTTTGGTGGGGGGGGGGGGGGGGGGGGGGGGGGGGGGGGGGGGGGGGGGGGGGGCTGTGACAGGCGGGGATTGAGGGGCGCTCGAGCCTATCAATCTCCTTCAATCACACAGCTCCCTACAAATGACTCTTCTCCCGGCCACCTCCCCTTTCTAAAGCGGGCATTTCTTCTCTTCCAAATTCACGACACACTGATAAACTTCTCAATAGCTGGCATTTTTTCTGCAGTGAGGAGGAGATAGGGTAGTGCGAGGAATTTTTGAAAGTTTTGCATTTGATTTAGTTTTTTGTTTTTTTTTACCGAGGTTTATTTTTGGTTTGTTTCACTTAGGAGGTAAGCGTTTTAATTCTTTTTTGAAGTTGATGATCTGGATCAGAGTTCTTTCAAATTAGCAACAACACTTAAAAAGATAATCTTGGCTATGATTTTCTCAACTCGCATGACGCGTTAAGATCTCCACAAGAAAAATTCTGCCAGTGTAGAAAGTTTCCCCAAGCTTGCCTAACGATTATTGAGTGTAATAAAATGCGTTTTCATATAAAATGACGACCGAAACAAAGATGGATTCAAAATTTTGTTGGTTATCTTCTTTTTTTTATAATCCGCACATCTGAAGAGGTGGAGAGCTGCACAGTTCTAAATTAAGTTGGACGGTTTTAATTCAGTTGGTCTAATGACTGCTTTCAGCCCACAGGCCCACACCTGGGTTGGCAGACAGGGCTGCAGGCCTCCTCCAATACAGCGTCCCTCCCTGTTTGGAGACAGCCAGCAGCGTGGGAGCCGCCATCAGCGAGGCAGACGGGAGGCCGGGAAGCCTGGCCCCGGGCTGAAGGCAGGCAGGGAGTGATGGATCAGCAGGCCGCCTCCACACCTGTCCCCATCTGACTTCACTTCAGCCCTGATATGACGCCCCTTTTGGTTGGAGATAGTAAAATGAATTGTGACACAGCGCTTTCCAAAACATTAAAATCTATTGTGACACCACTTCATAAAACAGTGTCGCGTGACGTCATTAAAAACAATAAGCATATCTACAGTGATGCTATAACAAAACGTATTGTGGCTTCCGCTTTCAAAATGTTCAAATAGAGTGCAACATCACACCTGAAAACAAAAGATATCGTGACGGCATCTTTCCAGATTAAAAACAAATATCTACAGCAAGAAGAGGTGAGCAGAGGAAGAGAGGTGAGGAAAAGAAGAAGGGGAGGAGGAGGAGAAGGAGGAGGGGGGGAGGGGGGAGAAGAAAGAAGCTTTAGTTTCTTTGACGCACTGTCCAAACTCATGAAACTAGTGGAAGCAAGGTGCTGTTATTTCCCTAAACTAAACTATCAAACTCTAGTACAGTACATTTCAATGCTGCACAGTAAACACAACACAACAGAGCCCAATAAAGAAAAAACAATGCAATGCAACACAGTGTGTGCAGTCACAGTGAAGGCAAAGGGGTCCATAGCCTGTGCGGTTATTGGGGAGTGAGGGCAGCGCCCATCTCCTCTCCCTCCATAATGCACTACAATACACTGAATGAAACACAACACGACACAGCACAACACGACACAGCACAACACGACACAGCACAACACGACACAGCACAACACGACACAGCACAACACGACACAGCATAACATGTTTGAAATCTCCAAACACCTCTGGCAATATGTTTCTTTGATAGAATTTCAACTGTCAACTGCCTTTCACGAACTTGTCTTTACCCCAGTGAAGCAACCTGATGCGGCCCTGACAACAGTACCGCTGCACGGGAAAGGGGCCCCCTTCATCACATCCCCACAGGCACACTGCACCTGTAGAGTGGATACTGCTCAAGTTCAAATCCCTTCCAGCAATATTGTAAAGACCCCCCCCCCCCTTCCCCCATACACACCCAGCCAGCTTCCCAAGATACTGTAGTTTGTAACCCACTGAGGCAGTTTGAGACAGGTCTATATATGTGTGTGTTTGTCTCTTTGGTTTGCGTTGTCAATATTTCTCTTGTTGTTTTTCCCTCCTCTTGATCTTGTATAGAAACAACATAGCAACCCGATGAAAGACGGACGTTGATTATTATTTTATTTATTTATTTATTTATTTTGAGAGCGAGAGGGAAACAGACAGAGAGAGACAGAGACAGACAGACATACCGAGGAAGAGAAATACAGAGAAATCAGAAGTCAGAGAAGGGATACAGACAAACAGACCCGAATACAGTGAGAGAACACTGAAAAAAACACCCACTGACACACAACGACCATCACAGACTGACCCGCAAGTTGTACAAGGCGGCAGCACACGATGAATACAATCAATCAATTAATCAATCAATTAATCACCTTACAAACGGCGCGACACATCTGCCACTAAAACCTAACACTAGCACGACTGTCCGGCCTTCAGGGCACCCTGATACCCGCCCTCCTGCTGTCTCCCCGTCCTCACAGTATTATATACCCCTATACCC
This sequence comes from Stramonita haemastoma, assembly GCA_030674155.1. Taxonomy (NCBI): domain Eukaryota; kingdom Metazoa; phylum Mollusca; class Gastropoda; order Neogastropoda; family Muricidae; genus Stramonita; species Stramonita haemastoma. The sequence goes on along the minus strand of CM060323.1, from coordinate 64,842,660 downwards.
CTCCCCTCAGCTCCCCATCCACCCTCCACCGGGGTGGGCGGCAGAACTCTCTCTCTCTCTCTCTCTCTCTCTCTTCTTCTCTCTCTCTCTGGCACCGTCAGATCAGAGCAGATTGGCTGGCGGTCAGTGGCTGTCATGTCTGTCTGTTGTCGCCAGAACATGTCGGCCTTACATCACTGCCTGGATCCGCTGCGCAGAAAGGCCTGCCCCCCCCCCCCCCCCCGTCCCTGCCACCCCACGGCATTTCAAAGAGCCAGCTTCAGGGCTGTGTTTGCGTAGGTTCACTTCCAGCCCCGTGGCCGTTAGGCACTTCCCCCTTCACAGCACGGCACGTGCTACAGGGACCACGCGCCAGAGATGATGCAGGCTGGCTGCAGGCAAGCAAGCAAGCAGGGAGACTGATAAACAGACATGACCGGCAGCAATGCAAGCTGAGATGAAGATGATATAGTATTATTCAGATTGTTGGTGAGACCAAGCAGCTCAAAACATTGTTATAAAAAAATGCACACACTTAAGACCCACACTCCCCATTTCTTCTTCATTATATACTATATACAACACTTCTCAGCACTGGATTTACTGCACCACTCATAGACTGTGCTCCCACTTCAAGAAAAAAAAGTCTTGTCCTCTTAAGAAAGGCAGGCAGTAAATAAACAAATAACAAGCAAAGATGTCAACGTCCCCCCTTTTCCCCACCCCAACGGTTTTTGTGCACAGGTTCCAGGCCACAGTGCACTATTTCCATGGGGGCAGAATTCCTCGTTAAACCAGCGACAACGTCCAACAGATGGTTTTACTTGGCTCGCTACCTGTCCCCTTAACAAGACGAAAGGAAAAAAGACAAGAAAAAAGAACTATCGAGGGGTGGCGGGGCGAGGCGGCCACAACAAGTTACAGCCCGAAGCGCACACATTGCGTGTTTGCCCAGAAGGCACAAGGTGACATGGAGATATATGGCTGCAACCCACATGTATAAATATATCTGTCTGTATCATCTTTCACATCTCTCTCTCTCTCAACGTTCTTTCCCCCCACGCTAATACGCGTGTGTGTGTGTGTGTGTGTGTGTGTGTGTGTGTGTGTGTGTGTGTGTGTGTGTGTGTGTGTGGCGCGCGCGCACGCGCGCGCGCGTGCGTGCGTGTGTGTGTGTGTGTGTGTGTGCGCGCGCGCTCGTGAATTTGATTTAACGTTCATTCCCTCGGAGTGATATTAAGACGAGAGAGGAAATTATGTTGAAGTTTTACATAATTGTGATTTCAGAGGAATATCTTTCTCTCTCAGTGTGTGTGTGTGTGTGTGTGTGTGTGTGTGTGTGTGTGTGTGTGTGTGTGTGTGTGAGAGAGAGAGAGAGAGAGAGAGAGAGAGAGAGAGAGAGAGAGAGAGAGAGAGAGAGAGAGAGAGAGAGAGAGAGAGAGAGAGAGAGAGTATGCGTGTGAGTGTGAGTGTACACACGCACACCTTTTACGTAACCAGTATGCGCGCTAGCACACAGAGGTAAGCCCCACATACACACATACATTCCCACACAGGCACAAGGAGGGAGGTGACGACACCTAGGTGTCCTTTGAATGCATTGTGTGCGCCGTTTGTTGCTGTGTCAAAAGAACAGGGAATAAATAAGGGCACGGGACTGGGGTTTGCGCTATGGAATTTCAAGGGGCTGTGTGTGTGTGTGTGTGTGTGTGTGTGTGTGTGTGTGTGTGTGTGTGTGTGTGTGGGGTGTGTGTGTGTGTGTGTGTGTGTGAGCGTGCACGCAGAGTATGCGCGTTCAAATGCGCAAAGCAGCGCACATGTGTTGATTTTTATGCTGATCCTATAGATGGAGAGAGTTGATGGGCAATAAAAGTCAATGGGATGTTTCGGTAGTGTTTTTTTCTCACTTGATAGTGTCCTGATGGTCTCTGATCGTAAATCTCTTTCTGTCTAGCTACTCTCTCTATCTGCCTGCCTGTGTTTTTATCTGCCTGCCTGCCTGCCTGCCTGTCTGTCTGTCTGTCTGTCTGTTCACTTCAGTTGTCAATCTGATTTTGTTTGGCCGGCCAGCTATTCGCTTTAGTCTTTGAATTCTTCGTACTTTTTTTTAAATTCTAAGTGTACAGGATCAGAAGCGCACACACACACACACACACACACACACACACACACACACACACACACACACACACACACACACACACACACTGACTCTCTCTCTGTGCAAGCATTTATGCATGTGAAATGTTTATGTGTGTCTCTCTCATGGCACGCAGTTCTGCAATTCTTTCTGTGGGCCCTACTTGGAATAACCCTTCACCCCTCTACCGTCCCTCAATTCTTAATCACTTTTAAAAGTGATCTGTATTCAATTTTCCCCATGCTAAAATAACGGGCCCAGAAATCAAGAAAACAATTCCTGTTTGAAAGAAACTTTCAAGAAACAGGTCCCTTGTGGGTAAAAACCTGCTTGTTCATTCCTACACCCAGAGACTAGCGGTGTCCACTTTGTCAGATATTAACTCACACATTAGGAAGTAGGATGCTTCACGCCGTGTTTATGTCTCTTCATTAACCGAGATTAACATACCATGTACCTATCTTTTTGGGTTCTTGTTTTAATCCTACTCCTCATCAAAACGCCACATGCAAACACCAGCAAAGCAACGTTCTACAAGGGGAAAAGGACAATGTATGTAACCGTTTTGAAAAAGAGGTAGGGTGGAGGGGGAGGAGAGGAAGGGGATGGGGATAAGTGGAAGGGGGTGGGGGTACTGGGGGGAGGTGTGATGACAAGGGCAAGCTGTGACCAGCTGCTGAAGCCAGTGTTGTAAGGAAGTGTTCCAAGTGCCAGCAGATGACTGTATACAATACCAGCACACTTCATTTTTCATCCAACCAACAAACAAACTGAAAAAGAATGAAGAAAAAACAACAACAAAAAAACGTCTTCCAAGAAGGCAACACAAGAGGCGGCAGAATGTCAAAGGGAGGTAAGTGGGAAAAGACTGGGGAGGAGAGATTGAAACAGACTGCCCTTCTTCTGTGGGAAAAGACTGGGGAGGAGAGATTGAAACAGACTGCCCTTCTTCTGTGGGAAAAGACTGGGGAGGAGAGATTGAAAAAGACTGCCCTTCTTCTGTGGGAAAAGACTGGGGAGGAGAGATTGAAAAAGACTGCCCTTCTTCTGTGGGAAAAGACTGGGGAGGAGAGATTGAAACAGACTGCCCTTCTTCTGTGGGAAAAGACTGGGGAGGAGAGATTGAAAAAGACTGCCCTTCTTCTGTGGGAAGAGACTGGGGAGGAGAGATTGAAAAAGACTGCCCTTCTTCTGTGGGAAAAGACTGGGGAGGAGAGATTGAAAAAGACTGCCCTTCTTCTGTGGGAAAAGACTGGGGAGGAGAGATTGAAAAAGACTGCCCTTCTTCTGTGGGAAAAGACTGGGGAGGAGAGATTGAAAAAGACTGCCCTTCTTCTGTTTCTGTTTAAAGAAAAGCAGCGAAATTGGAAAGCGGTTAAGTCAAATAAATATTTTCAGTTGACACACTTGGCTGACACGTTTGCTTGCTGTTAGCTTGTGTGTGTGTGAATATATCAGAAATGTGTTGTAAAATGAACACACGCCAAACCTATCATTCAAGACTGCTGCACCAGTTACGGCAAACAAAGACCCAAACACACAATGCACACAAACCTTTGCACCTCTCTCACAAAGCGACACACTGTGTATAAAAAGTTACCTACAGAAGAACTGCACTGTATGTCGCTCTCTCAGTTGGTTCTAGCACTAGCTGACGGGACAATATCGGCATCAGTGCAGTAAGTATCTCCAATGGGCTGAAGAATAATAAATAGACTGAAAGAGTGAGGGGGAGAATGTCAGGGGGTGGAATGGTAAACAAGCCCGAGGTGTGTGTAGTGCGGCTGCCTCAGCCACCTGAAGACAGCTAGGTGTAGTAGCTGTACTTTCCTCTTTGAGGACAAAGCTATTTCTTGTTCATTGTTACAGCTGACATGTCACCTCTTTTCTTGTCTATGGTTGGTAGTATTTCAATACTGAAAGGGTTTTTATCCTCTCGCTTCCCGCAACGTTGGGAACCCCAATGTCCACAAACTAAATCAAATCAAACCAAATCAAATCAAACCAAATCAGATCAATCTGAACTATTTCAAACCAAATTAAAACAAAAAGCAAGGAAAAAGATAAAGAGGTATGCTGAAATTCCTACCACCCCCACTAAATTCACAGTGTTTTTTTAAAAAGCAGAAATGTGCTGGCTTTATAGGAAGACCATGTCTAAAACAGGATGAGACTAAAACGATATGCACATCAGAATATCACACACACACACACACACATACACACACGCGCACAACAACACACACACACACACACACACACACACACACACCACACACACACACACACACACACACACACAAGAGGAAAAATGGCAAGATGGAAGCTGTCTGTCAACTCTAGTAGCCACTGTGCCAAGATTTTTGGCATAACCAGAAGCAAAGATCACCACAGACATACCACTAACAGGACCTCTCCTCCCCTCCCCCCTCTCCAAACACTGCCTGCATCTTCTATTTTAAAAGACTATGGATGTTATTATCCTGGGCGTTGCCATCACTCTCGTTTTCCATTTCTTCGCAAGTAATTGCCTTGTTATTGCAGAACAGCACCATGGCCTGGCCTGTTCGCTTGTGCCAAAGAAAGAGGAAACACAAACTCACTCCTCTCTCTCTCTCTCTCTCTCTCTCCTCTCTCTCTCTCTCTCTCTCTCCTCTCTCTCTCTCTCTCTCTCTCTCTCTAACTCTGTGTCTCTGTCTCCTCTCTCTCTTGAATTTTCATCTATCTTTATTGTTGGGTAGTTGTATTCTTATGTAACTTTAAATGCTCTTGTTTATTTGTTATATATGCCTTCTCATGGAAGCCAATGGTATATAGCTCTACATGACTAAATAATCGGAACTGCAATCTCTCTCTCTCTCTCTCTCTCTCTCTCTCCTCTCTCTCTCTCTCTCTCTCTCTCTCTCTCTCTCTCTCTCTCTGAAGTGGCAGGTGAGAAGAGTCGATCACTAGGATGCCCCCAGAAGACACCTGCCAAACCAACACCTGGTCATCTTTTTAACACACTCCCCACCCCCCTCTCTCTATATGTAAGTATGTATGTACCTATGTATGTATGTATGTATGTATGTATGTATGTATGTATGTATGTATGTATGTATGTATGTATGTATGTATGTATGTATGTATGTGTGTATGTATGTATGTATGTATGTGTGTGTGTGTATGTATGTATGTATGTATGTGTGTGTGTATGTATGTATGTATGTATGTATGTATGTATGTATGTATGTATGTATGTATGTATGTATGTGTGTGTATGAATCTCTCTCTCTCTCTCTCTCTCTCTCTCTCTCTCTCTCTCACACACACACACACACACACACACACACACACACACACACACACACACACACACACACACACACACACAACACATCCTCCTTCATACGGGGTTATCACTCTATCTCTGTACCTACGGGTGGAGTAGGAAGGACTAGGAGTAGTAGTTGTAAGCAGGAGAAGAGGGGGTGGGGGTTAGGGGGGGTACTAAGTGGAAGGGGTGGAGGCCGAAGAGACAGGTAGGCAGGGTGGCTGCAGTTTTCTGCCGGTCACTTCCACAAAGGAGATGTAAGTGATGATCACGGGGCCAAAGGTCGGCTAGAGAAAGGCAGCTCATGAAAAGTCACTTGACACAATTCACAGACAACCACCGCAGAAGAGGACAGAGAGAAAAGCCACAGAAAAACAACATACGTCAAGAAAACATTCACACCACACTATAGTCTCTGTTACAGTTACACTCTTTTTTGGGGTTGAGGTGTTCTTTCTTTCTTTCTTTTTATATTATTCCTATGATTTCTTTCCTTTTTGAAGCCTTCTTTTGTACAGGGTGGAGAGAATTCTCTCCGTCACAGCGGCGACCCCTGACTGCGCGCATAATACGCCGTGTTCCATGGGGCCGCTTTAGCCCCACTCTGCGCCTCACAACTCGTCCACACCAGCCACACTCGTTGGAGTTGCATGCTACAGGTTGCGAGTTCGAATCCTTAGAGGGAGGGAGTGTTTGGTCGATAGCATTTTGAAGAGAGAGAGAGAGAGAGAGAGAGAGAGAGAGAGAGAGAGAGAGAGAGAGAGAGAGAGAGAGAGAGAGAGAGAGAGAGGAGAGAGAGAGAGAGAGGGGACTGTTGCATTCTTTTGTTGGGTCTCTAGCGGTTTCTTTTCTGTTTCTTTCTGTTGATGTTCATCAATGTTTGGTGGTGGTTAAGTCGTAAACAGTAACTTACCATGATGTGTTCCACCAGACTTCTAGAAGTGTTCTATATGGTGGTACGTTGACAAAAAACTGGGCAAAATTAGGCTGACACATTCCACATGAAGTGAGTGAGGTACTCCAGTGTAGCACGAGGCAGGCAAAGCATTCCGCTATGTCGGTTTATACATATATTTAGATATAAATGATATCGCGATGTTCTCAACATACGTATGCGTTGATGCCAGGGGCCTCGCCTGTCAGTATAAAAAGTAGTCTGGAAATTCTGAGCTAAGAATTCCCTCTTTTCTATCCCTCTCTGTTTTTCTTAATGCATGTATGGTATTCGTCAGCTTACCTCCTCAACAACCTGTTTCTTTTTTCTCCTCTTTCTTCCTCTGTTTTGTTGCGATCTGTTGATCAACCCCAGTGTATGGACTTCACTCCTTCAAGGTGTCGGTCCCCTGTCCCCCCCCCCCCCCCCCCCCCCCCCCCCCACTGGGAGAGCGGTGTGTGCAGTGGAGTCTACTCCCTGGGCTGAGAACGCCGCTAGCGGCAGAGAGAGGACAGAACAGCACTGCCATCAGATCCCTCCCTCCCTCTCCCATTGCGTTAGCACCATTCACGCTCTGTCTGTATTGTCAGACTATTTTCAATTCATCGCCAGGAAATAAGGACATTCTTGGCGCCCCCTTACCCTTCTATACTCCTCTTCCTCTATTCTTTTTCTCTTCTCTTCTGCTCTTCTTTAGTTTGGCTGTAATGGAATTTCATCTCTCTCTCACCTTCAGCTCTCTCCATCCCCTCATCCCTCCCCCCCTCCTTCCCCACGCCTCCCTCACATCTCCCCCTCCCCTGTCCCATGCAGACTTAACTCCCTTGTCAGTGTCCCGCTCCCACACGCTCTCCCCCCCTCCCCCCCACCATAACAATAGTAAAAAAAGAAGTGCTGCTGTGTTGCAGTGCATGAAAAGAATTCCAACCTCAGACACTTCGTCTTCTTGTTCTCCAGTCCCCGAGTTCGCGCTCTGACAACGCCCTCCCCCCTCCCTCTTCCCCCTCTGCCCTTCCCCTCTGACTCCTCCCTCCACTTCTCCCTCTACCTCACACTCCCATCCCCTTGGGGGACAATCTTCTCTCTCTCTCACACACACACACACACACTCTCTTACTCTCTTTCTCTCTCTCCCCCCTCTCTCTCTCTCTCTCTCTCCTCTCTCTCTCTCTGTCTCTGTCTCCCTCTCTCTCTGTCTCCCTCTCTATCTCTGTCTCTCTCTTTCTGTCTCTGTCTCTATCTCTTTCTGTCTCTCCATCTCTCCCCCCCCCCCTCTCTCTCTCTCTGTGCAGTTGAGCGTTTCACAGTGTGTTAAGCCCCAGGTCGTTGCAGGGCCAAAAGTCAGAGGAGGTCCCCTCCTCTCCTCCCCTCCCCTCCCTGATCTGTCTGAAGGTCATCGCCATCGCCACGGGCCTGGCGCCACATAGAGCCTGGCTGGGTTAACAGAGGCCATACCGGGACGTCATTGAAGGAAGGTGCAGGTTCCAATCTTCTTCCGTGGGAATTGGTGGGTTGGGTGAATTTGTAGTGCACACACACACCACACACACACACACACACACACACACACACACACACACACACACACACACACACACACACGCACACACACACACACAGGTAAGGGTTTGTCAACAAGTGTCAACAGTGACCCATGTGGAATCGCTATTGTACTGGAAAAAAACCCACTTGAAGATAAAAAGTGGAAGTCAAAGTCAAAATAAATTTTCATTTTCAGATGGTACATTAAATAAGCAAAATAATTGTAAAGTCAAAGTCAAATGTTCATTTCCAGATGGCACATTGAATGAGCAAAGTAATTGTCAAAGTAAATGGTCATTTCCAGATGAGCATAGTAACCGTAAAATCAAAGTCAAATGTCCTTTCCAGACGGTATAAGCAAGGTGATTGCTTTATTCCCCTTCGTCAAGCCATCCATCTAAGAAAAGAAATCAATCAACTTTTTTTTATCAATATCAAAATGAAATTCAGAAACAGGAGGTGGTGGGGGTCATGGTGGTTGGAGGTGGTGGTGGTGGTGGGTGGAGAGGGGGAGGGAGGGGGAGTTGATGTAATGAATAATGAATGAAGTGGGTCTTATTGGGGCTTCATGAATACCAGCATAAAGAAGACATTTGTTCCGCTGTGCTTCCCGTCATAACAACATTCTCCTCATTTCCCCACACCTACCTTCTGCCTGCTCTCTCTCTCTCTCTCTCTCTCTCTCTCTCTCCTCTCTCTCTCTCTCTCTCTCTCTCTCTCTCTCTCTCTCTCTCCTCTCTCTCTCTGTTGCTCTCTTTCTCGCTCTGTCTGTCTGTCTGTCTAGTCTAATCTAATCTCTCTATCTATCTATCTATATCTATCTATCACTATCTATCTATCACTATCTATCTATCTATCTATCTATCTATCTATCTATCTATCATCATCTATCTCTGTTGTGTGTGTTTTTGTGTAGTGTGTGTAGTGTGTATGTGCAGTGTTTGTGTGGTGTGTGGACCATATGATCATATCTTTATAAAACACTAATCTTTTTCTTCAAAGAAAATGGAACACGCACTAGTGTGTTGTTTTTTTGCTTTATACCAAGTCCCTGTGTGCATGCGCTTTCATGCATTGTGTCATTTAATACCCATCGGCACACAATGCCCTATTCATCTGAAAGGCGGAACAGGTTTGAACGTGTGGTCCAGATGTTCTGTGTGCTTTCATGCGCGACTTGTACCGAAGTCTCATCTGAAGGTTTTCTGAGGAGTGGAGTCGGCACTGGTGTTCACTGTCACCTGTCCCGTAGTCCCGCAGACCGTGGGGGTACCACTGAAGATTTTGCCACCAGCTTCCTCCACTCCCCACGGTCCTCTGCTTTCCGTAGCAAATCGTTCCACCCAAGGCCTGTCCACTCTCTGATGTTGTCTTCCCATCGTTTTCTCTGTCTGCCTCTTCGTCTCCCTCCTTGTACTGTTCCCTGTCGGACAGTCTTGGCCAGTCCAGATGATCGTGTGACGTTCCCGTACCATTTCAGTTTGCGTTTTCTTCAATAATGTCAAGAGCTCTTCATATGGTCCGATGGTGTTTTAAATTCCGGTTTTCACTTCCTCATTAGATGTGATCCCTGCAGGAGATTCCCAGGAGTGTGTGACAGCATCTCACCTGCATTGCCGTCTTTCAGTCTGCTGCTATGGCGCACTGGCCGTCACATCACGAGCGCAACGCTCTAACCACCAGCCATCCCGTTCCCCAGTTCAGTCATTAGTCTACTCAGTTTCTAAGCTTTGTGCCTAGGAAGCCACCCAAGTCAATATGGCCTACATACAAAAAGAGTCGTAGTTGACAAACACAAACACACACACACACACACATAAACACACACACAGTACACAGCACACATACACACATCCCGCACACGCACACACACAGAGCAGACTATCTACACTTCTGTTCTGAACATTTCTCTTGTGTATCCAGTTTTGCTGCACTGATGCTCGGCTCCGCTGAACGCAGTCACCATCACTGCACGCAGCTATAGAACCAGTCTGGAGACAGACAGTGTGAGAGACCACACACACACACACACACACACACACACACACACACACACACACACACACACACACACACACACATACATAGACACACATGCGCGCACACTCATACACACAAGCAAAAATACACAAACGTACACACACAAAAGCGCACTCAAAAGCGCGCACACAAATGCGCATGCACACATGCATACACACACACACTCACACACTTTATCCCTCTCTCCTGCTCATTGACTGATTGTCTGTCTGTCTGTCTGTCTGTCTTCTGTCTGTGTCTGTCTGTCTGTCTGCCTGCCTGCCTGCCTGCCTGCCTGCCTGCCTGTCTGTCTGTCTGTCTGTCTGTAACATTTTTGTCTGTTACTACATTATGTGGAACGACCTTAAACTTAAAAAAACATCCACACACAAAGGCGCGCGTAGGCACACACACAACACACACACTTTTATGAGAGAGAGGGGAGAGAGAGAGAGGAGAGAGAGAGAGAGAGAGAGAGAGAGAGAGAGAGAGAGAGAGAGAGAGAGAGAGAGAGAGAGAGGAGGGGGGGGGGGGAACAGACAGACAGACAGAGACAGAGACAGACAGATAGACAGACAGACAAACAGACACACACACGCAGAGGCAAACACAGCTACACAGACAGACAGCAGAGAGATGTACACAGACAGACACAAACTATGGCGGCTATGCTATGCCCTATAAGCCTCAGAAGGTGAAGGAAGCCCACAAAAATTCCCAGCGTTCCACCTGTACTATTATCGGCCCTTTGAACATCAGTCGTTTTTCAGGCCCCTGCTGCTATCAACTTAATCCCCTCCCTATCCCCCCCCTCCCCTCTATGAAATGAAACACAGGGCCGCCGCGCCACAGACACCCCGACACTGGCCAGATAGGGGACGCTTTCCACCAAGCCCTCCGCCCTTCTATCTCCACTATGTGACTCTGCATAGTGACCTCAGCTAGCCACAAAAAGCTGTGACAAATATTATAAAAAGAAAAAGAGGAAGAGGAAGAAGAATGCAAGGAAGAAGAAGAAGAATGCGAAGAAGAAGAAGAATGCAAAGAAGTATGCAAAGAAGAAGAATTCGAAAAAGAATGCAAAGAAGAATGCGAAGAAGAAGAAGGAGAAGAAGAAGAAGGAGAAGAAGAAGAATGCTGAGAATGTTAAGAATGCCAAGAATGCGAGGAAGAAGAAGAACGCAAAGAAGAAGAATGCAAAGAAGAAGGATGCAAAGATGAAGAATGCAAAGAAGAAGAGTGCAAAGAAGAATGCAAAGAAGAAGAAGAATGCAAGAAGAGAAGAAGCAAGAAGAAGAATGCAAAGAAGAAGAATGCAAAGAAGAAGAAGAAGAATGCAAAGAAGAAGAAGAAGAATGCAAAGAAGAAGAATGCAAAGAAGAAGAATGCAAAGAAGAAGAAGAAGAAGAAGAAGAAGAAGAAGAAGAAGAAGAAGAAGAAGAAGAAGAAGAAGAAGAAGAACAAGAAAGAGAGAGAGAGAGAAAGAAAGAAAGAAAGACAGACAGACAGATAGCGAGACATACAGAAAGAAGAAGAAGAAGAATGCGAAGAGGAAGAATGTGAAGAAGAAGAATGCAAAGAAGAAGAATGCGTAGAATGCGAAGAATAAGTTAGAGAGAGATAGAGAGACAGAGACAGAGACAGGGAGACAGACAGACAGACAGAGAGAAAAACACAGAGAGAGAGACAGAGAAAGAGACAGAGAGAGATCCCCCCAAAATCAAGAAAATTGTCTTTTATATCATGATACATTTGTAAACTGCAGATAGAAAGACGACGACTTTAAGGAATGAGAGGAATGAGAAGATTGGACATTAAAAAAGCCACACAAACAAGGACACTAACACACAAACATGCCGACAGGCAAACAAAAAGAAAGAAAAAAAGAAACTCAAACTGAAGAGAATTTATCTACGATAAAATGGATAATTTCTCTGAATACGTCATTTTGTATCATATCACTTTCACTTTTACATGTCCGGGAGAAAGAGAGTGAGTGAGTGAGTGAGTGAGTGAGTGAGTTTGAGAGAGAAGAGAGAGAGAGAGAGAGAGAGAGAGAGAGAGAGAGAGAGAGAGAGAGAGAGAGAGAGAGAGGAGAGAGAGAGAGAGACAGAAGACAGACAGACAGACAGACAGAAGACAGACAGACAGACAGGACAGACAGACACAGCAGCGGCTAGGGGTGGGGATGGGGGCGCTTATCGTGTGAAAAGTGATTGTGTGGAACCAAAACCCCACAGCAACAACACCAGTAACAATAATGCTGTGGTTCATATTTCTCCTTCTGTGTGCAGGCATATCAACACAGGTCAGCGATGTGTGACTCACTATCCGGACTGTCTGTCTAAACAGCAGCTTTCCCAGGAACTGATAAAGGAGGATGACATGGCACGTGCATGCTCAGCAAGCAGCAACAACAGATAACAAACGATCAAGATAGGCTTGGGAAAGGCATTTGTAAACTATTTTTTCAAAAAAGAACAGACACAAACGGATAAGGCAAATGTACTTGGAAGAGCTCAACAGTTATAATGAAAAGGAAAGGAGAAAAAAGAGAAAAAGAAAGACAACGAAACTTTTAACTACTACATGTACAAAACCACTCAATATTCGATATAGTGTGATTTTTTCAATCATGGACGTAACTTTTAATTTGATTTTGGTTTTATTTGTCCCGTCTTTCGTCTCATGCCTATGTCCTTACTTGTTAAGAGTAATAAAGAATTAAAAATCATCAACGGAGGAACGCATTTTGAATGACGTGTCTGCAGTTACACTCAAAGCCTCCGTCCCCCCAAAAACCCCAATAACAAACAAAACCCCACATAAACACAAACCAAATACACAAATATCGCAATCTTGTCAGTCCATCTAAGTAATAAAGCGTGGTTAAAAAACAACTTGCAACTGTACTCAAAGTGTTGTTGAGGTGGGGTGACCATTATTCTCACCACAAAACAGTATCAGACTGAGAGAGAGGAAAAGAGGGGAGCAGGTTTACACGCCGGCCTGAAAAAAATCTGAAAACAGGTTTTCTACTTACAGAGAAAAACAAAGCAGAAAGTTTTGTTTTTTAATCAGGAAAAAGTTCCCTCCCCAAGTAAAGCTCCGTCCTCAAGCCCTTTCTCCAAGCTTTCCCTGTACATGTCCCCAAAGAAAAGACACCACTAAACATACAATATCTCACAAACCCCAAACATGACACACTCTACAACACAAACCAAGAGACAAGGTAGGACCACTTCAAACTCACGTGAGGAAAACAACGGCACAAGTTTTGCTCTGTTCCCTTCAGAAAAAAACAGGCAGACCACCAGACAGGCTTAGGACCAAACTGGACCCAAGACACGTCCAGCATAACCCGCCCACCTGGACAGTGGACATGTGGACAGAAGCGCGGAGGGTGACCAGTGTCCGTCCACCCCTAAAACTCTCCCGCCGGCCCAACGCTCTCTGCCTCCTTCCTTCCAGAAGCGCTCAAGCAGCGCGACTGCCGGACCCCAGACCCGGCACCCGCTTAACTAACCTCGCCTCCCTGCCTGCCAGACTCCTTCCACCCTTCACCCTCCACTCTTTTTCCTTCCCCCCTTCCCTCTCTCCCCCTCCTCCGACTCTGGCTTTCTGGCTGCTGCCCGCGCATGAAGCGGCACCACCGCCAGCCGTCGTCTGTCTGACCCACAGCACGGCCGCCAGCACCACACTGCGGCAACTGAGCAGAGTTAGAGAAGGCCGCGTTTCTCCATTCTCTTTTCCCTGTTCTTTGCTCTATTCCCCTCTTCAAGCCTTTTGGTTTTTTTGCTTTTTTTGTCTGTCCCTGCGTTCCAATTTGCGCCCCCCATACTAGCTGTGATAACGGTAAAGTGGGCAGGAGGTGTTGCATCTTTGCCTTGTGAGGCAGTCCTGGGGCAGGAGCAGCTGGTCTGGTTTGACTTGTCTTGTCTTGTTCCCTCTTTGAGGCGTTGTTGGGATCCCGCACTGAACATTTTGGGGGCAGTGTTTTGTGGGGCATACTGGGCCTGGCGGAGTCCGTCCCTCTCCAGGTAATAGGGTGCATGCTGGGTATGTTCCTGTCAACCATACCACCAACCATAGTGGGTCCACTCTTCTCTTAAAAATGGATGGGATTTTAACGTGGGTGCCAGATGTTGTACACGCATGTTTACACAGGATCTCTGTTTACAGCCTCATCCAGAAAAATGACGGAGTATAAATCAGCAGCAGTTAACTCCAGGGGGCTAAATCCCCTCAAACAAGCACAGACCCAGAGACTCAAAACCATGTCCTTCAGTTACCGTCAGGTCAGTTATGATGCTCTGACCACTCGGCCCCAATGACGAAGTAGGACCCGTATTCACTTTGGTGGTCTCCACAAGCAAAGGTTAAGCAGGCGATTTGGCCCCCTGGACTCAACTGTAGCGTGGTTACCTGCGTTCTTGTGCCTTTGCTTCAGTGCAGTCCCCTAGCCCACCCAGCTGCAAATGGGTACCTGCCCTCTTTAGGGTCGGGGAAGATAAAGCAGCGAGGGAGAGATGGGTGCCGCCCTCAATATGCTGGCCCCTAGAGAAGCCGAGGTGTCTGACACCTTGCTCCCAAATGACTGCCCAGGTTGTGGGAACACCTGTCTGTACCTTCCCCTGAACGGTGCTGAGGGGTGGCCGTTCCACTGCTGCTGAAAGGCAGGCAGAGGGCGTGGGAAGGGTCAGACATCTTCAAAACAGAAAAATCCGAAGCTCTCTCTGTCTGTCTGTCTGTCTGTCTCTTTATCTCTCTGTCTGTCTCTTTATCTGTCTGTCTGTCTGTCTGTCTGTCTGTCTGTCTGTCTGTCTGTCTGTCTGTCTGTCTCTCCCTACTTTCTCGTTCCCTCTGGTTGTGTTGAAAACAATCTTAACAGTTTTTGTAATCCTCGTACCGTGTATTGTGTGTGTGTGTGTGTGTGTGTGTGTGTGTGTGTGTGTGTGTGTGTGTGTGTGTGTGTGTGTGTGTGTGTGTGTGTGTGTATCTGTGTGTATGTGCAAGCACACGGACGCGCTGACAGACAAAAATTTCTAAATTTTGTTTAAAAAACCCTGAAAAACTGGGGCATGCAGGAAAGGAATAAGGAAATAAGAACC
>CM060323.1:64815122-64825122 GCA_030674155.1 Stramonita haemastoma | reverse complement strand
GGTCCCTAGGGGTGGGGGTAGTGTGGGAGGGGCGGGGAGTTCAAGGGCTGTTTGTCAACCTGTAAATAATTTTATCACATGGTTTGCTCATTATACGTTCTTTCACACATGCTACCCCCCTCTCTCCTTCCCCCTTTTTCACACAGAGACACTGGCACACACAGACGTTGACAGAGTAGACAGACAGACAGATACAAAGACAGACACACACACGCACGCAAGCATATACGCACGTGCGCGCGCACACACACACACCTCATCAAAAAATAAAATTATAAAACATCACCTGCGTATCTATGTAACTAGTCGATTCAGCAGAAATTATGCGTACTGTGAGACTGTATTGAGCGTATAAGATATTACGTTTTAGTGCTTGAAAACGCCCAAGATAATACAACAAGGCAAGGCAAAATTCTTTTATTCGAGGATAATAGATAAGCACCCGTGTGCTTTTTTACATCCACTCCCCGCCCTTTTCAGGGATAACATCAAGATAAAAAATAGCCTCAACTACACAACAACAATTATAAGAATCCAAAATACCAAAAGTAAGGAACCATACCAAGTATCAAACAACAGGCAAGAAATAACACAGAGATACAATATTAAGGTAATGTTATAAAAAGTCACTCATTCAGAAACGAAAATGAGAAGTAAGAATCAATGATGATTTTGATTTGAATAGAAGAAAACAAAAAAACACCAAAAACAAACAAACAAAAAAAAAAAAAAAAAAAAAAAAAGGCACAATAATTAAAGAGCAAACATGAGAATATGATGAGGTTAAATGACTGAGAACGTCAATCCACCACCATCTATCATCAAAATAAACCCCATAAAACATAAGATTTTGATAAAAGGGGAGAAAGAACAACAGGTAAGGAATAAGACAGAGATACAATATTAAGGTAATGTTATAAAAAGGCACTCATTCAGAAACAAAAATATGAAGTAAGAATCGATGATGATTTTGGTTTGAATAAAAACAACAAAAAATAAACAAACAAAAACAAACAACAACAAAAAACAAAAAAGGCGCAATAATTAAAGAGCAAACACGAGAATATGATGAGGTTAAATGACTGAAAACATCAATCCACCACCATCTATCATCATAATAATCCCATAAAACATAAGTTTAGATAAAAGGGGAGAAAGAACAACAACAACAACAAAAAACCCAACTCACACACACACACACACACACACACTCACACACACACACACACTCACACACACACACACGCACACACACGCAACCCCACACACACGCACGCACACACACACACACACACACACACACACACACACACACACACACACACACACACACACACACACACACACACACACAGAGAGAGAGAGAGAGAGAGAGAGAGAGAGAGAGAGAGGAGAGAGAGAGAGAGAGAGAGAGAGAGAGAGAGAGAGAGAGAGAGAGAGAGAGAGAGAGAGAGAGAGAGAGAGAGAGAGAAATCGATCCCTCTTCTATCGAAGAATAAACCCTTCTTGGCCAGCGGTGTGAGCGACACGAACTGCACACTGGGGGTCTGAAAGCTAAAGGAACGCCCCTGCCTACAGAGCTACAGTCCCAGTTCCAAGTATGTGGCGGTTCCATCCCTGTGTGGGCCCAAAACTTTGTCACCATCCACAAGACTGTGAGCGGTGGTATGGGTGCTAGTCTCTCGGAGGAGACAAAAAACCAAGGTCCGGTGTGTAAAACGCATTTAGCGCGCGCAAAAGACCCCACGGTAACAAGGGAGTTGCTCCTGATAAAAGTCTGACATGGAAACAAATTCACACGCAGACAAGAAAAAAAAAGGTGGCGCGGCTCTTATGGCGACGCGCTCTCCCGGGTCCAGCAGCCCAACTTTAACGCAGAGAACTCTGCCGTGACTTAAAGTGATAAACAAAACACAACACAACACACATGTTGGATAAATATAATGCTTTCTAAAGATGTACAAATCCATCGCAGCCCAAAGCAAAGTTTGTTTTCTTCGTTGGGGGAGAAAAAGCATGAATGACAGTACAAAGTTCAAGTGTGGGGAGAAGGAGAGAGAGAGAGAGAGAGAGGGAACGTGTGCAGCATACACTAAAAATATTCAGGTCATTAAGTAGATGTGACAGGTGAGAGAGAGAGAGAGAGAGAGAAGAGAGAGAGAGAGAGAGAGAGGAGAGAGAGAGAGAGAGAGAGAGAGAGAGAGGAGAGAGAGGAGAGAGAGAGAGAGAGAGGTTTTAAAAACTGTTGCTGAAATGTGCATGTCGAATATGTCTGTGTAAACACAGACCGTACGTATTAAATCACATGTACACCCGTACGTCGCAGAGCTACCCGTTCAGAGTCCAAACTGATGTATGTGTGGGGTTGTGTGTGTGTGTGTGCGTGCGTGTGTGCGTGCGTGCGTGCTCGTGTGCGTTTGTGCGTTCGCGCATACGCGCGCGTCTGTGTGTAATTCTTTAATGCTGTTTCTGTAGCTATGTTTTTTCCAGGTATTTTTTGCGATTCTTGTCTTGATACTTATTCATCAGTCATGGCTTTCTTCACTCGTTTCAATGCAGTTTTGAAATCTGTATGTATCTATATGATATAAATATATGATATATATATTATATATATATATATATATATCATATGTTCATGTATGTATGTATGTATGTATGTATGTATGTATGTATGTATGTATGTATGTATGTATGTATGTATGTATGTTGTATGTATGTACGTATGTATGTATGAGACGACCAGTTTTTCTCTCTCAAACTTGGTCCCCCTTTCTGTAATATCATATTTTTGTCGCTTTCGTGAAAACTGTCATCAGTTACCTTTTCCTCAGCTTTCTAGCTTCCTACCCCCCCCCCCTTTCACCGCCCCCCCCCCACACACACACTCACATACACACATACATACACATACATACACACATACATACACACTTTTCCTCCGCAATGGGCTTCTATCACTTACAGGGAGAAAGAGAAAGATATTGAATTGAAGAAAACACACACACACACACACACACACACACACACACACACACACACACACACACACACGCACACACACACACGCAACGCACGAACGCTCACTCACCCACCCACCCCCACACGCATACACAAACACACAGGCAGACATGGAGAGACAAAAACCAACTCAAACAAAAGCAACAACGACAGCAAAGAAAAAAAAAACCCGTAAACCCATCTGCATTCTCACATGACACATGATAGAAAAGCACACAGATTACGTTGCCTAAAATACACCATCACTTCTTGCCTTTAGTCCTGCCTCGCACGCAGGCACGCACACACACAGAGCACATTTTGCACTATTCAGTCCCAACATTAACACACTAATTAAATTTGACCAACCTTGACAGATAATGATACAGACCATGAAACAGCTGACAGAGGCATTCGCCTGATATATATATATATATATATATATATATATATATATATATATATATATATACATATACATATATATATATATATATATATATATATATATATATATATATCTGTGTGTGTGCGCGCGCGCGTGCATGCGCGTAAGTTGCACTTGTTTTCTTCCACTACATTTTCTCAAAAATACACACACACACACACACACACCACACACACACACACACACACACACACACCACACACACACACACACACACACACACAGGGAGCAGCTACCACTGTTGACAGCTTTAGTCATTCAAGTATCGCAGCTTGACTCACGCTGATAAAATGAGAACGCAGATGACACAGGTATAATGGTATAATGGTATATAATACACTTACTGAATGTACACAGCAATTTTCTCTCTTAATTAGTTCACACTGCCAAAGCTTAACGTGACATGGATGCTATATATATGTCTGTATATGTATGCCAGGCACACACAGGTGTAAGGTACGCATACCGATATGATACCAACTCCTGAGTGAATGAGTGTGTGTGAATTGCGCATGAGAGAGTGAATATGAATATGAATATGAATATATATATATATATATATATATATATATATATATATATATATATATATATATATATATATATATATATATATATATATATATATATATATATCCTCCTCCTCCTCCTCCTTTACACCCAGTGGTGTGTAGGGCAGCAACATATATATATATATATATATATATATATATATATATATATATATATATATATATATATATATATATATATATATAATACATATATATATCTGTGTGTGCATGTGTGTGTGCATGTGTATGTGTGTTATGAGAGAGAGAGAGAGACAGAGAGAGGAGGAGAGGAGAGAGAGAGAGAGGAGAGAGAGGAGAGAGAGAGAGAGAGAGAGAGAGAGGAGAGAGAGAGAGAGGAGACGACAGACGACGAGAAGACAGAAGAGACAAGACAAGACAGACAGAACGAGAAGAGACAGAGACACAGACAGAGAGAGAGAGAGCAGACAGAGACAGAGAGACAGAGAGAGACAGAGAGAGAAGAGAGAGAGGAGAGAGAGAGAGAGAGAGGAGAGAGAGAGAGGAGAGAGATGGAGTGAGAGGGTGGGTGAGTGAATGAGTGAATGTGAGTGTGTGCGTGCATGTGTGTGCATGTGTACGTACGTATGTAATATGTATGTAGGTATGTATGTAGGTATGATGTATGTATGTATGTATGTATGTATGTATGTATGTATGTATGTATGTATGTATGTATTTATTTATTTATTCTTTTATATTTATTTATTTATTCTTTTATATCGAGGATAACAGAATAAGCAATCATGTGCTTTTTTTCATCCGGTCCCCGTGTGTATGCAGTTTTGTAAATATTGTCATCTGTTCCCACCGGCACACGATGGCCTACTCTTACGAAAAGCGGAACAGGATTTAACGTGTGCGCAAGATGTTCTGCGTGCGTTCGCACACGGGGCCTCGGTTTAAAGTCTCATCCGAAGGACTTTTGGGGAGAGTGGAGTCAGCACTGATGTTAACTCCAGTGTGTGTGTGTATGTATGTATGTATGTATGTATGTATGTATGTATGTATGTATGTATGTATGTTATGTATGTATGTATGTATGTATGTATGTATACATGTATGTATGCATACATGTATGTATATACCTATTTGTTTTACATACACGTGCGCGCGTGCTCGCGCAAGCGCTTCCCAACGTGCGTAAAGATAGAAGGGTAGGAATATCTACATCCATCCACTATCGCGTGTGTATCCCTAGTTCAGGCCAAAGGGGGAAGGGGCAGAGAAGGAGAAGTGTCAGCCTTCCCTTAGGGACCCTGTGGAAAGGGACCTGGACAGGGAGGGCTGACCAAGCAGAAGCCCCACAGACAGCCACTGCAGACAGCAGCAGCTGGGGCTGAGGGGAGCAGGGCTTGTGCAGGGAGGCTGTGAGGCCACTTCCTCAGTCTGCCCCCCCTCCACTCACACCCAACACCCTGTGACATGACACACTCAGCCCCTACCTGGACATGTCGTTAGCTGCAGTGAGCCCACCCTCAACTGGTCTTTCACAATCAAGTGATAGGAATAGATGAGTCGATAAACAAATGAAGAAACATACAGACAGAAACAGACAGTCAGAGGTATATGTAAGTTTATAAGTATGTAAGTATGCATGTATCCATGTATGTGTGTGTGTTGTATGTATGTATGTATGTATGTATGTATGTATGTATGTATGTATGTATGTATGTATGTATGTATGTATATGTATTATGCATATGTACATGTATACATTATATATAAAGATATATAATTATATATATGTATAAATACATATACATCCATACATATATATATAATTATATATATATACACACACACACACACATATATATATATATACATATACAATCAAGCAGGTAAGTAAAGGAAGGAAAGACTGAATAAATACATTAATGAAAAATCATATAATCCCAGTCAAAAATCCATTTCGCACTTCCTCTTGAATCATTTGGAAAATTTCTCGTAATTCCCCCCCCCTCCCCCCCCCCCCTCTCTCTCTCTCTCTCTCTCTCTCTCTCTCTCTCTCTCTCTCTCTCTCTCTCTCTCCTCTCTCTCACACACACACATACACACACAGATGCACAAGCATCAGAGAGAGAGAGAGAGAGAGAGAGAGAGAGAGAGAGAGAGAGAGAGAGAGAGAGAGAGAGAGAGACAGACAGACAGACAGACAGACAGACAGACAGACAGACAGCGACGGGACAGACAGACAGACAGACAGACAGACAGACAGACAGACAACAGACAGAGAATACCGAACATTGAAATTTACTGTGACTGTCTCTCAAGATCTTTTGAAAAAGAGTTAACACCACCACCACCCTTCTCCACCCCACCCCCACCCCAACCAAATAGAAAGAGCCCACGATAGTTTTCTATTGCTAGAAAATTGTTCCGAATAAAAAGCAGTTCTTAGATTTCTATTCTTGTGGTATTTGAACAAATTTGAAAGGAAATATCCACAGGGATTTTATACTGTACGGAGTGAAGAAACGACATTGCGTAAAGCAAAGAAACATTGATTATATAAATAGTTAGGAAGCACTCTGCAAGTTAAATGAGATCCAAATTTATATCCACACGCGCTCGTTCGCGCAGGCTGGAGCACACAGGCGGTGTGTGTGTAGTCACAAAGTGCCGTGGCCTTCTCCACTCTTTTACACTGTGGAGATAGGAACCACGCTTGCTTTTCTAAAGCTGAATGTTCTTGGCAATTTGTTCTACATTTTCTGCACAAATACTATGATTTTCATTTAAAAAAAAAGTTTCCAAGTAAGAGAGAGAGAGCGAGAGAGACAGAAACAGACGGTGATATAATATATAATATAATATATATATATATATATATATTATATATATATATATATATATATATATATATATATGAAGAGAGAAGAGACAGAGACAGACAGAGAGAAAGACAGACAGACAGATTGGGAAAAAATGTAATTCATACAGTCGCAAAGACAACAAGGGAAACGAACTTAACACTCACGGTCAACACGCGCGCACGCTGGCATCATACAATATATAACACATAAGGGGCGGCAGGGAAAAGAGAAAACAAAACTGCACCAAACTCTCACCGTCAGGACGATCAAGGAGTAATTACTGCATGCATCCCCACTGCTCTGCTTCCTTCCTTCCTTCCTTCAGCCCGTGCTGCCAGTATTCCAACACAACCTCCAGGTCCTGCACACCCACACCTGCCCCAGGTACAGGCACAGGTCCTTCTCTCCTCTCTCTCTCTTTCCCCGCCTGTGCCGACAGACTGCAGGGGTGCCCCCTCCCTCCCTCCTCACCACTGCTGTCTGCGGGATCAGGGATCTCCCTCTCTCTGCTGCCAGCAGCCCAGATCCCTCTCGCTGTCTGGTACTCCAAGGAAAAATCCTGGAAGGTAAATCCCCCTTCACACACACCCTTAGCAGGTTTGTGTTTCCCCCTTCACTGAAGACAGGTTACCCTCCTCACTGTACAGTGTATAATCCAGTTTGGGGGGAGCTCCAATCCTCGGTGTTAAGAAACCGAACCCACCCCGCCAGCACACAGATGCACTTGGTAAGGAACCACACACACATGCGCGCACATTACGCGAATGACAGGATTTACCTCACATGTTTTTTCTCTCTTTTTTCCTAAAACTCAACTATTTGTCCAACTCATTCACCTGAAGATCGATCAGCCAAGACGAGTTAAATCTGCAGTGGAATCACACTGCTGGTAGCAAAGCCAAACCCAGCGCTATCAAACTCGTCCTTGTCATAACATCAGCAGTAGTGGTAGTAGTAGTAGTAGTACCTCCATACAAATGCATCACCACGTAAAACCAGCCAACCCCATCCGTTATAAAACATTCTCCAAACCAACAACAAAAAAGGAAAACAAGGCCACGGACTGATCCGATGAGATGAACAACTAGGCCCGAGCTGAGGGGCTGGTGGGAAGACAGAAGCGAGAAAAAAAGGAAGTGAGTTGAGCTTGGCTGGCTGATCACTCCCTGGCTGAGGTGATCACAGAAACCTCGTGTCAGCCACCTTGCTATTAGGACAGGTAAACCAGTGACGATTGGCCCTCACAACTTTACTAGGCCGCTGCTCCTCTCTCTCCTCTCCTCTCTCTCTCTCTTTCTGTCTCTCTCTCTCTCCTCCACTCCAAACTCACAGCCCCGCAAGACACTCACAGCCGTGTCGCCGCTGGCTGGGTTAGGTCTGTAGAAGCGGGCTCAAACAGTTATTTTTTTTCTTCTTTTTCCCCTTCTTTCTTTCCCCTGGGGGGCTGATTTTCTGTATGGTAAGCTGGGGTCTTTTACCTGTATCGTCGTCGCGCGAGCTACTACTACTACTAGTCTACTACCTTTTTGGGGGTGAGACCTGTAGGAGATGTTTTGCAGTTGTCGCCGTGGCGGTGTAGTAGTCGAGCCACCCCTGAATGTCTGTCTGTATCCCTGACTGCCCACCGGGACAAGGGCTGTGTGTGGGGAAAGAGAGAAAGAGGTGTGCCTGTCGTCTGGGTATGATACATACAGACATACATACATACATACATACATACATACATACATACATACATACATAATCATTACATAATATATATATATATATATATATATATATATATATATATATATATATATATATATATATATATATATATATATGGAGACACACACACACACACAAACACACACGCACGCACACACACACACACGCGCGCGCGCGCGCACACACACGCGCGCCACAACACACACACACACACACACACACACACACACACACAGGGGGGGGGGGGGGAGGGACATACATACACTAGTTCATACATGCATTAGTTCATACCGCCTTTGTCTACTACTGTTTTCTTTCTCCTCCTCCTGTCCCCACCAGTCCTATCTTCCAGCTGCACTCTCCCAAGTCTCTCAGACCCCTTACCCACCAAAAGCGTAGTTGCTGCAGTTTTCGCAATCACTTTTCTGATACCCCTAGCCCCCGATAAACTTCTTTCACTCCGTCGAACGCTCAGACGGCAGTTACCCAAGAAAACCATGATTTACTACAGTTTTCACAAGCACCAAAGAATACAAAGATCTAATACTTTAAAGCGAATATTTACCCCCATTCACTAAATATTTGAATAAAACTTTTCTCCCCATTTCACTAAACATTCAGTGGCGGTGTGGGTGCTAGTCTTTCGGATGAGATAATAACCCGAGCTCCCATGTGCAACACCACATTTAGCGGAGGTAAAAGAACACACGACGACAAAAGAGTTGTGTATTGTCCCTAGCAAATATCTATAGAAAACGTCACTCATATGGAAACACATGTATGCTAATAGGGAGAAAAATAAGTGGCGCTGCTCTTGCGGCGACGCGCTCTCCCCCATGTAAAGCAGCCGAAATTTCACGCAGAGAAATAGGTCGTGATTGAAAGTGATACACAATACATACAATCAATTAGATGTTGCGAACAATAAACATACATATTGCTAGGTGGCAGAACTTTGGCGAGAAACGATTTGTGCGTGGAGAAAATGAACTGAATGACATCACGTTGGAGAGAGCAGCAGAGGATAAACTCCCGGTGAGGATTGTGGAGACAGTATCTACAGCCCCCACAATCACAGAAATAATTCACTTTTTTAAAAGAAGCTTTATGGTAATGCAGAGAGGTCAGGGTATAAACACTCCTGTGAAAGGCAGCCACACCTGAGGAGAATGGCAAGAGAGAGATGTTCACGTGTGGGGAGAAGACATTTGTCATCAACGTCATTAAAACTGTTTGAAAAGGAAAACAGCATTCACAACACGATGGAGGTTTCCTGTCTCTCTCCCCTAATGTAATCTTTAAATTAAAAACTAAAGCAAACCAAACAGCCCCAAACTAAACAAGGCAGTTTTAGGACACTGTGGCTGGGGTCAGCACAGGGAGGAGAGAGCGCAGTGGTTAGAAGCTCGGCCTCCTGATCTCAGGCCGCTGGTTCAAGCCTCCTTGACCTT
>CM060323.1:64805122-64810122 GCA_030674155.1 Stramonita haemastoma | reverse complement strand
GGGTTTAGAGGAAACGCACCTGCCTACAAAGTGAGAAGGTAGCATGTGCGACCCGCCCCCCACCTTCCCCGTTTGTGCCCCAACTATTCCTCCTATCCATTGGACTGTGAGTGGTGGTCTGGGTGCTAGTCTTTGGGATCGGACAATTATGGGATGTCCTCTGTGCAAGACATATTCAGTGCTCGTGAAAACCAGTGGCAAGAAGAGAAATGCGCATGGCAAAATTGTGTGGAAAAAAAGTTACTCTTACAATACCGTAGGGGAACAAATACAGATGCAGACAGGAAAGTTTAAAGACAATGCTGGATGGCGCTGCCCTTGTGGCAACACTCTCTTCCCAGGCACAGCAGCGGGAATTTTAGTATGGCCAGTAGGAGGAGTGACAAGGGAATGCCCAGCATGCACCCTGCTCTCTAGAGAATGGGCTCCACCAGCTTCAATTTACGCACCACACACAGCTGCCTGAAGTATTCCATGCAGTGCTGAACAACGCCTTACGGAGTCCAGGGACAAGTCAAGTCAAGTCAAGTCAAAGTCAAGTACCTTACAACTTGCTACTGTGTTTTTTCCCCTCCATCCTATATTATTTCTGTTTACGTCCTCTGGGTACATCCCAGTCCTCCATCCCACAGGCCACAGCTGGCCTGCTCTGCTTCCAAAAGAGATGGGATGTTAACGTCTGCACAAGTCATTAAAGGCATGCGTTCCCACACGCCACATCGTCTCCAACCTCCGCTAAAGGGTTTTCAGGGGAGTGGAGTCAGCAGCAGTGGTAACTCAGGGGGAACACAGCCTGAACCAGGATCCCCTCAGCGGAAACTGGCACTGCACCCCTCCTTCCCTCACAGCTCCAGGACAACGCTCCTTCTAACCACGAGGCTGAAGGCAGTGTATGTTCAGTGGGAAGGAAGACTGGGATCCTATTATACCCCCGTATTTACAGACACAAGTGAGAGCTTGTTGAATTTCTGGATCCTGCAGATGATGAGGATATCTCTGGGGCCCAGAGCTGAGGCCAGGACTGGTGAAGAAAGAGGACAAAGAAAAGCCTGTGCACAGTCCTACCAAACACTCTCCCCTCAGTGACATGAAGAAAAGCCTGTGCACAGTCCTACCAAACACTCTCCCCTCAGTGACATGAAGAAAAGCCTGTGCACAGTCCTACCAAACACTCTCCCCTCAGTGACATGAAGAAAAGCCTGTCCTATCAAACACTCTCCCCTCAGTGACATGAAGAAAAGCCTGTGCACAGTCCTACCAAACACTCTCCCCTCAGTGACATGAAGAAAAGCCTGTCCTACCAAACACTCTCCCCTCAGTGACATGAAGAAAAGCCTGTGCACAGTCCTACCAAATACTCTCCCCTCAGTGACATGAAGAAAAGCCTGTGCACAGTCCTACCAAATACTCTCCCCTCAGTGACATGAAGAAAAGCCTGTCCTATCAAACACTCTCCCCTCAGTGACATGAAGAAAAGCCTGTGCACAGTCCTATCAAACACTCTCCCCTCAGTAACGTGAAGAAAAGCCTGTGCACTAGTCCTACCAAATACTCTCCCCTCAGTGACATGAAGAAAAGCCTGTGCACAGTCCTGTCAAACACTCTCCCCTCAGTGACATGAAGAAAAGCCTGTGCACAGTCCTACCAAACACTCTCCCCTCAGTGACATGAAGAAAAGCCTGTGCACAGTCCTACCAAACACTCTCCCCTCAGTGACATGAAGAAAAGCCTGTGCACAGTCCTACCAAACACTCTCCCCTCAGTGACATGAAGAAAAGCCTGTCCTATCAAACACTCTCCCCTCAGTGACATGAAGAAAAGCCTGTGCACAGTCCTACCAAACACTCTCCCCTCAGTGACATGAAGAAAAGCCTGTCCTATCAAATACTCTCCCCTCAGTGACATGAAGAAAAGCCTGTGCACAGTCCTACCAAATACTCTCCCCTCAGTGACATGAAGAAAAGCCTGTGCACAGTCCTACCAAACACTCTCCCCTCAGTGACATGAAGAAAAGCCTGTGCACAGTCCTATCAAATACTCTCCCCTCAGTAACGTGAAGAAAAGCCTGTGCACAGTCCTATCAAACACTCTCCCTCAGTGACATGAAGAAAAGTCTGTCCTCTCAAACACTCTCCCCTCAGTAACGTGAAGAAAAGCCTGTGCACAGTCCTATCAAACACTCTCCCCTCAGTAACGTGAAGAAAAGCCTGTGCACAGTCCTATCAAACACTCTTCCCTCAGTAACGTGAAGAAAAGCCTGTGCACAGTCCTATCAAACACTCTCCCCTCAGTAACGTGAAGAAAAGCCTGTGCACAGTCCTATCAAACACTCTCCCCTCAGTAACGTGAAGAAAAGCCTGTGCACAGTCCTATCAAACACTCTCCCTTCAGTAACGTGAAGAAAAGCCTGTGCACAGTCCTATCAAACACTCTCCCTTCAGTAACGTGAAGAAAAGCCTGTGCACAGTCCTATCAAACACTCTCCCCTCAGTAACGTGAAGAAAAGCCTGTGCACAGTCCTATCAAACACTCTCCCTCAGTAACGTGAAGAAAAGCCTGTGCACAGTCCTATCAAACACTCTCCCCTCAGTAACGTGAAGAAAAGCCTGTGCACAGTCCTATCAAACACTCTCCCTTCAGTAACGTGAAGAAAAGCCTGTGCACAGTCCTTCAAACACTCTCCCTCTAGTAACATGAAGAAAAGCCTGTGCACAGTCCTATCAAACACTCTCCCCTCAGTAACGTGAAGAAAAGCCTGTGCACAGTCCTATCAAACACTCTCCCTTCAGTAACGTGAAGAAAAGCCTGTGCACAGTCCTATCAAACACTCTCCCCTCAGTAACTGAAGAAAAGCCTGTGCACAGTCCTATCAAACACTCTCCCCTCAGTAACGTGAAGAAAAGCCTGTGCACAGTCCTATCAAACACTCTCCCCTCAGTAACGTGAAGAAAAGCCTGTGCACAGTCCTATCAAACACTCTCCCCTCAGTAACGTGAAGAAAAGCCTGTGCACAGTCCTATCAAACACTCTCCCCTCAGTAACGTGAAGAAAAGCCTGTGCACAGTCCTATCAAACACTCTCCCTTCAGTAACGTGAAGAAAAGCCTGTGCACAGTCCTATCAAACACTCTCCCCTCAGTAACGTGAAGAAAAGCCTGTGCACAGTCCTATCAAACACTCTCCCCTCAGTAACGTGAAGAAAAGCCTGTGCACAGTCCTATCAAACACTCTCCCTCAGTAACGTGAAGAAAAGCCTGTGCACAGTCCTATCAAACACTCTCCCCTCAGTAACGTGAAGAAAAGCCTGTGCACAGTCCTATCAAACACTCTCCCCTCAGTAACGTGAAGAAAAGCCTGTGCACAGTCCTATCAAACACTCTCCCCTCAGTAACGTGAAGAAAAGCCTGTGCACAGTCCTATCAAACACTCTCCCCTCAGTAACGTGAAGAAAAGCCTGTGCACAGTCCTATCAAACACTCTCCCCTCAGTAACGTGAAGAAAAGCCTGTGCACAGTCCTATCAAACACTCTCCCCTCAGTAACGTGAAGAAAAGCCTGTGCACAGTCCTATCAAACACTCTCCCCTCAGTAACGTGAAGAAAAGCCTGTGCACAGTCCTATCAAACACTCTCCCCTCAGTAACGTGAAGAAAAGCCTGTGCACAGTCCTATCAAACACTCTCCCCTCAGTAACGTGAAGAAAAGCCTGTGCACAGTCCTATCAAACACTCTCCCCTCAGTAACGTGAAGAAAGCCTGTGCACAGTCCTATCAAACACTCTCCCTCAGTAACGTGAAGAAAAGCCTGTGCACAGTCCTATCAAACACTCTCCCCTCAGTAACGTGAAGAAAAGCCTGTGCACAGTCCTATCAAACACTCTCCCTCAGTAACGTGAAGAAAAGCCTGTGCACAGTCCTATCAAACACTCTCCCCTCAGTAACGTGAAGAAAAGCCTGTGCACAGTCCTATCAAACACTCTCCCTTCAGTAACGTGAAGAAAAGCCTGTGCACAGTCCTATCAAACACTCTCACCTTAGTAACATGGTCTCTGCAGTCGCAGTAGGGTTGCTTAGTCTATATAGCGAAGCACTTCAAAACAGTCATATAGGCGAACTTTTCATCCTGTCTCTACATGGTCTCTCGGTGATTCGCAGGTGGGGTGGGTGAGACAGAATGCCTGTTGTGGGTGACCCCAAAGGGTTCAGTTAGGAAATGGGCGACATCTTAGTAGCATCTCCACAACACCATCAGTACGGTCTTCGCTTATCACTATGCAAAACTGAAAAGTCGTCTGATTCAAAAATCTTTCTTGTTTGTCTCTAAAGGGGACGGAATAGCTGAGTGGTTAGAGTGCTGAATTCGTGGCCTGCTACTTACCTAAGGGCGCGGGTTCGAGTCACCATGGAAACCTCTGCCTGAGTGTGTTGCTTTGTTTCATGGAGTCCACAGAGGTACTGATTCCCATCCCATTCCACCCAAGGTTTTTTTTTTTTTTAAAGCATGCACTAAAGACATGTTGGTTTAAAGAAATATTGATCCAGGAAAAACGTGGTTTTTATGCACATACACGTTATGAGCAAGAAGACAACGGCTTACAGCGTGCTCCCAAGGGGAAGCATTACACATTTCCTTTAGCAGCTGGTATACAATCACTTACATGGAAAATAATAATTTTTATCTGCTGCAAAAGCATACAAGTACAAAATACTCAGGTAGAGGAATGGGAGAAGCAATGACAACTGCATTAGAAGATATGTTGCAAACAGAACTTGGGTGTAACATCTCATTCGTGAGACTAGCACTAAGACGACAACAAGGTCTTGTGAACTGAACAAAAGTTAAAGTTCAGAAACCCAAACTAGTCTCATTGTAGCACAGTTGGAAACAACAATTTCACACAGGTTCCAGCAGGGGTGGATGGCCAGTTAATTCTACAGACCCCTTCTCTCTGTCACGGAAGGTGCATGGCGTGGAGTGATGCCGAGATACATGTCTGTGGCATT
>CM060323.1:64797622-64802622 GCA_030674155.1 Stramonita haemastoma | reverse complement strand
ATAAATCATATATAAAAAAAAGACGGCAAACCAATTAAGACAAGCAGCCCACCCGCCGTCTGAGGGGCTGTTTGCAAGGTATAAGGTGTCTTGGCTTTTGCCAAATCACAGGCTGATCTAATACCTGGCCATTCCATTGGGCTACACTCCACCCTTACCTTCCAAGCCATGTAGTTCTTTTTTTCGTGTTTTTTTTTCTTATTTCGAAGAGAGTGGAATAAGCACTCTTGTGCTTTATCTTTTTTACATCCAGTCCACGTCTGCATGCTGTTTTGTGAATTTTGTCATCCGTTCCCAAAGTTCTTAGAGAGCTAGTCAAAAGAAAAAGTCTGCTGAGTTTCCACACATTAATTAAGGTATGAAAAAATGCTCTGTGTACTTCTTTTGGGGGGTTGAGGACATAGAGCAACACCAGGTAGTCAGGACAAAGTTGGAAGGATCATCACATGAGAATTACCGCTTGTGTGTTGATCCCGCACATGCACATTGTGTTAGCAAGCTAGCAGACAACAAAGGACGGTGTTTTCTAAGAAAAATTCAAAGCTACCAATTTTGTGCAAAAGCACACACAATTTTGAGTCAGAAGCTGATCTATCACAAAAACATAGGTTAAAAAAAATTATGTGGATGCTTTAGTACGTGTGATATGAATGCAAAAGGGATAAAAGGAAAACAGAGGGAAAAGTGGCACAGGTAAAGATGAAGTGTGGCCTGTACATGCAGGAGGCAGCTGACAGCCAACTTGCCGCCCTTGCTAGTCAAGTGGCAAATGTCCCACCTGTGTGGCCAACTGATGAGCAGCGCGTGCGAGCGTGTGCGAGTGTGTGCGTGTGTGGTGGTGGTGGGGGCAGGGACGTTCGGGTGCAAGAGTAGTTGGTATATATATATGAAAAAATATAAATAGATATTAGACATATATTTTTTTACATTCTATGTAATTATTTTCATTATGCGTATACATGTGTATGAGTGTGTGTGCGTGTGTGTGTTAGCTCTCTCCCTGTCGGTGTCTCTTGCTCCCTCCCCCTTTTTCTGTACAAGGGTGTGTGTGTGGAGTGCCCACGTTTGTGCTTTTAAGCTATTTACGGATTGAAGAATACGCATACCAGCATTGGCAGAATTAGCATTGACAATCTTTTAATAGGGAAATGGAAAAATGATTTCAACCTGCTCTAAGTTATTCACCGGCAACACCCGCCCAACATGACGAATATGAATACTCTCTGATCTCAAACAAAAGAAAGTCTACACCTTTCATTCTCAGTTCCTCACGGGCAAGCTGTCAATGGTGATGACACTGAGGCTAAGGTTCAAGAACAGTGTCATAAAAACACAACATAACAAACAAATCAGGACAACAAAACACTTGGTCTCTAGGACTTGTGGGTGCTCTTGATACTGTTATGGGTGCGTGCTGATGTTCAGAACCTGTGTTGTGCTATAATGATATTATTTTTATGTGGTTTTGGTTCTTATATATGGCTTGTAACCCACCGGAATTTCTCTGTTTTAGAGATAATAAAGTATTTTGAATTTGAATTTGCGATGCTGCGGGATTCTCTCCGTCAGACTAGACCACTTACCCTGTTCCTGCTTGCAGAACTTTCCGTCCATACCTGGCATCACGGGATAAGACAAGACACCGTTCTCCACACCGAGTTCTTCAACAAGCCGACCTGCCGCTCTGGAGCCCACACTGCTGCACCAGCAGCTTGACAGCACAGCACAGGACAGGGCAGGGCAGGGCAGGGCAGCAGGGCAGGGCAGGGCAGGTAGCAAGGATGTCAGACACAGGAAGGACTCTAGCCGCTCTCTTGTCTGGCAGGCTGGAGCAGGGCACACGTGACCGCGGCGCTGCAGGAAAGCTTCACAGACCAGTGAGAACGCGGTCACTGCCACTGGCAGGTCCAGCACCAGACACGGCTACAGGAAACACTGGGGCAGCACGAGGCGTTGTTGCCTCACTGACCCAGCAGACAGATGGACACTGAGAGAAGCGAGGCAGCGACAGAAAAAGAGAAGAGGTGGATAAAGGAATCAGATGAGGAACCACCCACAGTTCCAGTTCCTTCCTTCATGTGCCCAGCATGCAGCACAACGTGCTCCTCACATCAAGGCTTCTTCAGTCACCACAGTGCCTGTAGGCACTGAAACTATCCCCTTTCTTTGCATTAGCCTTGCATACGAAAAACCAGTCATCATAATTATGTAACTTGTACTGTGAACAAAACATAATCCACAGCAGCAAGAATGTTGCAATTCTTGAACAGTTCAAATACTGAAACAACTGGCAACAACCCACAAACGGTACCCCCACCCCTTTCCTCCGCCCCTTCCACCGTCCTTTCGCAAGCAATGTTTTAGAAAAAAAATATCTACGCAAAGAGGTTAAGAATACACACGACACTATTCTCTAGAACAATGTCCAAATTTCACGCAGAGAAATTTGCTGTACCCACAAACGTTCAACAACAGAAAAGGACATTGTGCAACAAACAACATATTTCGAACGGATATCTGATCGTCTTTATCTGATATAGTTTTTGTTGTTGTAATTTCTGCTTTGATTTTGTCTTGTTTCACCCTTCTCATGATAGTTATTTGAGCAGCACCTTTACACAGTAAGAGAGAGAGAGAGAGAGAGAGAGAGAAGAGAGAGAGAGAGAGAGAGAGAGAGAGAGAGAGAGAGAGAGAGAGAGAGAGAGAGAGAGAGAGACAGAAGCAGACAGACAGACAGACAGACAGACAGACAGACAGACAAGACAGACAGACAGACAGGCAGGCAGGCAGGCAGACAGACTGACAGACAGAGAATTCTGTGATTTCCGCTGTCTCTCGCCAGTCTGTCTCTGGGTCCATGTGATGGGCTTGCCCTATGTTCATGAGTACATATGTGCGTGCAGGCATGTAGCCTGGCTTGTGTCATTTCACCAAACAGCTCCAGCCGAGCACGGGGTACATTAAAATTCCCTGCCCACCCCACAGCCAGTCAGCCCACCTACCTCCAGGCAGCCAGCTATAATTACGGCCACATGTAATAACACAAATTTCCAATCCCAAACAACCCCAGAGCTGTAATTCAGTGCCGAATACAACATCTGCACCCCAAATCACCACAATAATCGCCAGCTTGTGTACACACTCCTGCGATTGTCACAATAAAAGTTCGTCTTTCTGTATTCCCCCTCCACATAGCGACCTAAACTACAGCTGCATTCTAGCTAACGCCTTCACAATTCCGAGGCAATTAGTTCCGCCAAATAACCTACCGGGGGTCTTGAATTTCAGTTTTTCAATTTTCTCTTTGTGGGGGTAAGCCTGTTTAGATCTATTTATAAGCAAGGGAGAGGCTTCATTTTTTTCTTTTTTTAAAGGTCCTATCCGCTAACATGATTTGCTTTGTATAATGATTGTGAGGTATTTGTTGGAAGGATTGAAGTTTTTCTTTAGCAGCTCCTCGCCTAAGATATACATTAAAAAAAAACAGATTCTATTCAACGGAGCAAAGTACATGTAAATTAAAACATCAGCAGCGGCCCTCGATGGTTGTTGAAGACGGTGCTCGATTAAAAAAAAATCTCCCCCCCCCCCCTCTATCCCTTTCTGTGGTGGGTCAATATCGGTGGCTGGCAGCAGGGTTGTGGGCTCACGTCTTTGTATGGTAATGAAGCTGCGTGAGTTCTAACCCGATCCCTCTGTGTACCAGCTGAATAAACACAGGGGGGTTATTCCCCCAGCAAGCAAAACCTCTTGGTGCACAGGTAGCTGAAAAAGAAAGAAGCCATCGGTTTTCCTTTTGTTTCCTGTGCTGCCATCACAACTTAGAGCATGCAGGTTTTGGGGCGCTCAACAAATCATGGATTCGGTTCATGTAATCCAAACTAGGCCAGCTATAGCCGCTGGAGGGGTTGGCACGAACAGACCCAGCATGCACCTAGCTAGAGCAGGATGAGCTCCACACGGGCCAACCTGTACACGCACTGTCTTGAAAACTCGGTGAAGTTCCCCAACCACTTCCCGAGGAGTTAAAGGAAATGAAGGGAAGTGAAACATGTCTGATCCTAAGAAAAGCCACACATGTCGTTTTTCGTCCTGTCAGTGTCTCATACCAGGTTTCTAGAAGGAAATGTAATGCATACAATGCTGTTCCAAGCCCTTCTTCTTTTTCAACTTAAATGTGGACAGCCATGTTTACGATGTAGACGGCAAAGGTACATCTATCTATCTATCTATCTATCTATCTATCTATCTATCTATCTATCTATCTATCTATCTATCTATCCATCCATCCATCCATCCATCCATCCATCCATCCATCCATTCATCCATCCACCCACCCACCCACCCATCCATCCATCCACCCGTCTGTCTGTTTGTCTGTCTGTCTATCTGTCTATCTATCTATCTATCTATCTATCTATCTATCTATCTATTACTATCTATCTATCTATCTATCTATCTATCTATCTATCTATCTTATATGCCTATGTGTGTGTGTGTGTGTGTATATATTTACAGACACACACACACGCGCGCGCGCGCGAGCGCGCTCTTTACAATATCTATCTACCTATCTATCTATCCATCTCTCTCTCTATCTATTGTAGAGAGCACACACCCCCCAAAAGTGAAAATTCCTCAGGAGTCTCCCATACCCACATACTCTTTGTACTGTATTTTCAGGTTCTCTTTAGGCGTTCGCCAACTAACTTCCTGAGAGGGTCCATCCAGAAGAGGCAGGCACTCCGACACTCATCCCATCTGGGAATCACTGTGAGAATTTCCAGGTTTAACTGATCCGTTTGGCACGATGTAGGGGATGACACACAGGTACAGGATGGACAGCTCACTTCACCAGTCACACCAATTGCAGACTATCCAAATGGTCGTTTCTCCTCATCATGATCTGACAAACCAATGACTGGGCTGACGTGACTTCTCCCTAATTCCTAAGGGCAGTAGTGAACGTTTCAGCAGCGTGTCCTGGCAAGCTGAAGCCG
>CM060323.1:64777622-64792622 GCA_030674155.1 Stramonita haemastoma | reverse complement strand
GACACACAGACACACACACACACATACACACACACACACACACACACACGAGGTAAGGAGAGAGAACTCTGTCATGGGTGATAACAAATTCTACAAGGGCATCATTCCCTTTACACCGGCCGACCTTCACAAAACCATAAAAAGAACAATCTGGAAGACGAAGTGAGTGACGCCTGCAGACTTGACAATGCAAACAACAGCTTAACTTTCCATTTTCTCTGAGGAGGTCCGAGACCAGCCTGAACCCACCGCTGTTTGCCACAAGAAGCGAAAAGAGAAACACAAACCCTATCAAAGACCCACTCCCATACTGAAAGACCCAAGTGCAGAATTCAAGGTCTATCAGGTCACGCGACTGGGGTGCACACGATCATCATCAGAAAACAGCTAAACAGAAAGCTTGAGTGTGCGGGGAAGAAGAAAGAGGTGTGCTGTATACCGGTGGATTACAGCAGATCACAACACAGGGCTTAGTCACAGGAGCTGAAGAAACACTTCCACCAACGGCACCGGAGTCAAGAGACCAGCACTCCTAAACTTTCACTGATGTGTCCACCTTGTGAGGGGAGGGGGGGGGGGGGCGGCTGAGGGGTGTCCCCTTCCCGGATACCACCGTTGGGCCTGAGATTGTCCTTGATTCCGGGGCTGCAGTGACGGTGTGATTGGTGAGATTGTCCTTGATTCCGGGGCTGCAGTGACGGTGTGATTGGTGAGATTGTCCTTGATTCCGGGGCTGCAGTGACGGTGTGATTGGTGAGATTGTCCTTGATTCCGGGGCTGCAGTGACGGTGTGATTGGTGAGATTGTCCTTGATTCCGGGGCTGCAGTGACGGTGTGATTGGTGAGATTGTCCTTGATTCCGGGGCTGCAGTGACGGTGTGATTGGTGAGATTGTCCTTGATTCCGGGGCTGCAGTGACGGTGTGATTGGCTTCCGGAAAAAACCATGACGGTAGATGACAGTGTTGGTTTTGACCTTTTAGTATGATCATTTTTGGATGTGAATGAAACATATGGGAGGCTAGCCAACTCTTGTCTTTCTCTCTGTTACTGTCTTTTTTGTTTGTCTGTCTGTCTGTCTGTCTGTCTGTCTGTCTGTCTGTCTGTCTGTCTGTCTGTCTGTCTGTCTCTCTCTCTCTCTCTGCTTTTCTTTTCTTTTCCTTGAATTCTAGTTTGAACTGTACCACCGTACCTTTTCAGGACAAGGGCTGGATGAAGAAAAAAGAACTGCGTGGATGCTTATCTGTAACCCTCGCAAAAACATCATCATCATCATCATCATCATCATCATCATCATCATCATCATCATCATCATCATCATCATCATATCTCTCTGTCTAGTAGGTTTTCCCAGTCTGCCCTGGGTCCCAAACATGCCTTCAAACACAGAAGCAGCGTTTGCTGAACTTGTGGGTGAAGCAGTACAGGACTTGCTAAACAAGCATCACTTACTCGGTTATTCCGTCACTGAAGCCAGGAAATCCCCACACACCATTCATTTTTCCATTTTGTGCAGGAGTGGCTGCTCAACCAACCTCAGAAGAAAACAGCTTGCTGTCACAGGATCAGCATGTGCTTACTTAGCGTATCTTGCACAGCAAATCTCTGCAGTGCTGCAACTTACTCTTAGTTTGCAGAATATTCTCTTCCACAGGCAGAGTACTAAGCTATAAGTAGCAGACAGTCATGGTTTAAGGCTTACATTGTCAACCTGTGTCCTTACAAGTTGTAGATTATCCATAACGAAAGCTTTAACTTGCGGTCACGATCGACACTTTTGTTTCGTTCCTTTGCAAGTCATAGGCAAGGTCGTCATTAAAAAAAATCTTCTTTCAAGGTTGCGGTTTTGATTTGTAGATCCTTGTTGCTGCTCTGTTTTCTTCCAAAGCTGCGTTCTTTTCCAGTTTTCCTTTAATTAAGGCTTCGTGCGGACTTACCCCAAGGTTGCGTACTTTTCCCAATTTTTTTTGAGGTTGTGGACTTTATCCAAAGATCACCGTTTTCTTTTTTAAATTCTTTTTCAAGGTTATGGATTTATCCCTAGGATA
This sequence comes from Stramonita haemastoma, assembly GCA_030674155.1. NCBI lineage: Eukaryota > Metazoa > Mollusca > Gastropoda > Neogastropoda > Muricidae > Stramonita > Stramonita haemastoma. Next base: position 64,790,575 of record CM060323.1, on the reverse strand, counting down.
ACTTTCAATACTTAATTAAAGTTGTGCATTTTATCGCCAAGGTAATGTTCACTATTCTCTAAAGGTTGCAGACTATTAACCCTCATTCATCAATGGGATTTGTGTATCAGGCTTCCATTCCATTCTTCACTCTGGTTTTTGTTCTGCTGTCATGGACACCCCCCTCCCACACACACACACACTAAAAATAAATAGCTAAAATCTGATAAATACAAAACAAACATACATATTCACACACGAAGCTGAATGCATTGATGAAAACACAGACGTACCATCTCATAAATGTGCGTGTGTACGTGTGTGCGTGCTCGCGCTCGCGCGCGCGCGCGTCTGTGTCTGCATCTGTTTGTGTCTCTCTCTTCCTCTCTGTATGCCTGCATATCTCTGTATGTTCGTCTGTGTGTCGGTGATAAACAGACCCAGCCCAATAACTCCAGTGCACAAGCACCCGCAAACTTGGCTATAAAGCAGGAACCCCATTTCCGCTGCCTTGACTGAACGCTAACCAATCAAAAGCATCCCGCAGCGGCAGCGAAGCACGTGCAACCAATGGACTGGGGCCTTCCGGAGGTCAGACTACAGCCCAGCCAGCATGCAGGCAGAACGGAGGACAGGCTGCACTGGGTGTTGGTGACCCACATCAACTCCGGGAAAACAACTTGTTGCAAGGGGAGGGGAAAGGGAAGCGGAACCAGAACACAAACCATGTATGTTATTGGCTAACACAGGCCGTCTGTGTGTGCACCAGAAATTTCCCCCCCTCCCTGCCTTTGTGTGTCTTACCCCTACCCCTCCCTGTTTTTTTTCCGTGTGTGTGTGTGTGTGTGTGTGTGTGTGTGTGTGTGTGGGGGGGGGGGGGGGGTAGGTGTGTGTGTAGGTGTGTGAGGTGGAAAGGTGTGTGTGTGTGTGGTGCATGAACGCGCTGGTTGTGTGTGCGCGCGTGCGTGCGTGCGTGCGTGCGTGCGTGCGTGCGTGCGTGCGTGGTGTGTGTGTGTGTGTGTGTGTGTGTGTGTGTGTGTGAGAGAGAGACAGAGAGAGAGACAGAGACAGACAGACAGACAGACAGGCAGACAGAGAGAGAGAGAGAGAGAGAGAGAGAGAGAGAGATGTGTGTGTGTGTGTGTGTGTGTGTGTGTGTGTGTGTGTGTGTGTGTGTGTGTGTGTGTGTGTGTGTGTATTTGTGTGTCTCTGTGTGTGCAAACATACGCAGTAAAGATCCCGTTATTCATGTCATCATTCAGCGGCTTTACACAATTAACAACATACTCAGCATGCACTCTGCATCTGCAGAGGGATGGGCTCCGCCAGGTTGGACTTGCCTAAGAGACACGGCTGTGGACTCCAATGCCATGGCGGCCCAGCCAACCCTCTGGGAGTCCCGGCAGAGGAGACGGAAGAGGCATGCCCAGAAACAGCACACCATTGGTGTCTTTCCTTTTAAACATCTGTTGACGGGCGCCATAGTCGAGTAGTTCAGACCGTTTGACTTCAATCCCAAGGTCCATGAAGTCGTGGGTTCGAATCTCAGTGGCGTCTGGTAAATGAAGGGAGGGGATTTTTACAATATCCCAGGCCAACTTCAAGGGTAGGCCTGCCAGTGCCTTCATTTCCTTTGTGTCTCTACTCATGCAGAGGATAAAATATGCACGGTAAAGGTCCGTAATTCATGCCAGCGTTCGGTGGGTCACGGAAACAGGAATATACCCAGCATACATCCCCGAAGTCGGAATGCGGATGCCTAAGTGGTAGGTAAAAACTCTCCCATCCGCAAACTCTCACAATTGGTGAACCTTGGAGCTGTAGCTGAGGAACGAACAATAATTCTGCTTGAAACTGGTTAAAAAAATAATGACAGGTAGAGAGAGTCTGTCATCAGTCTGTCTTTCCATCCTTTGCGTCATCATACAGTTCTTCAGTACACTTGCCTATTGACAATCTACTCTGATAAAGTTCAAAATATATGACGATGGTTAACTTGCTAAGAAACAATCTAATCTTAGAAAACTTAGAATTGTATACCATCGGTGTACTTGCTGCTGGGCAATCTTAGAAAACTTGAATGACATGAAATCGGTTTTCGTACGAACAGACAATCTAAACTTCTGTTTCAAAAGTGTATGAACAACCATAAAATTTGAAATAAAAACAAGGCTGAAGCCCTCCCTTCCAGGAACAAACCAAAACATCCACCATTACCTGACAAAGGCCTGTCACTCTGATAACCCTCCAAAACTTTGGGGAAAAAAACTAACAACAGTGGTGCCATACAACATCCCTTAGATCAGATCCACACTTGGTGGGGGAACCTGGACACGTTTCATTTATCTGTACAGTCCGGTTAGCGATTGGTTGGTGGTCAGTACCACTCCACCATCGTTTTAAGAAGTGAGCAGAGAAAGGCCGTATTTGGTCAGAAAATACCTGTTTAGGAAAATCTATCTACATGGCTGTGTCACTCTTTCTCTCGCTCCTGAAGGGCGTCACCCAAACAAAAAATTCGAAAATGGTGAAGAGTCAGAGAACTTTTGCCCAGTCGCGGACTGGTACTGCTTGTTACAGGCAAAGTAACTTTAATTCTGTCGCTTCATTGCTACCGGCAAAAACACGATGGCTCCCTCCTCTTCTCCCATGTCCAGAAACGTTGTTCCCAGAACAATACACGTCCAGTCTTACAGGGCCGGCCTCTCCACTGTCTTGTTTATCGACTTCTTTGTCACCTGGACAATCCACTTAAAATTCCAGGCCAGTTTCTGGTGACCCCACCGTTGCCACTTCGCCCGCATCAGCTGGATTCCTCACTGACTTCGCCATTCCCATTTCCTGCCGGACCCTCGGAAAAACACGGAGAGATCGCTGACATGGGTTTTGTCCGCTGCTGCCTCTCGGGTTTCAGGTCAGTTCGGGGAGCAGCTGTGATGGACAGGGCAGGGCAGGGCAGGGGGTGTGCCTGGCACGCTCTGGATTTCAGCCTCCTCCTAGGGGAACGCCCTCATCAGGTGGCTGCTTTTGAACTGGCTTCAGTGACGTTGTTATCGGATTATGAACAGCTTGGTCAGGTCAGGGTTGATAGCTTGCATATGCGGCTGTTTTGGGGTGTGTTAGATAGGCCTATGTATTAGAACTGTACCGCATCGATTGCTGTTTTTGATTTTTTTATATTATGAATGGTGGTGGTATGGCGGTTTTTAGTTATTTGTGGCCATGGGTATTGCTGCCGCAGTTACTAAAAAAAAGTTTTCCCCGAAACTTTACTCTCGTTTACTCCACAAAGAGATACAAAAAGCAACAAGAAACTCTAAATCTGTATTCATGTTTATACACGAGACAGCTCCGTACAGAGAGAGAGAGAGAGAGAGAGAGAGAGAGAGAGAGAGAGAGAGAGAGAGAGAGAGAGGAGAGAGAGAGAGAGAGAGAGAGAGAGGAGACCGTGCACGCAAACGTGTGTGTGTGTGTGTGTGTGTGTGTGCGCGCGCGCGCGCGCACGCAAACGTATGTGTGTGGGTGCGTGCATGTGTGCGTGTGTGTGTACGCACGCTTGTGCACCCACATACGGGCACGTAACAATACTCAACGCAACAGATTCAAACATTTTCACTAGGAAAGCACAAAGGCAACAGAAAATGATCTTTAACCTCCAACACCATTGTTTCTTTCTCCTTTCTTCTGTAATTCCTACATTATCCCGGCGTCCCCGCGTGGTGAAGGACAGCTGTCTGAAGAGAGTGGCCATGTCAATGACATTGACAGTCAGGGAGTCTTTCAAGCCTCATTATCTCATGAATAGTTGGCAAACGAAAGATGCAGGCTGGTGTAAGTCAGTTTGTTACTGGCAGTCTTGTTCATGGAGGGCTTTCTTTTCCGGAGGACTGGTGGTCACGGGAGTGCAGCTGTATGGGAAAGGGTGGAGGAAACGTTTACATTAGCTAGTAACACTTCCTTGACAAATTCAAACAACACTATTACCCACAGAGGAAAAATGCAAAAGAAAATGATCCAGCCACCAGAATAGGTCAGTATCACAAGGAAAACAAGACACAAAATATATATATATATATATATATATATATATATATATAAAATTGCGTCTTTGTCGTAATATATATGCATACATATACTACACACACACACCACACACACACACACACACACACACACACACACACAACATATATATATATACATATATATATTTTATATATATATATATATATATATATATATATATATCGAAATGATGTCCTCAATCATGATCTGGTAACTGGGAACTGAAGACAGACAAATGAAGAGCTTTAACAAATAAACAGGTTCATCAAGGGGAAAAGAGGATAGACTGGAATTGAATAGAGGAGGTTGAAAGGAGCGGGTGGATTCATCGTGCCGTAATCTCCGTGTCTCTCCAGCTCCCAGTGTTCAGAGGCAGAGGTGTGGGGATGAAACGTGACTGCAACAAAGTTGAACACAGCGCCTCGCCACATTCATCATTCAGGGCGCCAAACTATCAAAGGGGGACCACTCGTGCGTCCACGGCCATACGGCAGGGGCGGGAAAAACAGCAACATGGCGTGTGTGGAAAGGTGGCATTGCTAATTTCCCCGCGCCGTGTTGTGAATTGTAAGCAGTATGCCCAACATGATGACATACAGGCCTTCTCTCTGACTCTCCCTTTCAGTCGGCAGGCAGTTCACAGGGTATGTGTGTTATGCGGTGAAGAAGACGTCATTCGATATACCTCCTGTCAAAGAATGGCTTGTGCTTGCTTCTGAATAAGAGCTGCAAGGGGAGAAAGTGCGGAGTAAATGGGATGAAAAGCTGCGGTTAGCCAGGGGGAAAGTGTATTTGCTTATCTTTGATGTTTATTGTAGATGCTTGCTGTGGCAGAGAGGTTAACGCACCGATCTAAGAAGCAAGGGGCACGTAGTTCAGATCTAGTCTGGCAGTGTATTGTTCCCCGTTTCCTCTCCTCAAACCCTCTTTGATCTTGGGTTCTGGATTGAGGGAAAACCTTTTTGGTTGAACGATCAGACAATGCCACATGCCTTTAGTGCTTGCTGAAGAATTCATAGCATCAAGAACTACACCTGCTAAAATTCATCAGCCTGTCTAAACTACACATTGGAAGAAGTGGGGGGATGGGGGGGGGGGGGGGGGCATTGCTTTGTGGCGATAAGCTTCTTTGAGAGAAAATTCAAAAATTTCATATGGGGAAATATCTTATCACAACAAAATAAATTTTCTTTTTGATTTCAGATGTCCCTTTCTATAGTATTGACTCAAACCTTGATATCACGAGCCCTCTATGACCCAGACCAAAAGCTGTGTCAGTTATTGATGTCAGTTCATTGCCAAGGCCTACATTAAAATGTTACGTTGTAATATGTGTTGAGATTGCCTTCAGCCATGACAAGCTCTTAACACAACAACATGCACTCTCCTTTAAGGAAGAAAAAATCCTCTGAAGTCGGAGTATGACTGCCTATATGGTGAGATACTTGAAAACAGTCATACATGCAAACTTCTCATTCAGTGTGCACAATTTCCAATCTCACGGTGATTCCCAGGTGGGCGAGTGAGTCAGAGTGCACGTTCTGGGTGACCCTCAGAGTGTTAAGCTGGGGAACACACAACAATAACAATAATTTCCCTCTGTATAGGGGCAATATTATAAGCATAATATGTCACCACTCTCTCTAGACATAATTTTGATATGACTATTGCAGCAATGCAGTCGATAATTATTTCAGTAATATTGTATATCTTCTTTTGACAGATTGAAATCACAATATTTAGTTTGCAATTCCTCCACGTGTGATACACTGTAGATAAAGTATAATGACAATTCTTCGCAAAGACCTGACATCGACCTTTCCTTCTTGTATCTCACTCTTTTTTTCTTTTTATCTAAATAACCCCTTATACTTTGTCGTATGAAAGGTTGCTAGGCGCCTTAAAAGAACCACGTGTCGCCCCTAAAAATACCTAGCAGTAGCACCCGTAAGGATGTCGGCCGAATTTCTGTTGGAAATCTTCACAGAATGTCCGACCCACCCAGCACCAAGGCAATTGCCATCCACGCCATCATCAGGGTGCAAACATACACCACTGTCTTCACCGTGTCCAAACCGACCCCTGTATCTGACCCCGCTGAAGAGGTTGTAATGGATTAGTGATGGCCACAGGTATTACAACAAGTTAGGTCGCCAAGGAGCCGCGCCACTTACGGGCTAAGTACTGATAACCGACAAAAAAGACAGTTCTCCATCCTCTTGTTGGTCTTCCTCTAATCCCTGTAATCCCGGCCAGGGGATCAAGCCGACAGCAGGGATCCAGGTATGAAACAGACTGGGTGGAAGGGGGTAGAAAGGGGGGTGGGGTTGTCTCGTCCAGAAAAGGACCTAGCAGATAAGATCAGAGATAAGAACGATGATAAAGAGGCGAGGAGAGGGGGCCCTGATCTTAGTGAAGCCTTTCAAGTCAAACATGCCTCGTCACTGATGACGAAACTTTACGCCTGTTTAGGTCAAGGGTCAAGGCCAGGTAGGCCAGGTATGCCAGTGTGTGGTGGCCGTGTTTCGCTGTTTGCTCCTCTGTTTGGGATGGAGGAGGGACGGAGGCGGAGCGGCAGAAGGGGCAGCAGCAAACAAGGGATTAGAGATCATCACGAAAAAGAGAAACCTTGATTACAGCAGGCCAAAGCCGCCTCTCTGTAAAAACCACTTTTTCTTAACCAAGGCACTTGGAGAAAATACAGCAGCAGCAACAACAGTCTCTGGGTGTGTTGTTAGTGTTGGTGCACGTTCCTCAGAATAATAGCCCAAGTTCACCCTGAATAATCCTGTGCTTCCCTCATTCCACATGGGAGTCACTGTGAAACTGTCACTACACACTGCATGAGAAGTTTGCGTGTATTACTGTTTTCAAATAACTCGCCACATAGGCAAGTATACAGCAACTTCAAAGCACAAGATTTCTCTTGGTATTATCTATTCATCCAAGAAAGCTAGGTGTAAAAATGTGATGTAGTTTTGGTGTAAGAAAGCCTCTTTTAAAACTCATTTCCGAGTTGAACTAGCTACATCGTCCGCGTTGTGTATCTGTGAAGGGCGCTCCGTCACCTGCAGCAGTTTCAGTCCAGCACTAGGCCTGCAATGTTCCCCTTTGGCCTCTCTTCAGCGTGCCAACCGCTGTTTTTTGTGTCAATGTTGCGCATTTATGTCACAGTTTACTGACAAAACTATGAGTTAGTGACAGGTACATCAACTGGTAGGAATCACATGGTTGAGAGAAGCTGCTGTTGGTCCATGTGTGCAGAATCAGAATCAGAACTTTATTGCATGTTGGTATATATATATATATATATATATATATATATATATATATATATATATATATATATATATATATATATATATGTATATGTATGTATGTATGTATATATTATATGTATATGTATGTATGTATGTATATATGTATGTATATATATATATATATATATATATATATGTATGTATGTATGTATGTATGTATGTATGTATGTATGTATGTATGTAAGTATGTATGTATGTATGTATGTATGTATGTATGTATGTATGTGTATGTATGTAAATATGTGTGTATGTATATAGTGTTGTTTGTACCTGTAGACCAAACTCTTGTCTGTATACTTGTCATGGCCTGTGGTATGCATTTTCTTTAGTCGTAACCCCCCTGTCCCTCCCTTCTCTTTAAAAAGAAAGCAGTCAGGAACTTCACTGTCTTCTCCCCACGTCTGAAGTTACCTGCTTGAACATTCACTGTATCCGGGTTCAAAGGTGACTGTTCTCATTTCCGCTGGAAGTCCTCCAGATAACACTACACTGGAGCAGAAGCCGACCTTTCTTCTTCTTCTTCCTCAAACACTCAGACAGCAACTACTGTCGTCTGTCACACCAGCCAAAATGCTTCGCGCTGCCAATAAGCGCCTTAAAAGTCAGGCCCAGCACATCCGTCTTCGGCGAGGAAGAGAATTGTTATCTTAAATAATAATAAATAAACTGTGACGCTCCACCACATAAGGAATCGCACTGCACAAGAGGTAAATTTTTCGTTACTGAACTGTTATTAATTTGCAATGAAATGGCTTTACAATACAAAAAACAGATTGAAAATCGAAAGATTCTATCAAAAGTTATTGCAAGTTGAAATGATAGACTGCAGGCAATGTCAAAATGAGAAATGGACAAGTTAAGCATCGTAAAAGGAAAAAATATGTCTGTAGAAACAGGTTACTCATACTTGTTATGCATAAAAAGGTTTAGGAGTTTAAAATACTAAGTTTTGGCGGCCATATTGAATTGTTTCCATGGCAACAGTGCAGAAAACTGAGTAATTACAGTTGGGAATTCAACCTACCAATTTTGCCAAGACATTTGGGACGTACCGCCGAGCTATCTCCGATTTTCAACTGTCATGGGTTCTTTTGACGTGCACAAGTCTGTAAGCATGCGAGTCCCACTGGTTTAGAGTCTCCCACTGGGCTTTCAGATTTGTTTTCCCGTCAGACTCTGAAGAGAGGGCAAGGCCGGGGATTGAACCCAGAATCTCACGGTTGACTTGTTAGGCAGGTGAATATCTTAACCGTCCTGCCATCTTCCTTCTAAAACTGTATTAATATTGTGGTGTATTGACTGTAATCGGACACAAAGACACAGACACAGACAAAACAGCGCGCGTGCTCACGCATGCACACACACACATACACGCGCACGCAGAGAGACAGAGATAGGCAGAGACAGAGGAGAGACAGAAAGAGAGACAGAGAGGCAAAAACAGAGACACAAAACGCTGTTCACTGTTGTGTAACTGTCAACACAACTGTCACGACAGAATCCTGTAACTTTGCTTACAAAAAAAGACAGAAAGAAAATGTCCGCTCTTGTTTGAAGCTGCCACAAACACAAGGCCAACATCACACACTGACATCTCTACAAGAACTCCTCCTTGTTCTCAATGTCAGAACCTGACCGTTATAGCCGCCCCCTCTCTCTCTCTCTCTCTCTCTCTCTCTCTCTCTCTCTCTCTCTCTCTCTCTCTCTCTCTCTCTCTCTCTCTGTGTGTCAAAGTCAAAGTCAAAGTCAAAGTCAAATTTTTATTTACAGATGGTACATTGAGTAAGCAAAACAATTGCTTTTTTTCATCAAGCCATCTACAAAGAAAAGTATGTAAGAAAATGAAAAAGAAAAATATCAACAAATAATGACAACGACAATGATAATAGCAATAAAGAGGACTAAAATGATAATCTCAGAAAACTAGCCAACTACACACATCTTAAGCAAAATTTTAGCATATCAATATTTAAACATTTCAATATTCAAAATGCATAATACTAATAAACACTTGCTATCGACAAATCACCCACCCATGCCCGTCATTATTTGTTAGATACACATGTGAAACATACACATGCACACACATGCACAAACACACACACTCACACACACACACACACACACACACACACACACACACACACACACACACACCACACACCACGCACCCCCCCCCCCCCCCCACACACACACACACACTGCACAAACAGCATATAAAAAACATCTTATATACATACAAACATACACATATGCGCGCGTAGGTGCACCGTTGCATTATTCAGCACGAAGTCATATAATTATATTGCAACAAACTTACTTTGAAAATCATAACAACAACAAAATATCAGTGAATAGCACAAAAGTACACAGTGGTGAAAAGGTGAAACTTACAAGTCTTTTTCAACACTGTTATTCATGAGATAGTTTTTTAAGTGTTTTTTAAATTGGGTTTTGCTTGTAGTACTTTTTAGATCTACTGGGAGATTATTCCATAAATGACTACCCGAATACAGAAAACTTGACTTGTAGAGGTCATTTCTGGGTCTTGGGAACGTTAGTAAATGATTATGCCTGTGCGGATTTATTTTGAAGGATTTTTTACTCTTAGGAGGAGCATTTCCGTTTATAACATTATGCATGCACACAGCTTTGTTGAAAAAAAGTCTTTTATGAAAAGTCAGTATATTTAATTGCTTGTAATCAGAGACAGTCAGTGAGCTTGACTTTAACAAAACCAGCTTAAGTGCTCTTTTATATAAACGGTGGATAAGTTTCAAATTTGTTTCACTGCATTTGTCCCATAGTGTAGATGCATAGTCGACAATTGGCAAAACATGTCCACAAAAGAAGAGTTTACGGGAATGGTTGTCAAGAAAGTTCTTTATCTTAGACAGCTGAAGTAACCTGTTAGAGAGACGTTTTCCCAGAGACATCACGTGATCTGTCCAAGTCAAGCTCTTGTCAATAGTGATACCTAGTATTTTATGAGAATCCACTTCTTCAATTAATCGTTTATCAATAAACAAGGGTTTAAAACTGGATTTCATTTTTTGTCTTTTCTGTCTAGCTGAAACATACATACATTTTTGTTTTTTTGGCATTTAAAGACATATGATTTAGCTGTGTCCAAGAAATTAGGCTGTCAATGTTATCCTGTAGTTTGTTGCCTAACGTATTGGGATCAGAGTCACTGCAGAACAGAGATGTATCGACAGCAAACATTTCACAGTGACAATTTACAAAGCAGGGCAAGTCGTTTACATAAATGGAAAACAGTAGGGGTCCGAGCACTGATCCTTGTGGTATACCATGTTTAACGTCTACTAAATCTGATGTTTGGTCATTTACTACCACTAGCTGCTTCCTATCTGACAAAAAACTTGCTAGAACAAGAAACTTGCTTGTGTGTGTGTGTGTGTGTGTGTGTGTGTGTGTGTGTGTGTTTTGTGAGGAGAGAGAGAGAGAGAGAGAGAGAGAGAGAGAGAGAGAGAGAGAGAGAGAGGAGAGAGAGAGAGAGAGAGAGAGAGAGAGAGAGAGAGAGATAGAGAGGAGAGAGAGAGAAAACTCGCTTCTAAAAACAAAGAAAAAACCCCCAATGCTCTGAGATAAAAATGGTCGCTTTGAATGACAACAAAACGAACATTGCTTTCTTTTTGACGACGAAACTCTTCAAAGAGCACAACTGCTATATACACCAGTGCTGCACGTCACTACTTCTACCAACACCACCACCACTGCAATCAACTCCATCCCCACCCTCACCACCACACCACCACCACCACCCTCACCCTTGTAATCAGGCAGCTATAAAACTGATAATGACTACTACATGTAAAACTGATAATGCCTACTACATATAAAACTGATAATGCCTACTACATATAAAACTGATAATGACTACTACATATAAAACTGATAATGACTACTACATGTAAAACTGATAATGCCTACTACATATAAAACTGATAATGCCTACTACATGTAAAACTGATAATGCCTACTACATATAAAACTGATAATGCCTACTACATATAAAACTGATAATGCCTACTACATATAAAACTGATAATGCCTACTACATATAAAACTGATAATGACTACTACATATAAAACTGATAATGCCTACTACATATAAAACTGATAATGCCTACTACATGTAAAACTGATAATGCCTACTACATATAAAAACTGATAATGACTACTACATATAAAACTGATAATGCCTACTACATATAAAACTGATAATGCCTACTACATATAAAACTGATAATGCCTACTACATATAAAACTGATAATGACTACTACATATAAAACTGATAATGACTACATATAAAACTGAAAATGACTACTACATATAAAACTGATAATGACTACTACATATAAAACTGATAATGCCTACTACAGCAGTCCCAGGAAGAAGCTTGCTGTGCTCTGCCCCTACCTACCCTGCCCACCTAACCAGGGCTGGTCCCGTGGGCGGCTCCTACTGCGGAGTACAAAGCGCTGGGGGACAGGACAGACAGACAGACAGAGAGACAGAGAGACAGACAGACCAAAGCCCTCCCCGGCCTCAGCCACACTGCACGCAACAACACCATCATCACACGCTGACTGCAGTAGTCAGCCTTGCCCAGTACAATGAACTACACTTCATTTCAGCTCATGAATAATGTATGGTGGAACAAAAAAGAAAAAGGCAAACAAATTCTCTTGTGAGCATAGATATACATGCATACATACATATATATATATATACTTATACATATAATATATATATATACACACACATATATATACATATATACATACATATATATGTATATATATATATATATATATATATATATATATATATATATAAACACTCGATTGGGAGAGAGATCTACGTGTGTGTGTGTGTGTGTGTGTGTGTGTGTGTGTGTGTGTGTGTGTGTGTGTGTGTGTGTGTGTGTGTTGTGTGTGTGTGTGTGTGTGTGTGTGTGTGTAGAGAGGAGAGAGAGAGAGAGAGAGAGAGAGAGAGAGAGAGAGAGAGAGAGAGAGAGAGAGAGAGAGAGAGAGAGAGAGAGAGGAGAATGAGAGAGAGAGAGAGAGAGAGAGAGAGAGAGAGAGAGAGAGAGGAGAGAGAGAGAGAGAGAGAGAGAGAGAGAGAGAGAGAGAGAGAGAGAGAACTCGAACTCGAACTCGAAAGGTTTATTCATGAAAAAAGGCCACTGGCCCATACATGAAGGGGGTTGCCGAATAACGATAACGATAATTGCTTTAAGCTGACACACAACACCATTCCATGCCATGGAAACCACAGCATTGATTTGTAATGTACATTGAGACACGACACTCTTTACAGTCCGGATATGTTACGGCATTCCGAGCCTTTCTTTCGTCCAGTCATTGTCACAGGCCCTCCGCCTACACTAGCCAAGACAGCGATGTAATAGTTCTCTAAGTGTCGCCAAGTCCCTTGAAGCACACGAAAGGGTCTCCGTGTGTAGTGTGTTCTGGATTCGCTTCCCATTCCGCAAACTGGCGAGTTTGACACGTTCCTCTTTTAACATGTTTTTCTCTTGCTGTTTGACAAACCAGTACACA
>CM060323.1:64765122-64772622 GCA_030674155.1 Stramonita haemastoma | reverse complement strand
TCTATACACACCAGACATAACATTCACGCCGTTTTCTATTAACGAAAGAGCGGGGGCGGTTGGGGAGGGAGGAGAGGGGGCGCAGAGAAAGAAAAGATAAATGGGGAATAAAAGATGACGTTGATGTAAAGTATGTAATTTCAAATGTGAAACAAAGCCAAACACACCCAGTTAACAACAGCAACAACAACAAGCAAATAGACAATAACGTGTCCAAAACAAAAACACTATAGTATTACATCTTCAGTTTATCAAAGCAATTTTCCTATGGCAATTTTCTTCATTCGATTAATGTCTGTTAACTCGGAGACGATTCGGATAATAATTGTAGAAAATTGGCTAGAACCGTTTTGTCCTGAAACCTGTCCACTGTCCACGCCATGTCGACACTGCAGACTTTGACACAGCAAGACAGCACGAAAACAACAACAATTTAGAAAAACAATCACCTAGATTCCAAAAGTACGTTTGAAAGATTTTAACAGAATTATTTGGATTCTTTGAAAAAAGTAGTAAAACACTTGGAGACAGTGCTGTCCCAGATCAGGTCCATTCTACCTAGAACAGCCTTCCTCTCACTGTGCGCCCTTCTCAATCCATTCTTCTATCAAAACAGTTTGTAAACCTAGCGCTCTTTTGTTCTTGAGCTAGATCTTCGAAGTTCAACAGTATTACATTTTGTGTATGCGGCAGTTTTTGCCTGCCACAAAGGTAGCCGCATTCCGACTTCGCGGATGTATGCTGGGTATGTTCGTGTATGTATGTATGTATGTATGTATGTATGTATGTATGTATGTATGTATGTATGTATGTATGTATGTATGTATGTATGTATGTATCTATCTATCTACCTATCTATCTACTATCTATCTATCTATCTATCTATCTATCTATCTATCTAATCTGTGTGTGTGTGTGTGTGTGTGTGTGTGTGTGTGTGTGTGTGTGTGTGTGTGTGTGTGTGTGTGTGTGTGTGTGTGTGTGTTCTTTAGGAGTTCTGGGAGAACTCACGTCGACATTTTTCATCGACGATAATCTAACGCTCCACCACATAAGGAGTCGCATTGCACCAGTCAATTTTTAGTTAATTGACAATTTATTAATCAACAATAGAAAGGCTATTCAATACAAAAAACAGAATGAAAATAATCGGACAATTCTGTGCAAAGTTATTACAAACTGAAATGATAGACTTCAGGATGTGACAAAATGAGAAACGGCCAAGTTAATTTTCATAACAGGTCGTCAGAATGAGGGTTTGGGTATTTTCAAAACACATTTAAAAGCAAAAGGAATAACAATTATGCCTTGATATTTCATTACAAGGTAGAAGAACGGATACAGTTTAATAATCAGTCAAAATCTCAAAATTGACAACTTGACCCCCACCTGCCTTTAATGGCTCCTAGCGCAAAATTGGGTAATGTGCTAAGCGACTCATTTCGTGGTGGAGCGTCACGATTATGCATGTTGTTCACATACTTCATAAACCACTACTTCACTGTGCGTTAATGGTTTGAACAATGTCAGTTTGAAATGATGAAGCCGTGGCTTGTTTTTTGTTTGATAAGCTCGGTCCCCTGAGACTATCTGCATTGGTTACACTCCCTTTTTGACACACAGCAAAAACAAAAGCATACAGTTTTTACTACTTTTTCTGTTTCTGCATTCCCTGGCTGTGCTCCAGTTGTGATCTGGTGTGGATGGCGGCAAAGTCTGCAGGCTGTTGAAGTGATCCACCCGTTCCCCGTCAGGTGTTTCAGAGTGGGTTTTTTTTGGTTTACCTACAAAGCTATACCAGCACGCATTCAACAGGACAAAACCTTCAACGTTTTTTCCTCCATTTACTAGGGGTGATTCATGTCGTAAATGGTCAGCGTTTAGCCCCCCCCCCCCCCCCCCCCCCCCCTTATAACCTGCCGCCAAATGACAGCCATTGGCTGCTTCTTATTTCACTGACCGTTTACTGTCTCAGACCCTTCACCTCCTACCCCCCTTCTTCTTCTTCTCCCTACCCCACCATCGCTCTCTCTCTCTATCTCTATCTCTCTGTCTCTGTCGCTGTCTCTCTGTCTATGTCTTTGTCTTCTCTCTCTCTCTCTCTCTCTCTCTCTCTCTCTCTCTCTCTCTCTCTCCTCTCTCTCTCTCTCTCTCTGTCTCTCTCTGTTTTGTTTCTCTATCATAAGAAAATTTTCCTTGACTAAGGGCTGGATATAAACAAGCCATCAGGTGGGCTCATTCATTTTCATCAGTAAAAAGTTTCAATCTCTCTCTGTATCTCTCTCTGTTTCTCTGTCTATCTATATGTCTGCCTGTCTGTCTGTCTCTCTCTCTCTCTCTCTCTCTCCCCCCCCCCTCTCTCTCCCCTTCTTGTGTTGGCTTCCTAGGGGTGTGAGTGGCGCCACATGGGTGAGGGTATGATGGCGGAGAAGGGGAGGTAAATCTACCCAGACTACCGCCCAGTCCACACAACGGTAACCTTAGGTAGCCCGACACTGACAGATGCAATGCATCACCCCGCCACCCGCCACACACTGAGGTCAGGGAACCGGGCAAGGAGACCACGGAGAGTGGGAGAGGAGGGAGAGGAAGGAGAAGAGGAGATGGGGAGGAGGAGGAGGAATAGAAAGAGGAGGAGGAATGGGAGGGCGTGGATAATGAGGAAGGGGGAGGAGGAGATGTGTGTGGAGAGTATCAGATGGTGGACAATGAGCATCCATCACTCACTCATATCCACTTGCCTATTGTCACTGCTCCCCACCCCAACCTGCTCTAAACTGAGATTATTCTCCTATGCGTTTTTACTTGGCTTTTTTTAAAAAACGTTTTTACCGAAACGTACTACTCCCATCTCATTTAACGTTACAGCTGGTGGAAACATGTATTGACAGTCAGATATGTCTGTTTTCTAGTTATACATTTTTGGCAGCGTTCTCCAGATGAACAGCCTGGGGGTCAGTACAAAATACTTTCTGACTCACTCGCCTCACCTGGGAATCTCTGGGAGATTGGTGAGCGAGATTCCACAGTGTATTGGTTTCTTAGGCTCCAATCTCTACCATGCTTGAAAAGACATTATATTGCATTATATTGCATTGTATTGCGTTGTATTGTGTTGTATTGCGTAGCATTGCACTGTATTACATTGTATTGCATTGTAGCTTATTGTTTTGCATAGCATTGCATTGCGTTGCATTGTATTGTTTTGTATTGTTTTGTATAGCATTGCGCTACATTGCTTTATATGTAATGCATAGCGTTGCGTTGTATTGTATCGCGTTGCATTGCACTGCGTTGTATTGCATTGTAGTTTCAGTCCCGGCAGCTTCCTGTGTGTCAAATTTGGTCTGCTCCCCTTTAATCAAAAGCAGCGCTTTCCATGTTCCTCCTGTGGTGTGTTTGCCTCTGCACTGAGTTCTCTTTCCTCCTGTGGTGTTTGCCTCTGCACTGAGTTCTCTTTCCTCCTGTGGTGTTTGCCTCTGCACTGAGTTCTCCTTCCTCCTGTGGTGTGTTTGCCTCTGCACTGAGTTCTCCTTCCTCCTGTGGTGTGTTTGCCTCTGCACTGAGTTCTCTTTCCTCCTGTGGTGTTTGCCTCTGCACTGAGTTCTCCTTCCTCCTGAGGTGTTTGCCTCTGCACTGAGTTCTCTTTCCTCCTGTGGTGTGTTTGCCTCTGCACTGAGTTCTCTTTCCTCCTGTGGTGTGTTTGCCTCTGCACTGAGTTCTCTTTCCTCCTGTGGTGTTTGCCTCTGCACTGAGTTCTCCTTCCTCCTGTGGTGTGTTTGCCTCTGCACTGAGTTCTCTTTCCTCCTGTGGTGTGTTTGCCTCTGCACTGAGTTCTCCTTCCTCCTGTGGTGTGTTTGCCTCTGCACTGAGTTCTCTTTCCTCCTGAGGTGTTTGCCTCTGCACTGAGTTCTCTTTCCTCCTGAGGTGTTTGCCTCTGCACTGAGTTCTCTCTTTTTCCTGAGGTGTTTGCCTCTGCACTGAGTTCTCTTTTTTTCCTGTGGTGTTTGCCTCTGCACTGAGTTCTCTCTTTTTCCTGTGGTGTTTGCCTCTGCACTGAGTTCTCTCTTTTTCCTGTGGTGTTTGCCTCTGCACTGAGTTCTCTCTTTTTCCTGTGGTGTTTGCCTCTGCACTGAGTTCTCTTTTTTTCCTGTGGTGTTTGCCTCTGTACTTGTTTCCCTGCTGCACTGAGTTCTCTCTTTTTCCTGTGGTGTTTGCCTCTGCACTGAGTTTTCTTTTTTTCCTGTGGTGTTTGCCTCTGTACTGAGTTCTCTCTTTTTCCTGTGGTGTTTGCCTCTGCACTTGTTTGCCTGCTGTACTGAGTTCTCTCTTTTTCCTGTGGTGTTTGCCTCTGCACTTGTTTCCCTGCTGTACTGAGTTCTCTCTTTTTCCTGTGGTGTTTGCCTCTGCACTGAGTTCTCTCTTTTTCCTGTGGTGTTTGCCTCTGCACTGAGTTCTCTCTTTTTCCTGTGGTGTTTGCCTCTGCACTGAGTTTTCTCTTTCCTCCTGTGGTGTTTGCCTCTGCACTGAGTTTTCTTTTTTTTCCTATGGTGTTTGCCTCTGCACTGAGTTTTCTTTTTTTTCCTGTGGTGTTTGCCTCTGCACTGAGTTCTCTCTTTTTCCTGTGGTGTTTGCCTCTGCACTGAGTTCTCTCTTTTTCCTGTGGTGTTTGCCTCTGCACTTGTTTCCCTGCTGCACTGAGTTCTCAGCACATGTGGTGTGGTCTCTGTGGAATGCTCTGCGCCAAATAAATATCTCTTGAAAAAACAACTGAAATCTAAATCTCGTTTTGTTTTTACCTACCCCCTCTCTCTTCCCCACTAAATCTTTCTCTCCTTTCCTCCCTCCTTCCCCCCTCTCTCTATCTCTCTTTCTCTGTCTGTCTGTCTCTGTCTCTCTCTCTTACCTTCCCATCTCTCTCTGTCTCAACTCTCTGTTTCTACTCTCTCTCTCTCTCTCTCTCTCTCTCCTCTCTCTCTCTCTCTCTCTCTCTCTCTCTCTCTCTCTCTCTCTCTCTCTCTGTGCTGAAAAATAGACAGTGGACAGATCTACTGTAGGAGCCTTCTTTAAAAACAAACTAACCGGCCAGCACAAAATGAACACACTCCCAGGTCAACTACTCTGCGGTCACTGCGTGGTCGAGGGAACAGAAGCAGAGGTTACAGGTCACAGTGGGATGAAGGAGAAGAAAACGAAACGTGGAGGATGCCTGTGGTCAATTTATAACACCACCCAAGGTTGTGTATGCCTCTTTCTGCTCCATTTGAAACCGCCGCTACGCCCAGATGTTCACCTGAGAAGTGACTGACCCGAGGGGGGGGAGGGATGACAGGTTCTGTGTAGACACACGCCGTACTTGGGACAGGGGATGGGGAGGGGGGGACTGGAGGGGGTGACAGGAAGGTGAAGTGTGGCAATGAGCGGGCTTTGTGAGGCAATTAGCGTTTCTAGCCTGAAAGACGAGAACGGACTACCAGCAAGCTGGTTATGAGTGACCTTGACCCAGAGGTGGCAGGCATACATCAAGTGAGTGAAGAACTCCTATCCCATCTCTCCCATCCCCATCCCATCTCTCCCATCCCCATCCCATCCCTCCCATCCCCATCCCATCTCCCCCATCCCCATCCCATCTCTTTCATTCCCATCCAATCTCTTTCATCCTCATTCCATCTCTCCTATCCCCATCCCATCTCTTTCATCCCCATCCCATCTCTCCCATCCCAATCCCATCTCTTTCATTCCCATTCCATCTCTCCTATCCCCATCCCATCTCTTTCATCCTCATTCCATCTCTCCCATCCCCATCCCATCTCTTTCATCCCCATCCCATCCCATCTCTTTCATTCCCATTCCATCTCTCCTATCCCCACTCCATCTCTTCCACCCCATCCTATCCCTTCCACCCCCATCCCATCTCTTTCATCACCACTACTGCCATCTGTATCCCATCTCCTTCCAGACATTTCCAATTCCTAATCCAATGTCCCATCCACACTTCATCTCTCCCCATCCATACAATCTTCCATCCCCATCCCACCTCTTTCCATCCACATCCCATCTTCTCCCATCCACATCCGCAAAAAAAAACATCCACCCCCTACATAACGACAACAAAAAAGTCCTGCTGATTCTTGGGCTTGTTGGGCGAAAACAGTTTTAATCACAGTCATCACACCGGTCACTTGGAAGACCGACAGATGCTTTACCTCATTAAACAGAACTTAGACAAAGCTATAGGGTAGCACCACACAAAACAACAAACCCACACTCGTTGTGTCAAGAGGTCTTTACCGACATGAGAGGATTAGCAGCCAGATGTGATATCTTTTGTGCATGAACATCTGAGCTCCCGTGTGAGAGTGTGAACCCGAGTCACAAACAACAAGCCGACTTCTGTCATTTCCGTAACGTCAAATATCATCAGCAGTCTCGCCAATACCGACTTTCCAAACTCATGCATACTTCCATGGTGCCAAACTGCTGATGCTAATTGGCAGAGCCATCAGCATATTCATGACCAAACTTCGTCCGTTATTTCCGGAGTAATAAAAAGGACATACGTAGATGCATGCAGGCAGTCTCTTCATAATGAGCACACACGGAGTGTGTTTTTCACTATTTTTTAGATTGTGTGTTTTGCTTTGTGTTTTATTTGGTTTTGTGTTGTTCTGTTCTTATTCGACGTCAGTGATGGTTAAATCGGATGACAGTTTGACAAGTGGGAAACAAAAGTGCCCCAATCATATTATCTGCTTTCAAATGTATCATTGGCTAGGGGCAAAAGTGTGTTAGTTATTGATGTAAGCTATGCCAAAGGTTGCATTAACATGTTGTTATATTAATTTCGGGACGGGATAGCTCAGTGGTCAGCACTTGCTTTCCCCAAGCTATGGTTAAGCAGCATCCAGTGTGGTTACCAGTTGGAAGGGTGACCGTTTGCACGCCTTGACTTCAGTACAGTCCCCAAGTTCAACCAACTGTCAATGGGTATTTGCCCTCTTTAAGTTCAGGGAAGGTAAAACAGCGAGGGAGAGGAGATGGGCGCCGCCCTCAATATGCTGGCCCCTAGAGAAGCTGAGGTCTCTGATGCCTCGCTTCCTTATGATCACCTAGGTTAAAGGACACCTTTACTTTCTTACCTTTATGTTGAATCATTTAGATTGTGTTCAGCCACAACAAATTCTTAACACAACAACCTGTACGAACTGAACGTCAAAGTCATTCGGATGAGACTATAAACCGAGGCTCCGTGGACGAACGCACGCAGAACATCTTGCGCTCACGTTAAAACCCCGTTCCGCCTTTCGGAAGAGCAGGCCATCGTGTGCCGGCAGGAGCGGATGACAAAATTATCATTTTTAAAAACCAGCATGCACACAGGTGTCGTGTTTAGCAACCATCCCTGAGGGGAAAAAATAATGGGTAGGCGCTGCACTTGTGGCGACGAGCTCTCCCTGGGGAGAGCAGCCCGAATTTTACGCAGAGAAATCTGCTGTGACA
>CM060323.1:64747622-64755122 GCA_030674155.1 Stramonita haemastoma | reverse complement strand
CACACACACACACACACGTGGCAGACCATCATTCAAGGTCAGCAGATGGGGGGAAAGCCCGGGTTCAAACAGGAACTGAACGTAGCACCACTAGGCCACAAATCCATGGGATAATTCATTTTTTATTTTGCTGTCCACAGCTTGACACCGTGGGGTCTGTCCCCCACAACATGCACTCTGTCTGTCTGTCTGTCTGTCTGTCTCACTCCTTCCACCTGGGAATCACCGTGAGACTGTAAGCACACACTGGGTAAGAAATTTGCGTGTGTGACTGCTTGCAAATACTTTGCCATATCCAAATCAGCCACATTCCGAATACAGGCGGTTTTTTCCCCCTGTGAATGAAAGCAGAGTGCAGGTTGTTATACTAAGAGACTGTCTTCAGCCATGACAATCTCACAGCATAGCTGAAGACAATCTCGAAACGATCTATTCAAATCAAGAATAGGGAGGGGGGGGGGGGGGTGAAATAGCCTAGTAGGCAGAGCATTACACTGGCAATGTGACAGCCCATGATCGATCCCGGGATCCAGCCACTGCCTGTTCGAGGCTTTGTTTTCTGTAGAGTTAACTCCACTCCAAGAGCCTTTCGGATGAGCCTATTAACCGAGGCCTCCAGTGCAAACCCACACAGAACATCTTAGGAGCATGTTAAAACCCGTTCCGCTTTTTGGAAGAGTACGCCATTCGTGCCGGTAAGGACGAATAGCAAAACATGCATATCTGAAACAAAAAATGCATGCACTCTTGTTTCGTGTTTATCCCACAAGTCGGAATGCAGCTACCCTGACGGAAGGCAAAAAGAGAGAGAGTGTTATGCACACAAATCCCACCATTTGAAACCTCAGAGCTCCAGCCTAGGAACGGAAAAAAGGTTAATAAATTCTGAAGTAGGTGTGGCTATGGTCTCCACAGTTTTGAAAGTTATCTGCGTCAATCATCTCCCAGAGGGCTTTTACCACCAGTATCTTAGTCACTTCACATAAATTGGGTTTGCCCTCGGGACAAACGCTCCAGAGAGGGCGGGGGGAACTTTTGTGGAGTGGGCGTTTAGTGGAACAGTACAGGTTTAAAGTCTGTCACGTTTAGCAACAACACAGAGAGACACAGGGTGGGAGTGGGGCTGGGAGGGGTTACAATAAAGCATTCACACAAGAAACACTGAGAAATGATCTCAATTCTGTCCGCCAGTTCTGCTTAACAAAATATCAGTCAGTTCTGGTCTTCTCAGATTCATACTAACATATTCATTTATTTTTGCCGTATATTCATTACTGAAGTCTGAATGCAGCTACCTAAAATGGTGGAGGGCAAAAACCTTGTCGCATAAGTACAAAAAATGTCACCACTGTTTGAACCTAGAAGCTCTAGACGAGAAACCAAAACAAAAAAGGAGGGGGGAGGGGTGAAATAAATTGCCCTATATTGGACAGCATTTTCATCAGGAGTGGGCGTTGAAACAGTGGTTAATGATGGCCCTTCCTGCATTTCACAACCTAGTGTCTGTGTCACTCTGTAAGAATGCTAGAGCTCTTGTGGGCGGCCTCTCTCTCTCTCTCTCTCTCTCTCTCTCTCTCTCTCTCTCTCTCTCTCTCTCTCTCTCTCTCTCTCCCCCCTCCCTCCCTCTCCTCCCCCCTCTCTCTCCCCCCCCCTTCTCTCTCCCCTTTTTGGGTGGCAGAAGTTGTGATGGTGGTACAATTTCTTAATGGTTGACTGTCATACTTTTATGGTTGTCTTCATATTCATGGAAAGTTTAAGATGTGAAGTACGACGGCTTAAGATGTTTTGATGATATGACATTTGTTACGGATCAAACACTGTCTGTCGTTGTTTCTACAAAGAGAAAATAGACTATTATTCTATTGTATATATTTTTAATGAATCAGGCTGTGTCTGTCTGTCTGTCTGTCTGTCTGTCTGTCTGTCTGTCTGCATGTCTATCTGTTTTAAACCAGACAGTATCTCTGTTTTTCTGTCCCTGTCCGTTTCAGTCTTCTCTGTCTGTCTCCCTCCCCTCTCTCTCCCTGTGTTGTTGTGTGTGTGTGTGTGTGTGTGTGTGTGTGTGTGTGTGTGTTGTGTGTGTGGTGCGCGCGCGCATACGTGTGTGTGTGCGCGCGCGCATGCGTGTGTATATGCACGCACGTGTGTGCGCACATACACCCACGTGTATGCACATGTGGACTCAGACATGCGCACGTGCCTGAGTGTTGGACTACCTACAGGTATCAACGTGTTCACACCGGCACAGAGCAGAGTGCCACATTTGAAACAGGAAAAAGACGAACTCTTGTAATTACTCTCTGTGTGAAGATCACAGGGAGGAATCGGAACTTGAACATGGACGCCGAAAACAAAACTACAGATGAAGGTGATTGTGATAATGATACTACTACTACTACTGCAGCTGCTGCTCCTGCTGCTACTGCTGCTGCTGCTGCTGCTGCTTCTACTACTACTACACTACTACTACTACTACTACTACTACTACTACTACTATCTACTACTACACTACCACTACACTACACTACTACTACTACTACTACTACTACTACTACTACTACTACTACTACTACTACCACCACTACAACTACTACTACTACTACTACTACTACTACTACTACTACTACTACTACTACTACTACTACTACTACTACTGTAACTGGGGCTACTCCCTCTACTACTACTGCTGCTATTTCTGTTGCTACACTTGACATGTGCAGACCGTTTTTCTTCCCCTTCGCAGAGGCAGCTCAAAGGCTTCACTAAACACAATGTAGCCAAGGACATTAAACACGAACCAACGTAACTGTGGCAACACATGCGAAACATAACAAACGTAAGTCATATGATCTGGGCAGCTGAAGTTTGTTTCTTTTTCTCTGTTTCTCAGTTAGAGCTCCGAAGTTTACCAATGGTGAAATTTGTGCGGATGCGACCGTTTTTGCCCACTGTTCTAAGGCAGCCGTACTGCACCTCCGGAGATGATGTCTTAGCACCACTCCAGTTTGTATACTTTTTCTAAAAATTGTCATCCGTTCCTACCGGCATCTGAAGTAAATTTGCATAAAACAAAGCACTGCATCCCATGCATGGGGGCAGGATAGCATGATGGTCAGTGTTGCGCTCGTGATCTGCTGACCCGAATTTAAATCTTGTTCAAGAGGTTTTTACCCCTGGAGTTAACACCAGTTCCGACTCCACTCCCCCCAAAGTCCTTCGGATGAGACTATAAACCGAAGTCCCGTGTGCGAACGCACGCAGAACCTCTTGCACACACGTTAAAATCCGTTCCGCTTTTCGGAAGAGTAGGCCATTGTGTGCCGTTAGGAACGGATGACAAAAATTGACAAAATTTCATATTCACGGAGATTAGATGTAAAGGCACATAGATCTAAGCGCTTATTCCATTATCCTCAAAATAAAAGAATAATAATAACAAGAAGAAGAATCATCATCATCATCATCATCATCATCATAACATTACACATACTAGAAATGAAGAAGTACACTGTGTGATTATCTACGAACTCCGGATGACTTCAGGGAATAAAAACCAGATATAAACAGTAAGATCAGTCTCAAGAGCCAGAGGACTATCTAAGGTCATTGTTATAAACCACTGTTCAGAAAGAACAGCGAGAAAAGAGACGGACAGAGGCGGACAGACACTTTTTCTATGTGCATAGGGAACACTTTTACTGAGACTTGGGCCCCTGAAAATTACCGCCACAAGTTTTAACTATATATATAATATACATGTGTGTGTGTGTGTGTGTGTGTGTGTGTGTGTGTGTGTGTGTGTGTGTGTGTGTGTGTGTGTGTGTGTGTGTGTGTGTGTGTGTGTGTGATTTTATCAGTGCAGCAAAAGAGCTTGAAACCTAAGTGAGCAGTGGAAACATCATCGTTTCGTAACAGGCAGTGTAATTCACTTGTCTTATTACTTAGTAGATGAAATCGTGGGAAAAAAATTATTAAACACTTCAAAGACGGGAGGAAAAGTGTTGATTTTTTATACACATGATCAAATACATTACAAACACTGAGTACATCAAACAATGGAAATAAAATGCTGATTTGTGGGGGGGTTTAATGATCAAATAAATTACAGCCACTGAACGCATCAAACAAATTTCGTTAAAAAGTACTGATTTCTTTTAGACATTTGATCTCTAAAGCTACAACCCTTTTATTTTTTTATGTTACACGATCTTTCATTTTACGGAAACGTTTTAAAGTTAATATATTGGCAAGTGTGATCGGTTGACGCTGTGTGGAGGCAGGTGCAGAGATATGAAGTTTAGAACGGCAATACAGCGATGATGATACATAAAAACCTCATTGATATACACTGACACTTCCCTGCCCTCAAGAGGAAAAAAGAGCCACATGTACACACACACAGAGAGAGAGAGAGAGAGAGGAGAGAGAGAGAGAGAGAGAGAGAGGAGAGAGAGAGAGAGAGAGAGAGAGAGAGAGAGAGAGAGAGAGAGAGAGAGAGAGAGAGAGAGAGAGAGAGAGAGAGAGAGAGAGAAGAGGAGAGGAGGTTTTATTCATGTAAAGGCGAGAGAGAGAGAGAGAGAGAGAGAGAGAGAGAGAGAGGGGAGAGAGAGAGAGAAGACAGACAGACAGACAGACAGACAGACAGACAGACAGACAGACAGACAGACAGACAGACAGACAGACAGACAGACAGACAGACAGACAGAGCATACATACATACACAACACAGAAACATACACGCACAATAACACACAACACACCACCATAAACCAACCACCAACCCCCCCAACCCCCCCCCCCCCCCCCCCCCACACACACACACACTGAGAAAGATGCTGAGGGGAAAGGGATGAGGAGGCCTTACAAAGCAGCAATGAACAAATTACCAACGTTAAGGAGGGGTCGCAGGTCACAGTTCACAGGTCACAGACAGATGACTATCACTCAAACACGAGACAGAATTCCCCCCCCCCCCCCCCCACTCACACACAGGCTTTAAAAAGTAAAGTGGACAGAAAGACATGTCCTCCGGAAAGAAAAATACTGCATACAAAAATGATAAATTCAACACGTGTGATAAGGATCTTCATCAACCGACAGACACACACACACATTCACTACCGCCATAACTCACACGCACGCACACACACCAGCGCACGCACGCACGCACGCACGCACACACACACACACACACACACACACACACACATATATATATATATATATATATATATATATATATATATATATATATATATATATATATACACACCAGCGCGCGCGCACACACACAGACACACATACACATACAAACACTCACATACACACATAAACACATGCACACGCGCATACCAGTGGACGCACGCACATACATACATACACACACACACACGCGCGCGCTCGCGCGCGCAGAGTCGCGTGGCCAAGCACGCCCCCACGAGCTGAGGAAAAAGACGAAGACAACAGATTTATCACGGCTTCGTCATGCCTCCCTCCAAAGTGAGAGTGTTACGTCCGTATTTCGTATCAAGTATGTTAGAAAAATTATTACCTGGGAAAGGTCACCAATGAAAAATGCACCACTAGTTTTAAGAGGCAGCAAGTGTTTCAACTCGGGACCTACGCACAAATGGGAAATGGTGATATATCTTAAAATGTGTCTAACTGATAATCTCCAGCTATCAGTTAAGTAGAAAAGCAAGTGTGAAAAATGACTTTGAAACCACGACTTCTGCCTGAAGAAAGTACAGAATCATTGTCACTGTCCGCTGTGCCAGTGTGTTGCATGCCAGAGCTAGTCTGACAGGTGATTTTTTTAACAAGTAGTTTTGCAGGCAGTTTTTCTAACGAGCAAAACATACTTGTCTCTTTAGGACAAAGTTAACGCTTGGAGTGGCGTGGCGGTTTTTTTCAGGTATTATGGTTTATGTTGTTCAATGTTTGTGTTTTTTTTGGGTTTTTTGTTTGTTTGTTTGTTGTTGTTTTTTTTTTTGGGGGGGAGTGTCTGTGTGTGTGTGTGTGTGTGGGGGGGGGGGGGGGGGGGCGTCAGCTGGAACTCCGAGGTTCACCAAAAGTGAGATTTTGCTTATGCGACTGTTTTTCCACTATTAAGGTAGCTGCATGTAAGCTTCGGGAACACAGGTAGTTTTGTATGAACACTCGATTCCTTCCACGAAAAGTTAGTGACAATGATAATGTGACTTTTTCAGCGGGCAGCTTGACAAAAGCAGTTCATTGATGGTTCCCCTGGCAGATAAAGCCCAGACTGGAACTCTCTACTGGCCGCTTCATACAGCACCAGCTGCCATCAGGGCAAAAAAAGAAAAAAAGAAGAAAGACAAAGAGCACCCAAGTATCTATCAAAACATGGTTTGGTTTATTTCTTTCTTCTTGTTTTGTTGACGATGGCCAATGGTGATGAGGATGACGCTGTGATGATGCCCTGGAAGAGCTAAAGACTGGCCCATCCCTTTATCTAAAAAATAAAAACAAAGAAAAACCCATTCAAATTGCCTCTCCTGTGACGTTTTGTTGTAACAAGCATTGAATTCTTACACAAACAATTTGGTTTACTTCCCAAAGAAATATCTACAGACACTCTGACTTTCTGGCTGACCATGTTGCATAAAAAAACTCATTTTCCCTCAATTTCAAACTGTCCTGGAGGATTATGCAAAACATTAAGAAAATAAAATCATAATTGAAAAACTTTAGTGGACATAAACTATTCAACCACAGTATTTGAACCGACTATCATAGAACAAAAAAGGAAATTTCTCTTTGGTGTGCCTGTTTCAAATTGCTTGAACTTGTTTCACAGGTTAAACCTAAAAGCATTAATCAGGCCTCAAGGACACCTGGCACAAAACAAGGCTATCACTTTTCCACCAGGGTCTTTCATTAGTCACCCCCCCCCCCCCATTCTCCCAAGGACAGACAGAGCGGTTACCCTGTCGTGTCGATGTCACCTGGCCTCTGTTTTTCTGTCTGTCTGTCTGTCTGTCTGTCTGTCTATGGTCGCCATGGCTCTGTAGGAAGGGGAATGCCAGCAAACTGGACACGTTGGTCACCATGTGTCTCCCCGCCATAGCCAATGGCCAGCCCACCATCTGTACAGCTGTTAATGAATTAAACAATCCAGGCTTCACCCCCAGATAAAGCCGCTGCATCTGTACAGCTGTTGATGAATTAAACAATCCAGGCTTCACCCTCAGACAAAGCCGCTGTTTTTCTGGACCAGGTGTCGGCGTGGGCGTGAGTTGATCTGACGACGGAGCTAGTTTCAAGTTTCATGTTCATTTTCCAGGAAACTGAACGTCATGAAAATGTTAACGGAAATGCTCTGATGAAATTGCATTTTGATTTGATTTGATTTGATTTATTCTTTTATATCGAGGATAATGGAATAAGCACATTTGTGCTTTTTTACATCCAGTCCCCGTGTGTCTGCAATTTTGTAAATGTCATCTATTCCCACTGGCACACGATGGCCTACTCTTA
>CM060323.1:64727622-64740122 GCA_030674155.1 Stramonita haemastoma | reverse complement strand
CTGTCTCTCTCTCTCTCTTAGAGTGTGTTTCGCTCGCTGTCTCTCTCGCTGTTTCTTTGCCTCTATATCTTTCTGTCTCTGTTCAGCTTCTGTCTGTCTGTCTGTCCCCTTTGTCAAGATTCAAACCCCAAACATCGTCGTTTTAAGGTTGGCACCATGGAAGGGGCGAGGGGCTATGCACGCTCCCTTAAGGAGCGTGACAGTCGTGTTTGGAGATTCAAACCTGAAACATCCTAGAGTCCATCCAGTGGTCCACGGAGTCGTGGGTTCGAATCTCGGCTGCGTCTGGTGACTGAAAGTTGGGGATTTCTAAGATCTCCCAGGTCAACTTGAAATGCAGACCCAACCACCAGTATCTTGATTCCCTTCGTGTCATGCAGAAGGTCAAGTACGTTCAAAGATTCCGTGAATCATGTCAGGGTGCGGTGGGTTACGGAAACACGAACATACTTAGCAAACAACCCCAGAGTCGGAATGCGGCTACCTTCATGTTGGCCCAAACGGCGGCATATTATGCACAGTCTGGCATTGGTGAACCTGGGATCTGTAGCCGAAGAACAAGCAAAACTCCCTACAGTGCTGACAGTGCCCCAAAGTCCAGAACTGCGCCAGTAGTCAATGGAAAGAAAAAAAGAAGTTCACTTGAACTATTCATGACATACTTTTATCACAGTGTGTGATCTTGGGAGGGGAAGGATTGGAAACGTCCTGTTTTATAGGCTGTAAATCAGTAACGATAGCAAGACCCTACATGATCGTGTGTACACTGAATCCCATTACTCATATTCAGGCAGGAGAATCATTGACACCACCTCGCCTCTCTGCCACTGTCTCTCTCCCCGTCGCTGTCTCTCTCTGGGCCTCTGTATTTGTCTGTCTTTCTCTCTCTTTGTCTCTGTCTCGGTACCTGTCTCTGTCTCTGTCTGTCTGTCTGTCTGTCTCTGTCTGTCTGTCTGTCTGTCTGTCTGTCTGTCTCTCTCTTTTCTCTCTCTCTCTCTCTCTCTCTCCTCATCTCTCTCTCTCTCTCTCTCTCTCTCTCTCTCTCTCTCTCTGTCCCCTCTCTAGATTATCCCATACAAATCTATTTTAGGTTTATCAAAAGTTTCAAACAAACAAACAGTGATTGCAAATGGCCTGCCTGCCTGCCTGCCTGCCTGCCTGCCTGCCTGCCTGCCTGTCTGTCTGTTTGTGTCTTGTTTTCTCTCTCTCTGTGTCTTTCTGTCTGTCTCTCTATCTCCCTCTGTGTCTGTCTGTGGCTGTTGGTCTGTATGTCTGACTGTCTCTCCACTCACATATAGGCACGTGTGTGAGCACAGCGCGTATCCCCCCCCCCCCCCCCCTGAAAAGCCCTGCATAATTTATTCACCACGTATATCATTGTAGTTATAATTGTGTGTTGCTGGTGTCTTAAACTGCTTCATTCTTGCCAGCAAGACCTATAATATTTCAGCTGTTTTCAAATCCTTTCTTCTTCTTCTTCGTCTTCTTATTCTTCTTCGTCTTCTTCTTCTTCTCGTCGTCTCTTTTTTCTTCTTCTTCTTCTTCTTCTTCTTCTTCTTCTTCTTCTTCTTCTTCTTCTTCTTCTTCGTCTTCTTCTTCTTCTTCTTCTTCTTCTTCTTGAACTTCTTCTTCTTCAACACTACAACATGTTTACTTCTCTTTATGATTATTGCACAATCAATACAGCACCACATTTTACCTTCATATCTCACCATTTTTTCTTTGTTTCTCTTTCTTCGTTTTCCCTCTTTCTTTAATTTTTGTTGAATACTCCCCTCTCCCCAGAAACTCTTGTTTGCTGGAATTAAATGTCCACAGCCGAGGCAGTAGACTCTAACTGTTGGACTTGTTGCTGTTCTTTTTATGTCGCATCTGCGAACTAGTGAAGAAAAGGATGTCAAATTAGAGTCAGGAGGTTTCTGGCACTTGTGTCAACAGAACGCCGGCACAGAGTTCCCAAACTGTGCCCCGGTTGGTTCAGCAGCGCTAGTTCTCAGTGCAGATTTGGTTGTTTACTTTGTTCCTTGGTCCTCGGCGGGAGCTCCAAAGTTCATCACTGCCGAGATTTTGCGTCGTGTGCAGCCCTTTTTCCTCACCATTACAGTTGCTGCATTCCCACTCTTGGGGATGATATGTAAAAACTATACCAGTATACCTGCATTTTTAAAAAGTTGTCATATGTTCCCATTCGTACGCAATGGCCTACTCTTCCGAAAGGCGGAACAGGTTTTAATGTACAATATGTATATATATAATATACACACATACACATACATATGTATATGCACACAATATATAATTCATTTGTGTGTGTGACAGAGACAGACAGACAGAGACAGAGACAGAAACAGACAAAAACAGAGAGACAGAGACAGACAGACAGACAGACAGACAGAGATTAGAAAACAACGTGGGAAAGACACAACAGACTAACGAGCCTCATCTGGTCGTGTTCACACCTGTCCCCCAAGACAGCAGTCCACACAGACCTCAGCCAGCCACCACCAGCGTGACAGCTTCTCACACACACCGGAGAGAAACCCTGCTGGCCTGCTTGCAAGCACAGGTGGCATGCAGTGGGCAGGCAGACAGGCCATCAGTTCACACCTAGTTACCTCATTCCTCTTGGATGGGGCAAGGCCTGGCTGGACTGCCTGCCTGACCACCTACCTCCAACTCCCCTCTCTCAATACAAACACTCAGCCCCCCTTCAAAAGCCAGCCATCTACTCCAGCCACCGAAACTTTAGGCCTAATAGTCCAGTCTTCACTATTTTACTAAGATTCGTCAACTCTATAAAAGACAATCAAAGCATAAACCTCTGCGATGTAAAAACAGTTTTATTCCTAAGGAAATTCTGCCATTTAATAAGTGCAATGATAGTTGCTGTCTGAGCGCTCAATGATGAAGAAGAAATAATGTCTGATCAAATCAGGTTCAAAGGAAGAAGCTGACTGCTATTCATTTTCCCCATTGTTATACAGTCGCGGAGATGCCCTAGCCTACCCCTCAAATGCGTTCGAGTAACTGTTCAACCGAGTACAACTTCAGAGAACGGGAGGTATTGCACGATTACGCACAGAGAAACTATGTTCCTGTTATCAAGCTTGTCCTTTGTGGCTGACTGACTTCAGAAGGAACAGAAAGTTCCACATCAAGACAATAGCGACATGACCGGCCTCTTGATTCGTAGACGGGTTTCGGTAGACGGATTTATTCTAGCGCCTCAGTTTGACAAGTGATTTATTGACATTGTTTTTGAAAAGGTTACATCCCTCCTAATCGCAAAAACCAAAGACGTACAAAGTTGTGTGACTTGTACAAGAGCTTTTCGGGCTTTTCTTAACACGGCAGTTATGTTTTAGTATCTCCACACTATACTGATCACAAAGATTACCTCCCTTGTTCTCTAATGCAGTGAAAGCATATTTACCTTGAAGACAAGTTGACGGGAAATGGCCTAGGCCCTAAGACTGACCTAAAAACTGCAGTACAGACGATTCCTGGTGAGAGAGGGGATGACGGCAGTCCCCTATGTAGAGAAGTAAAGTACACTACTCCTTAGCCTCCTACCCTCCCCGCCCCCTCTTTAAATTTTTTTTTTGGTTTTGTTTGTTTTGTGATTGGTTCAGTACTATCACCCACTCTCGCTACTCTCACTGTTGTATTGGAAGTTTAAACAAATCGTAGCCGTAGTTTATATTGCTGTGTAATTTGTTTTCTAGTTGGAGATGTTTACCATGAATTATTGTGTGCCTGTAAATGCTGTACTTCAAAAAACGATTTTGTTTTTACTTTGACTTGATTTTACAATAACAGAGAAGTAAAGAACCCTGTCGATGAGTTTAACGCATCTCAGGGTAAACAATATTACAAACGAGTTGGGAAGGGAACGGTGTGTACACACGTATATACACACTTGCATTCGCATGCATATCTGTGTGTGTGTGTGTGTGTGTGTGTGTGTGTGTGTGTGTGTGTGTGTGTTGTGTGTGTGTGTGTGTGTGTGTGTGTGTGTGTGGCGCGCGCGCGAGCGCGCGTGCATGTGTGTGTTCGTCAAGTCAATTCAAGTCAAAATGATCTTTATTAAGCCTAAAATATTATTAAGTTTACACAACTTTCTTCATTCTGCCCTCAGAAAGTGGCAAGAAAGTTCACATAAAACATTTAAAAGACAAAATATCAACCTATGTTGCACAGAACACATATAAATGAGGATTTAAAAACCTGTGTGTGTGTTTGTGTGTGTGTGTGTGTGTGTGTGTGTGTGTGTGTGTGTGTGTGTGTGTGTGTGTGTGTGTGTGTGTGTGTTTGTGTGTGAATATATGTGTGCATGCGTGCACGTGTGTGTGCGTGTGTGTATATGAGTGTTTGGATATATATATTGTACATTATTGTACATACAAGTTTGCGCATATTTCCGCACGGCCCCGCGATTGTGAGGTTTTCTGTTTCCAACGCTATCGCTAGCAACTCCACACAACCCGCTATTTGGGGCATCTCTCATATGATTAAGCCTATCCGATGTAACATGTAATGGGGTCTAAGATGTAGGGTGTGGGACAGCGCTATGTAATCTTGGCTGTAACGCGTGGTTAGCTATCTCTGATGTGGTCTGCTCTACTTGCTCACCGTCATCCACTTCAACAAGGAGTCATGTTCGGGCAATAAAATAGCTGAAGTCAACCCTTTCAGTGACAAATTTGTAATCTGATAACTGTATAAGGTCGGGAATTGAGCGGCAGAGAGTAAGAGAGAGAGCCAGACAGAGACAAAGAGAGAGAGACAGAGACAGAGACAAAGAGACAGAGACAGAGAGGCAGAGACAGAGAGGCAGAGAGCAATGATCCGGAGGAACACACCTGAACAGAAATACAAAAGCCGCAGGCTTGATTCCTGTATAAATCCAAACTTTTCCCGCCATCCCCTAGACCTTGAGTGGTGTCTGGGTACAAGTCTTTTGAATGAGAACATGTCTCTGCGTGAAATTCGTACTGCCCTCCTCGGGAGAGCGCGTAGCAACAAGAGCAGCGCCACCCACCATTTTTTTTTCTTTACCTGTCTGCGTGAGTATTTGTTTCTCTTTCAGAGTAACCGTTTTCTACAGAATTTTGCCAGGGACAACTCTCTTATTGCTGTGGGCTCTTTTACGTGCGCTAAATGTGTGTTGCACACGGGACCTCGGTTTATCGTCTCATCCGAAAGACTAGCACACAGACCCCCACTCACGGTCTAGTGGATGGGAGTAAAAGTTTTCAGCGCAAACAAGGATCAAACTACCACACACTTCGAACCCGGACTTTTCGCTTCCTAGGCAGGTGCGTTACCTCTAGACCACAGACCCACATTCGTCAGTTTCCTTAACAAACAACCAAAAAACTCATGCCAGGACACAAACCTAATCGACACTCGGGTTTCGTCAAAGGCAAAAAAATCCAATCTAATCAATCACAACTTTGAACTCTCACTGACAGACGAGCAACAACGCCATTAAAAAAAAAGTTGTCAGACGTTAACTGTCATTAATCGTAGAAAATAGGGAAAAAAAACTGTCAATCTTATCGAAAACAAAACACACTGTCGTTCATCTTCTCTAGGTGGCGAAAAAAAAAGGGTGACATGTCAATTTAAGCATAAAACATTGCCTAAAAGATGGAGAAACGTGGAGTAAAATGTTATTGAGTGGCGATAGTAGTCAACTGTTTGTCTCCTCTCTGCGCACTTTGCTCTCATGAGGAGTCATGGGGGGACAGTACCGTCATTAATATTCAGCTCGTGTCTCTGGGACAAGTTAACCCTGGCGAAACCCTCCCTTCTCTAGGTATGCTGGGTGTGTTTTTATTTCCGCAATCCACCAAGCACTGACATGACTTACGGGATTTTTTTTACCTGTATAGTTGATCTTCTGCAGCGTGTTTAAAAAAGTAACGGTGCTCCTATAACCTATGCAGTCGTTGGGGAGCAAGACGCCAGAGACCTCGGCTTCTTATTTTGAAGGCAGCACCCATCTCCTCTCTCTCGCTGCTTTACCTTCCCTGTCCCTAAAGAGGTCAGGTACCAATGTACAGCTGGGTGAACTGGGGGACTGTACTGAAACCAAGGCATGCTTTGGGAAAAGCGAGTGCTAGCTATGACCACTCACTGAGCTATGCCGTCCTCATGCGTATAGACACGAAGATTTGGGCATTAGTACACCAGCGTCTAAAAATGAACCAGAAAATGGATCCCCCCCCCCCCCAACTCCAGATCAACAGAAACTGATGCTGCCAAGATTCGAACGCACGACTTCATGGGCCGACGCTATGGAGGCCTCGTCCACTCAGCTGAAGTGATCGTCACCAGCAGTAAACAATCCCCGCTAAGCTGCCAGGTGAAGAGGGTCGGTCACTTTCATTTCCTTATCTGCCAGAGGAGTTTTCCTCGCGGTCAGACAACTCCTTGATTAGACAGAAACGTTTTCAACAATTTTTTCACAATAATCTCCTCACTTTCCATTTTTCTGGGTCTTGTTATTTTATATTTTATTAATTGCTTTGTCAATCGCGCAAACTGTGACGATGCGTTCTGTTTATTTCATTACAATCTATTCACAACAGCATTATGTAAGGTGAAGAAACAAGCTTTAAAGCGTTTGAATCCAGTATTAGCCCGTGTATAAGCATTGTGCAAAGGAGTATCTGCACACATAAAGTGTGTGTGTGTGTGTGCTTGTGTGCGCACGCGCATGCGTGTGTGTGTGTGCGCGCGCGCGCGCGTGTGTGTGTGTGTGTGTGTGTCTCTCTCTCTCTCTCTCTCTCTCTCTCTCTCTCTCTCTCTCTCTCTCTCTCCTCTCTCTCTCTGTCTCTGCACCACACCACACCATACCACACCACACTACACCACACCACACCACACCACACCAACACACACACACACTACACTACACTACACTACACTACACTACACTACACTACACTACACTACACTACACTACACTATTCCCTTAACAAAGCGTTGTGGTGAGGGGCGATGCACTGAGGAGAAAACCAGCTTTCTGCATTCATGATGGTCGTGTGCCAAAGCCTGGGTGCCACCAAAGCTCTGTTGAGTCCATTCCGTGATTCATCCACACACGTCTTTCTCTGTCTGCCTTGTTTTCATCCTCTTGGACTGCAACTTGAAAGCTGCTCTCTGAAAGGCTGAGCCATCTTGTGGCAGGTCCACACATACCGCTTCAGGGTTTTCTTCTTGACCATTGTATGGAAGTCTTCCTAGCGGTCTGTGGTCTGTCTGATGATGTTCTGTAGTTCTTCATTCACCATTAGGCCTATGGTCTAGGAAGGGGATTTTTCCTCTGGAGTTAACAGCTGTGCCGACTCCACTCCCCCCAAAAGTCCTTCGGATGAAACTATAAACCAAGGTCCCTTGTGTGAACGCACGCAGAACATCTTGCACACACTTTAAAACCTGTTGCGCTCTTCAAAGAGTGGGCCATTGTGTGCCGGTGGGAACGGATGACAAAAATTACAAAACTGCATACACACAGGGACTTGATGTAAAAAAGCATATGAGTGCTTACTCCATTATCCTGGAAATAAAAAATAACTTTAAAAAATGCTAAGACTTTTCCTTTAGCACCAACATATCCTTCCACGAATTCTTCTCTGTAAATCCGCTGTTCAAATCCCAGACTCTTGAAGTACAGACAGAGGGCAAGGACCAGTGCTGGCAGCGATTCTTGTCTGGTTATAACAGACTTGTATCCACAAACTGATAACAACATCACACTTACAACTGAGCAACAGCTAGCAAAAATCACGGTGATTTTAATTCTGTCCTCATATTGATGTCTTAGTCTTTCGGGTGTTCTCGGCTAAAAGTGGAACAATAGATAGATAGATAGCTAGATAGCTAGCTAGCTAGCTAGCTAGATAGATAGATAGTAGATAGACAGCTAGCTAGCTACAGACTAGACAGACAGACAGACAGACAGACAGACAGACAGACAGACAGATAGATAGATAGATAGATAGATAGATAGATAGATAGATAGATAGATAGATAGAAGACAGACAGACAGACAGACAGATAACATTATTTAATAGACATACAGATAGACAGATAGAAAGACAGACAGAATGTTATAAAACCACCGAAACTTTCGGATGCAAACCAGATAATTATATACAAAGACAAGCTTCAGACACAACGGACATTCTCCCCCCCTCCCCCCCATTGCTCCCTCCCATCTCCCTGATGTCATGAGAACGGAGTTCCCCCCCCCCCCCCTCTCTCTCTCTCTCTCTCTCTCTCTCTCTCTCCTCTCTCTCTCTCTCTCTCTCTCTCGGGCCGTAGCCAGTGTTCATGGTCAGATGGGTCAAAGTCAAGTGACCTATACTTATCCCTCCCCCCCTCCCCTGGGGCTAGGTGCTGTGCCCACAGTCTGTGCCGTGACCACTCAGTGTGACTGTCGGTCTGCCTCTATGCATGCTGCCCAGCGGAGCGTGAGGACTTGTCCGCTCACTGTGCTAATCCTGCCTGGTTAATAACATCTTCCTCCGCTTTTTCTTGTTGTTGTTGTTGTTCTTCTTCTCTCTTCTTCTTCTTCTTCTTCTTTCTTCTTCTTCGACAAGACAAGACAAGACAAGACAAAACAAGACAAGACAAGACAGCACCGTATGTCGCTGTGTACTGCTGCAAATACTAGAGCAATGTACAGGAGTAGCATAGTAGCGCTATAAGAGGAAAGAAGGCTGAAAATGGTTTTGTTGTCAAGCTATAGCAGTATTTCCTTCTTTTCATGTGGGGAAGGAGAGTAGTTCAAAACAGAAACTTATCAAAGGTTTGTGATACAGTAAATGTGCTTGATAAATGTGACAGGATAACAAATCATCCGATTGAAGGATCACATGCACACACACACGCACACGCGCACGCACGCACGCACGCAGGCACACACACACACACACACACACACACACACACACACACACACACACACACACACACACACACACGGCTCTGTGCATTAACTGTCATGACGTTCACAAGAACAGATAATAAGAGGGTGGGAACAAACGACTTCCACCAAAACTGCAAAAAAGAAAAAAAACCTGTTCTCAATATTTGTTTAACAAAACGATGTTAAAAAAACCCTTTGAACAAAATGTGTATCTCCATCAACACCCCCAAATTCCCACCTTTTACAACAAATAATCATTTCTTCTGTGACTACTACATCTCTCTCTCTCTCTCTCTCTCTCTCTCTCTCTCTCTCTCTCTTCATACACGAACACAGAAACTATCTTCATCTTAATCCTTCTTCGGGGTTTGGACCAACACACTGAAAGTGTCATGGGCAAGACCACGATGGCAAAAACAGCAGATGGGAAAAACCTACGGGCGATAGACAGACTGCTGGGCCTGCCTGTCTGCCTGCCTGCTCTGTCCACAACTGTACTGCACTATACTGTACTGTGCTGTGCTGTACTGTAACTGTACTGTACTGTACTGTGCTGTACTGTACTGTACTGTACTGTACTGTACTGTACTGTACTGTACTGTACTGTACTGTGCAGGGCCTGGCGACTCCTGTCGTGCAGTGAAGGAGACAGAGGGGCTGACGAGGCAACGGCGCTGGTCCAAACCGTGTGGCAGGACCATCAGATAAGAGGGGCGGTTCTCGCATTCCGACCTTTTCTGCAGCTCTCCAGGAGGCGGGATGATCCCTCTATCTGGACAGACATCTAGCTGGATGGATGGAAAACCTCCCTCCGCTCAGTTATGCTGCTGTTCCCCTCATAGTGGAAAGAAGGGAGTGAAGAAGGAATTTTCTTACACATTTGGCGACATACCTTCATACACACGCGAGAATGAGCGCATGCGAAAGAGTGTACGTGCACAACATACGCATGCGCACACACACACACGCGCAGCATGCGTGTACACATACACACGCATCACACATGCACGCATACACAAACACACACCTACAGACACGCGCGGGCACACACACACACACACACACACACACACACACACACACACACACACACACACACACACACAACACACAAGCACACATCATAGAGTGCTGCAAATAAAAATTTGACATAACTTCACACACACGCGTGCGCGCGCGCGCGCGCGCGCACACACACACACCACACACACACACACACACACACACACACACACACACACACACACACACGTTGTTTACTTTTTTCTGCCTGACATTCTGCGCCTTCACCCCCACCCCCTTTCTGACCAGCGATAACCATGGCGATAGCAAAGTTGAATGGAGAAGGCATCGCTTCCATAGTGATACAGGTGCAGTCAGCAGCAGCACGGGTTTTGCCTGTTAACCCTCTTTTCTCCATGGTGGAAATACCCGTGGACAAACAAGAACACAGGTATCAGCTGATGCTGCTCCCCCCCCCCCTCCTCTGTCTCCTTATTTACCTTCTTGACAAGTTGTACTTAGTTACCCTGGTGTTAACAGTGGCGTTTTCCTCCTACAACATGGCTCACCGGGAAGATGTATTTATAGTACGGCAAAGTATTCACAATCTTGACAGGTTTTCATCAATATTTGAAATCATGATACCCTCCTTAAAACAAACAACAGCAAAAACACGTTTTCTCTTGCCTTGTTTTGTTTTGTTTTTAAAATGACAGCACTTTGACCATTTGACGGGAATTCGGGCTGCTATCACTGGAAAGTATAGATCATCAGATGATTGCACACCTTTTTAAAAAAAGTAGCTCTTGTGTGCATGTATCTGTTTCCCAATGAAAATAGCTTTCTTGTACAGAAATTCGCGCATTGCCTGCCGTAACTTGTTTTACGCTGATATGCATCTTGTATACAGCACCTCCGTTTATCATTAATTTCACTATTTATTTTATCTATTTATTCATCTTTATTTTATTTTTATTTTTATTTTTTTTATTATTTTATTATATTATTATTATTATTATTATTTATTATTATTATTATTATTATTATTATCATCATCATCATCATCATCATCATCATCATCATCATCATCTTTTTCTTTTTTCTTCTTCTTTTTTTTTTAAAATTCCCTCCCCCTACCCCGTCCAGTATTACTTTATGTGGAAGGACGTCAAATTGAAGACTACTACTACCTCGGTTTATCGTCTGATGGGAAACTGTAGCAGTCAGGCCCCTGTTTATGGTGTAGAGGAGGGGGTGAAGTGTCTTGGGGGAGAAAGAAACTTCAGGTCGTGACAGAGCACCCTCCCGAATCGCACGGCCGGAATGGCCAGGGAGAAACAGATCCCACATGAATAGTCTGTGACCCCCAACATCCATCTATCTATCTTGTCTGTCTGTCTGTCTGTCTGTACGTACGTACGTACCTACCTACCTACCTACCCACCTACCTAACTTTCTCTCTATCTCTATCTATCTCTCTCTCAAATCTCTTATCTATCTATCTATCTATCTACTATCTATCTATCTATCTATCTATCTATCTATCTATCTATCTATCCTACCTATCTATCTAATCTATCTTTCTCTTTATCTATCTATGTATCTATGTATCTATGTATCTATCTATCTCTCTATCTACAGACCATAAGGAGCCTTACTGAATTATCAGGAATAACCCCTATTCAGACCAACTCATATCTCAAGCGTCTTTCATGCAGAGAAACCTGAAGTGACTTTAAGTGGTGTAAAGTGTAAAATGTAAAAACAAAAAGTTTTTTAAATGACCTTGTTGAACTCCTGCCGTAACTTCATCTCTGTCTGTACCTCATCCCCTGAATGCTTCGGGCTCCTGTCAGGGGAAGCTGAAACTTAACGAATCAAGAAATAACTAAATAGCCTACGGTTTCGTTAGTTCTATAACATACACCTTTCTTTGAGTGTCCCTTGAACTCTAAATCTAGTATTCCGATAAGCCAGAAGATTTCATTTCATGAATATTGCATTCTATTGCATTCTGTTCTATTCTATTGCATACCACTTTTGTCCACTGCACAGTTCTTTGCGTGAAATTCGGGCTACTCTCCCCGGGCCGGAGAGAGCGTTTCCCCTTGGGGTTTTTCTTGAAATAAAATTTGAATTTGTGTTTCCCCAAAAGAGCGGAACAACCCACAACTTTTCTTTTCCTGTCTACACCTGTATTTGCTTCCCTATCAGAATGCCTTTTTCTACAGTGTTTCCAGGAACAACTCTCTCGTTGCTGATGGTTCTTTTACGTGCACCAAATGCATGTTACACGCGAGTTTATTGTCGGTTTATTGTCTCATCCGAAAGACAGGCACCCTGACTCACAGTCTAGAGGACGGGGATGGAGTAAGTAAGATATTGATAAAAATTGCAGATATTTTGAATAAACAAATAAAGAAAAAGTGATTAAAGTGTAGATATTTTGCGTTCCTCTATTTGAGTATTTTAACCTAGTTTTTTTTAATGCAACAAAAATTACATGTTTTGTTTCAAAGCGTTTTACCTATTCTCACCAGACACAGGAGCGTTTAGA
>CM060323.1:64707622-64725122 GCA_030674155.1 Stramonita haemastoma | reverse complement strand
ACTATGGCTGGCAGGGGATCAGTTTTCGCTTTGGAGCAGTCTGTTCTCACTGTACATTGCATCCACAGCTTGCTTTCTTCCGCAAGGAGGAGGGAAGACAACACAGATGCTTTGCTAGTCTTTGTCAAGGGACGAGACATCCACTCCAATCCAATCCTCCTGTTCCTAGCCAAGCCAGGGGCTGTCACCTTGTTGAAGTTTAAAATCTGAGATGAAAAGCATGCAGCTGTATATACATACTGAAAAGCTAGATTAACAATCGGAAATCTCCGCTGGGACATAAACCCAATCTCAACAACAAAAGACTGAAACCAAATGTGCTGTCGATCATCTCATCAATGTCTCAGCCAGTCATAAGGGTCAGTCCAGGGACGGTCACTGCGTTACGGGATGACCCC
This sequence comes from Stramonita haemastoma, assembly GCA_030674155.1. Lineage (NCBI taxonomy): Eukaryota > Metazoa > Mollusca > Gastropoda > Neogastropoda > Muricidae > Stramonita > Stramonita haemastoma. The sequence continues at coordinate 64,724,724 of CM060323.1, read as the reverse complement.
ATACACGACACATGAATGGGATCAGATGAATGCCCCAGTCCTAAAGTTCCTAACTAGTTCGCAGTAAAACCTTGGTCACACTCCCTCATATCAGTCGACAACCCCCCGAGTCTTTCAAGAGACTGTTGGATAGTTCAATGCTCATGTTGCTGGCTCAGAATTTCCAGATGGTGGATGTTGTTTATACTGAACGCCCCTCCCCCCCTCCCCCCCCAGGATCCCCAGCGGGGCGATGCTAGCTCACAAAGTAATATAAACCAGAATCCACCGTGCCTTGTTCGAAGTCCATTCATCAACAATTCAGATGGATATTGTCTTAATAGTTCCCCCGTGCGCATGCCTAGGGCCTGTCAGTACCGTATAAACTGCATCCCCACCTTCTGGAAGTTCCGTGCTAGGAACTTCTCTTTTTCTATCATTATCTATCCCTCTCGTTGTTTCTGCCTTGTTTCTTTTCTTCTTGTCATTTCCTGTTTGTCTCTACTCTCCCTTCTTAGTTCATTCTCCTACATTTGTTCCTCAGAAAAGGTTATAAGATAATGATTCTCTCCAATGCTGAGGTCAGATACGCTGTTATATGCTGTTTGGGTGTTCGAAGAAGAAGTCTTGGTAGTTTCAGGCTGTGTTGTCAATTGTAAAGCAAAGCAAACAACTTGTTGATTTTGGGACGACCTTTCTTCAGACAACTTGTTGTCATACAATGTTTACTGCGCATTTTTGCATAAGTTTAACGGTAACAGAAAGTCAACTTTCACCTTTGCGTGATTCTTGATGTCGCATGTAGATAGAGTGAGAAAGCCTGTAATTGTTCCCATCAGACGAGGGTGTGTATTAGGGTGTTAGTGTGTTAGTGTGTTAGTGTGTGTGTGTGCGTGCGTGCGTGCGTGCGTGTGTGTGTGTGAGTGTGAGTGTGTTAGTGTGTGTGTATGTGAGTGTGATTGTGTGTGTGTGAGAGTGAGTGAGTGAGTGAGTGGGTGAGTGTGTGTGTGTGGGGTGTGTGTGTGTGTGTGTGTGTGTGTGTGTGTGTGTGTGTGTGTGTGTGTGTGTGTGTGTGTGTGGTGTGTGTGTGAGTGATTTGTTTTGTTTAATGTCCATTTACTACTTGGTGGTGTAAACACACTCGGAGTCGCACACGTACACCTGTACATATTTCTCTCTCTCTCTCTCCTCTCTCTCTCTCTCTCTCTCTCTCTCTCTCTCTCTCTCTCTCTCTCTCTCTCTCTCTCTCTCTCTCTCTCACGTGTGCATGAGTGTGTGTGTGTGTGTGTGCGCGCGCGTACGCGCATACAGGAGCATGTTTGTGCTTATCGTGTGCGTGTGAGGGAGTGAGCGTGTGTGTGTGTGTGTGTGTGTGTGTGTGTGTGTGTGTGTGTGTGTGTGTGTGTGTGTGTGTGTGTGTGTGTGTGTGTGTGCTCGCGTGCGTGCGTGCGTGCGTGGGCAGCGTGTTTATTCCTTAGTAGTCGCACATTGTTGTTGTCATACTACTTTTAAAATCCCCGCTGGCTCTAACCTTTAACACCGAATCTACTCCCCCACCGACCCCCATTCTTTCCCACCCCCACCCCCTCACTTCTAATGCTGCCGATCTGTCGACCTGATACTGTCTGCAAGGTGAAGGTCAACCACCCGTTTCATCCTGATCGTCTGCTTCCAGATCACTAGACTGTTATCACACGCCCACGCGCTGTTGTGGTTCCTGTGATGTGTTCACCTGACTTAAGGAACTGACAGAGAGCTGGTGGGCCTTTGTTCTGATCTGATGCTGAAGAGTTGTTTGTCTGTTGGGGCTCTGCAGCACTGGGCTTTGGTCAGCATAATTACACGAGTGCACCTACACTCAACAGACAGCTTTCCCGGGAGTTAACACCACTGTCTGCTCCACTCTCCGCAAAAGTCCTTCAGATGAGACTAGTCACCGAGGCCCCATGTGCGAATACATGCAGAGCATCTTGCGCACACGTTAAAGCCGGTGTTCCGCTTTTCGAAAGAGTAGGCCATTGTGTGCTGGTGGGAACAGATAACAAAATTTACAAGACTGCATACACACAGGGACTGGGTGTCAAAAAGCACATGAGTGCTTATTCCATTATCCTTGGTATAAAAGAATAAATAAATATAAATAAATAAATAAGCAATCGTGAACTCATGGAAGAACACCTGGATCGGTAGGCTACTTAAACAGCTGCTCTTTATTCATTACTGGAGGAGAGCTTCCAGCAACAGCAAGTTTAAGAAAGGGTAGTTCACCACGAAAGGGGCAGTACACCAGCTTCAGGTAAATTCTATCCCCTTTCTCTTGACAAACGGTAAACTGAGTGGATAGACTTGCCAGAGAAACTGAAAACCACGAGGAGTGGAGGAAGCTGGTTGCAAAATGTTCCGTGGTGCCACAACGGTCTCCTAGACTACAGGATAGGTGAAGGTGAAGATGAAAAAGGATAGAGCCGTTATGCCAAGGGTTGTCAAGGAGATGGTGGTGTTTGTTTAGAAAATGAACAGGTCAACGGTATGGGAAGAAAAAAAGGAATGGACAATTGGACAGCGGAAGGTCTGGAGAGAAGAAACATTGGCATCAATTAAGTTTACAGCAGTGACTGACCACAGCTCTCAGCGGTGGTCAGAAGTGACCGGTTGTTGTATATTCAAAGCATGTCCAGCCTGGATCATCAAAAGCAGCGGACACTATAACTGGTACAAAAGGTGTCCTCTTGTTCTGCATATGAAATAGAATGACCTTAGTTGTTTCTGGAACAAACTCTGTCTAATGCATGAATTATTCATGTTCAGATTGTTAGATAAAAAAAAAAAGTGTGGTTAAAAAGCTGAGACTGATAATGGGACCGTGGTTTTTTGTTTCATTTTGCTTTAGGTATCTTAATAATACAGAAATACGTAGTCTATATGAGTACATAAACCACTGATTCATATATTACGCTGTATGTTTTACATACAATAGAGGTTCATAGGTGCTTTAAGTCAACATATACAAGAGATTCATAGAATCTCTGTTTCATGCATACTACAGATTCATAAATACAGTATGTTTTACGTATACAAGAGAGTCATAAGTACTATAAGTATTACAGTCACGGTAGATTCATAGGTATTACTATATACTTTGAGTAGACTAGAAATTCACTGATGCTGCATGCTTTACCTAATCATGCTGCAGTTTCATGAATACTACATCTTTTACATAATCATTCTAAGGGTCCTTAGAAACTGTGTGCTTTATATGACAGAGATTCGTGAACACTACGCCTTTTACATAACCATACTAGAGCTCCATAGAAACTGTGTGCTTTACATAATATGATACAGGTTCATAGATACTGTATGTTTTACAAACACCAAAGCTTCATACAAGTGATATAAGCTGACCCCAGAAGAGAGACTTCCATTCATATCACTCATATTCATTCTATACGACCAATACCTGAATCAAAAGCAGCACGTCAATTTCTAAACCATACACCAATCTGATTTTAACTTTCTCTTACAAAATATCCAAGTGTAGTTACTTTTGAAAGAATAATTCAATGTGATATTTGTCAAATGTGTTTGCTAAAACATCTACTTTTACAGTCTGAACAAATTGATATCTACCAGCTACCAAAACACTGAACCTTTCATCGCTGCTGAGTATAGTGTAAAGCCTCTAGTTTCATGTTGTTCTATTGCAGGTGTGTAAACGCATTGGTTTTTAACCAATAAAATTTTGTGCAAACTAAAGAAACAGATACCGAGACACAGAGAAAAGGACACACAACTATAAACAGAGATCCTCTCTTATCTCCACTCCATTGCAGCACCCCCACCCCCTCGTCCTCCAGTGTCCAATGACCCGACCTCACCACCACCACAACACACACACACACACACACACACACACACACACACACACACACACCACACACACACACACACACACACACACACACACAAGATTCAAGATTTAATTCCTTTCACCCCTTTTGGGGCATGGAGGATAACAAATGAATTCAACAGGAGAAAAAAAACAAACAAACCAACCTTACAGCAATACACCCACACACCCCTCTCGCTCCGCTGACCTCCCTCCCTCCCTACCTGTCCTCCCACTTCACACAGGATGCTCCACTGAACCCCCCCCCCCCCTTCCCTCTGTCTGTCTGTCCAGTCTCTGCCTGTCTCGGTCTGGCACCAACCCCACCCCCTCTGTCGTGTCGCCATCGCTCACATCCCGTTGTGAAGCAAATGTAAACGTACTCTCTAAATAGCTAATCATAGCCTCCTACGAATTCCGATCCCGGCTCGGATTTCCCTCCACTCGCTAGCCTCTCTGCCCGGCCTTTCCTGTTGTCAGTGCTGGTTTCGTCTCCGACACACACCTCCCCTGGGGGCAGGATTAACCATAAACCGACTGGCGGGGAAGCGGTGAATGGGAGAGTGAGAAGTATCTGTTGCTGGCCTGTCACCTCCAGAATGTTCATGCCATGCAGCCTGACAGACAAGGCCTCTCCGTCCTTAGCCAATAAATCCTCTTCTCTTTTGCAGCACCGCTGACATGGACCTAGAGTGTCCTAACGATATGGCTACTGTTCTCTCCCCCCCTTCCTCGTTCATCCTCTCTCTCCTCTCTCTCTCTCTCTCTCCTCTCTCTCTCTCTCCTCTCTCTCTCCTCTCTCTCTCTCTCTCTCTCTCTCCTATGGCAACGTTTGGGTTATTTTAAAAAGCGGGGTGGTGATACCTATTACCGAGAGTTATACCAGAAAGGCCACCCAACTGATAACGTTTCTAGAAAGGACTAGGAAATTTCCTGCAGAGACCCAATCGTCACTATGCACTAGCAGGCAGAAATGGAGGAATCAGGTTAACTACTCTTCAGCGCACTCTAGAAATGATTCTCAAGAGTTATGAGAAGAAGAAGGAGGAGGCAGAGGAGGAGGAAGACGATATAAAGATTGACTGAGTGTATCTTTGATGGGTAGAAAATCAAGCATAACTAAGGCCTGGGTTTTTTAGGGTTTTTTTGTTTGTTTGTTTTTTTTTGGGTCGTTCGGCCCCCAAAAGGAAAACAAAAACAAAAACAAAAGCAAAACAAACGACAGGAACAATTGAAACTTTGAAAATACTAGCAAAGTTCACGTCAAGTCAAGTCACACGCGCATGCATGTGTATGCTTACTTCTGAAGACGCACACACACATATATATTGACTGCACTCTTGACAAGAAAAGGAAAAAATCAGATTCATATCTAATAAAACTTGAAATACGAACACACACACTTGCGCGTGCGCGCGCGCGCTTGCATGCATGCGAGCACACACACATGGATATGCATTTAAAATTGAGAGGAAGAAGGAGGAGGAGGAGGAGGAGGAGAAGAAGAAGAAGAAGAAGAAGAAGAAGAAGAAGAAGAAGAAGAAGAAGAAGAAGAAGAAGAAGAAGAAGAAGAAGAAGAAGAACAACAACAACAACAACAACAACAACAACAACACCAACGCCAACAACAGCAAGTACAAGAACTCCACCACCACCACCACCATCACCACCCCCACCCCCACCACCACGCCCTGACTAACCCTAAGACAGGCAGGGCCCAGCCCCCTGTTCCCAGGTCAGTCAGCCCCAGGACACAGCCCAGCTGGAGGGGACCCTGCAAAGCACGCTGTGACCAGAGGGAGAAAGCTGCCCCCAAGTGACAGTAACCACAGCGGCTGCCAGGCCAGGCTAGGATGATCACACTCTGGGGATGGGGGCCGGATTAGGGACAAGCGTCACATTCTTCCCGGCAGGACAGCCAGACAGACGCGTTACTGGTCAGCTGTTAACAAACTGCTCCCGAATTACCTCCCCTTTCCTCCACTCTGGCCCTGCCCCCCGGTCATTTTCATGCCTGACCGCCAGTCCGCGCTTTGTTTTCCGTGCTCTAATACAGTGAGGGGCAGCTGCTTAAGACGCTAGCGTCCGCGCGGGTCAATGCAGTGTGAGGGGGGGCAGAAAGAAAAAAGCTCTGGGCGTTGTGTCCTCTGTTACCTGCGAGTACAGATAGGTGTCTGCCCATCCTTCCTCACACTGTCTGTGTCAACAAACATGCTGGGACACACACACACACACACACACACAAACACACACACACACTCACACACACACACACACACACACACACACACACACACACACACACACACACACACACAGAGTGCAAACAAGTACTCTTCTTCTCTCTCCGTCTCGCACTTGTTGGAAAGCGCTCTAATACAGATCAAGTTTGTAGATAAGTATCAAAAGGTGAAAACAACAATAGAACTAGCTAACTAATCCACGATCCACGAATCCATCGAATCGACGATCTCTTCCTGTTTTTTATTTTGAATATTTTAGCAAGAACGGTGGGAAATAGAAGAGAACATCAATACACACAATATCTTTGTTTTCCAGTTTAAAGTCATACACAAACGGGACAACACGCACTTAATAAAAAAAAAAGTATACACAAGCACTACGTTCCTCTCTAGATACGACCAGCTGGATGGCTGACGCCAACATACGGAGCAAGGATCTGGCCACCTCCAGAGAGACGGAGTCTGCAAATTTCCCTAGTCCTGACCCACGGCTAGATCCATTCAATGCAGTACACTAGCCTAGGACTCAGGGACTAAAGGAAACAGTCCAATCAATTCATAAAATTAATTTCATCGTTATGGTAATGCCCTTCTTGGGACGGTTATAGTGTTTGAGCTGACTAGATTTTTCATGACCTCTCTCTCTCTCTCTCTCTCCTCTCTCTCTCCTCTCTCTCTCTCTCTCTCTCTCTCTCTCTCTCTCTCTCTCTCTCTCTCTGATTGTTGATCATTATGTATTTGAAAGTGTTGATCATTATTGTTTGCATATGCTGCTTATTTGAGTTTTTGTGCATATGCATGTGCATGTGCATGTGTGTGTGTGTGTGTGTGTGTGTGTGTGTGTGTGTGTGGGGTGGTGGTGTGTGTGTGTGTGTGTGTGTGTGTGTGTGTGTGTGTGTGTGTGTGTGTGTGTGTGTGTGTGTGTGTGGTTTTTCCTTTCATTTCCTTTTTTCCGATTTTTTTTTTGGTGAGAGCATGGTGTAAAGAAGCTTTGTGCTTATCCTTTTACTCTCAATAAACATTTCGAGTTCGAGTTCGAGTTCTCTCTCTCTCTCTCTCTCTCTCTCTCTCTCCTCTCTCTCTCTCTCTCTCTCTCTCTCTCTCTCTCTTCTCTCTCTCTGTGGGCGTGGGTGCTTTAGTGTCTGTCTGTCTGTCTGTCTGTTTACGTGTGGGCATGCATGCATGAATGCATGCATGCGTGCGCGCGCGTTTGTGTGTGTGTGCGCGCGCATAAGCATGCATAGGCCTATGTCATCGTCCTCGTGTGCTCACACACACACACGTGTGCATGTCTACAGTAGGTGTCTGTCCTCTCCCCGGGACCTTCAAGGCCACGACCAAAGCAAAGCAACGCCAAGACAGGACAGGACAGAACCATGGAGCTTCCCCCCTCCCCCAGCACAGCCTGATGTGGTAATGTTACTCTTTTCCCCGCGGGAGAAGGAGGCGGAGACGGAGACGTTTGGACGGACAGACAGACAGACAGACAGAGATGGATGGATGGCAGAGAAATCTGCGGGTAGCCAGGCTAATCCTGCCTCCAAGAGCTGCTGCCATTATCCCGAAGTAAGGCGGTATTTGTGGCATTTTCCTCCCTGCATGCCCCCCCCCCCCTCCCCTCCGATGAAAGGTGTCATTGGCGACAGAGCAGTGGGAGAAGGAAGATAGGTATCAACACGCAATGGGGATAATTGCTATCTGTGGGGAGAGGAGGAGAAAGGCTGGGATTAACTGTCAACAAAAGACGTCGCGTGAGCTAAATGCTATGATGGCTAGGGTTGGGGGGGGGGAGAGAGAGAGAGAGAGAGAGAGAGAGAGAGAGAGAAGAGAGAGAGAGAGAGAGAGAGAGAGAGAGAGAGAGAGAGAGAGAGAGAGAGAGAGAGAGAGATGACTTTAAAAAAATTTATTTCGAAGATGGTGGAATAGGCACTCTTGTGCTTTTTTAGATCTAGTCCCCATGTGCCTGCGATTTTTGTGTGTTAGTTATCCGTTCTCACCGGCACACAATGGCTTACTCTTCCGAAAGATAGATCAGGTTTTAACGAGTACGCAAGATTTTCTCTGTATGCTCACGCACGGGTCATCAGTATATAGTCTTATCCAAAGGATAAGAAATGGGATGAGAGAAACAAAGACAGAGGGGCAGAGAAAGAGACACAGATAATGATACAGAGACAGAAAGAGAGAGAGATTGCGAGAGACAGACAGACAGAGAGACAATCAAGACAGACAGTTTGCAACAATTTGTCCAGGAGCTGGTCCCATAAAAAGAGTTGGGAAGGACGGTTTGAAAGGTCATCAATTTCATCATCACCATCATCACCACAATCATCGCTTCAACGTCACAACAAAGGCCAGGGCCTTCAGCTTAAACTCTTTGCTATCTACATCGTCATCGACACTGTCGGTTATAAACACATTATCTCAGTCAACACCTCCCACACTCAGGCTCCCTTCTTGAGCTTACCCCCCCCCCCCCCTCCCATTTTGGAATGAGGAAGGTAAAAACCCACCTCTGTGTTATGGAATAGTCTCGTGGTAAAAATGTTGAGGGGCACGGGTTCAAGCCCCCACCAAGAGAAGATTTTTCTCCCAGAGTTCACATCACTACTGTCTCTGGCCCCGAAAGTCCTTGGGATGAGACCATGAACTAAGGTTCTGTGTACGAACGTATGCAGAACATCCTGCTCTCACTTTAAACCTGTTCATGCTCCGCTTTTCTGAAGAGTAGGCTACTGCGTGCTGGTAGAAACGGGTGACAACACTTACTGAATACATGCACACATGCACGCACACCGGTGTCGAGTTTAGACATCCCCCCTGAAGTCGGAATGCCGCGACCTTAATGGTGGGCAATAACCCATCTTGGTTGCACCGCGACCTAATGGTGGGCAATAACCCATCTTGGTTGCACACTCTTTGGAAGTTCTGGTGGTAATTTGGAACTTCACCCTCTGGTGTATCTGATTGCAAGGCACTTTTCATGATAAATTACCCTCTGCCTACTGCAGCCCTAAGTATAAATAGATATTCTTGTGACCTACCACAGCTCCTATCAAAAGATGAAAACGGAATATATATATATATATATATATATATATATATATAATATATATATATATTTGTATTTTGTATTTTGTAACCACTTTATGTCACGCAGATTTCTCTGCGTGAAATTCGGGCTGCTCTCCCCGGGAGAGCGCGTCGCCACATGTGCAGCGCCTACCCATTTTTTTTTCTTTTTCCTGCCTGCAAGTGTATTGTTTCCCTATCAGAGTGGCTTCTTTCTACAGAATTTTGCCAGGGACAACCCCCTTGTTGCCGTGGTTCTTTTACGTGCGCTAAATAGTGATGTGTAACACACGGACCTCGGTTTATCGTCTCATCCGAAAGACTAGCGCCCAGACCACCACTCAGGGTCCAATGGATGGGGAAAAAGTTTTGGGTCCAAACGGGGTACGAACCCCGCACACTCCGACCCGGACTTTTTGCTTTCTAGGCAAGGCGCGTGACCACCTAGACCACCGATCCATATTATATATATACATATTATATATATATGTATATCTATCTTTATCTCTCTCTCTCTCTCTCTCTCTCTCTCTCCTCTCTCTCTCTCTCTCTCTCTCTCTCTCTCTCTCTCTATATATATATATATATATATATATATAAACAGTAAGTGGATCATTGTACTTTATGCTCGGGGATCTTTTTTAATAAAGAAAAAAGGATGTAAGGGAGATCACAAAGCCTGTACCCAGACAATGGGCCAGTCTTAACAACAACCGGAACATTTCCAGACATATTATTAATATATTCTTATTTATACATATATAATTATGTACTTGTTCATAAAAACTACCAGCTCTGCAAAACATCTTTTGTTGTTCTGAGCATTACCGTTTTTATCAATTAGTTTCGCCATATTTTTGCTTACAAGATTTCATTTCTCCATACTGCAGAAAGAATTAGTTTTATTCTCCCTCTGTTATCCTCCTTGCTTTCAGCCTTAACACTCCTTTTCTCTCTCCCTGATAGTTGTTTTACCTTTTCTTTTTTCCTTTTCTCTCTCCCTGATAGTTGTTTTAACCTTTTCTTTCTTCCTTTTCTCTCTCCCTGATGTTTTACCTTTTCTTTTTTCCTTTTCTCTCTCCCTGATAGTTGTTTTAACCTTTTCTTTTTTCCTCTTTTCTCTCTCCCTGATAGTTGTTTTACCTTTTCTTTTTCCTTTTCTCTCTCCCTGATAGTTGTTTTACCTTTTCTGTTTTCCTTTTCTCTCTCCCTGATGTTTTACCTTTTCTTTTTTTCTATCTCTCTCCCTGACAGTTGTTTTACCTTTTCTTTTTTTCTATCTCTCTCCCTGACGTTTTACCTTTTCTTTTTTCTTTCTCTCTCCCTGATGTTTTAGCTTTTCTTTTTTCTTTCTCTCTCCCTGATGTTTTAGCTTTTCTTTTTTCTTTCTCTCTCCCTGATGTTTTAGCTTTTCTTTTTTCTTTCTCTCTCCCTGATGTTTTTACCTTTTCTTTTTTTCTTTCTCTCTCCCTGATGTTTTAGCTTTTCTTTTTTCCTTTTCTCTCTCCCTGATAGTTGTTTTACCTTTTCTTTTTTTCCTCTTTGGCTTCGATAAGATTTTACTCCTTCAGATGAACGCAGTGCCAGCACATGGCATGAGTACAACAAGCGGTGCTTTTCTTCTCTATGTATGAAGCAATAATCATTTACTTTCTCTCAGATATCATTCAAACTGTCAATCACATATAGGGTTGCTTTTTTATCGTTTCACCAGCTTTACGTTTCTAGACATTTCTTAATATATTTTTTTTATTGATATGAGAGCTACATTGAAATCTTTACCTATTACTATGCTTGTAACACTTGATGACTTTAGTCTGCCAGTCAAGACATGGTCAAATTCAAAATCATCTCTATGAGGACTACAGACACTACTAACAAAGAGTGAGTCGTTTTTCTTCAATGTGGACTACAATTACAGTATTTCTTCCATAACCTTGAACCACATTGCCTATCTTTCTTGAATTTAAATAATTAATACCTTAGAAGTGGATTGAAACGGTCACATAACAAAGTCTCATCATTGATGAACGTGGGAGCATTGGCCGAAGAACAAAACTAAAGGCTGATTATACAAATCCTGCAGTCATCATTCTAGCATGTCACCACTACTTCCTAGTATTCGAACAGTTTAGCCACTAAAATCAGTGTCATTCAAACAGTTTAGCTACTAAAATCAGTGTTGTTCGAACAGTTTAGCCACTAAAACCAGTGTCATTCGAAAAGTTAAGCTACTAAAATCAGTGTCATTCTCACAGTTTGTTGTCAAACCTACTATACTGGCATGCTCCCACACGCAAACCACACGCAGGGTATAACCCCACCAAAAGCCCCCATCCACAAACCCCAGCAGTGCTCAAACCGCACCGACCAATCCAGAGCTCCCCACCCCTAGCTGGCTGCTGTCTGTGGGCCGAGTGCACGGCTGCCTGCTCTCGGTAAGCGGGATTTGCCCGCCCCTTTAGACACCGCCCTTGAAGCGTGAGTAACTCTGACTGGAAGCAAATGGAGATAAGTTGATTAGCCCGATTTGACCGCGCAAACACCAGCACTGTGCCTTACCAGTCAATATTGAACTTAGCATTGGAACGCAAGAAGGGGGAAAGAAAAAGGAAAGAAACATGATACCCGAATACCATCAAGCCTCACTGATGTTCTCTGAACCGTTTGATGTAGTGGAAGTAGTCTCGGCGTTATTAAAAGCAAAACACATTCCGTTACTTCAAAGAAAAAAACATTCTATTAGTAGTATGAATCTAAAGTATCTTTTCAAACTGCTTCATAGCACGAACATAATCTATTAGAAGACTTTTGTCTGGCTTATTGATTGTAATAAGTCTTCAATTATTCCTTATTACGGTTTATACTTAACAGGTGAATAGTTTAAGGAAAAGCAGTTTACATGTGTGCAGTTTGATGACAGACAAAATCATTTCACATTGACTAACTGTATGAAAAGTCATGGTGCCCCCCCCCCCCCCCCCCCCCCCCCCCCCCTGGCTCAATCATTCTCGAGTGTAAGAAATAAGGAGTCAGGGCGTATTCTTGTTTTTTGTCTTCCCCCCTTTCACTCCTATTAACTTCAGAAAGCCACTAATTACCAAGAAAGTTTTGAACACGCCAACTTTACTTTCATGAAAGGCTAAAATCGTAAGTAAGCTCGTCTAAATTTTAAAAAAATCTAATTCATAAACTGACAGATAAGGAGACGTATACACACAGAGAAATAAGTAGGCAGGATAACGGATAAATAGACAGGGATGCAAGAAACAATAAATAATAATAATAATAATAATAATAATAATAATAATAATAATAATAATAATAATATAATAATTAATAAACAAGGATAACAATATACTTTTCAGCTTCACGTATTCTTTTCACGTTTCAGGTACACAAAAAAGCTGTAACCAACCTGATCTGAAATCTCCTTTCAAGGAAAGAAAAAAGAAAGGTGAGTGGGGGGGAGGCATGGAGGAGGAAGGATAATAGGGTGGAGAGGGGTGAAAAATTCCAGGCAAGGGGTACTACATTGTGTAGGTCAATTATGGCCGGCAGAAGGCTGTTTGGTCAATTATTTTCCTCATTGTGGGGCGGTCAAAGGGCTTCGGGTCGCCGTGCGTCGTCACGCCCGTGAAAGCCGGACAGCGGAGTGGGGGCGCGTGGTATTCAGCCAGAGTTGGGGCGATAGAGAGCAGGGCTTTAGCTCGCCCCCTCTCGTTAAGTCTCCCATACCGCACACACTGAACCAACCGCTAGCTGGGGACGGACGGTAGTGGACAAAGGTGGCCGGAGATCTTTTTTTCGTTTTTTTTTTTAGCATGTTGGTTTTAGCTCATACAAGCACGTATGTGGAGAGCATTCCTGGTCGCCCTACAGGCATTGCTAGCATTCTTCTGATGGCGTTACAAGGTGACTGTGCAAAGCTCGCGGGGTCCAGAACTAAGGCGTGATCCAAGGTCACGACCTTATTAATTTGGGGGCTGCTAAACAGAGGTGTGTAAGCGTAGCGTGTGTGTTTGATAGGTTTCAGAATCATGCGTAAGGACACCTGAGCCCTGAAGTGCCGCCACCCTAACTGGTCACCGTAAAAGATTGCAAAACTATGTGCAAACACTTTAATTGAAGGCAGCACTTCAAGATATGTTTGCTGGTGTTTTCATTATATATACCAGCTAGTGTGTATTTTGTAATAATCACAAGTTATCAATTTTATAACCGAAGAAAAAGGAGTTTTACACTAAAGCAGAGTGCCACACAACGATTCTCTTGATACAGGTAGTGCCATATGTATTGGTGACAAAAGATGTGCACGGAATAAAAGGGGTGTTTCCTATATAAACAAAAAGTTACAACGTTTTGTTTATCACGGAAATTGTGTTTTTCTATTGTTCGCTTTTGATTAAAAGAAAGAGCATTGTTCTTGCTCGGAACCTATCACCTAATGTCCTCATATCATCTTTTCTGTTTTCGATGTGGCTACGAATACATGCATAAACGTGTCTGCAAACATAATGTTTGTGGCTTTATATGTCTTGCAAAGAAACAACAATAGAGCTATTAAATCCAATCATTATGTTTTATTATCCCACCGACCACAGAAGCCACGTCAGGGCTACCGCCTGATTAGTGGTTCACATTCCAGTGGACACTGAAGGACTGGATACCCTGGTCGTCAGAGCGCTGCCCTCTCCATTTGACAGCCCGGGATCGAGCCCGGAATTGATTCACCACCGAAACACCCCTTTCAAGGGGATTTCCCCTCTGAAGTTTACACTTGTACTGACTCCAGTCCCCTAAATGTTCTTCACATTTGACGACTATAAACCGAGGCCCCCTGTATGAACGCACGCAGAAAATCTTGCCCACCGGCTAAAACCAGCTCTGTCTTTTGGAAAAGTAGCCCTTTTGTGCCGGTAAGAACGGATGGCAAAAACGGTCGCATACACACAGGTGTGTTCAGGCATCATCGCCGAAGTCGGAATGCGGCTACCTTAATGGTGGGCAAAAACAGTCGCATACCCAAAAATCTCACCATAGGTGAACCTCGGAGCTCTAGACGAGTAACGAAAAAAAAAAGTACAACAATATACAAGTACAACACTAAGCTTAATCCAACCATGTATGGCTGCAAGTACGGGCAGGTTCTTGAAATCAGTCGTACACACAAACTTCTCCTCAAGTGTGTGCTCACCGTCTCACAGCGAATCCCAGATGGGATGAGTGAGTCACTGCATATTCTGGGTGACCTCCCAGGGTGTTAAGGTATGAAACACTCAGCAAGAACCACAACACCAGTTATTATGTGGTTTCTCGCATCAACGCCCTAGTATCGATTAAAAATGCTGGAAAGTACAAGAAAAAGTAACGAACAAAACCGTAATGAAAACGTATACAGTACAGTAAAAATACACAATACAGTAAAAAGCAATGTACAAAAAGTAAAAAATATACAATACAGTAAAAAGCAATGTACAAAAAGTAACGGAAATGTAAGAAAAAAAGTAACGAACAAAACGTAACTGCAAACAATCTGCTATCAGTTTTTATAATGCCCAGCCCTCAAGAAGCAGTCTCGGATTCCGGACAGTGTGAGCTCACAAGTTCAGCACTGAAAGATTGACCAACGATCTCTTTTTGCCCATTTTCTTCATTTCTGGTGGGGTCGCTAGGGGTGTTGAACTGAAGGTTTTGCGCCGTGTCTCTCGGTCTACTCTTCTACAAAAAAAGGTGGATGCATAGGGAGTGCACATGATGCCCTGCAAGTGGTCACACTTGGTACCTCGGCTCAGTGTTGTCTTCCTCAAAATTTGTATCTTTCTGGGTTAGTACCAATGTTAACTCCACAGGGAACAAGCCCCACGGAAAGCTCAATAGAGACTGCAGTGTGTTCCCTCATTAGGTGCCAGATCCTGTTTTCTACGCACCCATCCACTAGGCTATTTCGTCAAGTAGATCGATCGATCGATCGATATAGATAGATAGATAGATAGATAGATAGATAGATAGATAGATAGATAGATAGATAGAGATAGATAGATAGATAGATAGACTAGATAGATAGATAGATAGATAGATAGATAGATAGATAGGGGAAAAAAAGCCGCAAAGCTGATTATAGCTTTTCATATCCTGTCACATAACGTGCTGCTGAATTTCCTTTTTAGAGATTCAAATAAGACAATTTTTTTTCTGAAATGAATTAAGACAGAATTGTCTTCACTTTATGTAGTTCTGATTCATGTACGTATTCAGTCATTGATTTATTCATTTACTATCTCAGGTCTGCATTTCTCTACCTATCTATATAGGGGTAAAAGAAGAAAATACAACTGTACTTAGACTAAACCCTTTTGTTTTGCAAATGGACTTGCTACTAATATATCTGACATTTCTCACGTCACTTTTTGACAAATTTTCAATGCTTCTTTTTTTGGTTCATGTTATTCTTTCCATTGCCTTTTTTCTGCAAAAACGCGGAAACGCACACACGCAAACACTCACTCATGCACGTACATGCACGTGTGCATATACACACACACACGCGCGCGCGCGCGCGCTCACACACACAGACACACACACAACACTGGCATGTGCATCTTCTCAAAAGTGATACAAACGATAGTTAAGGAATGCAAGTTATCATTTAGTTCCCTTTGAGCGAACATAGCCATCAAAACAATCAGAGGTTTAGAATCTGCAAGCCCGCACGAGTCCCCTCCCCCCCCCCCTCTCTCTCTCTCTCCTCACACACACACACACACACACACACACACACACACACACACACACACACACACACACACACACACACACACGGAGGGGGAGAGAGAGAGAGAGAGAGAGAGAGAGAGAGAGAGAGAGAGAGAGAGAGAGAGAGAGAGAGAGAGAGAGAGAGAGAGAGAGAGAGAGAGAGAGAGAGAGAGAGAGAGAGAGAGAGGAGAGAGAGAGAGAGAGAGAGAGAGAGAGAGAGAGAGAGAGAAGAGAGAGAGAGACGAGAGAACGACAGACAGACAGACAGACAGAAGACAGACAGAGACAAAGACAGAGACAGAGATAGACAGACAGACATGGCAGCGTTATGGGCTCTATTTTTACGTTGTAACCCACCTAAATTGCTCTGTTTGTGAGATAAAGTGTTTGAAATGAGAGAGAGAGAGAGAGAGAGAGAGAGGAGAGAGAGAGAGGAGAGAGAGAGAGAGAGAGAGGAGAGAGAGAGAGAGAGAGAGAGAGAGAGAGAGAGAGAGAGAGATCCAGCCATACATGAATCTCGCATAATACAAATCATAACACATATTCATGTTAAGTACATGTTCTCAAACGCTCATACCAGACCCAACACAAAGCTGGTGTGATTGTCTTTTGAAACTAAACTGACATGAATGAAAGAAACAGGCACAGCGCCACAAAACACGCGTTTACCGCAACAGCTTTCATAAGCCAGCGCGCGCCAGGGCGCATGCCGCAAGAGAAAGTCATGTACTATGTGACAACACACAAACGAGTAAGCAAGTTACTGTCTGCACTTAATCCTGGCTATTTGTCTCCAGTGCTTACTACACACAATGTGTAGGTTTCCTTAATGTCCGGGGATTAAACATAATGTAATTGTTTTGTGTGTACCACTGGGCGGATATGTTGAGAAAGAGACAGACAGACAGATATATACACAGACAGACAGAGAGGCACAGAGAGAGAGAGAGAGAGAGAGAGAGAGAGAGAGAGAGAGAGAGAGAGAGAGAGAGAGGAGAGAGAGAGAGAGAGAGAGACTGAAGACTGAAATGATTTAATGACGTAAGCCTACAACCTCATCAAAACACCAAAAATCGCCCCCCCCCCCCTTCCCTACACACAAAGATGCACAAACACACCACACACACCCATTACGACATAAATCTAGGCATACATCACATAGCCTA
>CM060323.1:64695122-64700122 GCA_030674155.1 Stramonita haemastoma | reverse complement strand
GGCTAGATACAGTTCCAGCGTATCACATATTAAAATAACCCATAACATTTTAATCTGGGCCTTGGCACTTTGCTTACGTCAAGAACTGATTATAATTTTCTGACCAGGAAAAGGAGGAAGAGAATGAAGGTTTGGGGTGGAGGGGGGGGGGGGGGGGGGGGTCAGAGACAGAGGAGGGGAAGAGAAAGGAGTTGTTGAGAGAATCTTGTATTTCAAGCATTAATGAACACTGAAAACAGATCGTTTATGATAACTAGGAAGAACAATAAGAAAAAAATATTTCCTACTACATTCGGTAATTACAAATACAGGAAACAAACTGAAAAGAAGATTAAAAGTAGCCAGTTTAGAGATTAAGCCCATAGTAATTTAACAAACCAGGAAGAACAAGAAGTGTTGCTCTTCAAAACCTTTCTAAGAATACACATCTGTACAAAGCAACGAACCAATCAGATTTTATGAAAACATAAACTGCATTTGTGTGGTGTGTGTGTGTGTGTGTGTGTTGTGTGTGTGTGTGTGTGTGTGTGTGTGGTGTGTGTTGTGTGTGTGTGTGTGTGTGTGTGTGTTGTAGGAGGGTGGGGTGTGGAACAAGAAACACAAGTCCGAAAACCAATTCCCCTGACACAAAATATCAGGGGAAGGGGGCTGATGTCAGAAATTAAGCTAGGGTGGAGAAAAAAAATGGGGGGGGGGGGGGGTCTGTGGATATGTCTTGCCTTTGACTTCAAGAAAGAGTGGATAAAAGAACTGCTATCGACATCCAGGCAGTGCGTTGTAGGCGCGCTGAATCCGGCATAGCCCATGTTAATCCCACTGTATGCAGTCAGCTCTGTGTATTGCACAACACCCTTTTCCCTGTAAAAAGCCACAGAAACAGGCAGATATGAATACGCATTGTCACATCACCGGGGAATATGCAACGTAATCTGCACATCCAAATCTGCACCCCTTGCCCTGCCTTACACAAAGTCTGTAATGTTCAAAGTCTGGCATCAATCCTCACTCATTTTATGCACATTTTGGTTATTGTTCAAGTCTGCATCAGTCCTCCTCTACATTTTATGCACATTTTGGTTATTGTTCAATCTGCACAGTCTCTTACTTTTGCACATTTGGTTGTTCAAAGTCTGGCATCATCCTCCTCTACATTTTATGCACATTTTGGTTATTGTTCAAGTTGGCATCAGTCTCCTCACATTTTATGCACATTTGGTTATTGTCAAAGTCTGGCATCATCCTCCTCTACATTTTATGCACATTTTGGTTATTGTTCAAAGTCTGGCATCAATCCTCCTCTACATTTTATGCACATTTTGGTTATTGTTCAAAGTCTTGGCATCAATCTTGCACTACATTTTATGTGCATTTGGTTGCTGGGGTCATCTTTACTGGTACAGGAAGCAAGTGCTCACTGTTGTGACTGATGGTGGAGCACACTATCAGCTATCAGCTGGTTGCTGCTTCTAATGGGTTAGTGTGCAGTATGATCTTTTTTTCTGATTTAACAACTGTTTAAACCAAGCAAGCATTGGTGAACCCTTGCACATGCTTTTTCATAAGAACATTTTGCAGGCAATACTCCACTCCGGAAAACCTAGCGTTTCCGTTACTGTTGATACCTATCTTTAAAACAAAACAGAGAGAGTTTGCACTAGTTTCAACATATATCTTTGATTTCTCTGCGAATACTTTTACTTTTTATACTTTTTAAAAACTTTACGGCAGAATCCTATGCGTGAAATTCGGGCTGCTCTATTAATGGAGAGCGCGTCGCCACAGGAGCAGCGCCACCCATCATTTTTTTCTTTTTCTTGTCGGCATGTGTATTTGATGCCCTATAAGAGTGAGCTTTTTTCTGCAGAATTTTGGCAGGGACAACTCTCTTGTTGCCCTGTGTTCTTTTACGTGCACTAAATGCGTGTTACACACGGCACCTCGGTTTATTGTCTCATCTGAATGAAGAGCACCCACAGCACCAGTCATGGTCTGTATCTAGTGGGTGGGAGAAAAGCTTCAGGCACAAACGTAGATCAAACCACATTACACTTCGAACCCGGATTTTTCAAGATTCAAGATTTCAAGATTTTATTTTTCGAAAATGCCCCTAAGGGTACATACAATCTTACAAAACCACAACTTGTAGACGTGGGCGTGTGAAAATACTCAGAACACAAATCATTCATTACACAATACATAGCACAAAGTACGGTTATGAAAAAAGGGAGAGCATCCACCATACAGAAAGGGAACTTTCTAGGCAGGTGGGTTACCTCGAGACCACTGATCCACTTGCCACCATCCACACCACAGGCCATACTGGCATATTCTTCCACGAAATGTCCACATGTGTGCCAGATAGTCTGCATACCTTTTGCACATCAAACCCGGGTATACCATCTCACCTGAAAGACTGTCTTGGGAGTGGTGTCAGTTCTTACACAGACACAGGGAGGGGGGGGGGGGGGGTAGCCGATAGCCAAGTAGTTAAAAAAGTTGTGCTTGTGATCTGGCGGCCCGGGGTTCGGGGCCCCACCTAGGTACCCTTCAAGGGGAATTTTCCATCTGGAGTCAGTACCGACCCCCCCCCCCCCCCCCCCCTCGCCAGTCCTTCAGATTAGACTATAGACCGAGGTCTCGTGTGTGCACATATGTAGAACATCTTGTGCACTCATGAAAACCCGTTCCGCCTATCGGATGAGTAAGCTGTTTGGTGCCTGTAGGAACAGATGATAATTTTTATTTTAAGTGTATGCAGACAAGTGACGTGTTCAGACATCATCTGAGAAGTCGGAATGCAGCTACTTAACTAATCGTGGGCAAAACTGGTGGCATACACGAAAAAAAAATCTCACCATTTGGAAAACCTCGGAGCTAAAGCTAAGGTATGAAAACAAAACAAAATAAAATAGACCCCAAACGAAAACCCCAAGCAAGCAAACAACAACAACAACAACAAGCCAGACACTTTAGCGGAGATTCAAACCTGCTTCCCCAGTTACCGTCAAGACTAATTTATTTTATCTATTTATTTACTTCTTTTATATCAAGGATAATGAAATAAGCACTCATGCGCTTTTTTCATCCAGTCCCCGTGTGTTTGCAGTTTTGTAAATTTTTTCATCTGTTCCCCCCGGCACACAATGGCTCTAATACTCTAACCACTAGTCTATCTACATCCCCCACCTACCCCACTTCCAACCTTCTCCAAAACAGAGACAGAAATGGAAGGTAAACCCACCAGAAGAAGGAAAACGGATGAAGACAAGAGGTAAAGAGAGAGAGAGAGAGAGAGAGAGAGAGAGAGAGAGAGAGAGAGAGAGAGAGAGAGAGAGAGAGAGAGAGAGAGAGAGAGAGAGAGAAAGAGAGGACATGGGGAGCGAGGGAGAGGCGAAGGGAGAAGGTGGGTGGGGAGGAAGGTTTGGCCCCCCAAAAAAGAGAAGATAATAAAGAGATGAGTGTGCAGGAGAAGCAGGGCGGTGTATGGATGCAGTCCATCTCCATCTCCATCTCGAGCTGTGCTAAGCAGCCTGAGGAATGGGCCGTTAGCGGGCGGTTAATCCGCTTCATTTGTAGCGGAGACAGACCTTCCTCCCTGCCTCACTCTATTTCATCTCCGCCTCGTTTCCTTCCCCTTGATGTATGTGGAATATACACCCCGCTACATACTTTTCTCTGCCCCCCCCCCCCCCCCCCCTTCCCTGTCCACCTCTCTCTCACTCCACACAGACAGGGAGGGGGTGGGGGTGGAGAGAGAATCGTGCATTTTAGTTATCTATTTATTTTCTATTAATTTATTAGATGGCTATATAGAATGCGTGTACAAGCAGAATCGCGATCCTATGTTGTTTATTAAGACATGTGATACGTGAAAACAAAAGATAATTGTTCCAGTGAAGAATTTTACGAAAAAGTAAATTTACCTGTTTATCTACTGAGTGCAAATTGGTCGTGATGATAATGGTGTGTGTGTTTCTTCTTTTTTTTTTTAGGCAATGAGAGGAAGTTTATTAACAACACGTGAGAGAGGAGGGTGGGCGGAGGGAGGGAGGGGTTGAGCAATCCTCCATGAAGGATGATGGCTTTTCTGGCCGTCATTAATTCTGTACTTTTAACTGTGCTGGTTGACAATCTGTCGGCTGTATTACACGATTAAGACTACTAAGCTATAATTATGTTTACGACACGTGTACTCTCTCTCTCTCTCTCTCTCTCTCTCTCTCTCTCTCTCTCTCTCTCTCTCCTCTCTCTCTCTCTCTCTCTCTCTCTCTCTCTCTCTCTCTCTCTCTCTCTCTCTCTCTCTAAGTATAAAATTGAATCTGAATAAGGCTGGGGTTTGGGTTTTTTTGTTTTTTGTTTGTTTTTTTTGCTGTTATGCCGCTTTTCGTTAGATAAGTGATGCTCCTAAAGTTCACTTTTGGGTCCTTTCATAGTTTGTTTTTTTTAAGAATAAGTTTATTGCTGGGCTCTGAAAGAAGCTATACATCAGATATTCAGATATATTTCTACATTTCAGAACAAACGAAGACAAAACTAAAAAACAAACAAACAACCAAACAGAAAAAGCTTGCTCACGAGTAGCGTCATGTTTAGACGTCATCCTTGAAGACGGAATGCGGCTACTTTAATGGTAGGTGAGCGGTGGTGTAATCACGATTCCACCATTGGCGAACCTCGGGGCTGCAGCCACAGAAGGAAAAGGAGGGATTGCTGGTGTAGCTGTCCAGCAAAACGTGTTCAAACCTGCCACCTAACAGTGACAGGGCCGGGATGTGACCCCCTTCTTTCTGACTGCTACTCTGAAAGGGAGGAAGCACCTCCCTGGTCGGCTGATATAGAAACAAACAGAAGGAGAAGGAAGGAAGAAAGAAACAAAGAATGGAGAGAGACAGAGACAGAGAGAGAGACAGAGAGAGATTGGGGGGGGGGGGGGGCGGGGGACAACAAATAAAGAAATAAAGAAGAAAAAATGAAATGGTCACTGTGATCCTCTGAGATAC
>CM060323.1:64685122-64690122 GCA_030674155.1 Stramonita haemastoma | reverse complement strand
TGTCGGGCGCCTTACGGCAGTGCAACGCATTTTCACTCATAGGACAGAAAACAATAGTTACTGTCTGAGCGTTCGATGACGAAGAAGAAGTTTGAGTGGTTAGTTGTTGTGTTTGAATTTGCCTGGGATAGGAAGGGTTAAGGGCCTTGGTTTGGTTGGAACACTAGCAGCCACCTCCATTTCGTTGCCATTGTTGTTACCGTAAGTGTTGGAGGTTGATGGATGGTTAAGACGTTCGCCTGCCAACAAGTAAACAGATTCTGGGTTTCGATTCCCAACCTTGCCATTTCTTCCCAGT
Source organism: Stramonita haemastoma (assembly GCA_030674155.1). Classification (NCBI taxonomy): domain Eukaryota; kingdom Metazoa; phylum Mollusca; class Gastropoda; order Neogastropoda; family Muricidae; genus Stramonita; species Stramonita haemastoma. Next base: position 64,689,824 of record CM060323.1, on the reverse strand, counting down.
TTGACGAAAAAATCGAACTAAATGTTAAAGTCATTCGGATGAGACTATAAACCGAGGCCCTATGTGCGAACACACAGAGAACATCTTTCACATACGTTAAAAACCCGCTCCACCTTTTAGAAGAGAAGGCCATTGTGTGCCGGTAGGAGTAGATGACAAGAAAAAAAACAGCATGCACACCAGTGTCGTGTTAAGACACCATCCTTGAGGAAAATCGGAGAGTTGGAGTCCCCAGGGCGGTTCGGAGCTGTAGGCCTATATGGCAACGTTCTGGCGGCTCCTGCCACGGCACTGGAACCATTCGTATGGGGATTGCCTTTCCAATGGACCATTCCAGCGTCGTGGAGAGAGGGGAGGGGGGTCAAGGCATGCCCTCCATACTTATTACCCAGGCTTTGCACTCTAAAGACTAGAGCGCAACTCCATGGTCTTCCGAGTCTGACGGATGCCTGCCTGCTACCGTCAGTGTGGAGACAGACGGTGACTGACATGGCTCTCGACACCGGGTTGTTTTCTGTGGGGACTTTGGAAACTCCCTATGGAGGATGCTTTGACCTTCACCTTCATGCAGGCTATTACCCCCAAAATTAAAATCAAGGAACATGGCAGCCTGCAGTGACGCGGAAATTGGTGTCATAAACAGCGACATCAGACGGAGTCATTAATGTTTAGCGCCAGACCCAAAGGTCAGAAAAAGAGCAACGAAAGGTCAACAGCTTGATTATGATCAATATGCCATCAACATGCCTCTGACATTGCTTTGATTCTTGTTTAGTTCTAAAACACGGGTCAACTCTTGCTCTATATTTTAGCAAGAATCAACTAGTGGACAAAGACTAGCGCACGTGAAAGAACCCATGGCAACAAGAGAGTTGTCCTGGCAACATTCTGTAGAGAACAATTTACTCTGATAAGGTAACAAAAACATGCTAATAGGGGAAAGGTTAAAAACAAAAAGGGGTGGCGCTACTCTTGTGGAGACGCGCTCTCCCCAGGGAGAGCAGCCCAAATTTCACGCAGAGAAATCTGCTGTGGCTTAAAGTGATGTACAAACAATACAATTAAAAAGTGGGATTTTTTACGATATTAAAGACGAACTAACTTGCAGGGGTATTAGTATCCGATTTTCTTTTTCTCTTTCTTCTTTGAACGCTCAGACAGCAGCTACTGTTGTCTGTCATAGGAGTGAAAATGCGTCGCGCTGCCGTTAAGTGCCTGACTAGTCAGGCCCAGCACATCCGACTTCGGCGTGGAAGAGAAATTTTATCTGCTAAGTCTTTCTGGAATAAAAGGCGAAGAATGGACCAAGAAGGCAGAAAATAGACAAGAAGGAGGTGAGGGGAAGAAATAAAACAAGGCAGAAACAAAGAGAGGGATAGAAATAAGAGAATTCCTACCACAGAATTTCCAGACACACATTAAAACCCGTTCCGCCTTTCAAAAGAGTATGTCATTGTATGCCAGTGGGAAAAGATGACCATTTGGCACGATCATCACCGAAGTTGGATTGCGGCTACCTGAACATCGGGTCAAAAACACACAGTCTCCCCATGGGGGAACCTCACAAAAACGCACAGTCTCCCCATGGGGAACCTCACAAAACGCACAGTCTCCCCCATGGGGGAACCTCACAAAACGCACAGTCTCCCCATGGGGGAACCTCACAAAACGCACAGTCTCCCCATGGGGGAACCTCACAAAACGCACAGTCTCCCCATGGGGAACCTCACAAAACGCACAGTCTCCCCATGGGGGAACCTCAGAAAACGCACAGTCTCCCCATGGGGAACTCACAAAACGCACAGTCTCCCCATGGGGGAACCTCAGAAAACGCACAGTCTCCCCATGGGGAACCTCAGAAAACGCACAGTCTCCCCATGGGGGAACCTCAGAAAACGCACAGTCTCCCCATGGGGAACCTCAGAACTCGAGCTGAGAAACAACGCTATGAAAAACACAACCCCACACCTCCCACAAACTTTTCATTTTATTCTTTTAAATTTTTTTGAGGATAATGCAATAAGCATTCATGTGCTGTTTTTCATCCGGTCCCCGTGTGTATGCAGTTTTGTAAATTTTGTCCTCTGTTCCCACCGGCACACAGTGGCCTACTCTTGCGAAAAACGGAACGGGTTTTAACGTGTGCGCAAGATGTTCTGCGTGCATTCGCACACATGGCCTCGGTTTATAGTCTCATCCGGATGATTCTTGAGGGGAGTGGAATCGGCACTGATGTTAACTCCAGAGGAGTGCCTGTCTTGTATTGTATTGTATTGTGTTGTTTTGTATTGTATTGTATTGTGTTGTATTGTGTTGTATTGTGTTGTATTGTTTGTAGTTGTATTGTATTGTATTGTATTGTATTGTATTGTGTTGTATTGTATTGTATTGTATTGTGTTGTGTTGTGTTGTGTTGTATTGTGTTGTGTTGTATTGTATTGTGTTGTATTGTATTGTTTTTGTATTGCATTGTATTGTATTGTATTCCATTAATTTGTATCAAGCGCTTTGGTTTTTTGTGTGTGCAAGATATAGCGCTATATAATTTCTATGTATTATATTTCGTATTGTATACTCTTTTTGAGTAACCATATTTTCTCTGTGTGAAATTCGAGCTGCTCTCCCCGAGTAGAGCACGTCGCCACAAGAACAGCGCCACCCATTACTTTTATTCTTTTTCTGTATGCGCGTGTATTAATTTTGTCATCCCAAGACAGTCTGCTACAGGCTGTGAGAAAACAGAAGGTATTCCGAAATGAGAGAGACAAATATGGACCTGCCTCTGCCACTTAGGGGCCATCAAAGGTCAAGGCTGTGCAGACCCTGCCGAGAGGAGGGGCCTGCCAGTGAGGGCAGACTGTGTTCGGGCTGATTCCTGCCTTCTGTCTGTCCTCTGCATTCTGTTCCTCTGTTAGCTCTGACTCCCTCTTACATTGTAAGCCATTTTCTTGCACAGAGAGCAGGAGAAGAGAGAGAAGAGAGAGAGAGAGAGAGAGAGAGAGAGAGAGAGAGAGAGAGAGAGAGAGAGAGAGAGAGAGAGAGAGAGATATGGATGTGGTGAATGAGAAAGAGAGAGAGAGAGAGAGAGAGAGAGAGTAGTAGTATGAGATGAGTATGATGTATGTAGTATGTATGTATGTATGTATGTATGATGTATGTATGTATGTATGTATGTTGTATGTATGTATGTATGTATGTATGTATGTATGTATGTGTATGTATGTATGTATGTATGTATGTATGTATGTATATGTATGTATGTGTGATGTGTGTGTGTGTGTGTGTGGAAGTGTGTGTATGTATGTGTGTGTGTGTGTGTGTGTGTGTGTGTGTGTGTGTGTGTGTGTGTGTGTGTGTGTGTGTGTGTGTGTGTGTGTGTGTGTGGTTGTGTGTGTTAGCAGTATACACACACTAACTAAAAATAAACACCTGCTACTATGATTATTACGCTAGTTCTCTCTCTTTCTAAAAAAAGGTCTACTTATTCTACTACCCTCAGAAAATAAATTTTTGATCTCTCTCTCTCTCTCTCTCTCTCTCTCTCTCTCTCTCTCTCTCTCTCTCTCTCTCTCTCCTCTCTCTCTCTCTCTCTCTCCTCTCTCTCTCTCTCTCTCTTGTTCAAAAACTTATGTTTTATGGGACTTATTTTGATGATAGATGGTAGTGGATTGATGTCTTCAGTCATTTAACTTCATCATATTCTCATGTTTGCTCTTTAATTATTGCGCCCTTTTTTTTTTGGCTTTGATTGGTTTTGTTTGTTTTTTGGTATTCAAATCAAAATCTTCATTGATTCTTACTTCATATTTTTGTTTACTGAATGAGTGCCTTTTTATAACATTACCTTAATATTGTATCTCTGTCTTATTTCTTACCTGTTGTTGTTGTTCTTTCCCACCTTTTATCAAAATCTTATGTTTTAAGGGACTTATTTCGATGATAGATGATGGTGGATTGATGTTTTCAGTCATCTAACCTCATCATATTCTCATGTTTGATCTTTAATTATTGCGCATTTTTTGTTTTGTTTCGTTTTTGTTTTGGTTTTGTTGGGTTTTTTTGTTTGTTTTGTATGTTTGTTTGTTTGTTTGCTTGTTTGTTTTTATTTTATTCAAATAAAAATCATCATTGATTCTTACTTCTTTTTTTCGTTTCTGAATGAGTGCCTTTTTTTTTTATAACATTACCTTAATATTGTATCTCTGTCTATTTCTTACCTGTTGCTTGATACTTGGTAAAGTTTTTTGCTCTTGGTAATTTGGGTCATTAAATTGTTCTTGTTTAGTTGAGGGATCTTTTTATCTTTATGTTAAACCCCGAAAAGGGCGGGGGCTGGGTGTAAAAAAAACCCATGATGCTTATCATTACCTGAATAAAGAATTTTGCCCCTGCCTTGCCTTGCCTTCCCTTTTCCCCTCTCTCTCCTCTCTCCCCCCCTCTCTCTGTCTCTGTCGTCTGCTCTGTCTCTGCCTCGTCTTCTCTGTCTCTCTTCTCTCTTTGTCTCTTTCCCCTTCTGTCTGTCTGTCTGTCTTTCTCTCTCTGTGTCCTTTCTCTCTCTGTACTTTTCCATAGTTAGTAGTAATGTTTAACAACACTTGTCTGGCCTGCCCAATTTGCTTTTTTCTTGTGGCCCAAGGGCCCAAATTTAAATAAAAAAGTTAAGTCTGAAGTCTGTTCTCTTGTCTCTCTCTGTCTCCTCTCT
>CM060323.1:64679399-64685022 GCA_030674155.1 Stramonita haemastoma | reverse complement strand
TTTGACCTGTCGGTTGCCAGGGGTTTGATACAATGAAGGCAGCAAAACTTTTTTTAAAAACCGTTTTAATCGTATATAGTTGCCAGTTTTTTTTAAATTTTAAAAAAATTTTACGAGATGACCCCTGTTTGTTATGGCCTTGTGGTCGGCGGGCTATAAAAAAAATTTGGGGGTTGGAGGGGATTTCAGACGAAAAAACGAGGGGGAAAAGAGAGGGCGGCCTTGGGGGTGGGGGGGCGATTGTACAGAGGGCGGGGGGCCGTGGGGAGAGGGGAAGCGGTTGCAAAATCTTCAGCTGTCCCCCCACGGTCCGCAAATTGGGACAGGTAAGGTGAAGGGGGGTTTCATATCGTGGGGGAAATCGTGTTAATGGGGAAACCCCCCGAAGGGGGGCCCTAAACAAACTCGATCCTACCCCCACTGTTTTGTTATATCACAAAATCGAAGCCGTCCCACTAGGCTTTCCCCCCTCCTGGGTAGAGAGATCCTAAAACGGGAAAGTGTCGTACCTCCATGCTGCCAGTGAATCAAACCTTAAGGGCCCCAAGATCCTTCCCCTGCTGAGTACAGGGGGTGACGGGGCCAATGGTAGCGGCAGTAAGTTTTAGCAGTAATGTAGTATGATGTCGGGGAAAGGTCAGAGAGAGAGAGAGAGAGGGAGACAGAGGGTATACAAGACACAGAGAGAGAGGGGCACAGGAGACAAAAGCCAAAAACAGAGAGACATACAAAACCCCGGTAAAAGAAAAACAGCGGGCAGTAGAAGAGGCAAAAAGGTTTTAAAAGGAGAAAAATAGAAAGAGACTTTTTGACTCTTTGAAAACCTTTATCATTCACAAATAGATATTACCTCAAAAGAGGAAAAGGGCAAGGCAAGGAGCAAGGAAAGGGAAGGGGGAAAGAGAGACCCGACAGACAACAGACGGGACAGACGACGACAACAGACAGAGACAGAAAAAACAGAAACAAACAGGGGGGAAAGCGACAAAAGCCCCCCCCCCCCAAACGTCAAATTTAATTAAAAACCCCCCTTTCCCCCGATTTTTTCCCCCAACCCCGGCCGTAACTTAGGCTTGTGCGAGTCTTTGGGAAGGTTTAACAAACGCCTGTGTGACCTGCCTTAGTGACGTAACGAAACCCGAATAACAGTCCCTGCGGGCCAGTCGCTAGTTATCCCACCCTGCCCTAAACTCAATACCCCGGGGGAAGGGTTTTTAATAGTATGAACCCATGTGCCACCGCGTCGATTTTTGTCGCGCGGGGCCGCCCCAAACACCACACAACACAACACACCAAAATTATATGTATATTTAATATGTATTTTATATATATATTATAATATATATATATATATATATATATTTAATATATATTTTATATATATATTATATTAAAATATTTGTTGTGGTGTGTGGGTGGTGTGTGTGTTGGTGTTTTTGGTGTGTATGTGTGTGTTGTGCATTCGACAAACGACACTAAAGGGGCCTCATAAAGTACGCAATGAAAACCCCTCTCTCTCGTGTGTTTTTAATCTCTGTCTCTGTCTCTCTGTCTCTGTCTCTTGCCCTCTCTGTCTCTGTCTTCTGTTTGTCCTGTCTTCTCTGTCTCTCTTCTTGTCTCTCTCTGTCTCTCTCTGTCTCTCTCTCTGTCTCTCTCTCTGTCTCTCTCTCTGTCTCTCTCTGTCTCTCTCTGTCTCTCTCTGTCTCTCTCTGTCTCTCTCTGTCTCTGTCTTTCTCTCTCTCTCTCTCCTCTCTCTCCTCTCTCTCTCTCTCTCTCTCTCTCTCTCTCTCTTTCTCTTCTCTCTCATCTCTCTCTCTCTCTCTCTCTCTCTCCGCAGGGCTTGTTGATATTTCAGGGGATGACCTATCTACAGGACTGATAATCTTGCGTGCAGGTAATGGGGAACAGTTTACAGGTGTGTGGGTGGTGCCCTTTCCCCGTCTGTGGTAATGCTGTTGCAATGTAGTTCATAAACACACACACACACACACACACACAAACACACACACACACACACACACACACACACACAACACACACACACAACACACACACACACACACACACACAACCAAACGCGCGCGCACACACACACACAACACACCCGCACACACACATACTCAGAGAGAGAGAGAGAGGGAGGGAGGGAGAGACAGAGATACAAGAGAGACAGAGAGAGACAGAGACAGTGAGAGAGAGGGGCTGTTGTTTGTCTGAATGTTAAATGCGTATCTAAAATTCACTTATAACTACGCAGTTTGATTCGGAAGTTCTTTATATGAAAAAGTTGATGTTTTTGTTTCAGGAAGTAACATGCTGTTTAATCTAGCGATTACTTTGACGATTAAAAACAGTTGATGGACAGGTGTGTCTGAGTGGACCACAGTGTTGAAAACCCATCCTGCCGCTCTGTGAAGGCTGGGTTTGAATCTTGGCAGTGTCGTGTGGTGAACGAAGAGAAGGGAGTTTTACAACCTCATGGGTCAGCTTCAAGTGCAGACCTGCCAGTGCATTTCCCGTTGGCGTGTGTGCAGGTGCAGCAGGTCAAGTGTGCCTGCAAAAGATCCCCCGTTCACGTCACCGCTCTGAGGGTGACGGAAGTAGGATCATGCCCAGCATGCCTCCTGTGTCCGGAAAAGGACGGGCTCCTTCAGGACTTCCCGAATCAGAGAGAGAGAGAGAGGGAGAGAGAGAGAGAGAGAGAGAGAGAGAGAAGAGAGAGAGAGAGGAGAGAGAGAGAGAGAGAGAGAGAGAGAGAGTCTCCCGTGGATTCTTTTACGTGCGCTAAATAATGATGTGTAACACCACGGGACCTCGGTTGATCGTCTAATCCGGAAGACTAGTACCCAGACCACCACTCTGGTCTAATGGATAGGGGGAAAGTTTTGGCCCAAACGGGATTTGAATCACCGCACACTCCGACCGATTTTTTCGCTTTCTAGCAGGCGCGTAGCTCTAGACCAGCGCTCCACCAATCGGTCAGTATGAATGCATCCCCACCTTCCAGAAATACCTTGCCAGCATATCCCTCTTTTCTATCCCTCTCTTTCTTTCTGCCTTGTTCCTTTTCCGCCTGCCACTTTCTTCCTGTCTATGTTCTGCCTTCTTCGTCCATTTTCCTGCTTTTTCTGCAAAAGGCAGAAATGAGATCACTATTATTCTCTTTCACGCCGACGTCGGATGCACTGGACCTGTCTTGTCGGGCGCCTTACGGCAGTGCAACGCATTTTCACTCATAGGACAGAAAACAATAGTTACTGTCTGAGCGTTCGATGACGAAGAAGAAGTTTGAGTGGTTAGTTGTTGTGTTTGAATTTGCCTGGGATAGGAGAGGGTTAAGGGCCTTGGTTTGGTTGGAACACTAGCAGCCACCTCCATTTCGTTGCCATTGTTGTTACCGTAAGTGTTGGAGGTTGATGGATGGTTAAGACGTTCGCCTGCCAACAAGTAAACAGATTCTGGGTTCGATTCCCAACCTTGCCATTTCTTCCCAGTTTGACGAAAAAATCGAACTAAATGTTAAAGTCATTCGGATGAGACTATAAACCGAGGCCCTATGTGCGAACACACAGAGAACATCTTTCACATACGTTAAAAACCCGCTCCACCTTTTAGAAGAGAAGGCCATTGTGTGCCGGTAGGAGTAGATGACAAGAAAAAAAAACAGCATGCACACCAGTGTCGTGTTAAGACACCATCCTTGAGGGAAAATCGGAGAGTTGGAGTCCCCAGGGCGGTTCGGAGCTGTAGGCCCCTATATGGCAACGTTCTGGCGGCTCCTGCCACGGCACTGGAACCATTCGTATGGGGATTGCCTTTCCAATGGACCATTCCAGCGTCGTGGAGAGAGGGGAGGGGGGTCAAGGCATGCCCTCCATACTTATTACCCAGGCTTTGCACTCTAAAGACTAGAGCGCAACTCCATGGTCTTCCGAGTCTGACGGATGCCTGCCTGCTACCGTCAGTGGTGGAGACAGACGGTGACTGACATGGCTCTCGACACCGGGTTTGTTTTCTGTGGGGACTTTGGAAACTCCCTATGGAGGATGCTTTGACCTTCACCTTCATGCAGGCTATTACCCCAAAATTAAAATCAAGGAACATGGCAGCCTGCAGTGACGCGGAAATTGGTGTCATAAACAGCGACATCAGACGGAGTCATTAATGTTTAGCGCCAGACCCAAAGGTCAGAAAAAGAGCAACGAAAGGTCAACAGCTTGATTATGATCAATATGCCATCAACATGCCTCTGACATTGCTTTGATTCTTGTTTAGTTCTAAAACACGGGTCAACTCTTGCTCTATATTTTAGCAAGAATCAACTAGTGGACAAAGACTAGCGCACGTGAAAGAACCCATGGCAACAAGAGAGTTGTCCCTGGCAACATTCTGTAGAGAACAATTTACTCTGATAAGGTAACAAAAACATGCTAATAGGGGAAAGGTAAAAACAAAAAGGGGTGGCGCTACTCTTGTGGAGACGCGCTCTCCCCAGGGAGAGCAGCCCAAATTTCACGCAGAGAAATCTGCTGTGGCTTAAAGTGATGTACAAACAATACAATTAAAAAGTGGGATTTTTTACGATATTAAAGACGAACTAACTTGCAGGGGTATTAGTATCCGATTTTCTTTTTCTCTTTCTTCTTTGAACGCTCAGACAGCAGCTACTGTTGTCTGTCATAGGAGTGAAAATGCGTCGCGCTGCCGTTAAGTGCCTGACTAGTCAGGCCCAGCACATCCGACTTCGGCGTGGAAGAGAAATTTTATCTGCTAAGTCTTTCTGGAATAAAAGGCGAAGAATGGACCAAGAAGGCAGAAAATAGACAAGAAGGAGGTGAGGGGAAGAAATAAAACAAGGCAGAAACAAAGAGAGGGATAGAAATAAGAGAATTCCTACCACAGAATTTCCAGACACACATTAAAACCCGTTCCGCCTTTCAAAAGAGTATGTCATTGTATGCCAGTGGGAAAAGATGACCATTTTGGCACGATCATCACCGAAGTTGGATTGCGGCTACCTGAACATCGGGTCAAAAAAAACACAGTCCCCCATGGGGAACCTCACAAAACGCACAGTCTCCCCATGGGGGAACCTCACAAAACGCACAGTCTCCCCATGGGGGAACCTCACAAAACGCACAGTCTCCCCATGGGGGAACCTCACAAAACGCACAGTCTCCCCATGGGGGAACCTCACAAAAACGCACAGTCTCCCATGGGGGAACCTCACAAAACGCACAGTCTCCCCATGGGGGAACCTCAGAAAACGCACAGTCTCCCCATGGGGGAACCTCACAAAACGCACAGTCTCCCATGGGGAACCTCAGAAAACGCACAGTCTCCCCATGGGGGAACCTCAGAAAACGCACAGTCTCCCATGGGGGAACCTCAGAAAACGCACAGTCTCCCCATGGGGGAACTCAGAACTCGAGCTGAGAAACAACGCTATGAAAAACACAACCCCACACCTCCACAAAACTTTTCATTTTATTCTTTTAAATTTTTTTGAGGATAATGCAATAAGCATTCATGTGCTGTTTTTCATCCGGTCCCCGTGTGTATGCAGTTTTGTAAATTTTGTCCTCTGTTCCCACCGGCACACAGTGGCCTACTCTTGCGAAAA
>CM060323.1:64669399-64674399 GCA_030674155.1 Stramonita haemastoma | reverse complement strand
ACACACACACATGCACACCAAAAAAAATAAAAACACACCAACCAATCCTGGCAGCTATAAATGTTTTATAAATGTTTTATAAATGTTTTATAAATGTTTTATAAATGTTTTATAAATGTTTTATAAATGTTTTATAAATGTTTTATAAATGTTTTATAAATGTTTTATAAATGTTTTATAAATGTTTTATAAATGTTTTATAAATGTTTTATAAATGTTTTATAAATGTTTTATAAATGTTTTATAAATGTTTTATAAATGTTTTATAAATGTTTTATAAATGTTTTATAAATGTTTTATAAATGTTTTATAAATGTTTTATAAATGTTTTATAAATGTTTTGTAAATGTTTTATAAATGTTTTATAAATGTTTTATAAATGTTTTATAAATGTTTTATAAATGTTTTATAAATGTTTTATAAATGTTTTATAAATGTTTTATAAATGTTTTATAAATGTTTTATAAATGTTTTATAAATGTTTTATAAATGTTTTTATAAATGTTTTATAAATGTTTTTATAAATGTTTTATAAATGTTTTATAAATGTTTTATAAATGTTTTATAAATGTTTTATAAATGTTTTATAAATGTTTTATAAATGTTTTATAAATGTTTTATAAATGTTTTATAAATGTTTTATAAATGTTTTATAAATGTTTTATAAATGTTTTATAAATGTTTTATAAATGTTTTATAAATGTTTTATAAATGTTTTATAAATGTTTTATAAATGTTTTATAAATGTTTTATAAATGTTTTATAAATGTTTTATAAATGTTTTATAAATGTTTTATAAATGTTTTATAAATGTTTTATAAATGTTTTATAAAATGTTTTATAAATGTTTTGTAAATGTTTTGTAAATGTTTTGTAAATGTTTTATAAATGTTTTATAAATGTTTTATAAATGTTTTATAAATGTTTTATAAATGTTTTATAAATGTTTTATAAATGTTTTATAAATGTTTTATAAATGTTTTATAAATGTTTTATAAATGTTTTATAAATGTTTTATAAATGTTTTATAAATGTTTTATAAATGTTTTATAAATGTTTTATAAATGTTTTATAAATGTTTTATAAATGTTTTATAAATGTTTTATAAGCGAGCTAAGATGACACGCTGGCTCGCGCAGGTGTGAAGGATGTGTGCATGCGCGTGTCATTCAAGATGAGAGATGGGGGCCGACAAAAAGCAACTGGCTGCAGGGTTAAGGGGAGGCCACCCCTGGGGTTGGGGGGTGAGGGGTGGAGGTAGAGGTGAAGGTGATGGTGGTGGTGGTAGTGGAGGTGAAGATAGTGGTGGTGATGGTGGTGGTGATGGTGATGGTGGTGGTGGTTGGTGATGGTGGTGGTGTAGGCTACAAGTGCCAATAAATGCAGGCCCACCTGCAGACAATAAATTTCCCCCCCACTGCAGTCAGTCAGTCTCAGAGAGTTACTCTTGAAGAACTCACTGCTAATATCTGCATATCATGTGCACACACTGGTGAACCCTCACAAAAAGGTAGGATAAACTTACAACCAGCTTGCTTGCTTGCTACAGAGAGAGAGAGAGAGAGAGAGAGAGAGAGAGAGAGAGAGAGAAGAGGAGAGAGAGAGAGAGAGAGAGAGAGACAGACAGACAGACAGACAGACAGACAGACAGACAGACGACAGACAGACAGACAGACAGCTAACAGACAGACAGCTAACAGACAGACAGCCAACAGACAGACAGACAGCAGCAACAGACAGACAGAAGACAGACAGACAGCCACAGACATACAGCCAACAGCAACAGACAGACAGACAGACAGACAGACAGACAGCCCACAGACAGACAGCCAACAGCCAACAGACAGACAGACAGACAGACAGCCACAGACAGACAGCCAACAGCCAAGATAGACAGATAGAAGACAGACGCCACAGAGATATCAGACTGCAGGATGATGTGGGGAACGACCTGTAGCGTGCAACGCAGAATGATGGAAGAGCTGGAAGAAGCAAGGGGCCGATCAACACAGGGGGATGTGGGCATCCCTCCATCAAGCTGCTTTTTTGTTCTTGTTTTTATTTTTATTTTGGCGGGGGAAGAAACCTTCTTGCCTTCCTTCCTTCCTTCCCCATGGCCTAGCAGCGCAGCAGCAGCATCTCTATCAGCCTCTTCTCACTGAACCAGGCTGTCACCAGCAAGGACACACACTAAAGCACAGCCAAAGCTAAGGATGATGTCAGAGCCCAAGAAATGGTAATTAAAGGTAAAGGTGCTCCATAACCTAGGTGGTCGTAGGGGAGTGAGGCACCAGAGACCTCAGCTTCTCTAGGGGCCAGCATAGTAGGGCGGTGCCCATCTCCTCTCCCTCGCTGCTTTACCTTCCCTGACCCTAAAGAGAGCGGGGACCAGCTGGGTGAACTGGGGGACTGTACCGAAACCAAGGTGGACAAAACGGTCGCCCATCCACTAACCACGCTCGATGCTGCTTAACCTTAGCTTGGGGAAAGCGAGTGTTCTGACCATGAGAAGCATAAAAAATAAAAAATAAAAATGTTTAAACCTAATGGAAGACTAACTGAAATCCCTAACACGTTAGCCTTGTTCTATTTAGTCTTCGCTGATTGGAGATACCGAAAATGCATTATCTTCCGCCCTAAAATTTCTCTGCATTATCCCTTGACTTTGGTCCCGAACTGCTTTCCCATTACTTGACCTTGGGTAGTAGTCCGAGTGCTAGTCTTTCGGATGAGATGATAGACCAAGGTCTCGGGGTCAACAAGCAGTCATTGCATGTGAAAGAACCCACAGCAACAGGACAGTTTCTTTCGGAAAACTAATTGTGTAGAAAAAAGCTTCTCTGACAATGAAACCCAGGCACTTGCAGACAGGAAAGGAAAGAGAGTGGGTGGCCTGCTTTTGTAGCGAAGCGCTTTCCACAAAGAGAGCAGTCCGAAGTTCAAGATTGAAGATTTAATTCCTTTCACCTCTTTTAGGGTATAGAGGATTACAAACACTTCACAGGAAACTAAACCTAACAGCAATACACCCAAAATTATATCAATTTTAACTAAGCTAAGCAGGAAGAGTTCATCGCAAAATGTCAAACAAGCAACATTCTGCACTGAGTGGTATACCACATAATCAATTAATACAAATCTCTCTCTTCTCTCTCTCTCCTCTCCTCTCCTCTCTCTCTCTCTCTCTCTCTCTCTTCTCTCTCCTCCCCTCTCTCTCTCTCTCTCCTCTCTCCTCTCTCCTCTCTCTCTCTCTCTCTCTATCTCTCCTCTCCCTCTCTCCTCTCTCCTCTCCATCCTAATCTCTGCCATGGTAAAGTCTAGTGTCTTTGCTTCCTGATGAATTACTGCCCACCTCATTCTCTCAGCTGCTTAGTCAGTCTATATCAGTGTTCCTGGCCCACGGGACATCAGAACTAAGCACTGCGGCCGGCCAGTTAACATTCTGTGACATTGTCATCATTGTGTGGACTTCACTACCCAACCATATCAGGGAAAGCAGTTTCTCCTGCATTTACATTTCGGAAATAACTAAAAACCTTGTTTTCGACCAGTATTTAAATATACGTGGGCTCATCTAGGTGTGTGTATGTGTGTGTGTGTGTGTGTGTGTGTGTGTGTTGTGTGTGTGTGTGTGTGTGTGTGTGTGTGTGTGTGTGTGTGTGTGTGTGTGTGTGTGTGTGTGTGTGTGTGTGTGAGAACCAGACAGACAGACAGACAGAAACAGAGAGCATTTATGTAGGTGCATGGATTTAGAAATTGCTTTGACTGATACAACAGAATGCACCCATGTAATGTGATGAAAAAATCAAATTCAATTTTAAAGAAGAAAACCCAAACCCACACAGGCTTCTCTGCTTGTCACTATTTGTTTCTATTATTAGATTAACCTTCCTAGCCAGCCTGCTCCCAGCTCTCCAGCCTGTAAACCACTCCTGCCCATTTCTCCCTCAGCCCCCAGCCTTTCCCTGTTCATTCGGGGTGTCAGAATGAAAGACTGTGATGTTCACCGCCTACACAGGTTATCAAACCCTTATTGCAGATGATGGGCAAGGAGGGAGAAAATAGCCTTGCTGCACTCTCAACATGCCCCTGTGGCCGCTGTGGGGCATTGATGCCAGTCCCGGGATGACCAGCCCAATGCGGAAAACAAATCAGGACAGCAACGCCAAAATGGAGTCATTTCCGCCAGGGGCTGCTATTTTTAGCTCTTGCAAAATGACAGTTAATGGCGTCTTCCACCCTCTGCTTTCCATTTTTGTCTTATTTTGTCATCCTCTTTTTGTTTGATGTCAATTATTACAATGTCTTTTTTTCTATTCAAGGCTTCTTAGGTCATTTTGAAATTTATGGTGTTTGGGGTTTTTCTTCCCCACAGACCATTATCTGGATGTTGTGGTGGACAACTATAAACGTTGGGGACAACATAATCAACGTGTTTAAAACTTTGAACTTATCGAACACAATGTTTGAAGCCAGAACAGTGACAGTACCAGATACCCTAGAGTTGTGGTAACGCACTCAATTTTGTTTGCCTGACGATGGGTTCGATCCCGTTATAGCTTTGAAGCTTACCATGCTATAATTACTTGTTTAGAGCCCTACCGACCTCTACAGCCACATCAGAGCTGAGCTTTGAAGCTTTTCTGTATTTCAACTAACTCCTACATAGAGCTGAATTTGCCATGCATGCATTGGGAAAGCTTTGACAAAGCAGTTCAACATCATGGACTTTATGACAAAGAAGCTACATATCATGGACTTTATGGATGCACTTTGAGAGTGTTGCTCGAATAATCCAGTCAGCACTTCAGGTGTCTGTATCCCTCTGGCCTGGTTGACTCGAGGATCAACGAAGGAAGGTAACTCAGTAAGTCCTCTGTTGCAGTCTCAGGCCTAGCTGCACCTCCGTAACATTGTAACATTTATCCCTGTAACACTGTAACATTGTAATCTGACCTCGTAACATTGTAACATTGTAACACTGACCTCCGTAACATTGT
>CM060323.1:64649399-64664399 GCA_030674155.1 Stramonita haemastoma | reverse complement strand
TCTCGAATGCTTGGATTCTCCTCTCTAACTCTGCTGTCAGAGTCCATGATTCACAGCCATATAGGAGGATAGATATCACGAGGGATTTGTAAAGGTGGTATTTGGTCCAGAAGCTGATGTTGTTGCTTCTGATGATCTTCTCGTATACAAAACTCTGCAGCTCGTCTGGTCCTCAGAAAGAAAAAAATCTGAGCACATTACCCCTCTCTTGCAATCTCTACATTGGCTACCCGTACCACAGAGAGTAAACTACAAGATCAATACCCTCTGTTACAAATGTCTCCACAATACTGCACCCTCCTACCTCTGTGAATGTCTTCACTTGTACACACCTTCTCGCTCCCTCCGCTCGTCGGCAGATACTTTGTCCTTAAGAATACCCAGATTCAACCTATCTACCGTTGGCCGCCGCTCTTTCTCTGTTTCTGGTCCATCCATCTGGAACGACCTTCCTCTCTCCCTCCGGCAAAAGTCTACTTATGATACCTTTAAATCCAACCTCAAGACACACTTATTTCAAACCTAAGTTTTTCTCCTTCCGCTTCCATCTCTTACCTGTCCCTGCCTTCAACATCCACCTGCCAAAGTGCACAACGTTTGTAGGTGTGTGTGTGCGCGCGCGTGCTGCGTGTGTGCGTGCGTGCGTGCGCGCGCGTGTGTGTGTGTATGTGTGTGTATTTGAATTTGTTAAAACTGTAAATTGTTGTTGATCGTGTGTTGTGTAGGTCAAATGCAAGCGCTTTGATATGTTTTTACAAGATATAGCGCTATACAAATTCCATGTATTATTATTATTATTTAACACAAGACAACACAAGACAACACAAGACAATACGCATCATCCTACCATCACCCTCATACATCTACACTATATACAATACAATATGACAAAATACAGCACACCACAATACAACACAACACATCATTATACAATACACCTTATCCTAACCGCCCGCCCTCCTCCCTTCTATCTCCACCCCCCACCCCCACAACCTTCCTCCACACACCCCTTACCTCTTACCCCCCCCCCCCCCCCAACCACCTCCCTCCACCGCACCAGCAGAGAGCAGCCACAGATGTACATACACAGCTACAGATGTACATACACACCCACGATGTACATAACTACAGATGTACATACACACGTACAATTCATACACGTACAGATGTACATACACAGCCGATGTACATAACCGTAATCACGATGATAGAGTCCGACCTGGGTGTTGGGAACAAGGCCGGGCTCTGTTCTTCAATCCCTCCACCAGCCACACACGATCCACAGCTGACAAGCCACCGGACCAATAAACTTCACAGCTTTAGATCAAACCTCCCCTCCCCCTCTCCTCTCCCCCCTCCGTCCCCCTCTTTACCTTGTCTAGGGGGAGAGAGACGACCACGACCACCCGGCTACTAGCTGTTTTGTAGGTGACACCCTTCTGGGAGGTTTTCTGGTTTGGTTTTGTTGTGTTTTGTGTTTTTGGTTTGGTTTGGTTGTTGTGTCTGTGTGTGCTGCCTTGATGAAATCTGACTTGCTGAGTAAGCTGGGTTGTTTCAGTGTGTCAGCCAAGGTTAGAGAAGGAGTAAGTACGAGGGGGTAGTTCTCTCTCTCTCTCTCTTCTCTCTCTCTCTCTCTCTCTCTCTCTCTCTCTCTCTTCTCTCTCTCTCTCTCTCCTCTCTCTCTCTCTCTCTCTCTCTCTCTCTCTCTCTCTGTTCTGTGTGTGTGTGTGTGTGTGTGTGTGTGTGTGTGTGTGTGTGTGTGTGTGTGTGTGTGTGTGTGTGTGTGTGTGTGTGTGTGTTGTCCCATGTATCTGTCTGTGTCTTTCTGTTACTTTCCAGTTTGAAACTTTTTTTGTGCTTTTAAACTTATGTAGTTTTTTTTCCAAAAATTATTTCTATGTCATTTCTTTCCTAGCATGTCTTTATAGAGCCATATCCTGATGTACCCTCTGTGAGAAAATGCGTGTGATATCTGTAAATGCACTGCTTTGATTAGCATTCATCAGCAGGGGAAAAGTTCAATGAGATCTTTAGAGAACACGGCAAAACAAAACTATCCTTTACTGATGCCAAACAGTTTACTGAACACAAACCAAACGAGTCCTTTAAAAAAATTTTTTTTAACTGTGAAACATTTCAGTGGACAAAATCAAGGTGTCCTTTATTAGTACTGCCCTTTTTTACCACACCACTGCCCCATGAAAACAACAACTGTTCTTTGCTATGCCAAACTGGTTACTGAGCAAACAGCACTGTCCTTCTCGATGCCAAGGTAAGCAAACATCCTCTTTGCAGGTATGCAGACTTTCCACAGAGCGCAATTCCACAGTCTTCTGAGACTGACGATGCCTACAAGACTTTCCAGATCACTGACCGCTAGCGTCGCTTTGCCATATTAACGGATTTCACTTGAGCTTCCCAAAGATGTTCCTGTAGTGGTAACAGTCTACTTAGCACAACACATGACATAACAGCAGTACCATCACCTTCACTTGTTCCATAGTCCCGTGGACCGTGGGGGCACCACTGAAGATGTTGGAACCAGTTTCCTCCACTCCCCACTGTCCTCCACCCGCCATAGCAAGTTGTTCCACCCAAGGCCTGTCCACTCTCTGATGTTCGTTCCCATCGTTTTCTCTGTCTGCCTCTTCGACCCTCTCCTTGTACTGTTCCCTATAGAACAGTCCTTGGCCAGTCCAGATGTTCGTGTGACGTGCCGTACCACTTAAGTTGTTTTTTCACGGATATCAGTAGCTCTTCATAGTGGTCTGATGTCTTTTTAAAAAATATTTTTATAAATTGTTTTCACTTCCTCATAAGGAATTTGATCCCTGTATGAATTACCGAGGAGTTTGCGAAGGCATCTCATCTCTATTACCTGTATCCTTCTTTCAATGTCTGCTGTTATGGTCCATGTTTCACATGCGTACACAAAATATGGACATGATCAGGGAACGCATCAGTCTGATCTTGAAGCTAATTATCCATTACACACACAGGACAAAGAAGTTTGACAGCTGTTAGAAAAAGCCTCAACAAAATCATAGCAAAAAACATCCATGCCAACCCCCACCACAAACAACAAACAGAAGCTAAAGGGTTAGCTTGATCAATTGTTTTCCAGTTTACAGTGGGTACAGTATGTTCTTATGGGAAAAATGTCCCAAGCAAATCTAGCAGGATTCTTTTTTCCACAAACGTTTCAGGCGACTATTTGCAATAGAAACCATAAGAAGCATGTAAACAGATCATTATGATGCACAAATGTACATACATAATGCATAAAATATGCATCCCATAAATTCTGGAAATTATTTATGTTTAGAAACACTACATTCAGTCAACCTATAATTTGGGGGAAAAAATACATGGAACTTATATAGCGCTATATCTTGTAAAAACAACTGAAAGCGTTTATACCACCACCAGTGTTATATCGCAAAATGCAGTGTAGTAAATGCTGCTGCAACTGTCCCATTATGCGCACAAACTGTTCATTTGAAAAGGGACAGAAACTACCGGCTGTTTTAAAATGCACCGTGAATGTTGTCCTGGTGTGACCCCGCGCTGAGGTGCCGGCCACACAGGGAGACAGAGGCTGCTCATTTCCATGCAGCACCCAGACAGACACTGCAGGGAGGACCTCCCCTGCTGCTGCCAACAGGTCATGAGGCCGCCCTTGAAATGGAGAAACTGCACTGCCCCCCCCCCCCCTGCTGTGTTGTCTCCCTTCCCCTGTACAGCACAGCGCCCCCTGTGCCCCCTGACCTTCAGTGAGGGAAGAGGTGTGAGGCTCTGACACCTCCCCCTCCCCCCCCTGTCCCTGTCTGCTGGGGATCAGAGAGGGGAGAGGGGAGAGGTGTCCGGCTTGACACCTCCCTCACCGGCCCTGAAGCTGTCAGCAGGAAAGGGAGGACACCGCAATGGCCGGTACCAAGTTCATCGGGTTGCTGCTTTCTCTGAGAACTTGGCATTAAATTGCCATCAATGTCAACGGCTGATTCATTTGTCTTGCACACCTTTCTTTTAATTTATTCTTTTGTAGTGACAGTGCAAAACACACGCTAAAACAGCTTACAAAGCTAATTGCAACAATGCAGTGTTGCTTCAGTGACATGTGTTTTGTCTGTGTGAACCTTGCAGTTTAAGGGCTCGGAGGTTCAAGAGGCTGGCTGTTGGCGTTAATGGAAAACAGATTCAAAGGGAAAGAGAAGAGGTGTGGATGGCGAAACTGGAAAACAGGTTCAAAGGGAAAGAGAAGAGGTGTGGATGGCGAAACTGGCTCTCCTTTCCTTCAGCAGTGGTTTTTGCTGAGGAGCTGGCCGGGCTGTAGACAGCGAGATGGAAAAGGATTGAGGGGCCTTCCTGTGCAGAAAGCTGACCACAGCCTAAAACCAAAATGAGACCATTTTCAAAAGAACATGTGAATATGTGTGCTACATTTGTCCATGTGGCAAAACCTTCTATATCTAAACTGCCAACACATTGAACAGGTCTTAAATTTGCCAAATAGGTTTTGTTTTTGCTTGTTTTGTAAAACACTGTGTACACAAATTAAAATATTAGAGCTAAAAGCAACAATACATTTGTGATTCAAGACCTTCTTTCTTTTGCACATGTCAGATGGACAGCCCGGTCTCTGTGGTGAACCCCTCAGCACACTACAGATCCCCAAAGTCATCATAGAGCTTCTTGGCCACAGGGGTGGGGGAGGCCAGATGCACTTTGGCAGTACCGCATGTAGCAATAATAATTGTTTGCCTCACTATGAAGGTAACTGCAATCTGACTCGGGGAAACAATAGTATGTCAAAACAATGCCCTGTCTGACAGCAGTCCATCATGAGGGGAGGGCCCTGATCAGCTGCTCATATCTGATGCCTGTGTCTGCCATGGGAGGGCGGATGGCTGTGTTTGTAGGGGAATGGTGACAAGATGATAGGCTTTAGCTGGTGAATGCATTCTTTCTTCCTTTTTCTCTTGTTTTTATTTTCTTTCTTTTTTTCTTTCTTTCTTTTTTCTTTGTCTGTTTGTTTCTTTCCTTTCCTTTCTTTCTTTCTTTCTTTCTTTCTTTCTTTTCTTTCTTTCTTTCTTTCTTTTCTTTCTTTCTTTCTTTCTTCTTTTCTTCTTCTTCTTCTTCTTCTTCTTCTTCTTCTTCTTCTTCTTCTTCTTCTTTCTTCTTCTTCTTCTTCTTCTTCCTCTTCTTCCTTTTCTATCTAGTTTTTAATCACAAACTGCAACTTATTCTGCATTTTTAGAAAGGAAAGAACACACTTCGGCTGATCATACGCCACTGCCAAGTCTACAACTGTCAAATCTCTCCCAGAAACCCAGGTGTTTATGAGTGAAGGGGGGACTGTGGTTTAACTGCTAACAAAAGGTTTAGTTGGTAGTGGTACCAGGACTCTGTGGGCACACCTAGACATTCATTGCCAAGAGTTGTGCAACAAGTGCACTGCGGATCAACCTTGAAGCCTGTATGGGTTTGACAAGGCGACTTCTGCCTAGGATATGTCTCAGCAAATGGTACCGCCTCACACTTTCCACAAGCAGGGATATACAGGTAGAACATATTCACAGTTTCATCTTATTTGTCAATGGAATATTACCATAGTTTAGTTGGGAATTGTTGACATGCTTCAATATGTTTCTTCATTCCAAAATCTGTTTCGTGCTTTGAAAAGAAGTATGCATTATTGTCCAGAGCTGTCAGGCGATCTTTATTTGTTTTTGTTGTTTTCTTGTTGTGTGGGGGTTTTTTGTTGACAGAAGCATTTACTAACTCATTTCACCACTAGTTCAAATCATGTTTTAATCGGTATCATTAGGAATTGCAAGCAATTGTGTGTGTGTGTATGTATGTATGTATGTGTGTGTGTGTGTGTGTGTGTGTGTGTGTGTGTGTGTGTGTACGTGTGTGTGTGTGTGTGTGTGTGTGTGTGTGTGTGTGTGTGTGTGTGTGTGTGTGTGTGTGTGTGTAGGGGGGGGGCTGCTTGTGTTGTGTCTGTTTGACTGTCTATCTGTCTGTTTGTTTGCTGTCTATGTTTTTTGTGTCCATATGTGTCTGTATGCATTGGCATATCATTTAATTACAAAATGTTTTATGTCGTGAAAATGCATGCGCATGTGAGCAGTGTTTCCAATGTTTTCTGTGTGTGTGTGTGTGTGTGTGTGTGTGTGTGTGTGTGTGTGTGTGTGTGTGTGTGTGTGTGTGTGTGTGGTGTGTGTGTGTGTGTGTGTGTTTGTGAGTGTGTTTGTGTGTGTATGCGCGCATAGGAGAGTTTGAAATTTATTTGTGTGACTTTCTGACAGGCTGAGGTATCGCTGATTTGTGGATACTTTTTATATTATGATGGATGCTAGCTGATGTTTGGATATTGTGTTGTGGTATTTTTCGTGATATTATTTTTGCATGTTTTCTGTTTTTTATATATGGCTCGTAACCCGCGTGAAGTTCTCTGTTTTTGCGAAAATAAAGTATTTGAAATTGATAATTACCTGGAAATGCATGAGCACCAACTTAACACTTGAGTTTCATTATTGCTGTCGTTGTTGTTGCTGTTGCTGTTGTTGTTGTTGCTGCTGCTGCTGTCATTGTTGTTGTTGGAGAGAGAGAGAGAGGGGGGAAGAGAGAGAGAGAGAGAGAGAGAGAGAGAGAGAGAGAGAGAGAGAGAGAGAGAGAGAGAGAGAGAGAGAGAGAGAAGAGAGAGGAGAGAGAGAGAGAGAGAGAGAGAGAGAGAGAGAGAGAATGTATGAATGAATTAATTAATTAATTAACAATAGTCTTTATTTTCCAAGGATAACAGAGTAAGCATTCACGTACTTTTTTTTCATCCGGCCCTTGCCCTGATTAGGGAATTTAAGAAAGAAAGAAAGAAAGAAAGAAAGAATGAAAGAAAGAAAGAAAGAGAGATTGATTGATTTGTTTTGATTTGATTTATTCTTTTATATCGAGGATAATGGGATAATCACTCTTGTGCTTTTTACATCCAGTCCCCGTGTGTATGCAGTTTTGTAAATGTCATCTGTTCCCACCGGCACACGATGGCCTACTCTTACGAAAAGCGGAACAGGATTTAACGTGTGCGCAAGATGTTCTGCGTGCGTTCGCACACGGGGCCTCGGTTTAAAGTCTCATCCGAAGGACTTGTGGGGAGAGTGGAGTCAGCACTGATGTTAACTCCAGGAGAAAAATCTCCTCGACCAGATTCGAACCCGGGTCTTCAAATTGCCAGCGCAATGTTCTGACCACTAGGCTATCCGTCCCCCTAGAGAGAGAGAGAGAGAGAGAGAGAGAGAGAGAGAGAGAGAGAGAGAGAGAGAGAGAGAGAGAGAGAGAGAGAGAGAGGAGAGAGAGAGAGAGAGAGAGAGAGAACTGACTCATAACTCCTGCTCAGTTATGCTACAAAGAAAAGTTAAAACTTCAGAAACAGATAATAATGAAAAAGAAAATTTGGCAATAATTTTTCTACCTCAGTAAAAAAAAAAACAACAACAATTTTTTTAAAACAAGCAAGTGAAATGTTTTGTGGCCTATTTGTAAGGCTGGGGGCACCGTCATTGGAGAATGTCACGTCAGAGTCTTCTCTTCTGAAGGGGGAAAAGGGACACCATGATTATTGCCCTTGGCTCGGGGGGTGGGGGGTGGGGGGTGGAATCAGCAAGATTACATGAAGTCTTCAATCAGTGACTGTTATTCCATCAGGTGTCTTTTTTATTTCTTTTAATTCTGTTATCTGTATGTAGTTTTAAAAAGTTATGGGGTATAAATCCACATCTTCTTTTCCAAGTCTTTACGCAAAAACTGCTTTATGTGATGCTGTGAATGTTTGTTTTTTTTTGTGTGTGTGAGTGTGTGTGTGTGTGTGTGTGTGTGTGTGTGTGTGTGTGTGTGTGTGTGTGTGTGTGTGTGTGTGTGTGTGTGCGCGCGCGCACCTATATGTGTATGTGTATTTGTTTCGGTATGTATGTGCGTATGTGTGTGCATGTGTGCACGCAAGCACACGCATGCGCACGTGTGTGTGTCTGTGTATATATGTATAAGCACGTGTGTGGTGTGTATGTGTGCGTGCGTGCGTGCGTGCGTGTGTGTGTATGTGTGTATGTGTGAAATCAAAGCTACAGCAAAGAAGAGGAAGCAAACAGAATGCTTCAATTGGGAGTTTTCTGCTCTTTAGCTGCAGAAGTGGACATTTGGCTTTGTCAGCCTGTGGTCAGTGGCACTGTCCCTGTCCTGGTGCTGGTGTAGCGTGGTCTGCAATCACGCTGCTTTCTCTCTCTCTTCTCTCTCTCTCTCTCTCTCTCTCTCTCCTCTCTCTCTCTCTCTCTCTCTCTCTCTCTCTCTCTCTCTCTCTCTCTCTCTCTCTCTCTCTCTCTCTCTCTCTGATGTTCAGTGTTTCAAGTATCTGTCTCCATGGGACCCAGTCCCTCTCCAGCTCTCTCTTTCTCTTTCAGTATTTTTGTCTGAAGTTTTTTCTTTTCTTCCTCTTTATATTCTTTTATTTTGACGAGAATGGAATCAGCACTCATGTGCTTTTCTTTTTCCTACATCCAGTCCCCTGTGTGAGCGTGGCAGTTCCCATTACTTTTTGTGTGGAAACCTGTTTAACAACAAGCAGTTACTGGATGCAGTTGGGTTTGATTTCTTTTATCAACGCATTAAAAACCTTGTCATGGTGTGGCCCTGAGCTGTGATTATTTGGAACTACTGCACCGTGACTGCTGTCCTGGTGTGATTATTTGGAACTACTGCACCGTGACTGCTGTCCTGGTGTGGCCCTGTGCTGTGATTATTTGGAACTACTGCACCGTGAATGCTGTCCTGGTGTGATTATTTGGAACTACTGCACCGTGAATGCTGTCCTGGTGTGATTATTTGGAACTACTGCACCGTGAATGTTGTCCTGGTGTGATTATTTGGAACTACTGCACCGTGAATGCTGTCCTGGTGTGATTATTTGGAACTACTGCACCGTGAATGCTGTCCTGGTGTAGCCCTGTGCTGTGATTATTTGGAACTACTGCACCGTGAATGCTGTCCTGGTGTGATTATTTGGAACTACTGCACCGTGAATGCTGTCCTGGTGTGATTATTTGGAACTACTGCACCGTGAATGTTGTCCTGGTGTGATTATTTGGAACTACTGCACCGTGAATGCTGTCCTGGTGTGATTATTTGGAACTACTGCACCGTGAATGTTGTCCTGGTGTGATTATTTGGAACTACTGCACAGTGAATGCTGTCCTGGTGTGATTATTTGGAACTACTGCACCGTGAATGCTGTCCTGGTGTGATTATTTGGAACTACTGCACCGTGAATGTTGTCCTGGTGTGGATTATTTGGAACTACTGCACCGTGAATGCTGTCCTGGTGTGATTATTTGGAACTACTGCACCGTGAATGCTGTCCTGGTGTGCCTGAGCTGAGGTGCTGGCCAAACAGGGACGTGAGGCCTGCTCATTTCATTGACTAGCACACAGACATCGGGTATATGACTTCTCTCCCCGTGAAAGTCCTTTGGATGGACTATTAAACCAAGCCACTAGTGCAAATGCACGCAGGAATATCTGGCAAAAGCATGAAGGACCTGTTGGGAAGAGTGGCCATGATGCAATCTAATCATTGGTGAACTCTGAATAGCCCTCGCCGTGTCCAAGGTACCCCCCCCCTACACCCCCCTACCTGACTAGCCTGAGTATAGCTCTGAGCTGAGTACTATCTGGTCTTTTCTAGTTTCATCTTATCCAACACTATTTTGAAAGAGTCATAATGCACACATACTACAAGAGTAGAGTCATAATGCACACATAACTACAAGAGTAGAGTCATAATGCACACATAACTACAAGGTAGAGTCATAATGCACACATAACTACAAGAGTAGGTCCTAATGACACATAACTACAAGAGTAGAGTCTAATGCACACATAACTACAAGAGTAGAGTCATAATGCACACATAACTACAAGAGTAGAGTCATAATGCACACATAACTACAAGAGTAGAGTCATAATGCACACATAACTACAAGAGTAGAGTCATAATGCACACATAACTACAAGAGTAGAGTCCTAATGCACACATAACTACAAGAGTAGAGTCATAATGCACACATGACTACAAGAGTAGAGTCATAATGCACACATAACTACAAGAGTAGAGTCCTAATGCACACATGACTACAAGAGTAGAGTCATAATGCACACATAACTACAAGAGTAGAGTCATAATGCACACATAACTACAAGAGTAGAGTCCTAATGCACACATAACTACAAGAGTAGAGTCATAATGCACACATAACTACAAGAGTAGAGTCATAATGCACACATAACTACAAGAGTAGAGTCATAATGCACACATAACTACAAGAGTAGAGTCCTAATGCACACATGACTACAAGAGTAGAGTCATAATGCACACATAACTACAAGAGTAGAGTCATAATGCACACATGACTACAAGAGTAGAGTCCTAATGCACACATAACTACAGAGTAGAGTCATAATGCACACATAACTACAAGAGTAGAGTCATAATGCACACATAACTACAAGAGTAGAGTCATAATGCACACATTAACTACAAGAGTAGAGTCATAATGCACACATGACTACAAGAGTAGAGTCATAATGCACACATGACTACAAGAGTAGAGTCCTAATGCACACATAACTACAAGAGTAGAGTCCTAATGCACACATAACTACAAGAGTAGAGTCCTAATGCACACATGACTACAAGAGTAGAGTCCTAATGCACACATAACTACAAGAGTAGAGTCATAATGCACACATAAACTACAAGAGTAGAGTCATAATGCACACATAACTACAAGAGTAGAGTCCTAATGCACACATGACTACAAGAGTAGAGTCATAATGCACACATGACTACAAGAGTAGAGTCATAATGCACACATGACTACAAGAGTAGAGTCATAATGCACACATAACTACAAGAGTAGAGTCATAATGCACACATGACTACAAGAGTAGAGTCATAATGCACACATAACTACAAGAGTAGAGTCATAATGCACACATAACTACAAGAGTAGAGTCCTAATGCACACATAACTACAAGAGTAGAGTCATAATGCACACATGACTACAAGAGTAGAGTCATAATGCACACATGACTACAAGAGTAGAGTCATAATGCACACATAACTACAAGAGTAGACTATTCCTTTGAGAGTGTGGAGTTATTACTGATATCAATTCCAGGGGGGATAACTCCCTCCAAAGGGTGCCTTAGTGATGGCTAGAGCCTGGGCCTTCAGATCAGAGCTGAAACTGCACTGTCCCCACCACTTTCCTCAGAAAATATGTTAGTTTGATGCATCCCCCCCCCAACATCCTTTCGATATAGTAATGACTGACGAAAGCTCTTGAAAAAAGATATCTGCTGATCCTATTTGAATGGCAGAGCTGTGTTACAGAAAAGAAGTCAGCTGATGATTCACATCTCACAGTCCTGTTTCTTTCTCAAGACATTGATATTATCAAGGGCAATAAAAGGTGTCCATTTTCAGGGGGAAGGTTCCTCAGCTATCTTTACCTACACTACTACTAACAGGAGTACATTTTGCAGGTGCTTTTCTGCGCAGATATCTTTTACACTCACAAATCTGCGCGTGCACGTGCATGCAGGTGCACGCAGACACTGAATTATTTTAGAAGAATATCCAAAATATCCCCTACGCATGTATAATGTGCATATCAATGCGTGGGAGTGTGTGTGTATGTGTATGTGTGTGTGCGTACGCGCGCGCGCACGCGTGTGTGTGTGTACGTGTGTACGTGTGCGGGTGTGAGAATGCGTGCATGAGTGTGTGTTTCCATGCGTGTTTATATGTGGGTGCGTGCATGTGTGCATGCGTGTGCGTGTGCACGCATGCATATGTGTGCATGTGTATGTGTGAGCGTGCATGAGCTTGTGTATGTGTAAGCGTGCATGTATATGTGCGTGTGTGCGTGTATGTGTGTATTCGTGTTTGTGTCTGTTTCTATGTGTGTCTGTGTGTCTACGTATGTAGGTGCACCTGTAAAACAGGAGTGAGAGATGAAGGAAGAAAAGAGAACAGGAGTGACAGATGAAGCAAGAAATGAGAACAGGAGTGAGAGATGAAGGAAGAAATGAGAACAGGAGTGAGAGATGAAGAAGAAATGAGAACAGGAGTGAGAGATGAAGCAAGAAAAGAGAACAGGAGTGAGAGATGAAGCAAGAGAAGAGAACAGGAGTGAGAGATGAAGGAAGAAATGAGAACAGGAGTGAGAGATGAAGCAAGAAATGAGAACAGGAGTGAGAGATGAAGCAAGAGAAGAGAACAGGAGTGAGAGATGAAGGAAGAAATGAGAACAGGAGTGAGAGATGAAGGAAGAAATGAGAACAGGAGTGAGAGATGAAGCAAGAGAAGAGAACAGGAGTGAGAGATGAAGGAAGAAAAGAGAACAGGAGTGAGAGATGAAGCAAGAAAAGAGAACAGGAGTGAGAGATGAAGCAAGAAAAGAGAACAGGAGTGAGAGATGAAGCAAGAGATGAGAACAGGAGTGAGAGATGAAGCAAGAAAAGAGAACAGGAGTGAGAGATGAAGCAAGAAAAGAGAACAGGAGTGAGAGATGAAGCAAGAGATGAGAACAGGAGTGAGAGATGAAGCAAGAGACAGTGCCAGACAAACACACAGACCACCAAGCCAGCAACAGAACTGAACAGGGGCAGTAAACCCTTCCTCAAGTGGAAGAGTGCCTGCCCCTCTCTGATCTGCTCTCTCAGCCAACAGCAAAGTCTATGAGGTCACTTATTTCTCTCCAACTGTAGACACCCCGAAGTTGTGCCCACACTGTAACACCATCTCCCACAGGCAGACAGACAGATTCCCTTCTGCTGCAAGGCAAGGTAAGGCACGGCACGGCAAGGCACGGCAAGGCAAGGCAAATTCTTTTATTCGAGGATAATAGATAATAGATAGCTGCAGGCTGCTCGAGTCTTTAAAAGCAAAAACACTCTTCCCAGTTGGCTTATGACTGACATAGTGCAGGAGGTTGGGAAGATTTACCTCCTGTGTTGTAAACACTGAGAGCCTGTGACGTAGGTAGCTAGGTCCTTCAGGGCTGGAGGAGGGGTTTGGGCAAAGGGCCATGATGGTACTAACAAGAGGGGCCTGCTTCCCAGCTGCTGTCAGCACTGAGAGGGTTACAGGGGCAGATGGAAATTTATGTCGTTTAGTGATGTAGTTGGATTGTTTTCTCTTCAAGGTTTGTGTCTGGGCTGCCTTTTTTGTCATTGTTTTGCAAACTTTTCTTTGTGAATCTGTTAAACCTGACTTTTATTTTATTTAGTGTGTGTGTGTGTGTGTGCGTGCGTGTGTGTGTGTGTGTGCGTGCGTGCGCGCGCGCGTGTGTGTAAGACTCAGTTTCAAACTGTGTGCTTGTTCTGTAATATAAACAAAAAAAACTGCAGACATGACCACCACCATTGTCTTTCAAAGGAACTGATCATGAAGTTTTGATTGGCAGTGGTATTTACAATCTCAGGCTATATCACGTGAAACATCAGAAGAGAAGTAGGAAGATTAAACAACAAAGAGAGTCACTGTTGACATAATGAGAAGTAGGAAAAATTAAACAACAAAGAGAGTAACTGTTGACATATATCATGAGAAGTAGGAATAATTAAACAACAAAGAGAGTAACTGTTGACATATATCATGAGAAGTAGGAATAATTAAACAACAAAGAGAGTAGCTGTTGACATATATCATGAGAAGTAGGAATAATTAAACAACAAAGAGAGTAGCTGTTGACATATATCATGAGAAGTAGGAATAATTAAACAACAAAGAGAGTAACTGTTGACATATATCATGAGAAGTAGGAATAATTAAACAACAAAGAGAGTAACTGTTGACATATATCATGAGAAGTAGGAATAATTAACAACAAAGAGAGTAGCTGTTGACAGCCATAGCATAATAAAGCCCAGTCTTCAGAGAAAGCAGCAACCCGATGAACTTAGTACCGGCCATTGCGGTGTCCTCCCTTTCCTGCTGACAGCTTCAGGGCCGGTGAGGGAGGTGTCAAGCCGGACACCTCTCCCCTCTCCCCTCTCCCCTCTCTGATCCCCAGCAGACAGGGACAGGGGGGGGGGGGGAAGCAACAGAGACCTCAGCCTCTCCAGGGGGCAGAATATCGAGAGCATTGCCCATCTCCTCCCCCTCGCTGTTGTACCTTCCCTGACCCTAAAGAGAACAGCTTGGTGAACTGGGAGACTATACTGAAGGCAAGACACGCAAACGGTCACCCATCCACTTGGTAACCATGCTCAATGCTGCTTAACTTTATCTTGGGGTAGAGCAAGTGCTCTGTGCGTCTTTTAACTCTAATTTAACACATAAAATCCACATCATTTTTGTTACAAGTCTGTTGACAAAAACACCTTGCTTGGTGTCAAAGCAAAATAAAGAATACCTTGAATATTTGTTGCCATTTACACAGGCCATGTCATCACGTCCCTGGCAGCAATCAAAAAAAAAGAGCATGCACGTGAACAACTACACATGTAGGCTACACACATGCGCGTAAGCATGCACTAGCCTCAGACAATTTCTGCAAAAGATACGTTAAATGCCTGTTCCTTCCCCATTTTTTTGTTAATGACAAATTGAAACCTGGCTGGCACCTGTTGATTGCAATGATTTTGCAGGAAGGGGATGCTGTGTGTCCTGTGATGCCTGCTGGTTTCTCTCCTCTCCGCTTTCCGCCCACACCGGGAGGGAGGCTGCCTTGTGATTACCGGGCTTCGGCAGTTTTGGTGGTGTTGGCTTGTGTGCTCTTTGTTCTGAGAGTTTGTTTTTGTGTTGGCTTGTGTGCTCTTTGTTGTGATAGTTTTTCTGTATGGTCTGTTTTCTGGGATCCTTTTGTCATTTCACGTGATGTCACTGCTTTGTACGCCGCTAGCTTACAATGAACTGGGCCTCCCTTTCTTTGTCTCTCTCA
>CM060323.1:64634399-64644399 GCA_030674155.1 Stramonita haemastoma | reverse complement strand
CATCACTCTGACCACCAGGCAGTCCCGTCCCCCTATTAAGTAAACAGAGGAAAAACAGCAAACAAATAAACAAACTGAGAGCAAAACAAACACAACAACAACAACAGAAATCAATAAGAAAAACAGCAAGCAAATGAACAAACTGAGAGCAAAACAAACACAACAACAACAACAGAAATCAATAAGAAAAACAGCAAGCAAATGAACAAACTGAGAGCAAAACAAACACAACAACAACAACAGAAATCAATACTAACAAGAAAACTGCCTGAAACTATCCCTCAACCCTCCCCCCACCCCCACCCCCCACCCTAACCCCTAGCTGAAAACAAAAGAAAGAAAACGAAAAAACGCGGAGGCCAGGATGAAGAAAGGAGGAAACAAAGGTATAGAGGGAAAAGAAGGAGCACACTGGTGCCTTTCTCATCCAGCCTTCAGTCAAAACATGAGAATCAATCAATCATTCAGTTAGATAATCAACGAATGAAATGTCTAAACATTGGGGAAAATGGTTATAACACGAATAAACAAACATAAACGAAAGACAGACAGACAGACAGACAGACAGACAGACAGACAGACAGACAGACAGACAGACACACACACACACACACACACACACACACACACACACACACACACACACACACACACACACACACACACACACACACACACCGACAGATACAGACAGAGAATCTGCGGCACTTCTAATTCTTCCTGTACCCTTAAGTTTAGAAACTTCGTCACCACTACCCCCCCCCCCCCTAATCCCCTTACCTTCCACTCCACCCCCCCCCCTCCCCCTCTGGGACCCTGCAGTAGGGGCAGCCAAGGAAACCTGATCCAACTTGTACAGGAAAGCAGAGAGTCCCCTAGGGGCCCACAGCAGAGCTCAGGCCCCGCTACAGCACCTCACACCTCAGCCCAGGACAGGGAAAACCCCAGACACTCGCTCACATCCCACGGTCAGGAGGGAGCGTGGCCCCGGAACAGGAAGAAAGCATGCTCCTTCATTGTAACCTACTTACCAGCCAGCTTCCTGCCTGCCCTGTCCACCAGAGTTGAGGGCCCTGCCCTGGCTGGTTAGAGAAGTTTACGAGACCTTGTACGCGTGTCTCTCGCCAGATCGCGTTTGTCTGCTTCCGGCGGTGACGTCACTTCCTTCCCTTTGCCTTGAAAAGTTTGGTTAGGCTTTTTTTGGTTTCTTTTTTTATAGGGGAGCAGGGGATTTTAGGTGTTTTTCTTCTTTTTTTTTTAGTTTGGAGGGGGGAAGGGGAAGTTATCTCTATTCTCTGTGTGTGTGTGTGTGTGTGTGTGTGTGTGTGTGTGTGTGTGTGTGTGTGTGTGTGTGCGTGCGTGCGTGTGTGTACGTGTGTGTGTGTGTGGTGCGTGCGTGCGTGCGTGCGTGCGTGCGTGTATGTGTGTGTGTGTGTGTGTGTGTGTGTGTGTGTGTGTGTGTGTGTGTGTGTGTGTGTGTGTGTTGCCATCTTGTTTGTCATTCGAAGATTTCGTTTTTGGATGAAGGTTGTAGTTTTCCAGCCCCAAAGTGAATACAACATCCAGTATGAAGTTTAAAAATGTATTGAAATAATCTGTACAAAAGAGCAGAGAATGGAGGGGTGGCGCTTTTTCTCGCTCCAAGGTTCACAAATAGTGAGTTTTGTGCAGGTAACGGTGTGCTGTCTTTTAAGGTAGCAGCATTCCGACTTCGAGAAAGAAGTCTAATCACAACAACCAGTGAAGATACGCTTTTGACATTTTTTCATCCCTTCCAACCGGCATGTAGTGACCTACTCTTCGGAAGAACAGAGCAGGCTTTCAATGTGTGTGCAAAATGTTCTGCGTGTGTTCACTCACGGGGCCTCGGTTTATAGTCGCATCCGAAGGACTTTTGGGGGGAGTGGAGTCGGCACTGATGTTAGTTCCAGAGGATAAATCCTCTTGAACGAGATTCGAACCTGGGTCCTCGATCGCAACGCGAATCACTCTAACCACCAGGCTGTCCGGTCCCCCAGTAGGCTGCTATGGGAACACCGTTCTCTTTTTGAAGAGCGCAAAGCATCTCCAGAAGCAACAACATCAGCTTCTGCACCAAATACCACCTTTACAAATCCCTCGTGATATCTATCCTCCTATATGGCTGTGAATCATGGACTCTGACAGCAGAGTTAGAGAGGAGAATCCAAGCATTCGAGAACAAGTGCCACAGAAGACTCCTCAAAATATCATACAAAGAACACAAGACCAATAACTATGTGATAGAAGAAATCAAAAAGCGTGTGGGCCCCCAAGAGCCTTTGCTCTCCACCATAAAGAGGAGAAAGCTGATGTGGTTTGGTCACACCACAAGACACAACACCCTAGCAAAAACCATCCTGCAAGGAACAGTCGAGGGCAAGAGAAGAAGAGGCCGCCAAAAGAAATCATGGGTTGACAACATCAAAGACTGGACCGCCCAACCCCTGCAACACCTCCTACTAGCCACGCAGGATCGTGAAGCATGGAAAAAGATCTCTGTTGCGTCTTCTCTCATGTCCCCCCTACGTCCCTTGGGACATGGGACTGAGTGAGTGAGTGAGTGAAAGCATCTCCAAAGACAGCGCAGCCTTGGGGTAGTGGGCACTGAAGCGACAGACAGTATCCACAATGCTAACACACCATCCACAATGCTAACACAACATCCACAATGCTAACACAACATCCACAATGCTAACACAACATCCACAATGCTAACACAACATCCGCAATGCTAACACAACATCCGCAATGCTAACACAACATCCGCAATGTTGACACAACATCCACAATGTTGACACAACATCCGCAATGCTGACACAACATTCGTAATGCTGACACAACATCCGCAATGCTAACACAACATCCGCAATGCTAACACAACATCCGCAATGCTAACACAACATCCGCAATGCTAACACAACATCCGCAATGCTAACACAACATCCACAATGCTAACACAACATCCGCAATGCTAACACAACATCCACAATGCTAACACACTGTGTTGTGTTCTCCTTCACCAGTTTAGCCCTTACCGTGAATCATGTCACCATCGACTGTGTTTGGTATTGGCTATAAAGGAATAAAGAAAGGTAGGCACATGAAGGAGTGAACAGCAGTGAATGAATAAAGCAATGTTGAATGAATGAATAAGGCCAGGGAATGAATGAATGAATGAATAAGGCCAGGGAATGAATGAATGAATGAATAAGGCCAGGGAATGAATGAATGAATGGATATCGTGTGACTAAAAGAATGATAAACGCTGATATGAAATGACGTAAGGGTTTGGCATCGAATGAATAAATGAATGGATAAATGAATGAAGGGCATCAAATGAATGACTGAGTGAATGAATGAATGGCAACGAATGAATGAATGGTAATGGGTGAATCAATGAAGGAATGAACCGCATTCAATGATGAAATCAACAAATAGATTTCTAGACAACTTAAGAAAATGTCCACATCCCCAAAACATTAATTCAGCAATGAGAGAGGACGACTTCGACGAAGGTTAGGGGGGGGGGGGGGGGGTCAGAGGTATAACACCAGGAACTACAGCATCCACAACAGTTTCCCATTCAGAAACTGATCCTGCCCATAAATCCTGTCTCCATCAACTGTCACCCCCTGTACCCACAGCCACAATACCTCTGACAAAATACCACGCGTGTTTCCTTTTCTCCTTTGCACTGTACAAGAAGAAATCCCATCGTGGTCCACATGTTAGTGCTGGCGCTGGCAAAGTGGGGTGTTTTTACGAGGCTGTAACTATTCGTTCCTGCAGGGTCGGGGTACCGATATCAAATCATTGTAACGGCGCTTAAACCGCAATGACCCTTTCATTCATAAACACCTGGGTTCGTGGGAGAGATATGACCAGTTGTACACTTCCTCAATAGTCCTCTTTCACACCCCGTTTCTCTCTCTCTGCCCCAACAGTATGATTGAGGCATGGGTTAACACAGTTTCCCCGTCACTGAGTCGGCTTTTGGGGGTGGGGAGTTGGGAATGAATGCCACAGTCTATTCACCAGACAAAGGTAAACGGCTTTTTATTTTCAATAATCCCCCCTTCACGTACACAGTTGCCAAAAATCCGGTGCTGGAGGCAAGAATTTGTTCCGATTAGATTTTGACCCATGGCGGAAATTATGAGAGGTATCAAGTGTAGTCTTAAGCGCGATCGGAATAAAGGTTTGATGTTTGCTTAATTCATTTGAAACATAAAAAAAATCCCAATTTGTTGTCTGAAGGATTATTAGAAAGAATAAACATGATGTGAAGTCTGGGGTTTTAGACTCTTTAAAGGATTGAAGAAACAGCACATAATTATTATAATTAAGATCTATATAAAAATTATATGTTTTTTCCTGTTACAGTTGCATCACTGACTTACACACTATGACTTTATTTTTAGAACCTTTAGTATACTGATACCCTGGAAAACAAATTCCTTTTTCTGTCAGTAAACATGTTTTAAAACAGATACATATTTTGAATGATTAACAAAGAACTTTCTTCAAGACGGGATCAGGATAGCTCAGTGGTCAGAGCACTCGCTTTCCCCAAGTGAATGTTAAACGGCATTGGGCGTGGTTACCAAGTGGATGGGTGACCGTTTGTGCGATTTAGCTTAAGTATAGTCCCCCAGTTCACTCAGCTGTCAATGGGTACCTGCCTTCTTTAGGGTCAGGGAAGGTTAAGCAGCGAGGGTGAGGAGATGGGCGCCACCCTCAATATGCTGGCTCCTAGAGAAGCTGAGATCTCTGATGCCTCGCTCCCCTACGACCACACAGGTTATGGGACACCTTTACCTTTACCGCTACCTTTTTCTCTTCAAGATATGAGGCAGAAAAAATGCCTATGCCAAACTAGTCCTTTGACTAGAGTTTAACCATTTCGCTATCCCGTTTTTACAGAAAAAAGCTGCGAGCCTGCACTAAACACAACAGAATTGCAAAGAAAAAATTGATTGAGGGCTCTTCAGGCGTCATTTAAAAAAAAGGCTACACCCAATCCTATTTTCTATAGTCCTGCCGACTACACCGGGGCTGCCGCTTTGTTACCATTTAAATCTCTGATTAAAACAGCGCATGTGTATACAGACCAAAACAAGATTCAAACCAACTGCTATGTCGTTCCTGGTATCAAGGCTCCAGCCATCCACAGCAGACAACTCAGGAGGGTCATGGAGCTGCTCCCTGTCCGCTGAGGGCATACGGAGTTTTCTTTCTTTTTTTCTTTGCTTCTTTCTTTCTTTTCATCTATTTTTCTAAGTTTGTTCTTCAGTTGCTACTTCATTTTTGTAGTAGTGGCAGCAGCAGCAGCAGCAGCAGCAACAACAACAACAACAACAACAATAACAACAACAACATCAAATCAACGTCTTGCCAAATATCTGGACCAAAGCAGGGCAAGTCTCTGCTGCCACCATCAGAATCGATAATACAAGAGGCTCTGAACCACATCTCAGACTGGGACACACACACACACACACACACACACACACACACACACACACACACACACACACACACACACACACACACAGTATAAATTATATAGACTATAAACCGAGGTCCCATGTGCAAACTCACGCAGAACATCTTGCGCCTATGTTAAAAACCTGTTCCGCTTTTTGGAATAGTAGGCCATTGTGTGCCGGTGAGTAACGGATGACAAAATTTACAAACTGCATACACATGGCACTAGATGTAAAAAACATATAAAATGAAAGAATAAATAAACAAATAAACAAATAAACAAATAAACACACACACACACACACACACACACACACACACACACACACACACACACACACACACACACACACACCATACATCTTCACAAATATGTAGGCCTCCGTCAGTCGGTGTCGACTATGGAATTCGCGCCAAAAGACAGGTCATTTGTTCACAACACCAAAGCAATCCACTGCAGTCCACTTTAGGGCTGAAAGATTTCAATCTTAACTTTACTTGCAAAAACAATTGTCTTAAAATTCAGTTTTTTGAATACTTGCCGTGCTTGACTTTTTCCGAAAGAGGACGGGATAGAAAGAAGTTCCAGTAAACAAAAAAGCCCTTTACACCAAGAAATATCTTTGACAACATGATTCGTAGGGGTTTTGTGTTGTTGTTTGGTGTTTTGGGTTTTTTTAAGGAGACACACTCGACCTGTCTGTAATTAAGTACCAGGGGGGTAAACCTGACATGGGGTGCACTTTTTTATCAGGACAGGAGGGGGCAGGGAAAATCGAACATGTGACCCTCTGAACACACAACAAAACCCAGCGCCGGCTGCTAGAATCACTGATTCATCACTGACAGGTGCATTGCCTCCCCTCTCCCTCCTCTCCCCTCTTCCCCCCTCCCCCCCCCCCCCCCTGTCTTTTTAGGGGTCAGTTCAAATCTATTCCTGACTGCACAGGTGTCTAGGAATAGCTGCCACATGTGCTTCACAAAACTCTTTAACTTCGCCAAGCACGGAAACTGCCCCCCCCCCCCCCCATCTCTCTCTCTCTCTCTCTCTCTCTCCCCTCTCTCTCTCTCTCTCTCTCTCTCTCTCTCTCTCTCTCTCTCTCTCCTCTCTCTCTCTCTCTCTCTCTCTCTCTCTCTCTCTCTCTCTCTCTCTCTCTCTCTCTCTGCAGGTACGTGAGGTCTGATTTATTGAGGTAGTTACTGGTTAATTCATTTATCCGCATACCATTTACCTATGCATTTATTTGATTGTTGAATCAACAATTCAATTAAAACCATAATATATTATCATTTATCTACGCATTCATTTATTGTTCTATTATTCATCTTTTTTTCCATTGCAATATGTATAGTAAAAAAAATGTATTTTCGTCCTCTACTTCAGCTAAACTTAAACTGTTTATTAGGTTTGTAAGTGTCACTGCTTCTAGGCCAACTACATAGTCTAAATAATAATAAAAAGATAGCCACGCCTCCTCCCAACAAAATATCACTTAAGTGTCTGGTCCACAGTCACCACACACCATTTAACTTCTGATGCATACAGTGGCTTTCAGAACCTGTACAGCGGGAAGGAATGGTTCGGTGGAGCATGCTGAATTGAGCAGCCAAGCTGGTTGTAATCAGTTTCCCCTCAGTCACCACAGCCCTCATCGGCACAGCCCGCTTCTTTTCCTCAGGTCTTCACCCCAGTTCTCCTTGTCCCAAAACCTGCGTCCAAACTGAATGTTCCCTGTTCACTGAATGTTCACTGTTCAGTTTTTTGGTCTTCGTTTATCTCCTTCCTCAGCTAAAGCTCCCAGGTTCACCAATGGCGATATTTTTGTGTGTGGAACCTTTTTTTATGCTCCACACCATTTAGGCAGCCGCGTGCCGACTTCAGGGATGGTGTGTAAACACGACAGCTGTGTGCATGCATGTTTGAAATGTTGTCATCCGTTACCTAACCGGCACAAACTGGCATACTCTTTCAAAAGGCAGGGCGAGTTTTTAACGTGCGTACAAGATGCTCTGAGTATTTTCGCACTCAGGACCTCAGTTTATAGTCTCATCCGCAGGACTTTGATATTCAGTACGAATTTCTCGTCAAACTGGAAAGAAAAAGCAGGGCAGGGAACCGAACCCGAAACCGAACGGTTTGCTGGTTAGGCAGGTAAACGTCTTCACCGTCCTGTTACCTTCCTTCTGAGTTTTGTCTCAAACTGTAGAAATTGGATCACACTTTTCTTTACACTTTGGTCCAAAACTCATAACCCCCCCCCCCCCCCCCCCCCCCCCCCCCCCCCCCGCCTCTTTTTTAAAGGCCACCTCTTTCGCCTTGAATACTGGAGCAGATGATGAAAACAGTTCTTCAAAAAACCAAGCCAGAGATGCCAACCTGCTAAAGGACGCCTCACACGCTTCAGCTAAAGTCTTGACTTCTCCCTTAACTTCTTCAGAAGTCGTTGGGGCACTGCACTGAGCGGGTAAGGTAAAGGTAAAGGTGTCCCATAACTTGTGTGGTTGTAGGGGAGCGAGGCGTCACAGACCTCAGCTTCTCTAGGTAAAGGTAAAGGTGTCCCATAACCTATGTGGTTGTAGGGGAGCGAGGCGTCAGAGACCTCAGCTTCTATAGGGCCCAGCATGTTGAGGGTGGCGCCCATCTCCTCTCCCTCGCCGCTTAACACTTAAACAGTTGGATAGGTAACCGTTTGCGCGCTGTGGCTTCAGTATAGTCCCCAAGTTCACCCAGCTGTAAATGGATACCTGCCCTCTTTAGGGTCAGGGAAGAAAAAGCATCGAGGGAGAGGAGATGGGCGCCGCCCTCAACATGCTGGCCCCTAGAGAAGTGAGGTCTCTGACCCACCGCCCTCCCACGACCACAGATTATGGGACACCTTTACCTTTATGAGAAAAAAAAATTCAGGAGAAAATAATACCCGCTCTTTATTTACCAGATGCTACTGCTGAGATTGGAACCCACAACTTCACAGGAGAGCAGGGATGGATGGAAGTCAAAGGGTCTATCCACTTGGCCACAGTGTCACGTTGAAGGGTCAGTGTGAAACGGTTCCGGCACAGGTGGTAGCAGGCTAGGAAGATTGCCAGTGACAGGGAGCTCTAAAAATATGGCACCT
Organism: Stramonita haemastoma; assembly: GCA_030674155.1. Classification (NCBI taxonomy): domain Eukaryota; kingdom Metazoa; phylum Mollusca; class Gastropoda; order Neogastropoda; family Muricidae; genus Stramonita; species Stramonita haemastoma. Next base: position 64,635,775 of record CM060323.1, on the reverse strand, counting down.
TTGTCTGTCTCCCGCAACCCCCTGAATAATAAATCACTTTTTAGAAAGCGGTTTGACCTCTGTGTGTGTGTGTGTGTGTGTGTGTGTGTGTGTGTGTGTGTGTGTGTGTGTGTGTGTGTGTGTGTGTGTGTGCGTGCGTGCGCGCCGACGCTCACCTGGTGTTTTATGAATTGTTTTAAGGTTTAGAAGTTTACAAGGACAATTTGTAAGACCTGACGTGACCTTCAATCTTCATACTTGCGTAGTAAAGGTCGTTCATTTATTCATCCACTCATTCATTTATTCGTTCATTAATTTATTCATGCATTCTCACTCTGTGTCTCTGTATGTATGTATGTCTTTCTGTTTCTCTGTCTCTCTCTCTTCCCCCTCTCTGTTTGTCTGTCTCTCTGTGATTGGTTTAATCATAAGAAAATGAAAATAAGTATGCATTCACGCTATAAACGTAAAGAATGATTTTGACATCATCATCATCATCATCATCATCATCATCATCATCATCATCATCATCATCATCATCATCATCATCATCATTATCATCATCATCATCATTGTCGTCGTCGTCGTCGTCGTCGTCGTCGTCGTCAGTATCAGCAGCAGTATCATCAGCAGCAGCATCAGCATCACAATCAGCAGTTGCAGCAGCAGTAGAAGCAGCAGAAGCAGCAGCAGCAGCAGCAGCAGCAGCAGCAGTAGTAGTAGTAGTAGTAGTAGTAGTAGTAGTAGCAGCAGCAGCAGCAGCAGCAGCAGCAGCAGCAGTAGAAGCATTTGCAGCTCCTTGACAAAGGTGCTTGTTAGCAGCAGGCGTTAGTGGACACTGATGTGCAAGTGATGTGTCCTCAGCCTTTTGCAGCGACAGCGCCAGGTAAAGGCCTGTCCAATCTGTGATGTTCTGCATCTTCCTTCATCGGTCTGCCCCTGCCTCTGCCTCCTTCAAGCATCCTCAATAGAATAATCTTGGTAAGAGAGGTGTGACGTGACGTGACGTGACGTGACGTGACCAGGCCAGCTTCCTCCTCTTTACAACAGCAAGACGAGGTGTCTGTGTCCCAGCTTTCATGGCTGTCACCTCTTGCCACACTGACTCCTTGTTCTGCAGACCCACCAGCAAATGTGTAGAAGACCTGAATCTCCAAGGTTCGGGTGATCTTTTCCAGTTCTGCAGTGAAGGTCTAGCTTTCACACCTGTGCAGAAGTGTGGAATTGTGTTGGGAAGCTGATTTTTTTTGTTTATTTAGATTCTGTTCAATTTTGCTATGACCAAGGTTGCAAGGGCTGAGGGCCAGTGTGATCTGTACTTCAGCTGAAGACTGGCCATCTGTGGTCAGTGTGGAGCCACGATAACTGAAGGAGTCTGCTTCTTCAATCTGTTGACC
>CM060323.1:64576899-64629399 GCA_030674155.1 Stramonita haemastoma | reverse complement strand
TTGTCTATTGCACCAGTCCCTGATCGGGGGATGGGAGGTCCAGAGGTAACACACCTGCCTGCAAACTGAGAGGTGTAGGTTTCATCCCCGTTTGAGCCCAAACTTTTCCACCTTTCACTACACCTTCACTGATGGTCTGGGTAATAGTCTTTCGGGTGACATTATGAACCAAGGTACCTTGTGCAACACGCTTTTAGTGCACGGAAAACAATAACAACAACAACAGCAACAACAACAAAACCATGGCAGCAAGATAATTGTCTCTGGTTCAATTCTTAAGGAAAAAATCACTCGGATATGAAAACAAATAGGTTTGCAGACAGGAAAAAAAATTACGAAAAAAAAACCATATAATACGTGATGATGCTCTTTTGGCAATGAGATTTCCCCACAGAAAACAGCCGGGATGTTCCCCCTAAAATACTGACTGAGGGCTGTGCTGAAGCCAAGGCAAACGATCCCTCACTCCATCCATCCCACAGTGGAGGCAACCACGCCCACAGCTGCTAAACGGTAGAACTGGAGATCAGAGCAGTGCTGAGCACCACCACCCACTCCGTCCCCACCTTGCTGATGAAGACCTCCTGGTCACCCCCTGATCCCCTGATGAGAGGGGAGGGCAGGGGAGGCCAGGACCACTGTGCTGATGAAGACCTCCTGGTCACCCCCTGATCCCCTGATGAGAGGGGAGGGCAGGGGAGGCCAGGACCACTGTGCTGATGAAGACCTCCTGGTCACCCCCTGATCCCCTGATGAGAGGGGAGGGCAGGGGAGGCCAGGACCACTGTGCTGATGAAGACCTCCTGGTCACCCCCTGATCCCCTGATGAGAGGGGAGGGCAGGGGAGGCCAGGACCACTGTGCTGATGAAGACCTCCTGGTCACCCCCTGATCCCCTGATGAGAGGGGAGGGCAGGGGAGGCCAGGACCACTGTGCTGATGAAGACCTCCTGGTCACCCCCTGATCCCCTGATGAGAGGGGAGGGCAGGGGAGGCCAGGACCACTGTGCTGATGAAGACCTCCTGGTCACCCCCTGATCCCCTGATGAGAGGGGCAGGGCAGGGGAGGCCAGGACCACTGTGCTGAGAAGACCATACTGGTCAACCCCCTGATCCCTAGAAGAAGCCCCAGACAATGTTTAGGGCACCTAGCCCTAAAGAAAAACCCCGGAGACAATGAATAGGCCACGCCCTAAAGAACCCCCCCCCCAGACAATGATTAGGCCACGCCCTAAAGAAAACCCCCCAGACAATGATTAGGCCACGCCCTAAAGAAACCCCCCCCCCCCCCCCAGACAATGAATAGGCCACGCCCTAAAGCCGTCTTCTCTCCCGAGGGACCTAGGCTTCATAACGGATGGTCGGCAGATGAAGAGATACGATCTGGGCCCACGTTGAAGATGACTTCTTTTCTTTTCGTACTTTTGCAGTTCTTTAAGTACTATATAGATTGGGAAACATATACAGTTGCAGACAGGGGAAAACCATAATGGGTGGCACTGCTCTTATAGCGATGCACTTTCTGCAGAGAGAGCAGCCCGATTTCACGTAGAGAAGTCTGTCGTGACTGAAAGTGGTATGCAATACAATACAATACAATACAATACAATACAATACAATACAATACAATACAATACAATACAATGCAATATATATATATATTGCATTGTATTGTATTGTACACATATCTACATACAGATATATGATAAAATTGCTACTAGTGTTATTGTCATTGTGCATCTATTTGTTGCTGTTGGGCGTTTCCCTGCTTAAATAGACATATGTCAGTGCGACTATGAAAACAAGATAATTACAGACAGAGAGAGAAGAGAGAGAGAGAGAGAGAGAGAGAGAGAGAGAGAGAGAGAGAGAGAGAGAGAGAGAGAGAGACGCACACACACACACACACAGGTACACATAAACAGGGAAAGAGAGACACACAGAGAGACAAAATGAGACAAAAAGAGAGACATAGATAAACTGTCAGGCACACAGAGAGACACACAGATACACAGAAACAGTGACAGAGAGACAGGCAGAGAGACAAACTGCGACAAAGAGAGAGCCACAGACAGGCAGATAGAAAGACAGAGAGACATACAGACAGACAGATGGACAGACAGATACAGAGTTCTCTTTTCCACGAGCCCCCCAATAAATGAGAAACAAGAATCGTGAGATCAAAGAAAAACTTCAACATCAGCAAGAATCTGATAATGCAACAATTTACTGAGGTTTTGTTTCCTTTTGAGAGAGAGAGAGTGTGTGTGTATGTGTGTGTGTTTGTGTGTGTATATGCGTGCGTGTGTGAGTGCGTGGGCGCCAGTGTGTGTATGTGCGTTGGCGCGCAAACGTGTGTGTGTGCACATGCGCGAGCGCGCACGTTTGTTGACGTAAGTGAATGTGTATATTTGTTTGTTTTGTGGTCAATTTTCACGTAAGAAGATAGAGGAACAATAGTGTAAACTGCCCACTGACGACGAAAATCTCAGAGCTCGGCTTCATGGCAATTAACTTGGGTTTCTCCTCCCTCTCCACTCCTCATGTCAGCCTTTCCACAGTTTTTCAGACACGGGAACCTCTTCCCAGTTCTGTGACAGAAAAACGTCACATCCTTTTTCCTTCCTTGCTTGCCGGTTAAGTCATTCGAAGGCTGCAGTTTACCTGCATGAGTCACTGGCTCATCAAGAAAGGAATAATTGTTTGCCCTTGTTTAGATCAGCGGCATCAGTTGCTAACAGGCGTTGAGGTCTGATGTCTTTCTTGTTGTGGGCGAATTTCAGCTATACTGTGTAATTTCGCTTGCGTGCGTGTGTGCATGTGTGTGCGTGTGTATGTGTGCGTGCGTGTGTGAGTGTGTGTATGTGTCTGCTAGTGTGTGTGTAGGGGGGGGGGTGCGTGAGCGCGTGCATGTGTAAGGGGGGGCCTCCTGGGGCCAGCATATTGAGGGCGACACCAATCTCCTCTCCCTCACTGCTTTACCTTCCCTGACCCTAAAGAGGGCAGGTACCCATTTACAGCTGTGTGAACTGGGGAACTGTACTGAAGCCAAGGTGCGCAAACGGTCACCCATCCGGTTGGTAACCACGCTCAGGGATGCTTAACCTTAGCTTGGGAACGCGAGTGCTCTGACCCCTGAGCTGTCCTGTCCCCACATCAAGGGAAGCTACAGGCACCTCAGGCAGCACGGGGATCAGACCTGGGCATTGTGGTTTTGGAAGGTAGGTAACCATGCAGCATTTTCCTCAATGACCCAGTAGTGTCCCCTGCATTCAGCCATATTGTATTGTGTTGTATAAGGAAAACTTTGTCAACTTACCTCCAGGTTAGCTAACTGCCAGATTAAAGTTCTATTAATCCATTACATATTCAGAACTGGCAAGTTTGTATTGATGCTTCAACAGGTGTCTGAAATACACGCCCAACATTTTTAAACGCATGCACAAGCACCCGCACACACACATACACTACCTTATTCATTCACTCACAAACCATATAAACAACATACACAACATGCTATCAAAAATGCAAACATACGCAAAACTGAAGTTCAAATCTGGTTATTGCTCTAACCTGTTCTGCTAAACTCGAAACCTCAGCAACAAAACAAACATGGAGAACAAACACTGAACTACAACCTCAACAAAAAAAGATACAAAGAAGTTTCACTTCGACAGTTAAAAAAAAAAAGGGACAAAGGCTTTTTTTTTAAAATTCAGTAGACAGAATCCCTTCTAGGCCCTCACAGGGTCAAGCTCCGGGGTCCCTAAGGGCCTGCCTCTCTCCTCAAGCTGCCAAGGTCAGGGGCGTTCTCCGGTACGTGTGTCAGACAAAGGGACAGAGGAGGAGAGGGGCTTTGCTGGCCGCACAGCCAAAAGCGCAAAGCAGTCAGCCCCCAGCCTGAGGACCATTGGGCTCTTGTCAATAGCGGGGGAGGACCGGCCCACAAAAGAGAGAGAGAGAGAGAGAGAGAGAGAGAGAGAGAGAGAGAGAGAGAGAGAGAGAGAGAGAGAGAGAGAGAGAGCAGGCAAACACACACACACACACACACACACACCTTGAAAAAAACGAGCTTTTTTGTCATTACACTAAATGCATCATGTAGTTTCTGTGTTTACAAAAGAAATTCATGTGTTACTCCCCCTTGTCAATACGTATAGGCCCCATTGGGCAATGACAATAAACTGCTCAAAGCATTATAATCCCCCCAACACACACACACACAAACCCCTCATCACCCCCCTTCACCCCGCCCCCAACACACACCTACCCCTCACCCCCACATCCACCCACCTGTACCCATTCCTCCCCCACCCTCCCATCCTTGTGAACAAGATTGGATTCCAGACCGAAACCTCAAACGATGTCTTGCAGGAGACACCCCTACCTGTCTAGTCCACCCGAGTCTCTCTCTCTCTCTCTCTCTCTCTCTCTCTCTCTCTCTCTCTCTCTCTCTCTCTCTCTCCTGTCCTCAACTTCACACTCAGGTATATGGATCAGGATTCGATCCCAACACGGGACGAGAGAAGGGGACACCTGATCCAGCACCAGAAGTGTTGTAGCCAGCCTCAGCCTGTCCCGGCCTACACAGCTTTAGCGGCAGCGCTACCACCCGACACCCCTGCTGACGGATTGAGTTCTCCTTAATAAGCCGGGGTGGGTTAGGCGAGGAGTTAGGTGGACGCCAGCCAGCGAGCTAGCTGAGCTTAGAAGGGTGGAGTCAGGCAGGAGGGGTCAGGTTTTATAGCATTCTCCTTCTCCTTCTCCTTCTCCTCCTTCTTCTTTTTGGGGGGCTTAAGTAGGGCCTGGTTTGAGGCAGAGAGACAGTAGTGTGTGTTTATTGTGGCTGACCTGTTGTCTTTGCCATCAATTTTGTTCTTCAGCTTTTTTCTGGGCAAGTTTTTTTTGTGTTGTTGTTTTGCAGGGGTTTTTTTGGTTTTGTTTCGGTTTGTTTTGGTATGGTTTACTTGTCATTGTTGTGTTTGCTTCAAGTTTTAGGACTACCCACAGAAAATCCAATACTTTAGTTTCTTCTTCTTCTGTGTTTTGGGGCGGGATAGCTAAGTGGACTGAGTGCTCGCTTTCCCCAAGTCAAGTTAAGCAGCGTCAAGCGTGGTTACCAGTTGGATGGGTGACCGTTTGCGCGCCTTGGCTTTAGTACAGTCCCCCCAGTTCACCCAGCTGTAAATGGGTACCTACCCTCTTTAGGGTCAGGGAAGATAAAGCATCGAGGGAGAGGAGATGGGCGCTGCCCTCAATATGCTGGCTCCTAGAGAAGCTCATTTCTCTGATGCCTTGCTCCCCTACGATCGCCTAGGTTATGGGACACCTTTATCTTTACCTTTTTTTCTTACCACTCCGTTCCCTGGCTATGCTAGATTTTTTTGTCCGGTCTGGATAGTTAAGTTTGCAGTCTGTGAAGTATCCATTCAACAGACCTTTTGCCCTTGGAGTTAACAGGAATGAATTAAATTCCAGGGGGGGGGGGGGGTAGCCTAGTGGTTAGAGTCTTGCACTTGAGATCTGACAGCCCAGGCTCCAGCCACCACGGAGGGAGGCGCCCGTTCAAGGGGACTTTCCCCTGGAGTTCACATCAGCACCAATTCTACTCCCCCAAAATCCATCCCATTAGACTGTAAATCCATGTCCAATGTGCACAATCTTACCACTGGTGAACCTCGGGGCTCTAGCCGAGGAACAACAGCAAATCCATTCCCCTGAAAGTCCTTCGAACGAGACTATAATGCAAAGTCCCCTGTGCACAGACGCATGTAGCACATCTTGTACACATTGTCCAATGTATGTCCATTGTTCGAAGAAAAGTAAGGCCAGCTAGGGCCGGTGAGCAGAATGACACACCTCTCTAATGTGCACCCTGTGACTGGACGATAGAGGGGGAGGGGGAGGGGCATCAGGCTTGTCTTACCCCCCAGGCCAGCACCCCACACTGCCGGCACAACTCTTGCCAGTGGCCCTCAGACTTCTGGAGGAGCAGAGGAAGAGGGGTCATCAAGTTCACAGCGGAAAAGGAAACCTGACCATGAATATTTTAAAAACACTAAAGCTGGTGTGTTTCTTTTCTTTTTTTATTTTTATAATCATCCGTTTTTGCTGGCACGCATTGGCCTACTCTTCCAAAGGGCAGAATGGGTTCACGTGTGTGTAAGGTATTCTGCATGGGTTTGAGGTGAAGTCCAGGGGAATCCGCTCACATCACGAGCATAACGCTCTCCGGCACAAACCCCAAATCCCAGCAGAAACAACGAACACCAGACCATGAATCAAGTATCTATGTTGTGGCAGTAGCACATTTAACAAACACCAGAACATAAATGAGGTATGTATGTTGCGGCAGTATGACATTTAACAAACACCAGACCATAAATCAAGTATGAATGTTGTGGCAGTATCACATTGAACAAACACCAGACCATAAATCAAGTATTATGTTGCGGCAGTATCACATTTAACAACACCAGAACATAAATCAAGTATTTATGTTGTGGCAGTATCACATTTAACAACACCAGAACATAAATCAAGTATTTATGTTGTGGCAGTATCACATCTTCCCACAACTAGTAAAACAAATCCCAGTCTTTTCAGGAATGTGTTTCTTGTTTCCAGTCATTATGTCCTGAAGTCATGCATTGCGCGGTGTTCATTGCCAGTGTGCAGGAACACATCAGCCCAGCTTGCCCTCCACACACAGACAGACAGACAGACAGACAGACAGGGCCACGCCTAAGGCAGCAGCAGAGACCTGCTGGTTTTTAAACACAGGTGTCTTCACTGAGTGACCTCTGACCTGCTTTTCTTTGAGGAGGTTGAAGAGTCAAGTCTCCCTCATGGATGACATACAGGGATCTGTTTGATCCTCCCCCAAAAAAAACCCACAACTAAACCTTTTATAGATCTGCCAGTGTATTTATGTCCTTTGTGTATCTACACGTATACAGACAATTCAAAGTAGGCATTCGAAAACTATCATCTATGTTGTCATCTAGACATCACGAATTCTTCTTCTACGTTGAACGCTCAGACAGAAACTATTGTTGTCTGTCCTATGAGTGAAAATGTGTTGCACTGCCGTTAAGCACCTAACAAGTCAGACCCAGCACATCCGACTTCAGCATGGGAGATAATTTTTTTAAGTCTTTCTGGAAAGAAGGTAAGAGAATGGATCAAGAAAGCAAAATAAAGATAAGAAGAAAATGACAGGAAGAAAAGGAACAAGGCAGAAACAAAGAGAGGGAGATAAAAGAGGGGATTTTAGCACAGAATGTTCACATGGTGGGGAGGCTGTTTCTGCTGACAGGCTCCTGGCATCCCAAGGGGAATAACGGGTTCAAAGAGAGTGACCAGGCAGACTGACAGTGGCATACATGCTGTTTTACTGACTGATGGCAAAAAGAAAAACCCGAACAACAACCATATCCCACAAACTATTACATTTGTTTCTGCTGTGTGTAAAGGGTTTTTGTTTCTGTATCAAATTTTCCTTCAAACTCCAGTCTATCTTTTACCTCTTATGTTCCTAAAATCCGTTTTTAGCTCCGTTTCCCTAGCCCCCACACCCGAAAGAAAAACTGGGAGCTAGTATATCACAAGGACTGGCTCACTTTCTGCCGGCGCACCAACATCTGTGCACTCCCTCACCCTGAAAGCCTCAGCTAGCCAGCCACCCAGTGGAGTCAGACTAAGGCTAGCTAGTGTACTACGACACCCTCTGCCCCCCCCCCCCCCCCCCCTCCTCTCTCCGCACTGGCAACCCGGGGTGTGCTTTCTCCCACCTGTGTTGGGCCCCTCGCGTCAACAACGAAGACACCGAAAAACTCACGTTCTTGATTTTTTTGACAGTTCTCTCCCTTTTGTTCGGCGGCCATTTGCATTGCACATTCCGACAGGGGAGAGTTGTAACGTGAGACAGGGAGGATGACGCTGAGGAGAGAGAGAGAGAGAGAGAGAGAGAGAGAGAGGCTCAGGCTGTAAAATAAGGGGGACGGGTTTCTTTTTGTTCCCCTGTAGTAACAGTTGCCGCCACGTGTTTGTTGGCTGAGCTGCTAAATCCCGCCCTGCGTGACCACGCACCTCCAGCCTGACTTTGGCCAGCCCCCAGGCAGGATCGCGAGGGCCTCACTGCACAGCATTCCCTCTGTGTCTTTCTTCTAGAGGAGGGGGGAGACTCTTCTTGCTGATCTGAGCGTGAGGTAGACAGGTCGGTGGGTAGGGGGGTAGGGGGTAGGTGGGCATAGCACGGGTGTTTAAGTTCACTTCCAAGAATGTCAACCACTCGCACTTGATGGCCGGCTTCTAGTTTTTCACTTGTGTGAACGCCGTACCCCAGATGTTTGTTTTCTTGTGAGCGTGATTATGTTTTTGAAGTATGTTATTTCATCTTTTGATTTCTTTTTTTTTTTCTTGACTGTCTTTAAATTTGACCCATGCTCTTTTTCTTGCGCTTTGTGATCCTTAAATGCGTTTTAAGAATAACTGTCTCCGGAGTGGTTCTTGCGTCTCACAGTACCATTATGATTTATTTAAAACAATGACGGACGCTAAAAAAAAAAAGACGGACGCTACGATCGAGTGGTTAAAGTCATTGACTTCAATCCCATAGATCCATGAAGTTGTGAGTTTGAATCTTAGCGGCGTCTGATGCATTCAGGGATTTTTACGACCTCCCAGGTCAACTTCAAGTGCAGACTTGCCAGTGCCTTAAGTCCCTTCGTGTATTCACAAATGCAAATGATCAAAACGTGCATGTTAAAGATCGCGTAATTCATGTGAGCATTCATCCTCTGAAGTGGGAGTGTGGCTGCCTATATAGTGAGGTACTTAAAAACAGTCAGTGTGGCTGCCTATATAGTGAGGTACTTAAAAACAGTCAGTGTGGCTGCCTATATAGTGAGGTACTTAAAAACAGTCAGTGTGGCTGCTATATAGTGAGGTACTTAAAAACAGTCAGTGTGGCTGCCTATATAGTGAGGTACTTAAAAACAGTCAGTGTGGCTGCCTATATAGTGAGTACTTAAAACAGTCAGTGTGGCTGCCTATAGTGAGGTACTTAAAAACAGTCAGTGTGGCTGCCTATATAGTGAGGTACTTAAAAACAGTCATACTCGCAGCTTTCTCATTCAGCGTGCAATTTCAATCTCACAGTGAGTCAGAGTGCACATTCTGCATGACCCCCAGAGTGTTAAGCTAGGGAACGCACAACAACAACATATGAGAATTTGGTTGGTTTCGGAAACACAAACATACGCAGCACACATTCTGGAAGTCAGAATGCAGCTACCTTCATGCTGGGCACAAATGGTCGCATACGCAAAATCTTACTATTGGTAAACCTCGTAGCTCTAGCAGAGTAACGAGAATAACCAGCAAAACCACCACAAAACCCATAACTATATTCCATCCACAAAGCAATGGGTTGAAATCTTTTAAAACTAAAACATGCTCAGCTCTTTTGGTTTATTGTTCACCTTACAGTTACAGTGTGGACGGGACAGCTCAGTGGGCAGAGCACTCGCTTTCCCTCAGCCACGGTGAAGCAGCATGGAGCGTGGTCACCAAGTGGATGGGTGACCGTTTGTGCGCCTTGGCTTCAGTACAGTTCCCCAGTTCACCCAGCTGTCAGTGGGTACCTGCCCTCTTTAGGGTCAGGGAAGGTAAAGCAGCAAGGAGAGAAGATGGATGCCGCCCACAATATGCAGGCTCCTAGAAAAGCTGAGGTCTCTGATGCCTCACTCCCCTACGACCACATACATTATGAAACACCTTTACCTTTTTTTTATTTTTTACCATGTTATAGTTACAGTCTACCGTTTTCTGAGGGCCATGCTATTGTATTATGCCTCTGTGCTGTATCCATCATTCCAGAAAGTCCTCCATCAAAGAGGATAGTCTGCCATGCTTCATTCTCTCTCTCTCTCTCTCTCTCTCTGCTCTCTCTCTCTCTCTCTCTCTCTCTCTCTCTCTCTCTCTCTCTCTCTCTCTCTCTCTCTCTCTCTCTCCCTCTCCTCTCTCTCTCTCTCTCTCTCTCTCTCTCTCATCTCTCTCTCTCTCTCTCTCTCTCTTCTGAAAAGGGCGGGGACTGGATGTAAAAAAGCACACGAGTGCTTATCTATTATCCTCGAATAAAAGACTTTGCCTTGCCTTGCCTTGCCTTGCCTTGCCTTGCCTTGTCTCTCTCTCTCTTCTCTCTCTCTCTCTCTCTCTCTCTCTCTCTCTCTCTCTCTCTCTCTCTCTCTCTCTCTCTCTCTCCTCTCTCTCTCTCGCTCACACATACACACACTTACACACACAACACACACACACACACACACACACACACACACACACACACACACACACACACACACCAAGTGCCCTTGACAGGTACAAAAGCACTTGGGTAGGCCAAGGGTGTAAACAGGAATGTCCTATTCAAAATATTGTTTTCTTTGTCCTGACTTCCGTTGATTTTTGTTTTATGCTTTTTGACCCTTTTGACATTCTTTCTTTTGTCATGTTCTGCACCTGTTTTCCTACATTCGCACGCATATTGCGTCTCTCACAACACGCCCATAATAACCCCATTATGAAGTCTGAAGACTGTATTTCCTTGCCTACCCCTTTCAATAACAGCTTTTCCCTGTAACAAACACCCGTGTTGAGGATATCGAAACTGATTACCACACGCCTCCCACGCAGTTTATTGCAAAGTCCTTAAAGACCTGCCACAGCTTGGGTTGCAACATCAGGAATGAACAGCAGACGATCCTCAAGCGACAAGATCAGAGTGGAAGAAGGCCAAGGGAGGGAAGACAACACACCCACCCCTGCAGGACAGGCAGAGAAAAATAAATAAGAAAACCATAACCAGAGAGAAGATAATTTTTTTTTATCAAGATGACTCATTTTTTTTCTGGATAATCAGAGTTGAATGACCTGAAAACAATAGGGGTATCCTCGAAAGTCGAGAGGTTTCAGTTCAGGACAAAAAGAAAAGAGTAATCATTGTCAATAAGAAAAACAGAATCGTGGAAGAGAGAGATCTACGGTGGAAAATTAAACAGAGACGTATGTAGGCAAGCACACAAGTACCTGCACAAGTGTACGTGCACACGTGCACACACACACACACACACACACACACACACACACACACACACACACCACACACACACACACACACACACACACACACACACACACACAGTGAGATGCTAAAGTGAGGGGGTATTGTCTGCAGAGGGGAGTGTTCAGGTGACCAGATAGGGCAATCCCCTTGTTTACCTGCTAATAAGTTTGGGATTTTCTAGATATCAACAACACCAGGATCCACATTTCCTCGCCCACCAGAATTTTCACCTTGACAAAATCTCTCTGTCTGTCTGTCTGTCTGTCTGTCTGTCTGTCTGTCTGTCTGTCTTCTCTCTCTCTCTCTCTCTCTCTCTCTCTCTCTCTCTCTCTCTCTCTCTCTCTCTCTCTCTCTCTCTCTCTCTCTCTCTCAAACATTTGAATGAAGACAAACAAACAAGAAAACTTGTTTTTCACAAAGTAAATAAAAATAAAGAAACCATTTCAGCAAAAACTTTATTACAGAAAACGGCAACTAGCACAACCATAGTTTGGAAGACAATACCATTACGTAAAAAAACAACCTAAACAAACAATCACGACCCTCAACAGCACAACACTTTCCCGAAAGTGTTCTATATTCACGTTTTATCACGTATTGCCAAAGTAAATCATTCTGTTTTTCTAACTGAAGATCATAGCAAGTGTAGTGCCAGCATTCCTTGGTATCATTTCAGACAAATGAATCGTTCCATATCCCACTTCTGGTTGTACTTTAAGTTGGAAAGCTCACAAATCACCTGAAGAATTAAATATCATCAGCGCTGGCTATATAACCGTTTTTTAAAGTTGAACTTGCTCTTTCATAGACTGTTGACTTTCTTAATGATATTTATGTTTTAGCTATTGAAACTAACACTTTTCTACTTGCTTTTAAAACAAAAGTAATTCTACTCCAAAAAAGCAAAAAAAAAATATCATGTCCAAACTATTTCAGTTTTGAATCAATATTTTTTATTTCCTGAAAACCCAAATGAAACATACATAGACATCTAGTTTCATGGAGAAAAAAAGATTTTTTTATCCATTCCAGTCAGGCCTCAAACCTAACCATCTTGTCAAACAGCCTCATCAAGAATGTGACTCCTGGCTCTCAGCATTAAATCAATCTAAAACTGCAGGTGTTTTTTTTTTCGTAAATTCAGACAGGCCACTGATGGGATCACTCTATCCTCATGAAAAAAGCCTTTCACTTTATTCAAATAGCATCTGATAAATACAAGTCTTTCCTTTTTACTCACTAAAATGAAAACGGTGTGCACTGTATGATGGGGAAAACACCACATCAGGGTTGGTTTTTTTTAATGGAGTACCTCAGGTACCGTCTTAAGCCCCCTTCTCTGTTGCATCGACATCAAAGATCCACTATGAAAACCAGAAATCACAGCTGACTTATTCACGAACGATTCGTTGATCCAAATGACAGGAAATTGGGTACAACTGAAACGTGTATACAGACAAGTATTACCCAAATGACAGATTGATATAACTTAAACTTTTTGATAACATATCCTGCCAAATCAAATGGACAGTCATAGCAACCCACTATTATCTTTGATTAATTAAGAGAGAAGAAGCCACAGGAAGGAACGACAGCAAAACCAGGCCCTCAAACTGGCGTCCAGTTTTCTCTGAAGCAACCCGTGTTCACGCTAGGTTGTTGTGTTTTTTTCATTTCGGGGGATCCCCTTCTACCGGCACACTGTGGCCTGCTCTTCACAAAGGGAAAACCCATCAAAAAACTCCAGTCAAGTCAAAGTAATGACCCTTGCTCTGAAGTACCTAAAATGCTGTCATTGAAAAAAATCATCTGACTAGAAAAGTAAACACACACACACACACACACACACACACACACACACACACACACACACACACACACACACACACACACACACACACACACACACAACTATTTGATACGTCATTTTCATATTATTAAGGGTTTTCTTTTCTGTTCTTTATTGTTTTACGGGCTGTTGATTTTATTTTTTTGTTTCTTGGTTAGCCCTCTGAAGTTCACCGATGGGGAAATTTTGCGTATGCGACGGTTTTGACACAGCGTTAATTAAGGTAGCCAGCCGCATTCCCACTTCGAGGATGCTGAGAGATTTGATGCACTTGCTGTCCCCGCACCATCAAAAATGTTGCTTAAATGTTTGCTTCTTTCTCTGTGTGTGTGTGAGAGAGAAGCCACTGTTTGCTCTCTAAGTTCTTTTCAGTCATTGCATTCCTTTTATTCTGCACATTTGGCTTGTTGTTATTGTCTTAAGCTGTTTGGGGGGTATCTAACCAGATTATCCCCCCCCCCCTTTTTTTTTTACAAGTTGACACTGTTTTTGTGACAGAACTGTACTGCTATAAATCTATAATTCCCAACAATGCTGCTGCTTCTTAAAAATGTTTTGTTTAGATCGGACTATTTTTTGACGGAAAAAAGAACGACACTGTTGCCCTTTTTATTTTAAAAACATTTATTGCGTTTACATACAAGCTGAAATACGTCAGGAATATATGTGGGTGGGTAGGGAGTGTGTGTGTGTGTATGTGTTTGTATGCGCGCGCGCACGCGCGCGTGTACAACCCGTTCTCGAGGAAAACACACACACGTGAAGTGCACAACTATCTTGAGGTCATGCTGCAGACGCGTTAGGGTGTCTAAGTGGGCCTTAGCCGGTGTGGGTGGCTGTGGACAGTGTCCCGGCCCTAGAGGACTTCACAAACACTGAAATATTACACCCTCACATCCTGCCTGCCTGCTTGTCTGGGGGGGGGGGGGGGGGGGGGGGGGACGTGGGCGGGTATCGGGCAGGCTGAATTGCGGGATTGGACTGGCTATTTGCAGGAGGTGTGTGCGTGCCTGCTTACTTACCAAAAGTGGTTGTGTGTGTGTGTGTGTGTGTGTGTGTGTGTGTGTGTGTGTGTTGTGTGTGGTGTGTGGGGTGTGTGTGTGTGTGTAGTAGTGTGTGTGTGTAGTGTAATTGTATGTAGAGATGAGAGGAGTTTGTGTGAAGATGTTGGTGTGAGTAAGAGAAGAGAGAAGAGAAGAGAGAGAGAGAGAGAAGAGGACGAGAGGAGAGAGAGAGAGAGAGAGAGAGAGAGAGAGAGAGAGAGAGAGAGAGAGAGAGAGAGGAGAGAGAGAGAGAGAGAGAGAGAGAGAGAGAGAGAGAATGCAGGCACTGCGTGGGAGGTAGAAGGGAGGGGGAGTGGAGAGGATTTCTCGTAGACTAAGAACGAACCTAAAACTGTTCTTTACTGCTTTGCTTCTTTTCTTCCGTCGACATTTTTCATCACATGTTTTGGATAACAGCAACAGGAACAACAACAACAACAACAACAACAGCAGCAGCAGCAACAACAACAACAGCACCAACAGCATCAAGACAATATTGAGAGTGGGGGGAAGTTGGAGAATGAAGTCATTGGATGACGCGCCTCATGAAATGTTTTGTTTACCCCTTTAATTCACGGTGGATTTCTCTACATCAAAGTCGGGCTGCTTTCCCTAGGGAGAGTGTGTCGCCACAAGAGCAGCGTTACCCGTTTTTATTTCTTCTTCCTAAATGCCTATTTGTTTTGCTAGTAGAGTGGCTTTTTTTCCACAGAATTTTGCCAGGGACAGCTCTCTTTTTGCCGTGGGTTCCTTTACGAGCTGTACTTAATGCATATTGTACACGGGACCTCAGTTTATCGTCTCATCTAAAGAGACTAGCACCCAGACCACCAGTCAGGGTTCAGTGGATGGGGGAAAAGTTTCGGGCACAAACGAGAATGGAACCCGGGCCCGGACAGAAGCTGGAGTTTGGGGTGTCTGGGCAGCACGTGGCCTGCAGACCCCGCTGTGTTCAGGACTGCCCCGAAAGACAGGCAGTGCAGTGCTACAGCTGCTGCACCACATCAGTCCCCATCGATTTTTTACAATCATCTACCATTGATTTCCTCTCCTCCCTCCTCCTCCTCCTCCTCCTCTCTCTCTTCTTCTTCTTCTTCTTCTTCTTCTTCTTCTTCTTCTTCTCTTCTTTCTTCTTCTTCTTCTTCTTCTCTTCTTGAGTGCCCAAACATCACCTATTGTTGTCTGTCATAATGTACGAACGCTCGCAGAAAATTTTTGCGCACACTTAAAAAAACCTGTTGGGCCTTTCGGAAAAGTAGACAATTGTGTGTTGGTAGTAACGGATGACTAAAAACCCACCTGCATAAACACAGGTGTCGTGTTTAGACCCAATCCCTGCAGTCGGAATGTGGTTATTTAAATAGTGGGGATGGGGGGTGGGGGGAGTGGTC
This sequence comes from Stramonita haemastoma, assembly GCA_030674155.1. NCBI lineage: Eukaryota > Metazoa > Mollusca > Gastropoda > Neogastropoda > Muricidae > Stramonita > Stramonita haemastoma. The sequence goes on along the minus strand of CM060323.1, from coordinate 64,613,992 downwards.
CCTTCACAAACATCTGACCATTGATGAACCCCAGAGCTCTGGTGGAAGAGCACCCCCCCACACACCCCCCCCCCCCACTCCCAAAAATATAAACGCAAAACAAACAAAAAACCGCAAAAAAACAAAATAAATAAAACCAAGAACAACAACAAAAAAACAACAAAACAACTACAACAAAATACAGGAAAATTCCACCCCACAAATCAACTCCTTTTTTTTTTTTTTTAGACGCCAAGACCTCCCTCATCTCATCCTGTCCATTACCAATCCTACCACAGCCCTTTGTTCATCATCCTTACTACTCCCCCCATCCCTCACTTCCAAAAATCCCGCAGCATGAAATAAATGTGGACGAAAAGCAGACAAGTGAAGTAAAGAGGGGTAAGGTAGTAAGGTAAGTAAGGTAAGGTAAGGTAAGGTATAGGCCTAGTAGTATGGTAAGTTGTTTACCAGAAGACTTTACAAAAGACCTCCCAAGGGCTCTGGAAAACAAACTGGTAGATGGGGGAGGGGGGTTGGATGGGAGAGACAAGGGGTGAGGGAGGGAATTAAGAGGAAGAGAGGGGGAGGGGCAAGGTCCAGGGTGGGGGGGGAATGTTGTGTTCCAAATCGGTGCGAATTGCACGATCCCCTGCCGAGTATTTGCCCAGGCCCGTACGGCAGTGCCACAATCAGACCCTCATCTCACCACAGGGTCTTCAGCGTCAGGAGCTCTATAGGCCACAGGCCGCCAGGGGGAGGGAACCCTGAGAGTCAGCAGCAGGGGAGGAGGGGGCGGCCACCTTAGCTGAGGGAGTTAGAGAAGAAAGAAATAGGGGGGGGGGGGAGTTCGGAAGACTCTCTCTCTCTCTCTCTCTCTCTCTCTCTCTCTCTCTCTCTCTCTCTCTCTCTCTCTCTCTCTCTCTCTCTCTCTCTCTCTCTCTCCTCCCAAGCTGAATTTTTTGGGGGTATTCTATAATCAGGCAACAACTTTATGTAAATCGGACACTTCATCAGAACTTTCTTGCACCTTCCACACCATACCCTCAGTCCCCCCCCCAAATAAGGCTAAACGAGAACGAATACATAGCACAGGTGTGTGTGTGTGTGTTTATACACACACACACACACATATATAGATATAGATATAGATATAGATATATATATATATATATATATATTATATACTACAAATACAAACTAGCAACAAAAAAGCCAAAACAAAGCATCGCAAGCAGCAGCAATTCTGCGCCTAAAACAAATCTGGATATGTCCACACTCAGTGGCCTCTGTATCTGATACATGTTAGCTTCCCTTTTCTTACCTCGCTTTTCTTAAACTCGATCATTAAAAAGTAACACACACACACCCCACACACACACAACACACACACACACACACACACACACACACACACACACACACACACACATCAGGATCAAATCAAACTAATGTGGGTGTTTTTCTTGTCTATCAATTAGCGTAGGAGCTGCAAACGATCCATGCTGCAGCTACGAATAAACTTCAGAAATAAAACTATCAGATGACCAGACAAATAGATAAAATGAATACAGAAAAGCGCCTCCTTGATCAGACAAACAGAGAAAATGAATTTTTTAAAGCCCCTCCGTCTACGAGCATCAAGTGTTAAACATGATTCATGAACGTTTCAACCCTAAATGTTCCTGAAATTCTGTGCTATGAATCCCCTCTTTTCAATCCCTCTCTCTTCTTTTACCATTTTCCTTTTCTTCCTGACACTCTTTTCTAATAATATTAATAATAATAATAATAATAATAATAATAATAATAATAATAATAATAATAATAATAATAATAATAATAATATAATGATGATGATGATGATGATGATGATGATGATGATGATGATGATGATGATGATAAAGTGGGACATTTATGTCGCGCTGATTCCTCAGGGGATGCCGGGGGCTTATCAAAACAAAAAAGGATCCCCGCCTTCTGGAAATTCTGTGTTTGGAATTCCCTATTTTCTATTGCTTTCTTTCTTGCTGCCTTGTTCCTGTTCTTCCTGTCATCTCCTTCTTGTCTATTTTTCTACTTTCCTGGTCCATTCTCCTGCCCTTTTCTCCCAGAGAGACTTCAAGACAGCAATTCTCGCCAACACTGAAGAAGAATGCACGAGGCCTGACCTGTCAGGCGCTTAGTCACTGTTGTGCAACGCATGTTCATCATATGGCAGACAAGAACAGTTGCTTTCTGAGCGTTCCACGTAGAATAAGAGGCCAAGAGTTTTGATTTCTCTTTGTTGACAGCGTTCTGGATTTCCTTTCATTTTCTATGCAGCCCTGTCAAATCCAAGAGACCATACCAGGAATATCTCCTCTCAAATATCAAACAGATTGTCACCCTGGAAGAAAAGAATTATGGGATATCAATTTACAAAAATAGAATCATTATACGGCAGATTTTTTAACTAATCTATTCTCTTTTTTTGGACGATTGAAACCAAGCCTTGCTGAGAATGCCAGCGATTCTGCTTGATTTCATCATCATTGATTTTGTTTTTCTTCTTCCTCTTTGAACGTTTAACCAGCAACCCTCGCTGTCTGTCATAGGAGCGAAAACTGCGCTGTGCTGCCGTCAAGCTCCTGACAATTCAGCCCCAGCGCTTCTCACCTCGACGTGGGAGATAATTATTATCTTTGAAGTCTTTCTGGGAAAAAAGGCAGGAGAATGAACCAAGACGGCAAAATAGAAAAGACAATAATAATAATGATAATAATGATAATAATGATGATGATGATGATGATAATAATAATAATAATAATAATAATATAATAATAATAATAATAATAATAATAATAATAATAATAATAATAATAATAAATAACAACAATACATGGAATTTATATAGCGCTAAGTCTTGTAATGCAAACAAATCAAAGCGCTTGCATTCAAATCAGTCACACGCATGCAACCATTCAAAAATGAAATTAACAGATTATATATTTACGCAAACGCAAACAAGCAAACACACCCCACACACACACACACACACACACACACACACACACACACACACACACACACACACACACACACGATAACGCATAGTGATGGAGATGGAGGAGACTGAATGAAAATAGGGACAGATGTGAGGTGTGATGATGGAGGAAGATCCTAGGTAGGAAATAAGTGTGTGTTTAGATTGGATTTGAATGTGTTAAACAAAGGGATTTGGCGAAGGGACAGAGGGAGGTCATTCCAGATAGATGGACCAGAAATAGAGAAGACAAGACGGAGGTGACCGGAAAAAACAGGAAACAAGGTAGAAAGAAAGAGAAGGATAGAAAAGATGGAATTCATAGCATGGAATTTCCAGAATGGGGGATGCCATTCATTCTAAGCCCTCCTCCTCCTCCCCCCTTTCACCCGCATGCCCTGGGGGGGGGGGGGGGGGGGAGGGGAGGAAAACAGTTTCACCAAGGTTAGTGTCATCTTTTTTCCACTACTAGGAGTTACTCGGATCATAATATTACTTTGCACATCTGGTCACTTCTGTCTCTGTCTCTGTCCTATGTCTCTGTCTCTGCGCCTCTGTTTCTCTCTCTATGTCTCTGTCTCTCTCTCTCTCCATCCGCCCATCTATCTATCTATCTATCTATCTATCTATCTATCTATCTATCTATCTATCTATCTATCTATCTATCTATCTATCTATCTATCTATCTATCTATACCGACAGACAGACAGACAGACAGACAGACAGACAGAATAGATAGATAGATAGATAGATAGATAGATAGATAGATAGATAGATAGATAGATAGATAGATTGATAGAGAGAGAGAGAGATAGAGAGAGAGAGATAAAGATCTATATATCTATATATCTATAGATAGACAGACACATAGATAGAGATCTATCTATCTATCTATCTATCTATCTATCTATCTATCTATCTATCTATCTATCTATCTATCTATCTATCTACCTATCTACCTATCTATCTATCTATCTATCTATCTATCTATCCATCGATTGATCGATCGATTGATCGATCGATTTATCTATTTAGTTATCTATATATCCTTGCCCTCTCTCTCTCTCTCTCTCTCTCTCTCTCTCTTTTCTCTTCTCTCTCTCTCTCTCTCTCTCTCTCTCTCTCTCTCTCTCTCTCTCTCTCTCTCATATTCTTCTTCCCTCCCTCCACCCCCCTCCCTCCTTTCTTCCCCCTTCTCCATAATCGTCAATTCTAACTGAACGTGCAGAGACCTGGTAACTAGATAGGGTTATGATGGGGGTATGTATGTCCGCCTTTGGCTGGGTAGCGGGTATGCTGTGAATGCAATCGTCTCCCTGGGTGGGGTAATGCTGTTTGTTTAGCACCCTGGCCTCGCTTTGATCTCAACATGGCGTCGACATGCGCGCATGGGGGTTTGCGGGTGAAGTTTGCCGGAAGTAGTTTTCTGTGAGGAAAAATAAAAAAGGAGTATGCTTAGACCTGTGTGTATTTTTGAAAGTGATTGGAGTTGTTTGACAGTATGTGTTTTTTGTTTTTGTTTTTATTTTGCCTTTTATGTTTGGGTTTTTTTGTCTCTATTTTTTTTTTGTAAAGCGTGTTCATAGAAAATTAAGAGTGTCTATTCTTGTCTGAAAATTCGGGGGGGGGGGGGGGGGGAGGCAGGGAGGGGGCTGCAATAGCCTCGTTGTGAGCATTAAACTCGCGGTCTGACGGGTCAGGTTCGAACCGCCACCAAGACGCCCTTTGAGGAAACTTTTCCCCTGGAGTGAAAACAAGGTACCAACTCCACTCCCCCGAAAGTTTTTAAAATGAGACAGTCAGGTTATTTTCTTTTTATATCCTATTGATATACTATCAAGACAATGTGCAAACACAAACAGAACAACTTCCACACATGCTAAAACCTGTTCCACCTTTCGAAAGAGTGGGCCATTGAGGTGACAATGTTTTTTGTTGTTTTTTAAATTGACACTGATGTGTTTAGACATCATCCCTGAAGCCAGATTCAAGCCACCATCTAGACGTCTTCCCCTTCAAGGGGATTTTCCTTTCGGGTTGATTTCATTAAACAGAGTTTTATTGGGTTAAAGAACATGCAGTTAGCATCAGTACTGACTCCACTCCGCCAAGAGTCCTTCGAATGATACTATAAACTGGTGTCCGGTGTGCGGAAGCATACAGAACATCTTTCACATACGTAAAAACCCACTGAGCCTCTTAGTAGAGTAGGCCATTGTGTGCCAGTGGGAATGGATGACAAAAAGTAACTAGAAAAACACCAACATGCTCACTGATTTGGTGTTAAGAATCATACCCGAAGTCGGAAGGCAGCTGCCTTAATGCTGAGCAAACCGTCGCATACGCAAAACTCTCACTATCGGTGAACCTCAGAACTCAAGCCAAGGAACCTCGAAAAAGTAAAGAAATAAAGGAGAAGGAAAGAAAGTCGTTAAAACCCACACCTTCCAACCACAACCACTCTTTTACTGTCCTTTTCCCTTTCCCCCTCTCTCTTCGTTATTACCCCCAGTGTGCCATAAGAATATCAACAAAGAGAGGAGTTCAGAAAGGAGAAGATAAAACAGATCGGTCCTGCTCTATTTGCCAGAGACATTCCTCTACCCCCCTCCCTCCCCCTCCCAGTTCGGCATTGACAGCTAACCTGGGGGAGGCCCCAACAAGGCGTGAAAAACAATCGATGAGTGAGTGTCGACATACAGAGAGAGAGAGAGAGAGAGAGAGAGAGAGAGAGAGAGAGAGAGAGAGAGAGAGAGAGAGAGGAGAGAGAGAGAGAACAGACAGACAGACAGACAGACAGACAGACAGACAGACAGACAGACAGACAGACAGACAGAGACAGAGACAGAGACAGAGAGATACACAGACAGACAGACAGAATGATATAGAGAAAAAGATAGATAAACAGACATACAACCATTGACAGACAGGCAGTCAGACAGATAGACAGAGAGTGAGTGACACAGAGAGAGAGAGAGAGAGAGAGAGAGAGAGAGAGAGAGAGAGACAGACAGACAGACAGACAGACAGACAGACAGACAGACAGACAGACAGACAGTCAGAGGGACTTGACAGACATGGACATATAGAGAGATGGACAGACAGTAGGTTTACCTAGCATCGTGCTGTGGTTTATGGCAGTGTGAATGGCGATGGGGGCGGGAGTGGAGAGGGGAAGTAAAAGGGGATATTAAGCTGGCGGACATGCTGTCCTGTGAAGGCTGTGCAGCCTGACCAGCTGTCTGTGGATCAAAGGCCTGGAGCTCCAGCCCTTCCTGACCGCCCCCCCCCCCCCTCTGTCCTTCTGCTGCTCCGCCACTAAGTGCTGGAGATGTCCCTAGTGGTGCCGCCTTCTGTCGGTCTGTCTCTGCCTCTGTCTGTCTCTCTGTCTCTGCCTCTGTCTGTGCATCTGTCTGTCTCTGTCTGTCTCTCTGTCTCCACCTCTGTCTGTGTCTCTGTCTGTCTCTGTCTGTCTCTGTCTCCGCCTCTGTCTGTGCCTCTGTCTGTGTCTGTGTCTCTGTCTCCGCCTCTGTCTGTGCCTCTGTCTGTGCCTCTGTCTGTCTCTGTCTGTCTCTCTGTCTGTGCCTCTGTCTGTGCCCCTGTCTCTGCCTCTGCCTCTGCCTTTCCTTCAGTCTGTCACTCTGTCTGTCTCTCCGTCTGTCTCTGTGTGTGTCTCTGTCTGACCGCATAGGTCATGGGGCACCTTTACCTTTATCTGAACCTTTACTTTTTCAAAAACTAACCAAGAGGACACTGTCACTCATCTCTTAGGACTGTGCACGAGGGGCTGTCTTTGGGTTTATCATCTCTGAAACAGTCCCTACTAGAGGGTACAAGGCTTGACGATAGCGGCTAAAACAGATTGTCATACGCCTAATGTTAGACCTTATCTCTCCACTCCATCCCCACCTCCTCTCTCCCATCCCACCCTTACCCCTACCCCACTCACCCACAGTCATCAAAACACCAGGTACCCCACGTGCCCTGTCAACAGTGCAGGTCCTCTATGTCACCCACCCTGCCGGAGGTGGGGTCACAGAGCGGTGATAGGTCAGACTGACCACTGCAGTGTCCTCCTCCCCACAAACAGCTACACAACCACACCGCTCTTATCAGCCCTGCCTCAGGGGCCGGCAGGCAGTCTCTCTGCCCTGGGCAGCTCTCACCATGTCCCAGGCACTGAGGAGCTTGGAGAGCTTAGCCCCTCATGTTAAACCTCCCGCTGGAGTCTAGAGAGAGAATCCCCGGACTGGTGTTGGACTGTCTGATGACCCAAGACCACCCAGCAAGGCTGCAGTCTGCTGTCCACATTCACACCACAGGCACAGCACAGGCTGCTGATTCAGAACTGGACGTGGACAGGGGTCATTCACCTCACCCACTTTTCTTTGTCCTGTGTCCTTGTGTGTGTGGAGTTCAGGTTTACTGGACGACCTCTTGCTAAGATTGGACTCGGAATGTGATCAAGAGCTTTGATTGTTGTTTAACCGGCAAAGCTGCGAGTATTTGAAGGGATATATAACTTTGAAATGTATTTGTCTCGTATCGTGATGTGTTGTGTTGTATCGTATTGCTGTGTATTGTGTTGTATATGTTGTAGTGTGTTTTATTGTATCATATTGCATGCTATTGCACTCTGATTTGGGGAAAGAATTATCATGATTGATTGTGTAACCCATTCACTCAATTTGACATGTCCGTGTTGTTTTTCATGACGATTTGTCATTACACGTATTTGTTAAACACGTCTTTAATTTTTTTTTTGAAAACACAATCAAAGATTTCAGCTTGTTCTTGGTCTAGTTTATGCTTTATGTTGTTAAATATTGTTGTTGTCGTCATCGTCCTTGCTGGTGTTGCTGTTTGTGTTGTTGTTGTTGTTGTTGCAGCTGTAACAGTTTTAGGAATAAACAATATATTTAAAAACAAGTCTTTAGCATAACTCCGAAAAAAGAAGCAAAACTATCATTTGGTGCACTGACCAGTTTAAATCTTGTGAATCAATCTTAAATGATTTATTTATTTATTATCTATTTATCTGTTTATTTATTTATTTATCTATTTATTCATTCATTCATTCATTCATTTGCTTATATCAAAGATAATAGAATAAGCACTCGTGTGCCTTTTTACATCTAGTCCCTGTGTGTATGTGGTTTTGTAAGTTTTTTCATCTGTTCCCACTAGCACACAATGGCCTACTCTTTCGAAAAGTAGAACAGGTTTTAACGTGTGCGCATATGTTTTCCGTGCATTCGCACACGGGCCTCGGTTTATAGTCTCATCCGAAGGATGAAAGGGAGAAGGATGGGCTGTGTCACTCTGAGAAGGTGCAGACGGTGATGCTGAACTTCGCCGTGCAATCCTTCATTGCCCATATATATATATATATATAAGTCATTCGGATGAGACTCGAAACCGAGGCCCCGTGTGCGAATGCACGCAGAACATCTTGCGCACACGTTAAAACCCCGTTCCACCTTTCGGAAGAGTAGGCCATCGTGTGCCGGTAGGAGCGGATGACAAAATTATAACAAACCAGCATGCACACAGGTGTCGTGTTTAGACACCATCCCTGAGGAAAAATCGGGGAGTTGGAGTTGGGGATCTTTGCGCCTGGTGGCAGCATGATCTGTGGCTCTGTAGGTCAAATGCAAGCGCTTTGATTTGTCTTTACAAGAGATAGCGCTATACAAATTCCATGTATCATATATTATATATATATATATATATATATATATATATATATATTATATATATATATATATATATATATATATATATATATATATTATATATAAACAGCAACAACAAAAACAAGCAAAGGATGTGCTAAAGAAGATCTCGACAAAGGACGGTGGCAGGATGGTTAAGACGTTCGCCTGCCAATATGTAAACCGTGAGTTTCTGGGTTCGTACCCAGCTCACCCTTTCTTCCCAGTTTGACGAAAAAATCGAACTGAATGTCAAAGTCATTCGGATGAGACTATAAACCGAGGTCCCGTGTGCGAACGCACGCAGAACATCTTGCGCACACGTTAAAATCCCGTTCCGCCTTTCGGAAGAGCAGGCCATCGTGTGCCGGTAGGAGTGGATGACAAAATTATATATAAAAAACAGCATGCACACAGGTGTTGTGTTTAGACACCATCCCTGAGGGGACAAAAAAATGGGTAGGCGCTGCACTTGTGGCGACGCGCTCTCCCCGGGGAGAGCAGCCCGAATTTCACGCAAAGAAATCTGCTGTGACATAAAGTGGTATAAAATAAATAAAATAGATAAAAATAAAGAAGCGAAGAAAAAGATGATGGAAATAATGTTGGTGATAGTGATGATGATGGTGATGTTGAGGAGGAGGAGGAGGAGGGGGAGGAGGAGGACGTGGAAGGTGGTGATGATGATGTGAGGAGGAGGAGGGGATGGTAATAATGATGATGATGATGACGACGACGATGAAGATGGTGATGATGAGGAGGAGGAGGAGGAGCAGGAGGAGCAGGAGGAGCAGGAGAATGATGATTATTATGATGAGGAGGAGGATAAGGATGATGATGATGATGATGATGATGATGATGATGATGATGATGATGATCACACACACACACACACACACACACGCACACACACTCACACACACACATTCACACACATACATAGAACAGAGAGGGGGGGAGAGATAGAGAGAGAGAGAGAGATAGAGAGAGAGAGAGAGAGAGATAGATAGATAGATAGATAGATAGATAGATAGATAGATAGATAGATAGATAGATAGATATGATAGATAGATAGATAGACAGATAGACAGACAGACAGACAGACAGACAGACAGACAGACAGACAGATAGATAGATAGATAGATAGATAGATAGATAGATAGATAGATAGATAGATAGATAGATAGAGAGAGAGAGAGAGAGAGGGGGGGGGGGGGGGAGACAGACAAACAGACAGATTGTCAGACAGACAGACAGGTACAGAAACACAATCAGACCCACAGACAAACAAACAGACAGGAAAACATACAGACAAATAAACAGAGATGATAAAACACAAACACAAGCACACAAAACACACGCCCGCACGAAAGGGACGGATAGCATAAAAAACAAATCAAGGTGGAAGTTTAGAGAAGAGCATGAACAATCTGGAGTTTATGAAAGACAGGCCACGGCAGGTAAAACAAAACAAAAACAGAGGAATAATTATACAAGGGTGACGCTGATTACTCTCTCATCTCACGAAAACAATCCTAATCTCTAACAGGCAACTAGGCTAATTTATAGCGGTGAAGGCTTGATTTAAATGAAGGCAGCTTGCTAGCTTACTCCCCCACTAAGCCTCTAGATCTCTGTCTGTTTATCTGTCTGTCTGTCTGTCTGTCTGTCTGTCCGTCTGTCCGTCTATCTGTCTGTCTGTCTGTCTGTCTGTCTGTCTGTCTGTCTGTCTGTCTGTCTGTCTGTCTGTCTTCTCTCTCTCTCTCTCTCTCTCTCTCTCTCTCTCTCTCTCTCTCTCTCTCTCTCTCTCTCTCTCTCTCTCTCTCTCTCTCTCTCTCTCTCTCTCTCTCTCTCTCTCTCTCTTTCAAGGGGGTACTGACGAAGACAACACTATTCCAGAACAGTTTTCACCATCAGTGTGTGTGGGATCCCGCGTGCTCGCGCAAGAGGTCGTTTCTTTCAGGGTTTTACCACCTCAAGCTACTGCCCGGACAGAGCGTTAATCATTTTTCACCCAACACCTCCCTAACCTCCGCGCAATATACGACACGCTGTTTACCTTCACCCTAACTTTAACTGTTTCGCCAACACCTCGTAAAATCTAAAAGGTGACTTTTACAACTGGGCTGAAGGACTGTTTTCTCTCCCCAGTTGGTGCGAAACGACCTGGGCTGGTAGATAAAGCTGAAGGTCGTCACAACGAGAGCTGGTCTGTAGTCTTGTAAGTCTTCATTTGCTGGCAGTGGGAATACAGCACAAAGATCAGAGCAGCCTGAGAATTGCTTACTTTCAGAGTTTATCAACGTACTTACCCGTCTTAATTATACGTTGCTTTAATTATCGTCCTTTTTTTGGATAGTAGAACAACATACCCGAATCTGATTAAAAATGCTATGATTAAAAATGCTATATGGAAACCTTCTGGAAATGCAACAGATATGGAAACCTTCTGGAAATGTAACATATATGGACAGCTTCACTGAATTGTGGCCAACAGGAACACACCTTCTATAAGAAAGTAGTTGCAGATTGCATTCCCCATTTTCTACGAAGTCGAAATGTGGCTACCTTTATGGTGGGCATAAACGGTTTCATACACAACACTCTCACCCAGGTGAACCTCTGAGATCTAGTGAGGCGCGCGCGCGCGCGCGCACACACACTCACCACACCACACACACCACTCACACTCACTCACACACACACACACACACACACACACACACACACACACACACACACACACACACCCCACACACACACACACACAAACGCACACCTGTTTGAAAACCAGCTTTCATTCCACCCTTGAACAGTGAGGGGCGGTGAAGTTAGTTGAAAGTGATGACAATGTACATACTGCATGGCGGAAGCCTGCATGACAGAATCTCTACTCTACTTTAAAAGGACATTTTAGCAGTCAGTATATTAATTGTGTTTTCAAGAGCAACTTTTTTCCCTTCTGAAATCATCCACACAAGTTAACGCCAAATAAAAATGACAAATGCTTGCCCATGTTTTTCTTTCTGAATACAAGTGCATGTGGCCAGGTTCTATCCACAGACATCCTTTTTTCTTTCATTTCACTTCATACCACTTTTTGTCAGGGCAGATTTCTCTGCTCGACTTCTCTGCGTGAAACTTGGGCTGCTCTCCCTGGGGGGAGTTTTGCAATCTCTTAGGTCAGCTTCAAGTGCAGACCTGCCATTGCCTTAATTCCCTTATACATTCCGAAGATCATATATACACGTTAAAGATCCAGTTATGCATGTCAGCTCAGCGTTTGGTGGGTTACGGAAACATGAACATACCCAGCATGCATTCCTGAATTTGGAAGGCAGCTACCTTCATAGTGGAAAAAAGGTGGCAAGAGCCAAGATCTCAGCTGTGGTGAACCTCGCAGCTGTGGCTGAGGAACAAACAAAACCAAAACATTTTCATGTTTCTGACAGAAAGCTAAACACTTTAGGTTTTTTTTTCTAAATATAAACAGCACTGCCGGAACTTTCCAATAAACAAGAGAAGATGTCAAATACCAACAAAACTTAACAAAACAATACACAGATTACAAGTTGCCAATGAAAAATAAACCCAACCAGCAGACTGAAAGGGGCACAACTGAACGCTGGTTATCTCCCCTTCTGCCTGCACCTCAGACGGATGCTGCCTTTGGTGAAGAAGAAAGTCATGGGTTATCACCCCTGAGCTGAACATAAAGCTCTTCAGTGTTGGAAGTGAGGAAAACCATGTGAGGGCGGCAGTGGGTGGAGTTTATCGGCACTGAGTGTGTTCAGGATAATCCTTCGCCGTACACCGTGGGTGTACACACACCCGCACAACTATAGCTTGCTCTGTAACTCAGGAACATTTAATGCTGCTGCCCTGAAATTTCATGACTTTGTCAACAAAAATCTGTCCTGCATATCCACAAAAAATGTTTGTTTTAAAAAAGTGACTTAATAAGCCAAAATCGTCTGAATAGGTCGTGGGTGCGCACACACCCATACTCTGAAAGAGGCCGTTAGTGTTATTGTTATCATTACAATAACAAGTCATTCGGATGAGACTATAATCCGAGGCCCCGTGTGCGAACGCACACAGAACATCTTGTGCACACGTTAAACCCCCATTCCGCCTTTTGGAAGAGCAGGCCATCATGTGCCAGTAGGAGTGGATGACAATTTTTAAAAAAACCAGCATGCACACATGTGTCGTGTTTAGACACCATCCCTGAGGAAATATCGGGGGTATGGAGTCCCAGGGCGGTTCGGGCCTGTATATGGCAACGTTCTGGTAGCTCCTGCGACGGTACTGGAACCATTCGTATCGGTCATTGCCTATCCAATGGATCATTCCAGTGGTGTGTGTGGGGGGGGGGGGGGGAGGGGGGAGGTCTGCTGCATGGGTAACAGCTTGCCCTCCATACTTACTTACCCAGGCTTTGCGCCCTAAAAGACTAGAGCGCTACTTCATAGTCTTCCGAGACTGATGGGTGCCTACTACTCTCATTACAACATTAGAATGAGGTCACTGTCCTGTGAGGTTCCCTACAGTCTAGTTGCCAGGACAACTGTCCTTGTACTGAGAGTTTTTGCTTCATGCTACGCTGGGGTGGTGCCTGATAGCACTTTTCAGAGACTGTGGCAGTAAATCAAATATGTGTGTTTGTGTATAAGTGTGTATGTGCATATAAGCAAGCATGTGTAGGTGTGTGTGCATGTGTGCACACATGTCCCTGTGTGCATGCATGCGTGTGTGAATTTCTGTGTGTGCGCACATGCATATGTGTGTGCATGCATGTGTGCATACATGCGTGCATGTGTGTGTGAATGCATGTGTATGTGCATGTGCATGCGTGCGTGCATGTGTCTGTGTGTGTGCATGCATGTGTATGTATGTTTCAGACAGAGACAGACAGGCAGAGACAGAGAGAGATTGTCTATAATTTGGGTGTACTCTGCCAAATGCATCCCATGTGTACGGGGAGGGGGGGGGGTTAGACAGCATACAGATGTTTACTACTGTTTGACTTAAGTTAGTTCAAGTCTGTCCCGAGCCTAAGGCTTATAAGGCCGGTGCTTATCCCGGTTTCTGTGGCGTTAAGCGACTGAGTCATAGACTTCCCCCTGGATAGGACGCCAGTCTATCGCAGGGTAACCCCAACACAAGGTTGGTACCCCTTTTACACCTGGGTGGGGTGAGAAAATAGCCGACTTAGTGTACTGAAATATGTGTCAGTTTCTGAGAGGTGAAACCATAGACCAGGAACACAGGGGAAAACATAATTATACACCTCTCTCTCTCTCTGTCTCTCTGTCTCTGTCTCTGTCTCTCTCTCTCTCTCTCTCTCTCTCTCTCTCTCTCTCTCTCTCTCTCTCTCTCTCTCTCTCTCTCTCTCTCTCTCACTCTCATAAATATGGGCATGAGAGGGGGACGGATACCCTACTGGTCAGAACATTGCGCTGGCAATTTGACGACCCAGGTTCGATTCCACCCAGGTTCGATTCCGGTCGAGGAGATTTTTCTCCTGGAGTTAACATCAGTGTTGACTCCACTCTCCCCAAAAGTCCTTCGGATGAGACTTTAAACCGAGGCCCCGTGTGTGAATGCATGCAGAACATCTTGCGCACACGTTAAATCCCGTTCCGCTTTTCGTAAGAGTGGGCCATCGTGTGCCGGTGGGAACAGATGACATTTACAAAACTGCATACACACGGGGTCTGGATGTAAAAAAGCACAAGAGTGCTTATCCCATTATCCTCGATATAAAAGAATTTTTTGTTTAATAGTAAAATAAAAAATAAAAAATATGTGTGTGTCTCACTGGCTGCACCCCTTCGTATCAAAGTAAAACTCTAATTTCACTATTATTGTACATGGAAAAAAACAATTTTAGTTGTAGTAGTAGTAGTAGTAGTAGAGTAGTAGTAGTAGTAGTAGTAGTAGTAGTAGTAGTAGTAGTAGTAGTAGTAGTAGTAGTGTTACTATGTTTGCTTCATCAAGGCATCTGTTAAATAAACCATTTTATTTTACTCACAGATTCACATAGATCACAGATACTATCTTAGCCTGAACGGAAATGGCAGAACATTATGGTTTACTGTAAAAGCATGCTTTGGAATGCCTTTTCCAACAAGACTATGAAGTATGTGGTTTGCTGATGAAGTCTGATGCCAAGCACATTGAAAAAACCTACAATTTTCTGTCAGCTGCTACTGCTAATTCAGTTTTCAAAATACATGTGCTGACATCATTAACGATCAGTTTTCTTTAGTAATGCACACATTGGCCCCCGCTTGTTCAAATAAATTTAATAGTGACATTTATAACACTTGCAAATGCCCACTTTCCACAAATCTGATGATAAAGTGATTTTGCATCATTCTGCACAGGTTCCAAATCTATGCTTTGTGGTAATTTGATTTACAATTGGTTAAGGAGTGCTTGAGCGTTCTAAAGGCATTTGAGTACCTCTGCATATCGCCAGTGAGGTGAGTACCTTTGAATGTAAACAGCGGAGAGAGAGTAGTTAGAGAGGGGTATTTATTTATTTTCTTATTTATTTATTTATTTATTTATTCTCTTATTTATTTATTTATTTATTTATTCTTTTATATCAAGGATGATGGGATATGCACTCATGTGCTTTTTTTTCATCCATTCCACGTGTGTATGCAATTGTGTAAATATCTGTTCCCACTGGCACACGATGGCCTACTCTTACGGAAAGCGGAACAGGATTTAACGCGTGCGCAAGATGTTCTGCGTGCGTTTGCGCACGGGGCCTCGGTTTACAGTCTCATCCGAAAGACTTTTGGGGGGAGTTGAGTCAGCACTGATGTTAACTCCAGGGGAAAAATCCCTTCAACCGGGAAACCCGGGTGGTTAAATTGCGAGCGCAATGTTCTGACTTCTTGGCGATCCAGTCCCCCAGTTGCCACAGAGAGAGAGAGAGAGAGAGAGAGAGAGAGAGAGAGAGAGAGAGAGAGAGAGAGAGAGAGGAGAGAGAGAGAGAGAGGAAAGAGAGAGAGGCAGAGAGAGAGAGAAGTTCAGATAAAAGGTGTGTATGCATTATTTAAGATGTTGGGTACTTTCACAGCCACTCACGCATGGAACTCTGAATAAAGATCTGGTCAAGTTTTATTTATGGTCATTTTTGTCATACTTTTCATCAACTTGGGATTTTCTAGTGGAATAAAGAGTTTTATTCAGTTATGGGTACACACATTGAAAAAACAGCAATTTCATTCAAATACATTAACATGATTAACATATCTGAACTTCTCTCTCTCTCTGCTCTCTCTCTCTCTCTCTCTCATTTAAGGTTATAAATACAAACCAGTTTTAAATTAAACTCAATGCATGAAAAAATAATACACACACTAATGAAGATGAGAAAACAGCAAATATTCTGGACCATGAAATAAGGCTTTACAAATTTATAAGCCAAAACATTCATATGGAAAATAATCTATTCCATGTGTGTGTGTGTGTGTGTGTGTGTGTGTGTGTGTGTGTGTGTGTGTGTGTGTGTGTGTGTGTGTGTGTACCCGTGTGTGTGTGTGTGCGTGCGTGCGTGTGTGCGTGCGTGTATGTGTGTGAGGGGGGAAAATGAGCAAAGGCAAAAAGGAAAAGACACACACACGCATAAAAAAAACAAAACCCCTTAAAACACACACACACACACACACACACACACACACACACACACACACACACACACACACACACAACTAAATAAAATTCGTGTTTCTATATTTAAATAGTAAAATACAATTTCAATTCAAATTTCACTAAGAATCGAAACATTCCTATCCAGTGATAAGACTACGATAGCATATGTGGAAGTGGAAGATTGGGGGGGAAAAAGGCATCTTCAAATTACATCGAGATCAAAACAAACCAGTCTATAAAGTATCTCAAAATACCCACAAAACACTTCTGTAAACAATAATTATCAATGAAACCTGTAAGCTTACAATGTGGCCAAGCCTAACAATGAAAAGAAAAATACCGAAAGCAAAAACAAACAAAAGAGCAAAATTGTATAAAATAAATATCAAATAGGAGCGAAACATTTAAGGTTATACAAACCAGTTTTAAATCAAATTCAATACATTAAAAGATATAAAAATATACTAAAGATGAAGAAGAAAATGCAATTATTCAGGACGATTGTACATAAGGCATTACAAATCTATAAACTAAAACATATGAAAAATAATACATTCCATGTGTGTGTGTGTGTGTGTGTGTGTGTGTGTGTGTGTGTGTGTGTGTGTGTGTGTGTGTGTGTGTTACGTACCGGTGTGTGTGTGTGTGTGTGTGTGTGTGTGTGTGTGTGTGTGTGTGTGTGTGTGTGTGTGTGTGTGTGTGTGTGTGTTTTGTACGTACCCATGTGTGTGCACCCACGTGTGTGTGTGTGAGTCTGTGTGTGTGAGTCTGTGTGTGTGTGTGTGTGTGTGTGTGTGTGTGTGTGTGTGTGTGTGTGTGTGTGTGTGTGTGTGTGTGTGTGAGGGGGAAAAACAAGCAAAGAAGGCATAAAAACCCACACACATAAAAAGCACATAAACCCCCCTAAACAAAAAACTAATTAAAAATCACATCTCTATGTTTAAACAGTAAAATTCAATTTCAGTTCCATATAGGAATTAAATACCTGTACAGTGATAAGTCTAGGACAGTATATGTGAGAGTGGAAGGTGGAAAGGAAAAAAAAAAAAGAGAGAGAGAGAGAGAGAGAGAGAGAGAGAGAGAGAGAGAGAGAGAGAGAGAGAGAGAGAGAGGAGAGAGAGACAGTCTTCAAATTACATCAAAAACAGTCAAAGTATCTGAAAACATCCATAAAAACACTTCTTTAAACAATGATTATCATCAATGAAACCTATAGGAGATGGGAAAGAAAAACACAACAACCGAGAAACAATCCAAAAAAAAATCAAAACTAAAAACAAAAAAACTGTACATAAAAAATAGCAAATAGCAACGAAACGGCATTTAAAGTTGTATGAACCAGGTTTAAATCGGGCTCAATGCATTAAAAATATATATACTATTGAAGAAGAAGACTGCAATCATTTAGGACGATGGTACACAAAGCATCACATATCTTTAAACCAGAACATTCATATTATGAAAATCAGTACATTCCAAGGGAATAGTAAGGAGAGCCATTACTTAGAGAAATACCCAAACAAAAGACAAAGAAAGGCAACAAGCTACACACACACACACCATCCTTCATCTGAAGGTGAATAATTATTATGGGCAATGCTTGGAATGGTTACATACAACAAAAACGATGACAACTGCCCGGACAGACCAAAAAATTAAACTCCAAAACAAATATTGAAACATCAAATACCAAAAAACACCATTACTGAAAAAATGTCCATGCAAAAATCACCCCGTACCTCATTTTAGAAAGGGCAGTGTTATGCTTGGAAGAAAGCGTTTTACTGGGGGAAATTTAGTGTTACTATGCTTGTTCTCTGGGCAGGGAAAATGAGTATCAAGCTAATGGAAGAGAAACCACACAACGGCCTCGTGTGGATGGGGGTCTGGAGGTAACGCGCCTGACTAGACAGCAAAAAGTCCGGGTCGGCGTGTGCGGTGGTTCGAATCCCGTTTGGGCCCAAAACTTTCCCCTATCCATTAGACCATGAGTGGTGGTCTGGGCGCTAGTCTTTCGGATGAGACGATAAACCTAGGTCCCGTGTGTTACACATTATTTAGCACACGTAAAAGAACCCATAGCAACAAGAGGGTTGTCCCTGGCAAAATTCTGTAGAAAAAGCTACTCTGGTAGGGAAACAGTTGCGAACAGAAAAAATAAAATAAAATAATGGGTAAGCGCTGCACTTGTGGCGACGTGCTTTCCCCAGGGAGAGCAGCCCGAATTTCAGGCAGATAAATCTGCTGCGACATAAAGTGGTATAAAATAAAATTCTTACAGCTGGGGGACAGATAAGCCCAATAAAGGCAAATGCTTCAGGAGCAAAATCATGAAAATACTGCAAAAACAATCTGGGGCTATGTGAAAATACTGCAAAACCAATCTGGGGCTATATGAAAATACTGCAAAAACAATCTGGGGCTATGTGAAAATACTGCAAAACCAATCTGGGGCTATGTTGGAATGTTTCAATAAAGGCAAATGCTTCAGGAGCAAAATCATGAAAATACTGCAGAAACAATCTGGGGCTATGTTGGAATATTTCAATAAAGGCAAATGCTTCAGGAGCAAAATCATGAAAATACTGCAAAAACAATCTGGGGCTATGTTGAAATGTTTCAACACAGTTGCTTACGCCGCCACTGACAATACCCACATTCTACCAGGTACAATGAGAAGGGAAAGGACATCAGCAATAAAGTACTTCCCTTGCTCTTCAGTACTTCTAAATTAAAAAAGGAATAAAAGGAACAGCTTTTCGTAGGTCCAACAAAGCGATAGTGAATGTTTCCATACAAGATGTCGACATATGCGATGGAAAAGGAGATAAGGGGGAAAAAAAGCAAGTACTTTAAATACAAGACTGACTTTCCGCCAGCATTCCTTGCTGAAATGCATTTTCTTTATCAAAGTTTGAAGCACACAAAAACAAAACATTCATACGAAGTGTTTCCTACAATTGCTTGTTGACAGTTTACACCAGCCACTAAAACAAACCCACACTTGCTCCATTTTCTAGTTTCACACAATGCAGGTTCGTGAGAACACAAAATTAGCAAGAAGGCCTGAACCAAAAAGCCCAAACCTGTACCACACTGCATTATCTGTTACAATACATTATTTCACAGCACTTGGTCCACTGGATCTTTGGAATATATACACACTTGAAGCGAAGTTTCCTACTTGAGCAAAACACTCGTGTACAGAACAGACACAGTAGAAAAGTTGGGCAAATCCAACAAAGCCCACAAGGAAATCAGTAACTAGCGCTGATTGATGTCAAATCTGTCACTTTAGTTTTGCCAATACAACCAGTTTTTTGAGGGGCCTTCAACCTCTTTTCCCCATTTCATAGTTTTTTGTTTTCACGTCTTTCTTTGTCTCCATTCTTCAAAAATTATTTTGGGTATCTAAACTTTCCATTTTATTTCCTTTTCAGATGTAAGTAACAAAAAAATCTTTTTAAAAGGCTATGCGTAATACATTTGCACTGACAAATGGACATCAAAGACTGCTGGGAGAGATACAGATGGAGCAGTCTATCAATGGCTGGGAGTGCTATGACCTGGGTAACGAGCATGTCCCTGAGCTACAGCAAAGCAAAAGACAAGGAAATCAGGGAACAGGACACAATAACATCTGAAATCATATCGATCTACCTATAACATTAAAGGCAAACATGCTTCCATAATCTATGTGATCGTTGGGGAGGGAGGTATCAGAAACCTCAGCTTCTCTAGGGGCCAGCGTATTGAGGGCAGCGCCCATCTCCTCTCCCTGGCTGCTTTATCTATCCTGTCCCTAAAGAGGGCAGGTACCCATTTACAGCTGGGCGACTACTGAAGCCAAGACACACAAACGGTTAAAGTCCGGATAAAACTAGAAACCGAGGTCCCGTGTGTGAACGCACGCAGAACATCTTGCCCACAAAAAATAATAACTCAGAGGTTTAAGATATAATTATATCGAATTTTTCAAAAATCGAAATACCGCAATTTTTTTTTCTTAATGTGATATTCCAATACTTCCTACATCTCCAGCCTTTAAAACAGCAATGGCGAGCTTTTTAAAGTCAGTGTTGGTTACAGAAGCAACGCCAGCTGTTTCTTTAAACTACAAGACAGACACAATTTTAACTTCATATTGGGTAACTGCTGTTCACTTTCCTCCACCCCCAAAACAAGCCACACACACAAGGGTGTGCAACTGTTGGGTAGGCTGCACAATGTAGCATACACTGGTAATGATCAATACCTGAGGTACACCATTCCCCAGATAACCCTGTCACACAAATCCTAACACACACACACACACATGAACATACCGTCTGCCCTTGCTTTTTATTAACACCCATTTCTGTAATGCATTATCAGTTTTTCAGCACCTTCCCCCAATGATTATTCATTAATTCATTCTGAACCCAGCGCCTCCTACTTCTGTTTTTATCTAAGCTCTCCTACAATGCAAACCCTTCAGCTGATTATTTCATCCAAGCGTTCTAAATCCCACCACCTCTTTCTTCTGTTTAAGCTCTGCTCTTCTAAAATGCAAACCCTTCAACTGATCATTTCATCGTACGTTCTAAACACAACACCCTTCTATTTTTAGGTACTGTTTTCCAAAAAGGCTTCTCACCTCCACCCACCCCTGAAGCTAATCAGAATTTTGCCTGCCCCCCCCTCCCCAGTCTTTATTCCTCTTTACCCATCACTATATACCAAAACTTTATAACACCCCTCCCCCTTCCTAGCATCCTTTAACAGAAAATTCTGGTGCCCCTCCTCCTACCAACCCCACTGAAAAATCTTTTAGCTTTGTGTCAGCATATACCATTATCCTCCTGCCTTCTGTGTCCACATGTGGGGCCAGGGTTAGTGTTGAGGTTAGTGTTAAGAGTTAGTGTTAACAGTTAATAGAGGGGAAGGGTTGTCCGTCAGCTGGTCTGTCTGAATGTTAGAATTCCTGTGGACACAATAGCACGTGGACACTGGTATGAAGCTAAAGACAATGTTACAGACATTAAAAGCTGGACCCTGTTTACGACCAGTAGGCCATTCTGTGCCGGTGGGAATGGATACCCATGTGCACACAGGGATTGGATGTAACCAAAAAAGCCCATGCGATAATTTATTCGATTATCCTTGAAATAAAAGTAAGTTTGTTTTTAATACGGATGTAAATGGTCTGTAACTCGCAAAAGCATGAAGCTTTAACTCGGAATCGCCAGTTCTATCCAAAGTCAAGGCTGCACATTGGACACCGGTGTTCCAAAGTTCCTCTTTAGCTGTCACAATGTCAGGCCTCAGGCCTTTTGGAATCCATTGATTATAGCCCCCTAGCCCCCCCCCCCAAAAAAAAAACAACAAAAAAAAAAAAAAAAAACAACAACCCACAAAACAAACAAACAAACATGTAAGAACAAAGTCTACCAGCCAGCCCTCTGTGTCCCCCACTGCTCTAAATGTATCTGACCCCCTACAGAACACCCCTTCCCCTCCCTTCCCTCTCCTTCTAACCTGACGTCTCTTCCCCACAACTACCCCCTTCACACACACACACACACACACACACACACACACACACACACACACACACACACACACACACACACACACACTCGCTCCCAAAATTCCTTCCGATGAGACTAATTATACCGACATCCAGTGTGCAAACGCACGCAGAACATCTTGCGCTCACGTTAAAACCCGTTCTGCTTTTCGGAAGAGTATGCCATTATGTGTCGGTGGGAACGGATGACAAAATCCATAAAACTGCATACACAAAGGGAACTGGATGTAAAAAAAAAAAAAGTACACTAGTGCTTATTTCATTATTCTCGAAAAAAATAATAACGAATAAAAAATAAAATTTCTAACATCTAATGTTTGTGAAATAAGTTCTAAAAAAAAAACGCCTACAACTACCCCACAACCCGAGTGATGTACTTGATACCACACAGGAATGGTATACTGGCAAATCATTACACAGATTTGCTCTCAATACTGGAAAACTTTTGCCAATTCTACCCACAAAAAATTCTGAAATGCTCCGTATGTTAGTGGTGGCAAGAGCACCGATTTCACAACGGCGATGAATAATCCCTATAACTAGGATAGTTTTACCCCCAAAATCACTTTTAGGATTTTTGAGCAAGTCTGTCTCACTCACTCACTCACTCAGTCCCATGTCCCAAAGGACGTAGGGGGGACATGAGAGAAGACGCAACAGCGATCTTTTTCCATGCTTCACGATCCTGTGTGGCTAGTAGGAGATGTTGCAGGGGTTGGGCGGTCCAGTCTTTGATGTTGTCAACCCACGATTTCTTTTGGCGGCCTCTTCTTCTCTTGCCCTCGACTGTTCCTTGCAGGATGGTTTTTGCTAGGGTGTTGTGTCTTGTGGTGTGACCAAACCACATCAGCTTTCTCCTCTTTATGGTGGAGAGCAAAGGCTCTTGGGGGACCACACGCTTTTTGATTTCTTCTTTCACATAGTTATTGGTCTTGTGTTCTTTGTATGATATTTTGAGGAGTCTTCTGTGGCACTTGTTCTCGAATGCTTGGATTCTCCTCTCTAACTCTGCTGTCAGAGTCCATGATTCACAGCCATATAGGAGGATAGATATCACGAGGGATTTGTAAAGGTGGTATTTGGTGCAGAAGCTGATGTTGTTGCTTCTGATAATCCTCTGGAGTCTGGCTAGAGCAGATGTTGCTGTTGCAATGCGAGCTTTCACTTCATTGTTTGATGTGCCATCTTTTGTTAGGATGGAGCTTAAGTATTTGAATTGGCTCACCTCTTCTAGTATTTCTCCATTCATCTTTATTTCCGTGATGTCATTACTCGCGCTGTTGACCATGATCTTTGATTTCTCTGTACTGACCTCCATGCCGTATGCGCTCGCTCGATCTGTTAAATTGTCTGTGAGGATTTGCAGTTCTTGTTTGCTGCTGCCCATGAGGTCAATGTCATCTGCAAATCTGAGGTTGCAAAGGGGTCTTCCACCAATGGAGATGGAAGTGTGGTGGTTTTGCAGTGTCTCTGTCATGATGTTTTCGAGGAAGAGGTTGAAAAGTACAGGTGAGAGAAGGCAGCCCTGGCGAACCCCAACCGTGGTCTTGAAGAACTCGCCCACGTGATTGTTTATGAAGACTGCACTTCTTGCGTTCTCGTACAGAGCCTTGATGACTTCAATTAGGCAGCTGTCAATGTTGAAGTGCCTGAGTACTTGCCAGAGGCCGTCATGCCATACCCTGTCAAAGGCCTTTTTGAAATCTATGAAGTTATGGTACAAGTCTTTTTGGTGTTGGAGATGCTTCTCTATCAGAATTCTCAGATTGAAAATTTGTTCCATTGTGCTGCGTTTTGGTCTAAAGCCCGCTTGTTCTTCTGCCAGGAGTTTTTCCGCTTGGTTTTTCAGTCTGTTGAGGACTACCTGCAGCATGATCTTGCTAGGATGACTTATGAGACTGATGGTTCTGTAGTTCTGGCATTGCTTAAGGTTTCCTTTCTTTGGCAGGGGTATTACAAGAGACTGTGTCCATTCTTTTGGCCATTCTTTGGTATCGTGGATCTTCTGACAAAGTTCTGTGAATCGCCTTGCTGTTTCATTCCCTCCATTTTTTATGAGTTCAGCTGGGATGTTATCGATTCCAGGGGACTTCCCCTTCTTCAATTGTTTAATAGCTGCATCTACTTCACACCTTAGTATTGGTGGGTCTTTATCTTGGTGTTCAGGGGGTTTGTCAGAAACTATGTTGGTATCTGGGCGTAGTGGGTAGTTATACAATCCCTCACAGTATTCTGTCCAGCGTTGGAGGATGGCATTGCTTTCCGTTAAAAGATTTCCTTCTTTGTCTTCTATAACAGAGGCTTTAGGCTGTGTGGTTTTCGTTAGTGCTTTCAAAGTGTCGTAAGCTGTTTTGCTGTTTCCCTTGGCCATTCCAGCTTCAATGTTGTTGCATTGTTCTTCTATCCACGCTTCTTTGGCTTCTCTCATCTTTTTCCTCACTTCTCTGTGGCTATCCATGTATTTCTTGTAAGCTTCTTGACTTGTGAACTTTTGTTTCTTAAGTTCTCTTCTTTTGTCGCAGAGATCAAGAACCTCATTTGTCACCCAGGGTTGTTTCTTTGTTCTGCTTCTTCCTAATGTTTCTTCTGCTGCTGTCGTTAGCACTTCTTTGATGTTGTTGGCCAGTGTGTCCACATCATTGTCGATGGCTGTGAGTGCCGCGAACTTTCCTCCAATGTTGGCTTGGAAGATCTCAACCACTGTTGGGTCTTTGAGTTTTTCCAGGTCGAATCTTATGCGTGGGCTTTTTGGCTGGTGTTTTGCTTTCAGTTTCAGCCTGATGGTGGTAAGTACAAGGTCGTGGTCACTGCCAATGTCAGCTCCTGGGAATGTTCTTGTGTTTGCCTTGTTTATGCTGGATTTGAATCTTTGGGGTGACAGAATGTAATCAATTTGATTATGAATCAGACCATTTGGTGAGTGCCAGGTTGATGTTCTGGATGGCTTGTGAGGGTGGAGTGTGTTAGCCAAAGTCAGTTTGTGCTTCTTTGCGAATTCCAGCAGCCGCTGTCCTCTGTCATTTGTTTCTCCCAGTCCAAATCGTCCTGTGGTTCCTGCCCAGGTGTCATAGGCATCAGGTCCCACCTTAGCATTCCAGTCGCCTTCCACAATAAGGATGTCTTTTTTGGGCGTTTTGGAGATGACGTTTTCAAGTTCTTCATAGAATTCTTCTATCTGGTCATCATCGTAGTCAGATGTTGGAGCATACACTTGGATGATGGTGAGATTCTGGGGTTTTGCAGAAACTCTGATTGAGATGAGTCTGCTGGATACTGGTGTGCAGCTGATGATGCTTGACACAATCTCTTTCCTGACAATAAAGCCTACTCCATGTTGATGTAGTTTCTCTTCTCCGCTGTACCATATTTTGTGGCCGTCTTGCGTGGTTGTTTCTCCGAAGCCAATCCATCTGACTTCCGCAAGCCCTATGATGTCCCATTTATACCTCTGTAATTCATGTGTAAGTTCCTGTACTCTTCCTGCTCTGTACAGAGTCCTCACATTCCATGTACCAATGGTTGCCCCTTTAGCTGGAAGCTTTAGTGTTTGTTCTGCCCCAGTAGCACACTTGTCACTCCCACCCTGGAGGTTTGCAGTGGGTAGCGCGGTCGTTGTTGATCCGGGCCTCGACCGATCCGGCATGTCTTTCTGTTTTGTTGTTCTCATCATGTCCTTTCAGTGGGCTTGAGGAAGCTTGGTGGCGCCCATCTCCTCTCCAAGACTCCTACTGGTGGTTAAGAATGCACCAGCCCCTCACAACGTTTCGCCCGCCAGTAGAAGCGGTTACCGGGGTGTGGGTGGGTTAAGGACCCGGACCCAGAAGTGAGAGTTGAGTGCCAAGTGAGGACCAGTGCTCCCGTCCATCCCGAGGGATGCTACTGCCAGGTTTACAAAGGTACCACCTCTCCTTAAGCACCCCATACACCCCAAGTCTGTCTACTTCAGCCAAAACCAAAATATATTTGATATTTTTCGATTCCTTTGCGAGGTACCCGACACTCCACTTCCCAACGACCATTTAGGTTATGTAACATTTGCCTATTTTCAAACGACTGAAAAAAAAAATCTTTAAAAAACCCAAAAAGCGTTGCCATATAGCTTATGAACCATGAGCATAAAAAGACATTGACAAAAATTCTTTTTGTTGGCTTTAAAAACAACAAAGTTTACTGATTTACTTTTCCATCCCTTCTTCGGTGGCACTGTGTACACTTTCTCTTCTTAAAAACAACTTTAGTACATTTCTAATAGATATTGTTCGGCTACTCTTTTGCCACCTTGCCACAGGGGGGGGGGGGGGGATAAAGGTCTTTGAAGAGTAATCTGAGAAGGTTTTTGAAAGGTCATTCAATTTTTCCAATAAAAAAGTTTTTTTTACCACAGAAGTCTCAGTGTGAACCCTATCATTGAAAAATTAGCCCCCAACATCTGCGACATATGCTAATACAAAGCCAGAGAATAAATCAACATTTATTCCAATCTATCATACTTCTGTTCCAACTTGAGGAGCTTGAATTGATTTTAGGATTTTTGCATCACAGTTTCAATCTTTACTAGAATATATGTAATATTTTTTACGAATTTCCTACAGAACCAAGTTGTTTGGATGTTTTGGTGTTTTTTGTTGTTGTTTTTACAAACTAGATGCACTCAAAGAAGTGAAAATCTAAATGCACCGTTTTTGTGATAAACTTGCACGGAGAATATTAGCTAATTCATTGAAATGAATTTTTTGTACAATGTGAAGTTCCATCATTGCTATAAAAAAAAAATATGCTAGACCGCTTCTATGGAGTTTTCCAGATAATTTATATCTTCAAAACTATACTAGTATTCATCAATCAAATATGCTAATATTCTTCATTCTTCTATGGTTATATGCTTTTAATTGGTTTACATGATGGATTATAATGTATGAAATACTCTTGCTGTTTCTGATTATATCCACACAAAAATTTAAGTCACCCAGAATTTTAAAAAATAATAAATGGTCTTTGTACAGTTATGTTACAAAACGATAGTAAAACAGTTTTTCAAAATATGTCTGCACATCCCAGTGAAAGCAGACATGTTAAAATTTGCACAAGTTAAGTGTTCTGCTATAGAAAAAAATCTGAGCTTAAATACACAACTTTGTTTAAAGCTAGTCACACTTAACAGTTTACACAAAAAACTGGGGGAAAAGAGTTCAATCACTGAGTGTCATGAAGGCCTAGTTTTAAATTTCAATACACCAATTTTTACTTGTATATGACGTACATGAGACAGCCAAACCAAGTCATTGAACGGGAATTTTCAATAGCAACTGTCACAGTAAGTTTGAATAAAATAAATGGTGGCAAGTTTTCCAAAGTTTGATCTTTACACAAGTTTCAGCCAGCTTGCGATAAATAAAGTGTTGCACCCTGTCAATAAATTACTGCATCCTGTCGTAACTTGCACAACAGATCGTTTTTTTCTCTTCTTTGAGACTTACCATCAGTACACAAACTGAACACACAAAGTTGCTGTAAATAAAAACAACAACACTTTTACACCATATGAACCAATAGACTTGTGTCCAAGAAATCCTAGATTGTTTTGATACTTCTTTCATTCAAATATTGCTCAACGTATTCAGTCTTCCCCCTGGCCTCATAAAACAGATGGTAAATTCAAGCCGAAACCGAATCCTTTTGAAAATGATGGCGGCACATTTTTCTGCTGGAATGTTGCCGAGTTGTGTAACATGACTCCAGCCATATACTGGTCATCACAGGTCTGCAGCCTCCACTGTGCATCACAGGTCTGCAGCCTCCCCTGTGCATCACAGGTCTGCAGCCTCCCCTGTGCATCATCAGGTCTGGCCAGCCTCCACTGTGCATCACAGGTCTGCAGCCTCCACTGTGCAATACTGCTACAGGTCTGCAGCCTCCACTGTGCATCACAGGTCTGCAGCCTCCACTGTGCATTCACAGGTCTGCAGGCCTCCAGGCTTCTGAAACCAGCTAATAGAGGAGAATGAAAGAGGAAAAGGAGGCAGGGGGCTGGGGGGAGAGGGAGATGGGGAGAGAGGGGGGAAAGAGAGAGAGAGAGAGAGAGAGAGAGAAGAGAGAGAGAGAGAGAGAGGAGAGAGAGAGAGGAGTACAGAGACACAGAGACACAGAGAGACAGAGAGTACAGAGACAAGAGAGAGAGACAAAGGGGGGAGAGAGAGAGAGAGAGAGAGAGAGACGAGAGAGAGAGAGGAGAGAGAGAGAGGAGAGAGAGAGAGAGAGAGAGTACAGACAAAGAGAGAGAGACAGACAGAGAGAGAGAGAAAGACAAAGGGGAGAGAGAGAGAGAGAGAGAGAGAGAGAGAGAGAGAGAGAGAGAGAGAGAGAGAGTACAGACAGAGAGAGAGAGACAGAGACACAGAGAGAGAGAGACAAAGGGGGGGGGAGAGAGAGAGGAGAGGAGAGAGAGAGGAGAGAGAGAGAGAGAGAGGAGAGAGAGAGAGGAGAGAGAGAGAGACAACAGAGACACAGAGAGAGAGACAAAGGGGAGAGAGAGTGGGAGGGAGAGAGAGGGGGTAGGGAGAGAGGGAAAGAGAGAGAGAGAGGGAGAGGGAGAGGGAGAGAGAGAGAGAGACTGAAAGGGGGGAGAGAGAGAGAGAGAGAGAGAGAGAGAGAGAGAGAGAGGAGAGAGAGAGAGAGGGAGAGACTGAAAGGGGAGAGAGAGAGAGAGAGAGACTGAAAGGGGAGAGAGAGAGAGAGAGACTGAAAGGGGAGAGAGAGAGAGAGAGAGAGAGAGAGAGAGAGAGAGAGAGAGAGAGAGAGAGAGGAGAGAGAGAGAGATATGGATTTCCATTTAACAGGGAAAACTCATCTGTAATCAACATTATTGGAAATCCAAAAATTATCAATTATCTCAAAAATTATTCATTTGAAAATGACACTTTGAAGGAGAGTAAATTGATAACTGCTGTCTCATAATAAAAATCAAGTTTTTTAGCTGAAGTAGAAGTTATTTGATTTCACGGCCTTTAAAGATGAACATTTACCATTTCCTTATCACAATGTCATAATTTCCATTAATTGGTTTTAAAACAAATTGCCGTTAAAAAAATGATTTTTAAACAAATCTCTTTAGCACAGTCACCAAATCTATCTCCACACAACTTATTTCTCTACCAACAAGTTCATGTATTTCAACAGAACAGCCTACTCACTTTCAGACTGCATAAATGATTTTTTTTAAAGTCGAGTTTGAGAACAGTGATTTTCTTACCTGTAGTGTGTCAGAAACGCGTCTTAGCTCCCCCCCCCCCCCTCATGCAGGCAGTTGCAGCATCAGTGGCAGCAACAAACTGTTGACATTCTTCCACACCGCACTGAGGTCTGGTCCACATGAAATGCAGGTCCTGGGAAGATCTCCACTGGCCCCGGTCCTTTTCTCTGGATGTACATGGAACAGTGGTTGGCGATAGTCGACTTCAGTGGCACTCTCCTGGTTCACAAGGTACCTGGTAAAACAGATCTACATCACAGTGTGAATGATAGGGAAATAACAAAAGAGTTAACAGTGGGAAGAAAACAAGTGATTAAAAAAAATAATAAAAACCGGACCTGGAAAGAGGTCATTAAGATTATAAGTTTATGCGTAAGGAGAGAAAAAAGAATAAACAGGAATAGAGTCTTTTAAAAACTGAAAATTTGGAAAGTCTGAAGAAGTAAATCTCTTGAATTTTACGGAGCAGAAAAAAAATTCCGATGGACAAACAATGGACAACTGACTCACACAGACAAAAACAGACTGGACTGAAAAACATTCCCGTCAGAAAAAAACGGATACAAAAACGGGAAAATGCCCTACCTACCTTTCAGAAAGCGCAGGTCCTGATGGCTGTCATCACTTGTCAGTCACAGGCAGCATGATCCACATGACTTTAACCACCCGGTTAGGACCCATGTATCAAAGGATAAGGAGGAGGATGAATCTTTCCCAAGGAAATTAAGAATGGAGTGACAAGAGTTACAGCCCTTAATGACCACTATAAATGATCTAAGAATGGTGTAACAAAACTCACAACCCCTAATGACCACTGAAATCAGGTAAGAATTGGAGTTACAGTCCCCCGAGACCACTGAAACAATGTCAGAATAGAGTTACAGTCCCCCGAGACCACTGAAACAATGTCAGAATAGAGTTACAGTCCCCGAGACCACTGAAACAATGTCAGAATAGAGTTACAGTCCCCCGAGACCACTGAAACAATGTCAGAATAGAGTTACAGTCCCCCGAGACCACTGAAACAATGTCAGAATAGAGTTACAGTCCCCCGAGACCACTGAAACAATGTCAGAATAGAGTTACAGTCCCCGAGACACTGAAACAATGTAGAATAGAGTTACAGTCCCCCGAGACCACTGAAACAATGTAAGAATGGAGTTACAGTCACACCCGATGACCACTGATAAATGCTAAGAATAGAGTGACAAGAGTCACAACCCCTCATGACCACTTTAATGATGTAAGAATGGAGTGACAAGAGTCACAACGCCTCATGACCACTGTAATGATGTAAGAATGGAGTGACAAGAGTCACAACCCTCATGACACTGTTGATAAGAGTGACAGAGTCACAGCTCATGACACTTAATGATGTAAGAATGGAGTGACAAGAGTCACAACCCCTCATGACCACTTTAATGATGTAAGAATGGAGTGACGAGTCACAGAACCATGCGACGTATGCTTTCAGAATGGAGTAACGAGTCCAGCCGTCACGACCGCTGCATCCAAACCTTTGTAGATGGAGACACCAAGATCACTGGTACCAGGATTGCTCTCTCTTAACTCCACCTTCCCCCTTTTTGGGGTTCTAGTTTTGTTCTATTTTGGTTTAGCTATTTTCATTTTCTTTTGGTTTAGTTTTATCTATGTTTTGGTTTTATTCTACTACATTTTAGTTTTATTTTATTGGTAAATCTATTTTCTCCTAACTTTTGGGGGAGGTGGGGTTGTTTGCTTTTTATTTTTTCTTAATTCTATCTTTTTCATTTTAAAGTTGTAACCATTTTATTTTTTAACTTTTAGTGAGGAGCATTGATGCAACCAGAAGCTTGGTGTCCAGTGATCACTGAAGACAACTGACAAGGCAACCATGCGGAACAGACAGACTTTCAGGAGCAAACTTTGGCTACAGCGGAAGAGAAAAAAAGACCGGTGTCATGTGAACATGGTAGACACTGCGCAGGTTCTCTTCATCATGCCTGTGAACGCAACTATTTAGTCCGGCTTATCTCCGAAAACTGCGAAGCTCAACACATCTCCGAAAACATTTATCCGAAAACTATGAAGCACAACAGGTCTCCGAAAACACTTCTCCGACAACTATGAAGCACAACACATCTCCGAAAACATATTTCCGAAAACATATTTCCGAAAACATATTTCCGAAAGCTGTGAGCACAGCATATCTCCGAAAGCTGTGAGCACAGCATATCTCCGAAAGCTGTGAGCACAGCATATCTCCGAAAGCTGTGAGCACAGCATACCTCCGAAAGCTATGAGCACAGCATACCTCCGAAAGCTACGAGCACAGCACACCTCCGAAAGCTACGAGCACAGCACATCTCCGAAAGCTATGAGCACAGCACAGCATATCTCCGAAAGTTATGAGCACAGCAGATCTCCAAAAGCTATGAGCACAGCACATCTCCGAAAGCTGTGAGCACAGCATATCTCCGAAAGTTATGAGCACAGCATATCTCCGAAAGCTGTGAGCACAGCATATCTCCGAAAGTTATGAACACAACATATCTCCATCCTGAAGCTCAATATCCCAGATCCAAAGATTTCCTTTATCCTCCATTCTTAATCCTTTGAAAACATGGGCCCCACAGAGTTAAGTCATGTTTCACACCGCACAAAACTGATGGGAAATATCTGGCAAACAAAAAGTGATATAGATGTGACATTGTCTATTAACAGGGAATGTGTGTGTGCGCGCACATATTTGTGGATGTCTGTATATAGATGCATGTGTCTCAGAGAGAGAGAGAGAGAGAGAGAGAGAGAGACAGACAGACAGAGACAGAGACAGAGAGAGGATGGAGGGTAGGACGTAGGAAAATGTGGACATTATATTTGTGGATGTCTATAGATATAGATGCACGTGTCTCAGGAGAGAGAGAAGAGAGAGAGAGAGAGAGAGAGAGAGAGAGAGAGAGAGAGAGAGAGAGAGAGAGAGAGAGAGAGAGAGAGAGAATGTGTCTCAACATGAACTCGCTTTTTAAAAACTGAATACCCATTTTAAAGAAAAACTCATGTATCCACTATGTCATCTTAAAGATTGATATTTAAAACATCAACAAGTTAAGGAGCATAAGAAAAAAGAAAAAAGTTCACACACACAAACAGGTCGAAATGAAAAGATACACCCTGTGAAAGTAATAGAGGGAAAAGAATCTGGACAGTTTGGCAGCTGAAATATGAAAACCCCAGTTCCAAATATGGTCGTGAAATACCCAGGCTCGTTTCAAACAAATCATGTTCCAGGGATAATTTTGAAAAAAATGAATATTTAAAGTTAAAATGTAAATTTCGTTCCCAATTCTTGACTTCAAGTGTTGAATTTATTCTGAACTTAATTAATGTCAAAATGGCGGCTTATACCTAAAACGAAAGACGTTCACAACTTCGAGGCTTATGCTTGTACATTGAAAATAATTTTTAATGGTACCTACCAGAGTACAAACTTCTTTGCGTGCGGAACAACGGCTCCATCACATTCTGAACTGGCTGGAAAAGCGCAGAGAAGACTAGCGGGCGTTCCACTTCCAGTCTCCATGCAGATCTCTGCAAGCAGACCACGTTCAAAACATAAGGTCTCAAGGCAAAGTAGCTCTGTGCATTGGAGTAATATGCACCTAGCTTATTTTTACCAATTTGCTACAAACATTGATATACTGATGTTTTTCCTCCAGGATACTTGCCAAACTAAAAGCACTGCAATAAACTGCAAACCACCATTTAAATCATACAAATTTATGGGGAAACACGTCACTTTTTTCGTAGTAGGGTTTGTTTTTTTTTGTCGTTTCTTTTTTCGGGGGGTGTTTATCTTTGAAAATGAACTGTGTAATTACTCATGCTTACAAGCTGGCTTAACGTCACAGACACTACAGCTGCAAGGGAGGTAACCTATTAATAGATGCAGACAACTCCTCTATAACCACCCACATTCCTCAGTTTACAAGGTTTTTCATTCAAATATATTTGCAGTGACAAAGATTTTCAATTTTACCCGTCCATTAACTTCTGCTGACCGTAGTGTTTATCTTATTTAGTCATCTATATTCAAGACCTGTATACAAAAGATGGAAGAGGAGAGACAAAAGCATCACGCCTGTTGGTCATGGAACCGGAGAAAAAATAGTCACTGTGAACTAAATAAGAAATAGCCATACACTAGCCTAACCAGCTGAAACAGTTATGGGGATACTGTCCCGATATTTTGCTTGTACAGTTAAGAAGGGGAGTGGGGGTGGCGAAGGTCTTCATAAATTGTTTAAAAGTTGGGAGGGGGAAAGACGCGGAATTGTTTCGCGGTTTCGACATGGAACTGGCGAAGAATTCAGACAGTAGAAATCTACTTGGGCCACGCAGGAATGGGAGGGAGCGCACGGAAAGTTTGCCCCCCTATTTCAATTTTTTCCTCGTACTTTGTAAAAAATAATGTTTCATAATTCTCTCACTTTTCCAGTTCTAATTTCAAATGTGTAAAAGTACGTATAAATAACTAGCCCGAAGTCATCAAAAAATAATGGCATCACTTACCGTGGCCTCACAACAGGTCGACAAGGAGCAGCAACAGTCAGTGTGTCTTGTCCTGTCCAGTTCAGCTGACTCAACTGAACAGTGAAGTGCGCATGCCCAGTAATTCAGCGCCCTCTGTGGTAACAGAACACACTTTCCTCGTGCATCACGGACTATGGCCCTGCTGATGGCTATAGCAACTTTCCACTTTTACCCGCCGCGCAGTGGTTAGTGTCATGAATTTCGGACTGGAAAGTCGCGGGTTCGATTCCCATAAGAGCCATAGGGATTTTTCGGACTCCGGCCGGCTCCTACCCAGAGTGAGTGTGCTGTGGGCTCAGTGGGGAGACTGGGACACAGTCGAGCTTCATCCACTTTACGGATGCAATTTTGCGAGTGTTGCTCAAATTACCTGACCAACACTGCAGGTGTCTGTATCTCTCAGGCACGGTTAACATCGGATATTATGATAGTAAGCGTAGAGCACAACCCTGTCAAGTAGACTCAAAGCATATGCACTTCCAAAGCTGCATCACTACATCATCCCCGTTGTCATTGATCATCATGCAATAAAAAATACTGCCTCTGATTCGGTGGGCCTGGTCGCTCTGGTCTCATGGTGGCCTCAGGTTGAGTTTTCCCATGCACTTCTGTGCCTGTGGTGAGTTTGCGTAACACCCTTGGGAGGTTCGAGGTCTGCTGGGGTCGGTCTCTGAGGGGACGTTGTGGTGTCGCCACCTCAGGTGGGTGACTCACTCAGTCTGGCTCTGGGACTGAGCTAATACTGTCGTTAGTAGGGGGCTTAGTAGGTGGTGGCCTGCGTATGTTAGCTCAGAACATGTTTCACTGAACACCACCAAAGTAACCCAGCAGCAGTGCAGGGCCTCTCTGGCTGGTGGCCGCACGGCGGCCTATATCTTGATGGGCTTGTGTAGACTTCCGATCCCGAGGATGTGATATAACGAATCTGGGTATGGCTGTGGCGGGGAGATTGAAATGAGTGGTGTAAAAACAGCAGGACAGGGATGTCACAGAAGATGAGGCAGTTGAATTTGTTGTTTTAATTGCACTTTTGGTTAGAAGTAGTTCCTTTTGCACGGTGACACTGTGGACGACAAAAATTATTTCTAGAAAGGAAATCATGATTGCAGTGCCATATTTTAGGCACAGTGATCGATAATCGATTTCAATAATTGCGGTTTTATCACTATAGTGTTATCATTATTACTATTACTAATATTATTATCATTACTATTTAAGAACTTCTGACAACTATAGAGTTTGTTGCGGGTTTGGGGAGGGGGAGGGTAGGGTTTTTTCAGGTAACACCATTGATCTAGGCAGACATGCTTGCAAACAAGACAAAGAAACACAATCTTATGCTGCACTATAGGGGTGCACACTCCGTTTGGACCCTCGCCTGAATCTGTGCACAATGCAATGCAATGAAATGCTATGTGCAATGCGATGTGCAATGCAATTTAATACAATACCTCCAGCATGCTCTTCTATCTGTTCCCAGCATAACTTTATATCATACCTTTTCCATACACTGTAAGTGGTCTTACACCAAAACCCCTATGTTTTGCTCTGTAACTCAGAAACTTTTAATGCTGCTGCCCCAAAAGTTCGTAACTTTGTCCATAAACATATGTCTTGCACATCCACAAAAATGTGTCTGTGTGTGTTCTAAAAAAGTGACTTAATAAGAGGAAAATTCCTGAATGTCATGGGTGTGTACACACCTATTCTCTAAAAGAGGCCCTGCTCATTAAAGATTAGAATGACGTCACAGTCCTGGGATGCTCCCTACGTGGTGGTTGCTAGGACACCTGTCCTTGTTCTGAGATTATTTGCTCTGTGCCAAGCTGTGGTAGTACATGAATTGATAGTATTTTTCCGAGATTAGGGCAGTTATCAAGTATGTGTATGTATGTATGTGTGTGTGTTTGCATTTGTATATGTATGCATGCGTATCTGTGCATGCCTTTGTGAATGTGTGTGTGTCTGTATATATTCGCATGCATGTTTATGTCGGGGTGGGGAGGATAGAGAGGAAGGAGAGTTATAAGTAGCTAAAACAATTTGTTTCATTTTTTGTCCGTTTTACTTCCACTTTTTAAACTCACCTAACCTACTTGCAGTTAACAGTTGCAAACACACACACCATGAACAAAGAAATTGATTATGGGGAGAAAGAGAGAGAGAGCTGTCTTATCAAAAAATATGCTCAATCATTTGCAAGTCATGTTGTTTGAGAAAGTAACAATCTTTTTTTTTTACCTCGATCAAATCACAATGAATAAAATTCATCGTAGAGTAATAAGAAAACAGTAAATATTTGTTGATGTCATAATGCATTTTGTTTTTGGGAAGTATGGGGAACATCCAAGGTCACTGGATACTCCCTTTTGCTATTGGACCAACATTTGCGAACACATTGTGGAATAAACCAAGTGAATGAAATCAATCACAGTTTCAGAGTTATCCAAAAGTGGTGTTGTCCAATAAATTATGTTAAAAATGTACTAATGTTTGTTGAGCAGTATGAGCGTGGTTATCATTGGATGGGTGATCATTTGTATGTGTTTGCTTCAGTTCAGTCACTACAGCTGTGACTAGGTACTTGCCATCTTTAAGGTCAGGAGAGGTAAAGCAGCGAGGAAGAGATGATGGGCGCCGCCCTGCTGGTTCCTGGGGAAGGCTGACGAGTCTGACACCTCTCTCTCCTATGACCGGTGTTGGTTGCAGGATGCATGTATCTTTAGTGAGTTGTGCATTATAAAGTTATCTTGCAAGGACCATATTTACTATTTGACCAAACTCAATGTGCAATTTCCGGGTGAAAATATGTCATATGTATTGGTTATGAAGATATATGTATATACATTAATTATTATTTATATATTTAGGATTGTACATCCTCCTATGTCAACACATATGGAACATTAGCTGTTGATAAACTAATCCGGTGATTGATTTTCTCACTCTCTGTGGTAACAAGAAGACATTTTCAATAATTTAGAGGTGTCTATTGCAGTCCTAAGAATATGTAGATATTCTTCTATCACACCACCACTGCCAGCAAAAGATAACAGAAAAAGAAAGATTTTATATCTGAAATAAATGTTGTTGTTTTTTTAAGTATAGAAAAGAAATGTACATTTAACGAATTTTTAGCCTTATGGTTGGGGATACTTTTCATCAAAAAAGGATGCAAGGGAGATAATAATGTCTATAACCAGCCAATGGGCCTGTCTTAGCTGGATAACAATGATAACCCAGACATTGCCAGACACTTCCAGTGTTGGCACAGACAGTAGAAGCTGATCTCTGAAGAGATGTTGTTC
>CM060323.1:64566899-64574399 GCA_030674155.1 Stramonita haemastoma | reverse complement strand
CCCAATATGGATCCCTGTGGTACTCCATAATGAATGGGCTTTAGTTTGGATGTTGATGTAGCTATTGAGACACACTGGTGCCTATTTGTAAGATATGAATCGAGTAGTCCTAGGGTTTTTGTAGAAATGTTATACAGGTTTAGCTTTTTAAGGAGAAGTTTGTGGTCAATTGTATCAAATGCTTTTTTGAAATCAACAAATAATACTCCACAAAATTTATTGTCATTGATGTTTGATAGCCAATTATCTACAAGACTGGTTAGTGCTGTATGACACGAGTGCTTTATTCTAAATCCAGACTGATTAGGATGAAGTAAGTTGTTGATTTCTGCATGATGGACTAAGTGTTTATTCATATGTTTTTCCAGTGGTTTTGAAAGGATCGGTATAATGGAGATGGGCCTATAGTTTGAAGGATCAGAAGTATCGCCAGACTTGTAGATGGGGATTACTTTAGAACATTTGAAGGCATTGGGGAAATAGTTCTTATCAAGGCAGAGGTTATATATATATGTTAGGGTGTCTGTGATAACTGGAGCTGATAATTTTAGTATACTGCTGTCTATTCCATCTAGACCACGCGTTCTTGATTGTTTGAGGTGAGTCAGATAGTTGTAGACCTCTGAGACAGACATGAAAGGTATGTGAAGTTTTGAAGGAATATGCTTTTCTTGGCAGTATTGTTTTAATTCATTAAGATCATTGGACTCTGAGTTATCATTGCTAATTAGGTTGGGAGAAACATTGATGAAGTGGTTGTTAAGCTTTTCAGCGGAGATGTCTTTGATTACATTTGATTTAGGAGTTGATTGATTGTTTGTTATTTGATTTATTGCTCGCCATACAGTCTTTGAATTTTGTTTGGAAGATAGTAGGTCTTGAAAATTTTTTTTTTTTTCACGCCGTTTTTGTGAGATTATGGCGTTTCTTAATTTTTTTGACTCATCATAATATTTGTGTTCTTTTAGAAGGTCTCTAAGATAACATGCTTCCTCTAGTTCCTTTGTGAGCCAAGGCGGTTTGGGGTTGTGTTTGATCCTAATGGTTTTAAATGGAGAATGTTTGTTATAGATTTCAGTGAACGTTTTTATCCAAAACTCAATGGCTAAGTCTGGATCAGTAATATTGAAGGTTTCTGAGAGTGTGGAGTTGCATAAGTCTATGAGAAAAAGCTGTTCATTAAACTTTGCAAAGGAACGATAGGTTATAGTTTTATGGCCAGGTTTGGGAATTTTAGTTCCTTTTTTTGACCACGTGGCACAGACTGGGTAGTGATCGCTGCAGTTGTAGACAGGGACACAATTTTCTATGATGTTTTCTGGGTTTCTGGAGAGAGAGAGAGAGAGAGAGAGAGAGAGAGAGAGAGAGAGAGAGAGAGAGAGAGAGAGAGAGAGAGAGAGAGAGAGAGAGAGAGAGAGAGCAACAAGAAGGAAGTCAGGAAATAGCATATAATGTTGTATTAGTGCATTTGGGGAAGGATTTCTTCATTAAAAGATCATGATGCATCATTCTATTTTTTCAGATTAGTTTCATGTTTAATTGTGAAAACTTATTTCACAGCCACCCCCAGAATATGCTAGGCTTTTGATTTAAAAGAACGATCTTAGGTAGCGGTAAATTGATCAAGTTAGAATCTCTAAAATCATTTACTGAGAAAATGCTTTGTAATAAAGATGGGGCACGTCCATGCAAGATCTTATGCATAAAAACTCCTTTATTGAAAAGAAGCTTGGATTTAAGAGGAAGTATATTAATATCTGAATGGTCAGCAACTGTTAAAGACTGTGATTTGTTTAGGATAAGTTTTATGGCATGTTTTTTTTTATACCACTTTATGTCACAGCAGATTTCTCTGCGTGAAATTCGGGCTGCTCTCCCCGGGGAGGGGAGAGGGCTTGCCACAAGTGCAGCGCCTACCCATTATTTTTTTTCCTAAGGGATTGTGTCTAAACACGACACCTGTGTGCATGCGGGTTGTTGTTTTTTTAATTTTGTAATCCGCCCCTACTGGCACACAATGACCTGCTCTTCCGAAAGGCGGAATGGGGTTTTAACATATACGCAAGATGTTCTGCATGCGTTCGCAAATGGGGCCTTGGTTTATAGTCTCATCCAAATGACTTTAAACGTTTATGCATGCTCACAATTAGTGTAAGCAAATTATTGCTGGCCATATCTCACAATGTAGATGCATAATGAATACTTGTTTGAATGTAAGAATTAAAAAAAATTCTGACATGCAGAATTAAGATTTTTTTTTATCTTACCCAGCTGGTATATTTTTGAGGTAGTGTTCCTTGATTGGTTTGGATGTGGGCAGACCCTAATAGGTTGTTATCAATATCTATCCCAAAAGTTTTGTGATTTGAGACTTCTTCAATTTTTTCCATGTCAAAATAGAGAAATGGTAGATCAATATTAAGGTTTTGTCATTTCCTTCCTGTGGAAATAAGCACAAATTGGGTTTCTTTGGTTGAAGGGCTACATGCTTCATATGGTGGTTCATATGAGTCTATTTCATAAGTATGTTTATATCTTCTTGCAAATTGTCAAACACTTCACAGGAGTTAACATGTCAATATCAATAGTGGTGTAATCTGCAAATAAATCAAGGAAGCTTTTGTAAATAAAGGGAGATCATTAATGAAAACAGAAAATACCAAGGGACCAAGAATAGAACCATATGGGACACCAAACGCATTGGGTAGAAAAGTCGAAACATATTTGTTGATATAAAGGAAAAAGAAAAAGTGTTTCGTGCAAGTCAAGAGGTTCAGCTCCTTTCCAAACACCATGGGTGGATGTACAGCAGGAGATACAGCAATGGTTTTGTGCCTTCTCAAAAACCATGGGTGGCTATACACCCAGAAGGTACGGAGCGGGTTCAAGAATTTCAAGAGGCTGTAGGGATTGTGAATGAGGAGGTGCTGTAAAGGAATGCTGCTATCTATCTATTTTGTAGTTTGGTGAGTGTTTTCCATGTCTGGAGACAGGAGATTTCTGTTGCGTAATTGTTGACGCTGTTACGTTTAGTTTCACGATAATGAAACTTGGATCCTGAGTGAGGTGGAGTATTGCTTGATCATCTTCTGTTTGTAGTTGTGTATGGCTTTTTTCTGTCTACATAATTTTAAAATAAACATTTTCTCTGTTTCTCTGTACTTCTCTCCTTTTCTCTCTTTCTGTCTCTGTCTCTCTCATCCAATGGTAAATGCATTAAAAACATAATGATTTCACTGCTGTTTTAAAATCCATTTTTCGGACGATTCATCATATCACCAATGCACTGTCACTTTTTCTCGCTGCTTCCTTTTGAAAAAAATTTTCAGGTAACGACTTTTGGATTACCTGTACCTCCCACAGCTCATATTCAGGATGTATGTTTAATATGTTTGTCATTCCATACCCACCGAAGACTTATACAAATAACTGGATCTTTAATGTGCATACGTGATCTCCTGCACACAAATTTACATGAAAGAAAAAGAAATTGCCAGATCTGCACTTGAAGTCATTTAGGGAGATGATCAAAACTCCAATGCTTTTCTCCATTATCTTCCTTGGCTAGAGCTCCAAGCTTTTTTTATTTATTTATTTTATTTCATACCACTTTATATCACAGCAGATTTCTCTGTGTGAAATTCAGCCTGCTTTTCCGAGGGAGAGCGCATCGTCAAAAGTGCAGCGCCACCCGTTATTTTATTTCTTTTTCCTGTCTGCAACTGTATTTGTTTCCCTATCGAAGTTGCTTTTTCTACAGAATTGTGCCAGAGACAACACAATTGTTGCCGTGGGTTCTTTAACGTGCGCTAAATAATGATGTGTAACACACGGGACCTCAGTTTATCGTCTCACCCGAAAGACTAGCACCCGGACCACCACTCATGGTCTAAAAAATGGGGCGAAAGTTTCGGGCCCAAACGGGATTCGAACCACCGCACACTCCGACCCGGGCTTTTCGCTTTCTAGGCAGGCGCGTTACCTCTAAACCACCGATCCACCAACGGTGAAAGTTTGGCCTATGCAACCATTTTTCCCAAACCATGAATGTAGCCGCATTCAGACTTCCTAGAAATCCTATGCTTCATTCACCAGACGCAGATGGTAGACTTGGAACCCACGACTTCATGGACACAAGAGGATGGAAGCCTTAGTTCTTAACCACTCAGCCCTACAGCCAGTGTTCACAGAGACTTTAAAACTAACAGGCGTGATGGAGAAACAATGGAGTCGGGGTCAGTGTGCACTGGAGTCAGGTTGAGGGAGTGACCAGGCTGCAGATAGGAGCAGCAGCACAACAATTCACAGAGGGTGGAACCCACTGCCTGCCTAACCCAGGACACAACAAACACCTCAGATTTTGGGGGGTGTTTTTTTTTAGAGGTGTGTGTGTGTGCGTGTGTGTGTGTGTGTGTGTGTGTGTGTGTGTGTGTGTGTGTGTGTGTGTGTGTGTGTGCATTTTTCATGCGTGTTTGTCTGCATGTGTGGACATACACTTTCTTCAACCTGAAAAAATACACATAGCCTCCCCCCCTTCCCCCATGTAAGCTAGACACCCCCCTCACTATATGCCCACCCATCAAACAACCACCACCACCACCAACAACAAATGCTTTTTTGAAGCAAACAACAGAAGAACTCCATACTGAATCTTATTGCTCAGAAGAGGGGAAGGTTCAAAATACTTCTTGTAACTTCCAACACAAGGGCCCCCTTGTTTACAGACGTTTTGATGTAACTATCAACACAAACACAGCAACCCAGACACAATGATAACACACCACACACGTCTGTCTCTCCCCCACAGCTTGCTCCTCTTTCCTGTCTTGCCTGTCTTAAATGGGATCTTGTTCTTAACTGGCGGTTTAGACTTGCAGGTGGAGGCATCTATCAATCTCGGAAGACTATGGAGTTACACCCTAAGCTCTAGGACGCAAAGCCTGGGTGAGTAAGAATGGATAGCAAGCTGTTACCCATGCAGCAGACCGCCCCCGCCCCCCCCTCCCTCTCCACGTCGATAAAATGATCCATTGGAAAGGCAATTACCAATACGAATCATTCCATGCCGTCACAGGAGCCACCAGAACGTTGCCATATACAGCCGAACCGCTCTGGGGACTTCAACTCCCCGATTTTTCCTCAGGGATGGTGTCTAAACAGGACACCTGTGTGCATGCTGTTTTTTGTTGTTGTTGTCATTTGCGGATTAAGACTTTAACCTGATCCAAACTTACCTATAAATTATTTTAGATGACATAGCATAATATCGGTTTTTTTTTTATATTGTTGTTGTTATCAGCACACGTACAAAAAACGCGACCTCAATTAATGGCAATCCAAAGAAAAAAAACGTAACTGGAAGCTATTTATGAACTGCTTCGCATATAAGTTTTAAAAAATCAACACATATATAAGCTCGACCTAAGGAAATGGAAGTTACAGAGAGATATTACATCCAGAAAAACTCCGTCAAAAACTGTCAATGTACAACGAGTACTCCTTAAACTTCCCAGGAAAAAACCTGTTTTACCCAAATTGCATCTCACACAAACCACAACAGGAATGGTCAGATTAGAATCGTTTGTCTTGTGATGTGCAGTCTGTGCATTGGCAGGCCACCTGGTGAAGGAGAGGAGAAGGTCAGATTCCACAAGAAAATTCCAGACTGGGAGAAAAGTTCTTATCTTCGTTGAGCGTGTTCACTTTAGGACAAGAGCCACTTAACGACACAACGCCGGCACCAAAGACGGATGCTGGCTGCGGTTAGGGTGAGGAAGGTCACGGGTTATCCCCCCTGAACATAAGAGCTCTTCAGGGCTGGAAGTGAAGAAAAACATGTGAGGGCGGCAATGGGTGGAGTTTATCAGGAACTTTGGTGTAGTTGTGTGTTGGAGGGAGCTAAGGTGAGGGGTTGTGAATGGGGCCATACTGCCGGCCTGAAGTAACAGACACTGGGGACGAATGGTTAAGACCCTTTCACTTCAGTCCTGAAGGAGCCACGGAGTCGTTGGTTCGAATCCTGGCAGTAGCGTTTGATGAAATGAGCGTGGGGATTTTTATGACTTTCCAGGTTAACTTTTTAAGTGCAGACCTGTGTTAAGGTCTGGTGGGGATTTTTACGATTTTCCGGGTTCACTTTTTAAGTGCAGACCTATGTTAAGTATGGTGGGAATTTTTACAATTTTCCAGGCTACTTTTATATGCAGACCTGTTTTAAAGTGTAGGAAATGGTTG
The DNA here is from genome assembly GCA_030674155.1 of Stramonita haemastoma. Classification (NCBI taxonomy): domain Eukaryota; kingdom Metazoa; phylum Mollusca; class Gastropoda; order Neogastropoda; family Muricidae; genus Stramonita; species Stramonita haemastoma. Next base: position 64,568,165 of record CM060323.1, on the reverse strand, counting down.
TCTGGGTCTGTGATCTTGATTTGCACTATTTTATGTTGACTTTTTAGGGGAGGGATCGCACAATATTCAGAGCACTCGATTTCCCAAGCTAAGGTTAAGCAGCATCGACCATGGTTACCAAGTGGATAGGTGACCGTTTGTGCGCCTTGACGTCAGCACAGTCCCACAGTTCAACCAGCTATCAATAGGAGCCTGCCCTTTTTAGGGTCAGGGTCGGTAAAGCAGCGAGGGAGAGAAGACGGGCGCTGCCCTCAATGTGCTGGCCCCTGGAGAAGCTGAGGTCTCTGACGCCTCGCTCCCCAGCGACTACATAGGTTTTGGGACACCTTTACCTTTTATGTTTATGTTTTGATTGATTTTAGATGGCTTTGCATGTAAGTCACATAAATTTCTCGTGCTTTTGAGATATTAAAGGGTTCGTATTTGTAGGCCTGCCTGTGCCTTTATTTCCTTTGTGTATATGTACTCATGCAGAAGATCAAATATGCACGTTAAAGGTCCTGTAATTCAAGTTCGTGTTCTGGGGTTTACAGAAAGACAAACAGACCCAGCATGCGTCCTGTAGAAAATAATGAGCTGCTCTGAAGATGGAATATGTTAGCTGAGACCAGCAGCAGACCTGCAGAGTGACAAGCACAGGAGAAGGTCAGCGCTACACACAATAGGTATTTCTGATAATGGAACACACAGGAGAGAGAGAAGAGAGAGAGAGAGAGAGAGAGAGAGAGAGAGAGAGAGAGAGAGAGAGAGAGAGAGAGAAGAGAGAGACAAAGAGACAGAGACAGAGACAGAGAGACAGAGACAGAGACACATAGAGACAGAGACATAGACAGAGAGAGATGTGCAATCCGATGAAAAGTGACTAGCTGTGATTCGGAAATAGTCAGGAATGGTTAGAACTGACACAGGTTTTAACGTGTGCGTCAGGCGTTCTGCATGCGTCCGCACACTGGACTTTAATTCAATGATAGTCTCATGGTCGAAAAGACGTGTACGGGGAGTGGAGTCAGCACTGACGTTCACTCCATGGGGAAAATGTCCCTTGAACAGGGGACTCGAACCCAGGCCGTCCCATCGCCAGTAACACACACAACACTCTGACCACCAGGCTATGCCGTCTCCATCCCCACCCCCCTTTGTTCCCCCCTGCCCCCCACCCCCACCCCTGTCCTAGGAGAGGGATGGGCTCCACTAGGTTTAACATACCCACGAGACACTGGCTGAAAAACTGCAGTGCCCCAAAAGACTCCTGCAGAAGTTAAGGAA
>CM060323.1:64556899-64559399 GCA_030674155.1 Stramonita haemastoma | reverse complement strand
ATTTAACGTGTGCGCAAGAGAGAGAGAGAGAGAGAGAGACAGACAGACAGACAGACAGACAGACAGACAGACAGACAGACAGACAGAGACGCCGACAAAGACAGAGACAGACATACATAGAGACAGACAGACCGTCAGACAGACAGACAGACATTTGAACAAACAATCAGACAGACTGATAGAATAATAGATATGCATACAGACAGACAGTCCTTTTCTTGCAAACAACAGACACAGTAGCAAGAACGCCCTAATTCACGTGAACTTTATGAACAGGCCACTCTTCTACCCCCACCCCTCACCCATTCACCCCCTCACCCCACCCATCCCACCCCACTTCACCATCTCCAGCCAATATAGAACTAAAGGTTAAAAAAAAATCATGAATGAAAAAACTTCACACACTGAAGGTAAAATACTGTCCACATACTACTAGTAGGACCAGACTGTCAAGATATGTTATTTTCTGAACAACGAGAGTCGTGTCCTGAAGCATTCCCCCCCCCTCCTCTCTCTCTCTCTCTCTCTCTCTCTCTCTCTCTCTCTCTCTCTCTCTCTCTCTCTCTCTCTCCTCTCTCTCTCTCTCTCTCTCCTCTCCCCACAGACAAGAAAAGAGCCGTTTACCTTGCCCATTACACACGTTAAAGAAAGCTATAATTTCAAGGAGAGAAGAAGAGGCCTTCCCACTGGGCTTCTAAGTGCTTCGTTTTACTGGGTCGCCCTCCCTCTCCCCCTCCCCCCTCTTGTTCCCCTTTACGCGCGTCTTTTCCTGTCTCGATCATTTCCAACAACGATGAGTGGCAAATGATCACTTTACTGGAAAAAGACCTGTTTTACACAGGTTCGAGTTCTTACCCTTTAAAAAAAACCCTTCGTCATGTTACAAGGATACAGCACAGAGAGAGAGACAAGAGACAGAGAGACAGAGAGAGACAGAGAGAGACAGAGAGGCAGACAGACAGACAGACAGACAGACGGAAAGACGGACAGGCAGAGACGGACGGAAAGACGGACAGGCAGAGACGGACAGACAGACAGACAGACAGACGGACAGACAGCCAGAAGTTGATTCAAACTAATGTCTGGTCAGTAAATAAGACTAGTGATGGACAGGACAACCGTTAAAAATAACCGTAATACCAAAAATGAAAGTAGCTTTTCTTTAAATTACATACAATTAAAAGAAAAAAACGAACAAACAAAAACCCACAAGACTTCGCAAGACTTCACCCACACCTTTGTCCTGGAAGGATCACCTGTCTAACCTGATGGCATCAGCAGTTGGGTGTTACCCACCGCACCCAGTGACACCCACCTGATCCTCCTTCTCCATGTGCTTCAGTCTTCACTGGCCCTGCTGACTTCATGGAGTCTCACGCCACAGGAGTTGGGGGTGTTGCCTGTGAGAGAAGCCCACAAATAATCAACAGAAATAGGCCTGTACAGTATCTCTTTTATTGAAACTTCTAAAGAAATGAAACAAAACCAATAATCCAAGTATCCAGTGTGACTCATTCACATCACGTTATTGGAATTTCCTGAGGACTCCATGCCTAACTGACTTAACGGAATGTCCCCAGGCTACACATCCCCTTTAATTTTTGCCCCCTTTTCTGTCTGTTTTCCTATATTACTCTTGTATTCATGCCACACCTACTAAGGTCTCCACAGAAATCAAGAAAACCACTTTTTTGGAGAAAGACTGACCTCTGACTCAAAACCCGTGTGATTTTACACAAATTTGGCAGGTTTGAAGTTTTTATCTTTCTGCAGACACTGTGCTCCCTCAGTCCTGTATTGTCTGCTCGCTTCCTAACGTATAGAACCACAACATGCATACGCGAGGTCAACACTTCAGAAACACAAGCAATCCTCATTGGAGTATCATTTCCCACATTCCTATAACTACCTGGTATTGCTCTGTGTCCTCAATCCCCAATACAAGTGTACAGTGCATTTTTTTCATACTTTAACCCCCCAAAATCTGTGAATATCAACAACAATATTTCTGACAAGCATACTTGATCAGGAAGCTAAATTTGGAGTGTAGCCTGACAGCTCAATACCAGACTGACTTCGTGCCGAACAATACCCCAAAAATCCCATGTCGTGACTGACTACCATTCTCTGTTGAAAGTGCAGTCGATCAGCCATTGATTTGGACCGGCATGTGCTGAGGGAATGTCAGTTATTTGACCTGCTGGGTCTTTCTTTGGTCCCCGTCACTATCCACATGTGTGTTTTAGCAGAGCAGGCTTTTATGTGTCATTGATCGGCACCAAAGGTGGCGTGAGTCACTCTCCGGGTCACGTCATATGAGTCCTCCACTCACGCAATCTTTCCAAGACAGCTTGTGAGGTTGTCAGTTCTACACTTAAAAATGTGTGTGTGTGTGTGTGTGTGTGTGTGTGTGTGTGTGTGTGTGTGTGTGTGTGTGTGTGTGTGTGTGTGTGTGTGTGTGTCTGTGTGTCTGTGTGTCTGTGTCTGTGTCTGTGTCTGT
>CM060323.1:64526899-64554399 GCA_030674155.1 Stramonita haemastoma | reverse complement strand
AAACAAACAGAGAAAAATGTATAATAGAAAAAAAAAAGAAAAATAAGAAAGAAAGAAAGTTAGAAAAGAAATCAACCAAAAAGTAGCAAAAAGGGGGAGAAAACCTGAAAAGGTCAAAAGCTAAAGGGACAGCACTCCTACCCTTAGCAACGGACACAGAGTCAAGGCACGAACCAGATTACAGAGGGCAAGGAATTCCAACAGACTGGATGAGGGCAACTGGCGGGATACCAGGCTGCTCACAAGGCATCCCTCATTGCGAGGGAGGGGGGGGGGGGTAGGGGGCTCAGACGGCGCGATAAACCCCTCTGATTAGACCCCTACATCAAACACACTGGGACGGCTTCAATCCCCCCCCCCCCCACCTGTAGGTGTCGCCCTTGCTTGCTTTGGCTTCCTCCCTTCTCTTGGCTTCAGGCTGTAGTGTGGTTGGAGGCTGGGGTGAATTGGTCTGGCTTAGTGGGAGTTGGTGTGCACAGTGTGGCTGGTCTGGGGTTATAGTTAGTGTGAAGGGGTTTACATTGTACCGTAGTTGGTTGATGTTTTTGTTTGGTTTTTATTCTTTTTACTTAGAGTAGCGTACTACAAGAAAACCTAGCTGTTGACAAACAGTATTTCCGTCTGGCTACTCTTCTCCTGTCTCCAGTATTTCCGTCTGGCTACTCTTCTTCTGTCTCCAGTATTTCCGTCTCGCTACTCTTCTTCTGTCTCCAGTATTTCCGTCTCGCTACTCTTCTTCTGTCTCCAGTATTTCCGTCTCGCTACTCTTCTTCTGTCTCGTTTTAATGGTTGTCCCCGAAGTTGGAATGCGGCTACCTTTATGGTGGGCAAAAACAGGTCGTATACACAAAATGTCAGCATTGGTAAAACTGGGAGGTGCAGCCGAGGAAGGCACAGCTAAGTGGTGTTGTTTCCCACACTCCGTCCTGAGCGGGGCAGAACTCCCTCTGGTGGGGAGCTGGAGGCTCCTTCAGTACAGGTGGCTATTCCACCCTCTGGAAATTCTGGGATGAAACTTTCCCCTTTTCTATCGTAGTCTGAAGGAATGCTTGCCTCGCGCACTTCCCTGCTGGCTCAGTTGCGCCAAAAAACAACGAATTCAAATCACAAGGGGGGGGGGGGGGGGTACAGTAAGGTCTTTCCACTTTGCCTTACTACAAATTTTTATATCCATGAACGCACATAGATTAAAAAAACAAAAAACAAATAATGTAAAAAATACCAGACGTGAGACAGCAGACTAAGAGGAAAAAGAAGACAGAAAAACTGACAGGAAAGAAAAAAAAAAACGATCAAGTAAAAGATCTGGGACGAAGGTGTGAAGAGAGATAACTCCTTTCTCCTAACCGGAAATGGCGAGATAAAGTGACGTTTAATCAATGCCATCAAGGGGAGATAAATGATACTGCCTGGCTTAGATAGCGCATCTGAACTTGACCCCACAGGAAAATCAAAATCAAGTTCTTCTTGGCTTGTCCCAAAGTGTACCCCTCTTTTCTGCAAACAAAACAGAGGAAAAAGGGTAACAAGGTAAAGTTGTTCCCATGACTTAAGAGACCTCAACTGCTCTAGGGGCCAGCATATTGAGGGCGGCGCCCATCTCCTCTCCCTCGCTGCTTTACTTTCCATGACCCTAAAGAGGGAAGGTACCCATTTACAGCTGGGTGAACTGCGGGACTGTACTGAAACCAAGGAGCGCAAACGGTCACCCATCTAGTTGGTAACCACACTCGATGTTGCGTTCTAGTGCTCTGACCACTGAGCTATCCCGTCCCCCCAAAAAGAGAGGAAAAAAGTCTTTCTAAACATAGGTTAGATATTTGTTCTGTTGAAAAGGTGTCATGGCCCCATTAAAAAACCCAACTTCTATGTGATAGTAATACAAAGGCGATGTAGTGGTCTTGGGGTTAGACACCAGTCTAGAAAGCTGGAGATCTAAGAATGCAATCCAGTTCAAAATCACAGGGTTTTTTTTTTTCAAAGACGCCATGTCCAATTAAACCTAGAACATTATGCACTCGCGTCAATACGCCACCTTACCGTCCTCAGAGGAGTAGGCCGGATAAGGCCGATTGCATGGATGACGTGAACATGCTCAGCATGCACTGTGCTATCTAGAGAAGGATGGGCTCAGACAGGTTCAAATTCAGAGCAGTTCCCCAACGATTCTTCCAAGAGCTAGGTTAAAACCCAAGTCAATCACATCAATGCACAGTATCTAAAACACATCCTGATAACAGGATAATATAGATGTTATCTACAAACATCCTGATAACAGGATAATATAGATGTTATCTACAAACATCCTGATACAGGATAATATAGATGTTATCTACAAACATCCTGATAACAGGATAATATAGATGTTATCTACAAACATCCTGATAACAGGATAATATAGATGTTATCTACAAACATCCTGATAACAGGATAATATAGTTTAAGTTAAAGTCTGTCCGAGCCATAAGGCTCATCAGGCCGGTGCTATATCCCGGTTTCTGTGGCGTTAAGCGACTGAGAGTCATAGACTCCCCCTGGATAGGACGCCAGTCTATCGCAGGGTTAACCCCAACACAAGGTTGGTACCCTTTACACCTGGGTGGGGTGAGAAAATAGCCGTAAAGTGTCTTTTCCAAGGCACAACGCCATAGCGGAATAGCTGGGATCGAACCCGCAACCTTTAGATTACGAGTACAACGCCCTAACCACTAGGCCACAGCGGCGGCTGGATAATATAGATGTTATCTAAAAACATCCTGATAACAGGATAATATAGATGTTATCTAAAAACATCTGATGATGGAAAGCAGCCCCACCCGTGGGGATGCCTGCAGCCTGTCAGTAGCAACAGCATCCCGACCCTCTGGAAATTCTCTGCCAGAATTTCCATCTTTTCTATCCCTCTCTTTGTTTCTACCTTGTTCCTTTTCGTCCTGTCACCTCCTTCATGTCTATTTTCTGCTTTCTTGGTCCATTTTCCTTCCCTTTTTTCCAGACAACTTCAACAATAGCCATCCTCTCCCATCCCTTCATGGGATGATTAATTTGTGCTGGGCCTGACTTGTCAGCCGCTTAAAGGCAGCGCCACACATTTCGCTTATAAAACAGACAACAGTTGTGGCTGTCTGAGTGTTCGACGGAAAAGAAGAGTACAGTCCAAATAATTATTATGGCTTTTGTTCATTCTTCCACCAGACAATGAACCGTACACTGAAGTCTGAAAGTTTTGGATGAACCAACAAATCCGCATTCTGTGTCCAGTAATCATATCGAATGTACCACTCCCCCCACCTCCCCCCATCCGCCCCCCCCCCCCCCCCCAAAAAAAAAAAAAAAAAAAAAAAGAATCAACGAAAACAAGAACGTTATCTCTACAGAAACGTCGACAGATCAAACCTGTGCTGATAATCCTACATGCCTGAACCAACACATCCCGTAGAGCCCACATTCTTCTGTGATCATTCCTATCATAAAATCGTCAGCCACGCCTATTGATCTCACAACCCCCGCAATACCCCACACCTAACTTCCCAATCACATACCTACCTCCCCAATACTTCACACCTACCTCCCCAATACCCCACACCTACCCACCTCCCCAATACCCCACAAGCAGACAGGGCTCAGCTGGTAATCCCCTCGCCTCTCTGCGCCCTGCCCCCCAATCCCGATGACCTAATCCCCTGTCACAGCACTGCCAGAACCCTGGTCACACATCAAGCTGTCTCACTATGGGGTGCTGACTTTCACAATTTTTATTTATTAAGACAGCGAGCTGGCCGGCTGGCCGGCTGTCTGTCTGTCTGTCTGTCTGGCAAGAGAGTGGAGAGGAAGAGGAGGTGGTGGGTAGGTGAGGGAGGGGAGGGTGTATGTTGAGGGAATCTTCTGAAGAGGATTTATCAGAGGATGAGGACGAGACTAACCTACAGATGAGATCATCGCTAAGAGAACGTCCCATGCACAGTCTCGGAGGCTCGGGCTTTCGGGGTTTTTTGCCATTCAGGTGTGTGTGTGAGGGGTGGGGGTTGGGGGGAGGGAGGTGGGGTGGAGTGTGTGTGGAGGGGGGGATGCGTGTTTGGGAGAGGGGGTGGTATGTGTCTGAAAGTAGAGTTAGGAAAAGATGTTGATCACCAGATTTCATTTTTCGTTTATCAATTCTGATTCTGTCGACCTGTCTGTCTGTCTCTGTCTGTCTGTCTGTCTGTCTGTCTGTCTGTCCTCTGTTTGTTTGTTTGTCTATTTGTCTATCTATCTGTCTGTGCCTGTCTGTCTGTCTGTCTGTCTGTCTGTCTGTCTCTCTCTATGTCTCTGCCTCTCTCTCTCAATAATTTCTAGGAGGAGATAAACGTAAATCAAATTATCTTGTCGCCAGAAAAACAAGTCGATATCGCCTTTCAATTCATTCTGTTGTAAGATGTGTTAGGTTTGGGCTTAAAAGTTTTGAATATGGAAGATTGCAGGCTACCGTTCAAATCTGAATAAAGAATGCTTTTTTATATATAGATGCTAAGGGAAGTAAAACTGGGTCGCACAAATGTGCATTTGCTGATTGAAATTGCTGATTGAATACGTCTGGTTAAATCATTGTAGGCATCTGTCAGTCTCGGAAGACTATGGAGTTGTGCTCTAGGCTCTATAGCGCAAAGCATGAGTAAGTAAGTATGGAGGACAAGCTGCTACCCATGCAGCAGACCCCCCCCCCGCCCCACCTCCACGTCGCTAGAATAGTCAATTGGAAAGGCAATCAGCGATACGAATAGTTCTAGTGCCGTCGCAGGTGTCGCCAGAACGTTCCCATAGAGTTAAATCCAGGTAGACATCTAAAGATGATCAATAACTGGGGGTTATTTTAGACAAAGACTGACTGGTTGTCACTGGCAGCGACGGAAGGATGGAGGTGTAATAGAAGATAGCGATAGATAGATATAGACTCTGAGGATAGTTAAGTTTCTAGGCTTACATGACGTCAAAAACCTTTAACACTTGACAAGGATATGCATTTCAAACCACTAACGACTAAATTCAGACTGGGAGTGTCAGATATAACGGTTCACAAACTTTGAGACATTTGCAGGATGATTCTGATATACGTCGTTTATTTATGCAATGAAGCAACACAATGTAAAAATATATGTTGTTTGTTTAAGTTGCCCTGCCTTGAGTGACATTAGGCACAAAAATATATCCTAGCCAACAAGCCAGCTAGCCTGATGTGTTAATCTTGTTTACTCCTCATATGCTGTATTCCTAAGATCATCGCCAATTTGATTTTATACTTGTACAAAGCCTCTAGAATGGGAGACAGTATTGTGTCATACGGTGTTATCCCCAGTAGTTGCCTAATAGCATTGGTAATTTAATTTTAGAAATATGCAAAGCCTTTAGACTAGAAAATAGTATTGTTTCGTAAGATGTCCCTCACCCTCCTGTAGTCTTCGAGGAGTAGGTATGATTGGCACAGCTGTACTTTACTGTGTATTCTAATCATTAATCTTTAATCATTAATTTGATCAGCAACCCCCTTCAAGTATGGACCAATGGCTTTTTAGTGAATAGATTTTATAGAGTTCAGAGCTCTCTCTCTCTCTCTCTCTCTCTCTCTCTCTCTCTCTCTCTCTCTCTCTCTCTCTCTCTCTCTCTCTCTCTCTCTCTCTCTCTCTCTCTCTCTCTCTCTCTCTCTCTCTCTCTCTCTCTCTCTCTCTCAGAGAAATGGAAGAATTTTCTAGAAATTAATTCTTGTGTTTATAAACGCTACATTGTTCATTATGATACACACGAAATGCACTCATTCCATCACAAAAATATTCCAGATAGGGCTGAAGTAACGCTCTTGTTTTCCTTACCGTTGTGATACATCATTTTCATAATCATAATTCACCAGTAATTAATGGTTATAACACTTATGCTCATATGCCCACTGTACATGTGATACATTATTTTCAAATAATACGCCGATAGTAATATGGCTATAACACTTACGCTCATATGCCCACTGTACATATGATACATCATTTTCTTAATTATGACACACCGGTAATTAATGGTTACAACACTTATGCTCATATGCCCACTGTGCATGCGATACATTATTTTCATATAATACACCGGTAGTCATGTGGTTATAACACGTATGCTCCTATACCCAATGTGCATGCGATACATCATTTTCATATAATACACCGGTAGTAATAATGATGGTTACAACACGTGTGCTCCTATGCCCATGGTGCATGCGATACATTATTTTCATATAATACACCGGTAGTAATAATGATGGTTACAACACGTATGCTCCTATGCCCACTGTGCATGCGATACATTATTTTCATATAATACAGCGGTAGTAATAATGATGGTTACAACACGTATGCTCCTATGCCCACTGTGCATGCGATACATTATTTTCATATAATACACCGGTAGTAATAATGATGGTTACAACACGTATGCTCCTATACCCCTGTGCATGCGATACATTATTTTCATATAATACAGCGGTAGTAATAATGATGGTGACAACACGTATCCTCCTATACCCACTGTGCATGCGATACATTATTTTCATATAATACAGCGGTAGTAATAATGATGGTTACAACACGTATGCTCCTATGCCCCTGTGCATGCGATACATTATTTTCATATAATACAGCGGTAGTAATAATGATGGTGACAACACGTATGCTCCTATACCCACTGTGCATGCGATACATTATTTTCATATAATACAGCGGTAGTCATAATGATGGTTACAACACGTATGCTCCTATGCCCCTGTGCATGTGATACATTATTTTCATATAATACAGCGGTAGTAATAATGATGGTTACAACACGTATGCTCCTATGCCCCTGTGCATGTGATACATTATTTTCATATAATACAGCGGTAGTAATAATGATGGTGACAACACGTATGCTCCTATGCCCCTGTGCATGTGATACATTATTTTCATATAATACAGCGGTAGTAATAATGATGGTGACAACACGTATGCTCCTATGCCCCTGTGCATGTGATACATTATTTTCATATAATACAGCGGTAGTAATAATGATGGTTACAACACGTATGCTCCTATGCCCCTGTGCATGCGATACATTATTTTCATATAATACAGCGGTAGTAATAATGATGGTTACAACACGTATGCTCCTATGCCCCTGTGCATGCGATACATTATTTTCATATAATACAGCGGTAGTAATAATGATGGTTACAACACGTATGCTCCTATACCCCACTGTGCATGCGATACATTATTTTCATATAATACAGCGGTAGTAATAATGATGGTTACAACACGTGTGCTCCTATACCCACTGTGCATGTGATACATTATTTTCATATAATACAGCGGTAGTAATAATGATGGTTACAACACGTATGCTCCTATGCCCCTGTGCATGTGATACATTATTTTCATATAATACAGCGGTAGTAATAATGATGGTTACAACACGTGTGCTCCTATGCCCACTGTGCATGCGATACATTATTTTCATATAATACAGCGGTAGTCATAATGATGGTTACAACACGTATGCTCCTATGCCCCTGTGCATGTGATACATTATTTTCATATAATACAGCGGTAGTAATAATGATGGTTACAACACGTGTGCTCCTATGCCCCTGTGCATGTGATACATTATTTTCATATAATACAGCGGTAGTTATAATGATGGTTACAACACGTGTGCTCCTATGCCCCTGTGCATGCGATACATTATTTTCATATAATACAGCGGTAGTAATAATGATGGTTACAACACGTGTGCTCCTATGCCCCTGTGCATGCGATACATTATTTTCATATAATACAGCGGTAGTAATAATGATGGTTACAACACGTATGCTCCTATGCCCCTGTGCATGTGATACATTATTTTCATATAATACAGCGGTAGTAATAATGATGGTTACAACACGTGTGCTCCTATGCCCCTGTGCATGCGATACATTATTTTCATATAATACAGCGGTAGTAATAATGATGGTTACAACACGTATGCTCCTATGCCCCTGTGCATGTGATACATTATTTTCATATAATACAGCGGTAGTAATAATGATGGTTACAACACGTGTGCTCCTATGCCCCTGTGCATGTGATACATTATTTTCATATAATACAGCGGTAGTAATAATGATGGTTACAACACGTATGCTCCTATGCCCCTGTGCATGTGATACATTATTTTCATATAATACAGCGGTAGTAATAATGATGGTTACAACACGTGTGCTCCTATGCCCCTGTGCATGTGATACATTATTTTCATATAATACAGCGGTAGTAATAATGATGGTTACAACACGTATGCTCCTATGCCCCTGTGCATGTGATACATTATTTTCATATAATACAGCGGTAGTAATAATGATGGTTACAACACGTGTGCTCCTATGCCCCTGTGCATGTGATACATTATTTTCATATAATACAGCGGTAGTAATAATGATGGTTACAACACGTATGCTCCTATGCCCCTGTGCATGTGATACATTATTTTCATATAATACAGCGGTAGTAATAATGATGGTTACAACACGTATGCTCCTATGCCCCTGTGCATGTGATACATTATTTTCATATAATACAGCGGTAGTAATAATGATGGTTACAACACGTGTGCTCCTATGCCCCTGTGCATGTGATACATTATTTTCATATAATACAGCGGTAGTAATAATGATGGTTACAACACGTATGCTCCTATGCCCCTGTGCATGTGATACATTATTTTCATATAATACAGCGGTAGTAATAATGATGGTTACAACACGTATGCTCCTATGCCCCTGTGCATGTGATACATTATTTTCATATAATACAGCGGTAGTAATAATGATGGTTACAACACGTATGCTCCTATGCCCCTGTGCATGTGATACATTATTTTCATATAATACAGCGGTAGTGATAATGATGGTTACAACACGTATGCTCCTATGCCCCTGTGCATGTGATACATTATTTTCATATAATACAGCGGTAGTGATAATGATGGTTACAACACGTATGCTCCTATGCCCCTGTGCATGTGATACATTATTTTCATATAATACAGCGGTAGTGATAATGATGGTTACAACACGTATGCTCCTATGCCCCTGTGCATGTGATACATATTTTCATATAATACAGCGGTAGTGATAATGATGGTTACAACACGTATGCTCCTATGCCCCTGTGCATGTGATACATTATTTTCATATAATACAGCGGTAGTGATAATGATGGTTACAACACGTATGCTCCTATGCCCCTGTGCATGTGATACATTATTTTCATATAATACAGCGGTAGTGATAATGATGGTTACAACACGTATGCTCCTATGCCCCTGTGCATGTGATACATTATTTTCATATAATACAGCGGTAGTGATAATGATGGTTACAACACGTATGCTCCTATGCCCCTGTGCATGTGATACATTATTTTCATATAATACAGCGGTAGTGATAATGATGGTTACAACACGTGTGCTCCTATGCCCCTGTGCATGTGATACATTATTTTCATATAATACAGCGGTAGTGATAATGATGGTTACAACACGTATGCTCCTATGCCCCTGTGCATGTGATACATTATTTTCATATAATACAGCGGTAGTGATAATGATGGTTACAACACGTGTGCTCCTATGCCCCTGTGCATGTGATACATTATTTTCATATAATACAGCGGTAGTGATAATGATGGTTACAACACGTGTGCTCCTATGCCCTGTGCATGCCCTATACTGTGTGTGGCCTCAGGCAGATGAACAGTAAAAGTTTGAAGAATGAAGGCTGAAGTACAGTCCCTTACTTAGCCTGTATAATCTCCCCTCTCTCTACACATCCAGCTGTCCTGGGTCTGCCTCCCTGAGTTCTCACGTTATAAAACTCTCATTTCCCAGCAGCGGTGATCGCCGCCTTATCTGGGGGGGGGGGGGGGGGGGCTGTGGGGAAGTCTTATCAACAGCTGCTGCCCTCTTGGGCACAATACCGAATACCCCAGTCACCAACTAACCCACCTGTTTCTGTCTTACTCCTCTACTGTCCAGTTTTTCTTTTTGCTTCGTTTCTCGGCTAAAGCTGCTGAATTCGCCTCGGGTAAGATCTTGCGAAAGCCACCATTTTCCTCCTATATTCTTTTATTTTGAGGATAATAGAACAAGTCGTCATGTACTTTTTTTTTACATCCAGTATCCGTATGTAGCCTATGCAGATTTGTCGATTTTCTCATCCGTTCTCACCGGGCACACAATGGTCTACTCGTCCCAAAAGCGGAACAGGTTTTAACGTATGTGCAAACTGTTCTGCGTGCTTACACACACGGGAACTCGGTTTATAGTCTGATCCGGAAGTAAGTAAATAATGTAGCGGCATTCTGACTTCGGGGTTGATGTTTAAACCAGTGTGTGTATGTTTTTTTGTTTTCTTTTGCCTTGTCCTCCATTCCTACCAGCACGCAATGGCTCACACTTTTGAAAAGCGGAACAGGTTTGAACGTGTGAGAATTATGTTCTGTGAGCGTTCTTACGTACCCGGAACCTCGGTTTACAGTCTCAGTCAAAGGCCAGCCTTTCTACACAGAGCAGGCTGACTCCATTTTCTTTTTTTTTTCCTTTTTTGCGTTCCTTGGCTAACGCTGACTACAGGTTTGCCAAAGGTGAGATGTTGCGCATGTGACCGGTGGTTTGCCAAAGGTGAGATGTTGCGCATGTGACCGGTGGTTTGCCAAAGGTGAGATGTTGCGCATGTGACCGGTGGTTTGCCAAGGTGAGATGTTGCGCATGTGACCGTGGTTTGCCAAAGGTGAGATGTTGCGCATGTGACCGGTGGTTTGCCAAAGGTGAGATGTTGCGCATGTGACCGGTGGTTTGCCAAAGGTGAGATGTTGCGCATGTGACCGGTGGTTTGCCAAAGGTGAGATGTTGCGCATGTGACCGGTGGTTTGCCAAAGGTGAGATGTTGCGCATGTGACCGGTGGTTTGCCAAAGGTGAGATGTTGCGCATGTGACCGGTGGTTTGCCAAAGGTGAGATGTTGCGCATGTGACCGGTGGTTTGCCAAAGGTGAGATGTTGCGCATGTGACCGGTGGTTTGCAAGGTGTTGCCATGTGAGGTGTTGTTTCCCACCATTGGGTAGCCTGCTTCGACTCTGCTTACTTCTTCCTCCCAAACATGTAGGCATGTATACATACACAGCTGCATGTATACCTACATACATAATACATACCTACATACATACATACCTACATACATACCTACACACATACCTACCAACATACCTACCAACATACTATACCTACCTACCTACCTACCTACCTACCTACCTACCTACATACATACCTACATACCTACATATACATACATACATACATACATACATACATACATACATACATACATACATACATACATACATACATACAGCATCGCTACGTACGTACGTTGAGGAGCCAGCATATTGAGCGCGGCACCCACCTCCTGCATGCCCCACTCCCCTGCTGCTTTACCTTCCCTGACCCTAAAGAGGGAAGGTACCAATTAACTGCTGGGCGAACTCGGGGACTGTACCGAAGCCAAGGATTACCTATCCACTTGGTAACCACGCTCAATGCTGCTTAACCGTAGCTTGGAGAAAGCGAATGCTCTTACCACTGAGCTATCCAGTCTCCACATATCCGCACATAGACATATATTATGCACTTTTCATGAGAGGCCTTTCTCCTTAAGATGTGCGTATAGGCATGATAGTGGTGTGTGTGTGTGCATATATATATATATATATATATATATATATATATATATATATACATATATGTATATATATATATATATATATATATATATATATATATATATATATCCACATCCATGCAACCCATCTTTTATCCCAAAGCAAAAAAAAACCCACATTCTGTGCGTGCTCCTACCTAAATTACACAGACCCAAAAGTACGCCCACACCACAATGCAACTCAGAGATTAAAACAGCAAATCTTGGCAAACCGCATACACCGAAAAAAGACAATCCTATAGCCATGAATCCATTTTTGTCCACAGCCATACAAAAAGCCACACAATGTCTTCAAATATAGAATCAAAAGAAGGACAGAAAAGCATGGCAAGTGGGTTCCTTGACTCTCACTGCCCCAGCAACACCCAAACACAAACACTGCGGATGCTGACAAAACGTGAGGACATCTTTTCTCGCTGTGTTTTTCCTGAAAACAGTCATGAGGAGGAGGGAAGAGGTGTCCTGATCCCAGTTTTGCTATGACGTTTGAATCTCAAATATACCTGCGTGTGTGGTGTGTGTGTGTGTGTGTGTGTGTGTGGTGTGTGTGTGTGTGTGTGTGTGTGTGTGTGTGTGTGTGTGTGTGTGTGTGTGTGTGTGTGTGTGTGTGTGTGTGTGGCTGGTGTGTGTGTGTGTGTGTGCGTGTGTGTGTGTGGCTGGTGTGTTTGTGTGTGTGCGTGTGTGTGTGTGGCTGGTGTGTGTGTGTGTGTGTGTGGCTGGTGTGTGTGTGTGTGCATGTGTGTGTGTGTGTTCTGGTGTGTGTTTGTGTGTGTGTGTGTGTTCTGGTGTGTATGTGTGCGTGCGTGCGTGTGTGTATGTGTGTATGTGTGTGTACACTGAATGATCACACGTCTAGGTGTAATTCCGTATGTGGGAGTATTTGCTCTCTTCCCACGCTATTTAAACATCTTGCTCCCGTGTTAGAGCGACTTTGTAGCCTCCCTTAGCTCCAAATAACCGCTGGCCTCTGATACCCTTCAACTGTCCTGGCTTTTAGCTGGTGCAAGCTCAGCAATGGTTAAGTTCTTACCGTCTGTTAACAGGACATAAAGGATGTTGAAGTTGTAAATGCATATATGTGCTGGAGTGTGTGATGTCCCAATTACCAATAGTATCTCTAAAGAGTGCTCGGGTCCTTATTCAATAAATCCTGTAATTCTGTCTAGATTTTTGTCTTGTAGTGGATTCTTTTTCTCGATAATTTCTTTCTCGAAACTTTGATAAAGTCATTGTTCTAGTGATAAAGTATTTGCAACTTGTTAGCTGTGCTTGTTTTCCTTCAATATACGCCATTTATATATATATATATATATATATATATATATATATATATATATATATTATATAATATATATATTTATAATATTTTAATATATTTATACAGAGGAAAGAGAGAGATGTGTGTGATATTTTTTTTCAGTTCTACTGGCTTTATATTACTGTATGCATGGAGAGAACTAAACATATGTTACCAATGCGTTTTATGACCTAAAGTTACCCAGCAACCTGTGAGTGGATTTTCCCATGGATATCCCCAATAGCTTTTAAAGAAGTTCTGAAAGACACGGAGACAAGTCAGCACATCCTGATGAAAGACAACTCCCAGACAAGCCGCGGTCATTTTAAAAATGTATGGGGTAACACGAAGTTAAGTATACCATGAGGCAGAGACTGGATTCAACCTTGACAGTTCATTTCCTGTAATTGTTTTCTCATCTGGTATCTGTTCACTATTAGCCTTGAAGGATTCGTGATGCCATCACCACAGTGCTCTAACTAAACATAAAGCTTAAGGTAAGTAAAGGTAAAGGTGTCCCATAACTTTCACCACTGTGCTCTAACTAAACACAAAGCTTAAGTAAGGTAAGGTAAAGGTGTCCATAACTATCACCACTGTGGTCTAACTAAACACAAAGCTAAAGGTAAGGTAAAGGTAAAGGTGTCCCATAACTTATCACCACTGTGCTCTAACTAAACACAAAGCTTAAGGTAAGGTAAAAGGTGTCCCATAACTTATCACCACTGTGCTCTAACTAAACACAAAGCTTAAGGTAAGGTAAAGTAAGGTGTCCCATAACTTATCACCACTGTGGTCTAACTAAACACAAAGCTTAAGGTAAGGTAAAGGTGTCCCATAACTTATCATCACTGTGCTCTAACTAAACACAAAGCTTAAGGTAAGGTAAAGGTGTCCCATACCCTATGTGGTCGTAGGGAAGCGAGGCGTCAAGAGACCTCAGCTTCTCCAGAGGCCAGCATATTGAGGGCGGTGCCCATCTCCTCTCCCTCGCTGTTTTACCTTCCCGACCCTCAAGAGGACAATTGCCCATTTACAGCTGGGTGAACTGGGGGACTATACTGAAGCCAAGGGGCACAAACGGTCACCCATCCACTTGGTAACCACGCTCGATGCTGCTTAACCTTGGCTGGGGGAAAGCCAGTTCTCTGACCACTGAGCTATCCCGTCCCCATACAGCCCAAAGGACACAGCTAAATCCTTGCGCGTGTTGTGCAAAGCGTTGGGATCCAGGTAAGCAGGAAAATATATATATAATATATATATATATATATATATATATATATATATATATATATATATATATATATATATATTTATATATATATATATATATATATATATATATATATATATATATATATAATATATATTAAGACAACTTTTTTTAATTGCACTTTGCCTATGTTTACTACATGGACAACAGATCTGGACAAATTGTGTCTATGATTTCTATTCGTTGCTTCCAAAAGCACATGTAGAGGAACATTTACTGATTCTTTGAGAAATTTATCCCTTAAATCTTTATAAAGGCAACGGTCAAAAATAAAATGGTGTTCGTTTTCAGCTTTGTCATTGCAAAATATGTCTGTCCTGTGCTGTCTCACTGTATCGATTTACGTTGTTTTTAAGTGGGAGTATATATTCAATCTTAACCGGGTGATGGCAACACGAAAACGTTGTCTTCATATCACACACATAGTTTTTCTTTTGTAAAAACTGATTTAAATGTTTGATATTAATTATACCATTTACGGGAACACAGAGATTTTCTTCTTCTTCTTTGCATTCTTCATCTTCTTTGCATTCTTCATCTTCTTTGCATTCTTCATCTTCTTTGCATTCTTCTTCTTCTTTGCATTCTTCTTCTCCGCATTCTTCTTTTTCTTTGTCGTCGTCGTCGTCGAACGTGTAGACAGCAACTACTGTTATCTGTCACATCAGCAAAACTGCGTTGCACTGCCGTCAGGCACCTGACAAGTCAGGCCCAGCGGGTCGGACTTGGGCATGGGAGAGAACTGTTATCTTGGTTTTTCTGGAAAAAGGCAGGAGAGTGGAGCAAGACGGCAGAAAATAGACAAGAAAGGGGTGACAGAAAGACAACGAACAAGGCAAGGCAAGGCAGGGCAAGGCAAAGCAAGGCAAGGCAAGGCAAGGCAAGGCAAGGCAGGGCAGGGCAAGGCAAGGCAAGGCAAATTCTTTTATTCGAGGATAATGAATAAGCAGTCGTGTGCTTTTTTAATCCAGTACCCGCCCTTATCAGGGATACATCAAGATAAAAAAAAACCTCTAACTAAACAACAACAATAATAATGATCCAAATACCAAGAGCAAGAAACCACACCAAGTAGCAAACAACAGACAAGAAATAAGAAAGCAATACATTAATAGGTTAATTTTTATTTTTAAAAGGCACGCATTCAGAAATTGAAATAAGAATTAAGAATCAAATGAAGATTTTGGTTTGAAAAAAAGCGCAATAAAGAGCAAACATGAGAATATAATGAGGTAAACGACTGAAAACATCAATCCACCACCATCTATAACAAAATAAGTCATTGAAATCATAACATTTTGATAAAAGGGGAGAGAAGAGAGAGAGAGAGAGAGAGAGAGAGAGAGAGAGAGAGAGAGAGAGAGAGAGAGAGAGAGGAGAGAGAGAGAGAGAGAGAGAGAGAGAGAGGAGAGAGAGAGAGAGAGAGAGAGAGAGAGAGAGAGAGAGGGGGGGGCAAGGCAAGGCAAGGCAAGGCAAGGCAAATTCTTTTATTCGAGGATAATAGATAAGCCCTCGTGTGCTTTTTTACATCCAGTCCCCGCCCTTTTCAGGGATAACATCAAGATAAAACGATAACCTCAAATAAACAAAAACAATTATAATGTTTTTACATGTATCGGAATATGTACTTAAGAAGCCTCTTTCACAGAGAGAGAGAGAGAGAGAGAGAGAGAGAGAGAGAGAGAGAGAGAGAGAGAGAGAGAGAGAGAGAGGGGAGAGAGAGAGAGAGAGAGAGAGAGAGAGGAGAATACGAATACGAATACGAATACGAAATGTTTATTCAGATAAGGCCAAAGCCCCTTTCCGAAGGGGATAAACATAATATCAACACAAATATTAAGTTGGAAATAAGTACGTATAAACATATATCTAAACAGACGTCCTTTCATAAACAAATAATCAAAAGGATTACATTCGAAAATTAAGTTACCACAATATACAGTCGCCTCAAAGCTTTATAAGTAAACAATGCTAGATTATATAGTGTATCCTCATTTTGTGATGCCATAAGTAAATTAAATCTAAAGCGACATGGATTATTATAGAATTTAGGTTGAATCAATTCAGTTCTCAAATCATGCAGAACAGGGCAGCACAACATAAAATGAATTTCGTTTTCTTCAAAACTATGACATAAACGACACATGGTCACATTATCATTCTCCCTCTTTTTATATCTAAACCGATGGCATGCTATATCTGATATACCTAACCTAAGAGAGAGAGAGATCTTTATTTTCCAAGGGTTACAGATAAGCATTCGCATAAATTATTTTCCTCCAGCCCTTGCCCTGATTAGGGATTATCAGCAAATCAAGAAGGAACGCCTTCGCAAAAAGCACAACTACAAAACACCAATCTGACAATCTGTAAGATAAAGGAACAAGCGGTAAGTAAACGAACAGGTCACTGCAGGTACACGTTCTCTCCTTCTGTAAAAAAAAAAAAAAAAAAGAAAAAAAGAAAGAAAGAAAGAAAGAAAAGAAACGCACACATTTCCTGAGAAAGATAAAACTAAATCGTCAACAGCCTGAAGACGGCCGATGACTTAACGCTCATATATATAGCCTGCTGTTTCTGGGAGAGATTTACATGCAGGGTGTGCGAGATATGTACTTACGAAGCCTCTTTCACTCCCTTTTCATTTTTATTGGGATGAGGGTAGCAATAGTCTATTCTGCCGAACAGAGAACATCTAGAATCAACTTTTTTTTTTCAAAAGCAAGTTAGGAAAAAATATTCAAAATACTATTTATCTTCCGTTTATCTTATTTTGCCTATATGTCCATTGGTCCATGTTGCGCTAATGCGCGACGCCTAGAATTCCCTCCCCTGACCATGAAAAACGCTGTTGCCTTCTTTAAAACTACTAAAATTCATAAAGGATTGTCGCCCATGCATTGAATTGCCTCCCTTAGCAAGAACGCTGTTGTCTTCTTTGTTCTTACTAAAATTCATAAAGGACGCCGTTTCAGGGGAGTTAATTAAAGAAACCCACAAAATAACTTGCTCCACGAAGAATTCTTTCGTGTCTACTATTGAATATATGACATCATTTACATCCTTGAAATACCATTCGGACGGTAGATATCTCAAAATCATTATTTTTGTCGACTTCGGAAGACATTTTGTTTCAAACTCACAGAAATCATGCCGATACATCGGACGTTCTAGAGTTGTTGTTTTTACTGGAGAGAGAATGAATGAATAATAAATGAATGAGTAAATAACTTCTTTTTCTTAACGATTACAGAGTAAGTATGTACATACTTTTTCCGTCCTCCGTTGCCCTGATAAGGGACTCTTGTGTGTGTGTGTGTGTGTGTGTGTGTGTGTGTGTGTGTGTGTGTGTGTGTGTGTGTTGTGTGTGTGTGTGTGTGTGTGTGTGTGTGTGTAATTGTTTTTTTTTAATTTTTTCGTATCCCCTTTTATCAAAATATTATGATTTATATGACTTTGTTTTGTTGATAGGTTAAATATCAATTTTTAGGATGTTCTGTTCCTGTTTTTCAGGTTTTATTTTATTTGTTTGTTTTTGCTTCCTTCTCATATAAAGTATGAAAGTAAAAGAATGGATGATATTGTAACCTGATATAATTAATTGGCTTTTATGATTCCGATGACACTGCCCCGTCATACTTATTTTTCTCCTATGAATTTAAAAAAAGCAACTTAAGTGCATGTGCAAGCGTGGACATATGCTTGTGTAAGTGTGAGTGTGTGTGTGTGTGTGTGTGCGTGGTGCGTGCGTGCGTGCGTGCGTGCGTGGTGTGTGTGTGTGTGTGTGTGTGTGTTCGATATGTATGTGCATGTGCGTGCGTGAGTGAGTTGCGTATGTGTGTGTGTGTGTGTGTGTGTGTGTGTGTGTGTGTGTGTGTGTGTGTGTGTGTGTGTGTGTGTGTGTGTGTGTGTGTGTGTGTGGTTGTGTAGCCTACGTGAAAGAGTGAGACTTACAGTTCATTATCATCATCATTATTATTATCATTATTGTAGTTTTATTGTTGTTGTAATTATCATTGTATTTTCTTTAGTTCCTTTTGAGTTTATTTTTCGTTATAACGTGTAACAATGTTGTAACTATATAGTTTTTGGGTGGGGTTTTCTTGGTTAACTTAGCTTGTTTGCTTGCTGCTTCATTTCTATCAGTCTGTTTTTTAAGTGGATTTTTTTTTTGGGGGGGGGGATTTTTTTTCCTTTGTGTGTGTGTGTGTGTGGTTTTGTTGGGTTTTTTTTTTTTTAGATAGATGGCTTGATGAAAAAAAGCAAATGTATTGCTTACTCAATGTACCATCTGGAAATAAAATTTTGATTTTTGATTTCTCTCTCTCTCTCTCTCTCTCTCTCTCTCTCTCTCTCTCTCTCTCTCTCTCTCTCTCTCTCTCTCTCTCTCTCTCTCTCTCTCTCTCTCTCTCTCTCTCTCTCCTTTTTTGACTTTTTAAATTCAATTTCTTGAACACGATTTGAAAAATGTCATGTTTGAGTACTTTATGGGGATACATCTTACTGTTGTTGACTTTTAAAAATTGTTTGTTTGTTGTCGTTAGTTTATTTTTGTTAGCTTTTTTCTTCATAATCTTGTTTTAAAGTAAGAATGATATTTCAAAAATGTCTTGATATATATTTTTTTTGTTTGGGTTGCTCTTCTCTGCTGTTTCCTCTATTTTTTCTTCTCTCTATTTTTATCTATTTGATTTACTTAATGATTATCAATGCGTCTGTCTTGACATTAAGGTTTGAGTCAGTTGGAGATTAAGTGTTTGTTGAATACATATTTATCTCTTTTAAAACATAATTATGAATGTAACCAATGGGGATTGTGTGTTTCTTAAATGCATACCTATATCTTTTTTTTAATCATAGGTTGAACTGTTGATGGTGATTGTGTGTGTGGTAATTTTTTAAGATCCTTTTTTTTTAAAAGGCAGAAACAAAGAGAAGGATGGAAAAGAGAAAACTTCTAGCCCCGAATTTCCAGGTGGGGGTACAATTTCTACTGACAGGTCCCGGCATCCCCACGGGGGACATGAGACCTTTTGTGTCCAGTGGCTGTTAGTGTTGTGTCCCGCCGTCCCTCTCCCAATGCTGTGAACAGGCCCCTATACTACACACACGGCAATGAAGAAGAAAGCAGTGGTCACTACTGTGTCATCCCTTTCTTTTACCCCCCTCCCCCCTCCCTCCCCCTGCCTGTGCTCTCAGTGATGGGGGCAGTGTGAATGGAAACTGACCCTTGACAACCCTCACCCACGCTTCGTTAACCTGCGTCAACACTCTGTGTTTGGAGAAAACAGGACGGGGGAGGGAGGGAGGGAGGGAGGGAGGAGAGAGAGAGAGAGAGAGAGAGAGAGAGAGAGAGAGAGAGAGAGAGAGAGAGAGAGAGAGAGAGAGAGAGAGAGAGAGAGAGAGAGAGAGAGAGACAGACAGACAGACAGACAGACAGACAGACAGACAGACAGACAGACAGACAGACAGACAGACTGATAATTGCACACACACACACACACGCACGTACGCACGCGCGCGCGCACACACACACACACACACACACACACACACACACATACACACACATAGAACCACAGATACACAGAAAAAATCCTTAAACATGGCATGAAATGACCCCAGAAGTAAGAAAGGGACCAAAAAAACCAAGAAAACAAAAAAAAGAAAAAGAAAAGGACACAAGTGGCAGTTGGCAGCAATGAGTCACAGGTGTGACGGGGACCCCTGCCTCCCTGCCCGCTGCTGACAGCATTCTCCTCAGGTGTCCAACAGCGAAAGGGGGGCCTTCTTTGGGGTACTTTGGGGAGGCATCCCTCACTCTCGGAACACTGTGGAGTTGCGCTCTAGGCTCTAAGAGTGCAATGGTAGGATGAGTAAGTTTGGATGGCAAGCTGTTACCCATGCAGCCGACCCCCTTCCCCCTCTTCTCCACGTCACTAGAATGGTCCATTGGAAAGACAATCGCCGATACGAATGGTTCCAGTGCCGTCACAGGAGCAGCCAGAACGTTGCCATATACAGCGAGTTTTACCAATGGTGAAATCTTTTTTTTTGCTGCCTCATCTGTGGTGTTCCTATCCCTGTTTCTCCATCGCCGCTTGTCTCAATTTCCCCACCACATAATAGGCCGCTGTGGGGGCACCAACCATAGGGGCCCTGTACTGCTGCTGGGTCACTTTGGTGGTATTCAGTGGTGCCTGATCTGATCTAGCATACGCAGGACACCACCTACT
Source organism: Stramonita haemastoma (assembly GCA_030674155.1). Taxonomy (NCBI): domain Eukaryota; kingdom Metazoa; phylum Mollusca; class Gastropoda; order Neogastropoda; family Muricidae; genus Stramonita; species Stramonita haemastoma. The sequence goes on along the minus strand of CM060323.1, from coordinate 64,533,788 downwards.
AAGCCCCCTACTAACGACAGTATTAGCTCAGTCGCGGAGCCAGACTAAGTGAGTCACCTACCCGAGGTGGCGACCACCACAATGTCCTTCCAACGACCACCCCCTCGGACTTCCAACCCCACAGGCTTTGACACAAACTCACCACAGGCACAGACACGTATGGGGAAGCCAAATCTGAAGTTACCAGAGCAATTGGGGCCACCGAATTAGAGGCAGTTTTCCATTGCATGATGATCGAAGATAATTAGGATGAAGTAATTATGCTGCTATGGAAGTACATATGCTTTGAGACTACTTGACAGGGGTGTACTCTACGCTTACTGTCATAACATCTCCCAGCGTCAACCCGGCCCTGAGAGATACAGACACCTGCAGTGTTGGTCAGGTAATTTGAGCAACACTCTCAAACTCACATCTGTAAAGTGGATGAAGCTCGACTGTGTGGTCCCAGTCTCCCCATTGAGCCCACAGCACACTCACTCTGGGTAGGAGCCATCCGGAGTCCGAAAAATCCCTATGACTCTTATGGGATTCGAACCCGTGACCTTCCAGTCCAAATCAAGGCGCTAACCACTGCGCCATGGCGGCTGGTCCAGTGGTGAGATCTTTGTATGTGCGGCCGTTTTTGCCACCATTTAGGTAGTGGCATTTTGAGTTCGGGAATATCTCCCCATCTAGGGAGTCCAACGGTTAAAGTTTAATTCTTAAGTCCAACTTTTCTCTCTGTCCCTTACAGTATCGTGTATTGTGGCCTGGGTGGTAGTCTGAAAGAGAAAAGTCAAGTCAAATGAACTCAGAAGATGATTTTCTTCTTCGTTGTCATCATCGAACGCTCAGACAGCAATCATTGTTGTCTGAAATATTATTGAAAATGCGTTGCACTGCCGTTAAGCACCTGACAAGTCAGGCCCAGCGCTTCTGACTTCGGCGTAGGAGTAAATTACTTTCGTTTAAGTCTCTCTGGAAAAAATAAACGGTCAAAGAATGGACCAAAGGGGCAGAAAATAGACAGAAATGAGGTGACAGAAAAAGGAACAAGGCAAGAACAAAGAGAGGGATAGAAAAGAGGGAAATCCTAGCACAGAATTTCCAGAAGGTGGGGGAGGATGCTGTTTGTACTGACAGGTCCCCGCCATCCCACAGTGCAGGGAAGAGGATCTTCTTTGACCTCCGCAACTTCCCTTCCTCAACTACCAGTTATACCCTGACCTTCACTGACCTTGACTCTGACACCTCCTCACCTTCTTCCCCGAATCGGGCCCCCTCCCCCTACTCTTCACCCTCCCCCTTCTCTCTCTCTCTCTCCTTCGACTCTCTCCTCACCCCCCCCCCCTACCCCCCACATTCCTGGCCCTAACTCAGCCATTCCAAAGGGAGACTAATGCCTCGCTCTCTAAGAGTCACTGGTCCTTGACAAGGGCTGGACAATCGCGCAGGTGTCGTGCCCCTCTCCGCGCCGATTGTCACAGGAGCAGCATCACTCTCCCCCCTTCTCTCTCTCTCTCTCTCTCTCTCTCTCTCTCTCTCTCTCTCTCTCTCTCTCTCTCTCTCTCTCTCTCTCTCTCTCTCTCTCTCTCTCTCTCTCTCTCTCTCTCTTGCCCAAACAACAATGGGGGGGGGGGGGGGGGTAGATGAGGGGAAAGAACGAGAGGGGGGTGGGGGATGCTGGGGGGCAGGGAGTTAGAGAGGAGGGAGGGAGGCAGGGTGAGAAAAGTTGCCAGTTTAGTTGATGTAGGTGTGGTCAGATAAGGAGGGAGGGAAGTTAAGGACCGTGATTTATATCGACTCGTATAATAGCCTCTGAATCAGGAAACTGCGCCGGGGCGTTATTACGATCACAACGACAAAATCGATTCTTATTTTGTAGTCGGTATCCTTGATTATGTCACTGATAGTTGGTTGCTCGGTAAGTTAGATAGTAAGTAAGAAAGTGAGTAATTAGGTAAGTAAGTAAGCGAGCTGGTGAATTACTTAGTTAGTTGGTTGGTTAGTTGGTTAGTTAGTTAGTCAGTCAGTTAGTTAGTTAGTTAGTTAGTTAGTTAGTTAGTTAGTTAGTTAGTTAGTTAGTTAGTTAGTTAGTTAGTTAGTTAGTTAGTTAGTTCTAACCCTAACCCTAATGTACACAGTACATAAGCACACCAAAAAAGTCGTCCTCTTCTTCTTTGTCAAATGATCAGAAAGCAACCATAGTTGTCTTGTCATATGTGACGCTCCACCACGAAATGAGTCGCTTAGCACATTACCCAATTTTGCGCTAGGAGCCTTTAAAGGCAGGTGAGGGTCAAGTTGTCAATTTTGATATTTTGATTGATTATTAAACTAGATATGTTTATTTACCTTATAATGAAATATCAAGGCATAATTTTTTTTCCTTTTGCTTTTAAATGTTTTGAAAATACCAAAGCATTCATTCTGACAACCTGTTACTAAAATAAACTTGCCGTTTCTCATTTTGTCCCATCCTGCAGTCTATCATTTCAATTTGTAATAATGTTGCACAGAATTGTCCGATTTTCAATCTGTTTTTTGTATTTGATAGCCACTTTATTGCACATTAATAAGATGTCAATAACTAAAAATGACCTCAGGTGCACTCCGTTCATTATGTGGTGGAGCGTCACATATGTGCAAAACTGCGTTATGTTGCTGTTAAAAGCATGCACAAATCAGGGCCTGCACATCTGACATCACCATCGGAGAGCATTGTCAGAACCTTTCTCGTTCTTCAGGCTACACAGCTCCGAGGTTCTCCAGTGGTCAGATTTTGTGTACATACGACTGTTTTTGCCCACCGTGAAGGTAGCCGCTTCCTGACTTCGGGGATGAAGGAACAGGATGGAATGGTCTGTCTGAACCGTAAGGTCGAACATGATCGTGTGTCAGTCACTTTAAGCTGGGGGTAAGCTTTTAGTTCAGTTGAGCAGGCAGGTAGGTGACCTGCATTCTGACCCCCTGTGGTCAGTGATGTGGTCAGTGATGTGGTCAGTGTGGCAGAACCACGCTGGCCTCCCAGTCTGTGTAACGGCCGCTCTGAATGGCGAGATGATGATGAGTGATACTTTGAGTAAAACCTTTTCTCAATATTTCTTCATCGTCGAACGCCCATACAGTAATATCGTTGTCTGTCATGTGTTGCTGTGCCGTTAAGCGACTGTGAAGTCAGGCCCAGCGCATCCATCCGATTTTGGGCGTGGGAGAGCGCTGTTATCTTTTTAAGTCTTTCGTGGAGGGGGGGGGGGGAACAGGGGGAATAGACAAAGAAAGCAGAAAACAGACAAGAAGGAAGTGACAGGTAGAAAAGGCACAAGGCAGAAACAAAGAGGGACAGCAGAGAGGAAAATCCCAGCACAAATGTCCACAGTGTGGGGATGCTGTTCATACTGACAGGCTCCTGGTGTCCCCAGAGCAGACTTTCTCAGGCAATAACCATTCAGAATTTCCCTGTCTAAACATTGAGAAATGTGGGTTCGATCCTCGTTTGTGGTCAAAATTTTCCCTTATCCACTAGACCTTGAGTGATGGCCTGGGTGCTAGTCTTTTGGAGGAGACAATATACCGAGGTCCCGTGTGCAATATGCGTTTAGCGGATATAAAAGAACCAACGGCAACAAGAGAGATGTCCCTGGCAAAATTCTATTTTAAAAAGTTATGCTCATAGGGAACGAAAGACACTTGCAAGCAGGAATATTGTTTTAAATGCTGGGTGGCACTGCTCTTGTGGCGACGATCTCCCGTGAGAAAGTTGACCGAATAACAAACCGAGACTTCCGCCTGACAAAAAGCTGTATACAATACAATACAAATCAATACAGAACAATACAAGGCAATACAATACACTGCACTGCAATGCTACACTACACTACACTACACTACACTACACTACACTACACTACACTACACTACACTACACTACACTACACTACACTACACTACACTATGTTATGCTACGCTATGCTATGCTGTGCTATGCTATACCATGCTATGTTATACCATGCTATGTTATACCATACTATGCTATTCTATGCTATTCTATGTTATTCTATGCTATTCTATACTATACTATGTGCTATGCTATACCATGCTATGTTATACCATGCTATGTTATACCATACTATGCTATTCTATGCTACACTATATACTACTATACTATACTATACTATACTATACTATACTATACTATACTATACTATACTATACTATACTATACTATACTATACTATACTATACTTATAACTATACTATACTATACTATACTATACTATACTATACTATACTATACTATACTCTGTGATAAATGCAATTTACACTTCTCTCTCCCTCCACCCTTCTCTCTCTCAGATTAAGAGACAGACAGAGACAGAGAGAGAGAGAGACAGAGAGCCTTTCTGAGGTGAAGGTGAGGCAGGTACGGAGGGCAGGGCAGAGGGATGAAGCGAACACAAAGCAGACGACACTCCTGTCTGCTCTGGCCTGGCCGCGCCCCGCTGCTGTGGTATGCCTGGCATTTCATTAGCTGTTGCAGCCCTCAGATGCCCCAACTCCTTGTCTTGTCTCTTTGGGGGGAGGGGGGGTGCTTTGTTTTGTTTGGGGTTGTTGTTTTTGCGTTGTTGTCTTTTTTTTTTACCGGAGACAATACCGCTTCGTTGCTCCCTTTCGCCCCTCCTTCCTTCCCTGACTTTGTTTTGGAGTGAGGGAAGAAGAGGAAAAAAAACAAAGAGGTTGAGAGAGAGGAAAGTGAGGTTGGGTTTTTTGTTGGAGGTTTTTTTTTTTTTTTTTTTTTTTTGGGGGGGGGGTTAGAGTGGGTTAGGTAGCATGTTTAACAATGCGATATTGCATTGCATACACTGTTCTGCACTGTAGTACACTTTACTATGTTGTATGTGCACTGTATTACACTGTGCTACGTTGTATTAAACTGCACTACACTATACTGCATTACCCTTTACTACACTGCACTGTTGTGCACTGCACTATATTACACTACACTACACTACACTACACTAAATACTACACTACACTACACTACACTACACTACACTACACTACACTACACTACACTACACTACACCCCCCCCCCCACACACACACACACACACACACGCACAACAATGAGCACCTTAATTTGATCATCTTTCGCACCTGATTGTTAGCCCACAGCCTGGTGACTCCTGTTGTGTTGTGGTTTCTTGTCGGACCTGGCTCTGTCAGTGTTTATCTTCACCATCCAAGGGGACTAATCTCACTTCGGCCATCTTTGTATGTGACCTACTTCTTGTGTTGACTTTGGCAGAAACCGGGCAGAAAGAACTCTGACGTTTTACCTACGTCATGTCAGTGCTACATTCTGGTGCTAGTTAGCACCTTCTTTCTTTTCAGCACCTTGTTTATGGATTTAGAAAGCTTCCAATATTATATATATATGTATGTATTATATATATTAAGATAATGATAAAAACACGACTGTGTTGAGCTTCATCTCTTTACTTAAGAGCACATTTTCGCTTCTATTCTGAAGCTTCATCAGGCTGAATAATATATATATGTAAACACATGTAGGGGGTACAAGGTAATTTAGAAAATTATTGTATATTTATATAATACAGAACACTTTGAATATTTTCTTCTTTTCTATTTTTTTTTTCGTTTTCTTTTATGCGAGGCACTGAGCACAGGGCAATCAAACACTATATGATTGACTTGTATAATAGCAGAACAAATGCATGAGCATTTTGGAATATTTAGCTGCATTTAGGGCCTTTATTTTTTTCTACCCGATTTGAAAATAGTCTTATCTTTTTGCGTTGGAAAAGACTTGTTGATATTCATGTCTGAATCGTTCGCTATTTTGATAGTTCTATCTATCAACTGCTTGTCTTGCTGTTTACAATACTGTTGTTGGTGTTGATTCAAAATCAGTTTTACACACTTTGAAACGCTGGGACTGTGAAACAAAAATGATGTAACTTTTTCAAAATCAAGTTCCTTATACATTCTATTGTTTCTAAAAGTATTGGGATTCGTTTTGCTGGTGCCATCACATTGCAGTCTCTACTGGAATGGGTTGACAGACTCCTTAGCAAAACACGGTGCATGCCTCAGAATGTACAAGTAACACAACGATTAATAGTGCAGGCGTAAGTTTATCATCATTTAAAATTATTTCAGGTTTGCAAACTCTATGTGCACCAAAATTTTTTGTTTCATTTCAATCATGTGGGTTGCCCACGAAACATAGAAACCATCATTCATAAACTACGGCAGAATACTCGGCTAGAGCTCCAAGGTACACCAGTGGTGCGATTTTTCGTAGGCAACCTTTTTTCACCGCCATGAAGGTAGCCACATTCAGACTTCGGGGATGTATGCAGGGCGCCCATCTCCGCTCCTTCGCTGCTTTACCTTTCCTGACCCTAGGTTCCCATTTACAGCTGGGTGAACTGGGGAACTGTACTGAAGCCAACGTGTACGAACAGTCACCCATCCACTTGGTAACCACATTCAACGCTGCTTAACCTTGACTTGATGAGAGAGAGAGAGAGAGAGAGAGAGAGAGAGAGAGAGAGAGAGAGAGAGAGAGAGAGAGAGAGGGGGGGGGGTAGGAGTAGGGAAAGAGGAGACAAAGGGGGAGGGGAGAGAGAGAGGGGACAGACAGATAGACATAAAAGGATACATAGCGAAACGGTGCATTAACATACAGACATTTTTTTAATGCAAAAATTGGTGGAAGAGAGAGATAGGGGTGGGGGTGGGGAAGGGAGGGAGGTAAATAAATCAAAACACTACTGTTCACCGACAGACATCAACACACACACACACACACACACACACACACACACACACACACACACACACACACACACACACACACACACACACACACACACACACA
>CM060323.1:64506899-64509399 GCA_030674155.1 Stramonita haemastoma | reverse complement strand
ATCTCTCTCTCTCTCTCTCTCTCTCTCTCTCTCTCCTCTCTCTCTCTCTCTCTCTGTCTCTCTCTCTCTGTCTCTCTCTCTCTCTCTCTTCTCTCTCTCCTCTCTCTCTTCTCCTCTCTCTTCTCCTCTCTCTCTCTCTCTCCTGTCTCTGTCTCTGTCTCTCTCTCTCTCTTCTCTCTCTCTCTCCTCTCTCTCTCTCTCTCTTCTGTCTCTCTCTCCACTCTCTCACTCTCTCCTCTCTCTCTCTCTCCTCTCATTCTCTCTCTCTCTACAGGGAAACGAAACAAACGAACCGTGTGTTGATGGACAGAGTGGCTAGCTTAGAAAAGAAAGTGGATGATCTGGAGGGCCGGTCAAAACGGAACAATTTATTATTCTATGGTCTAGAGAGGGAGGAGGGAGAGACAAACGAAAATTGTGAACTGAGACTGAAAGACTTGCTGAATGATCAGCTTGAGCTGACTAGCGATGTTCAGTTTGACAGGGTGCATCGTGTCAGCTCAAAAGCAAACTCTCCTCTTATTGCCCGCTGTACATACTATAAAGATAAAGTAAAGATTCTGAAAGCGAAGAACAAACTGAAAGGGACGAACATTTTCATCGGGGAAGACTTTTCAAAAGGAATCAGGGAAATAAGGAAATCTTTGTCAAAATTCATGAAAGAAAAAAGAGACAGTGGACACAAAGTTTCGATGATATATGATCATCTTATTATTGACGGGAAAAAGTATTTTTTGTCAGGGGAGGGAAATAGTCTCGTTGCTTTCAAATAGGGATGTGGCCGCCATTGTAAAAGTAAACAACCCACCCAAAGTGTTGCTAATGAAAATAATTTGTCGCTGTTCGTTTGTGGGAATGAGTGTGCGGATGTGAAAAATAAATGTTTGGGGAGAAAGGGAAATGTTTCCGACAACCAAAGGGGGGGAGAGGTTTTTGTTGAGGGGTTGGGGATTTCCGGGATTCATTTGGGGAAAAATTTGGAAATTGAAGAAAAACATTGTGAAAATGACAGAATGTTATCACCTGCTGTGGAAAGGGAACTGCAAAGTGTGTCATGTGACAGACGGGGTTTTTGTAATAGACATAGTTCTGGTTGTAATGAATGTACAAACATGTTACCATCAAATACAGGTAATGGAAATGGCGATTCTGATAATGATGATAATTTGTTTATGTCCTCTGACCTGGACACAAGTAACGCATGCAGTGATGATGAAAAGCAAATGAGTAAAAATGCCTTTACATTCCTTCAGTGGAATGTGGAGGGTCTGTCTTCTAAGATAAAGGATACCAGTTTTGTATCTTTCATTTCCTCCTTTCATTTCGTTTGTTTAGTGGAAACTTTTCTGGAATCTTTCACCTCTGATTTGTTTACAGACCATACTATTTTTTGTCAACCTGCTACAAAATTATCAAAGGCTGGCAGACATTCAGGTGGAGTTGTGTGTCTGATAAAAAATGAGTTAGTGCCCTTTGTTCGTCGAGTGAATGTTGTTGTGGGTAACTTTGTTCTTTTTGTTATTGATAAAACTCTGTTTGGTCTTCCGAAAGATATACTGTATGCCTGTGTGTATCTGCCACCAGAGGGTTCACGATATTACACTTATATGGATTGTGATGCAGATGGCGTGTCTATGTTAGAAGATTGTCTGATTGATAACACACTTAACCAGAATGATATGTTTATAATTGTATCAGGTGATTTAAATAGCAGGACATCAAATGTATCACAGTCTGCAACATCAGAGCCATTTGTCAGCCCCACAAATTGTTGCAATCTGATTGATGAGGGGAGACGTTCCCAAGATAAACACATCAATAGTTATGGTAAGTCTCTGTTGGATATGTGCACTGCATTGAATTTGTCTATAATGAATGGTATGTGTTATGGCGATCGTGAAGGACGCTACACATATATTGGGGACTCAGGTAGCAGTGTCATTGATTATTTTTTGTTATCATCAGATCTTTTTACAATTATATTTGACAACTGTTGTTTAGAAGTTGTAGAACGTATTGACACAAGTCACTTGCCCATTGTCTTGTCCATTTCATTTCCTAACGATAATCTTAGTGGTATTGATGACATTGAAGATAAGGTTGTAATGGAAAAATATGTCTGGAATGCAGCTCAAAGCGAAAAGTTTGTAAATGCTTTAAATTCAGATGAAAGTTATAAAAGAGTAAATGAAGCTATACAACTGATTGACAACGACGTTGATTTAGCATTAAATGTATTTAATAACTGTATTAGAAAAGCAGCAGTTTCAATGAAAAAAGTATGTTTGATAAATAGGCATAAGAAAAAAGAAGAATGGTATGATGAAGAATGTAGATTAAAGAAAAGATTAACTCGTAGAGCACTTAGAAAATACCGGCGTTTTAAAAAAGAAGAAGACAGAAGTCCATATTGTATACAGAGAAGAGAATATAAGAATCTTTTAGCTAGAAAGAAAAAAGAGCATAATGCACTGATGATTGATAAGTTAATGGCTTCTAT
>CM060323.1:64494399-64496899 GCA_030674155.1 Stramonita haemastoma | reverse complement strand
ATAGGGGAAGTGGCAAAGACATGACCCCAAGGTCAACAGCCAAATCTAATAATGAGGATAGCCCATGCATGTCCAAATAGGGATTCGGCCGGGCCAGAGAATCTCATTGTCAATGGCAGAAGAAGGTCTCTGCAGCTACAACTAATATCAAGGGTTTAGAGGCAGGGCCTGATCAAGGTTTTAATACTTCCGGCATACATTTTCTAAACTATAATGTAAATGGTCTTTTGCCTAAAATTGACAACATGGATTTTGTTAATTTTTTGCTTAGATATGATATAATTTGTTTAACTGAAACCTTTGTTGCATCTAATGTTGACTTTCCCATTTTCAGGGATTATGTAATGTTCATTTCAGGGGCAACAAAACTGTCTCATCAAGGAAGATATTCGGGAGGGGTAATTCTTTTTGTCAGAAAATCCATTGGAACCTTTGTGGAAAAAATTGATGTTGGTTTTGACAATACTATTGTTGTAAAGTTGCACAGAGACCTATTGGGTAATAGTAAAGATATTATGTTAGTTTGTACATATATTCCTCCTTATGACTCTGTATTCTGGAAAACCAAACAAGGGGTGTATGGTATGGAAGATTTGGAACAGTGTATACTTGAGCTTCAGAGCTCGTATGATGACTTTAATCTGTTGATAACAGGGGATTTAAATGCTCGAACAGCTAACCAAAATTACAATGTGGGGGATGACTTTGATGATTTTGAAAACTTGTACTCTTTTTCAAATTTCCAATTGCCTAGAAAATCACATGATACGGAAACTAATGTTTTTGGTAACCAGTTAATTGAAGTTTGTAATATGTTTGATTGTGTTATTTTAAATGGGCTTTGTAATGCAGGATTTGATGATAGTTTTACTTTCATAGCGCCTTCTGGGTCTAGTACAGTCGACTACTTTATTGCCTCCCTAGATCTATTAGCATCTGTTCACATACCTTCTCTAGTTATAGAAAGTATAACAGAATCAGATCATCTTCCGGTTTGTATGAAGATAGAACCTGTTAATAATGTTGCTGTAAATTTTTGCAATCAGGCATCTAAAATGGAAGTGACTTACGAAAAACTTATATGGAATGAGAATAAGAAAGATGATTTTCTTAAGGCATTAAACAGTAGAGAAATACAGACTAAATTTACAAAGGCCATAAGTACTATTGAAAACGATATAGAAGATGCCTTAAATATATTTGTTGAAAGTTTGAAAGAGGCTAGTATATGTATGTTTAAAAAAGTTCAACAGCATAAAATGAAAAAGTCTGAATGGTTTGATGATGAATGTAAAGCTGCCAAAAAAGAAAGTAGATCAAAGTTAAACAATTTCAGGAAAACCAGAAATGAAGAGGATAGACAAAGTTATATTCAGAAAAGGAAAATCTATAAGCGTTTGCTAAAGACAAAAAAGCAAGGTTACAGAAGAATGAAAGCAGATTCTTTAGCAAATAACATTTCAAATTCTTCTTATTTTTGGAAAGAAGTAAGGAGCATGGGGTGTGGAAATCGTGCAGTGATTTATAACAATATTAGTACGGAAGACTGGTTTAACCATTTCAAAAACGTCTTTCAGAACCTTGAAGAAACTGTGGAAGAAAACGATGTCGATATAGATTTAAAGGAAGGAACGGAACATAGCTTAAATAAAGACATATCAGAAACTGAAGTAGTACACGCAATATCTAAACTAAAAATAGGGAAAGCAAGCGGAATTGACAATATATCAGCTGAAATGTTGAAGAATGGAGACAAAGCTGTACTGGGGTTTATGGTAAAATTCTTTAACACTATTTTTGTTTCAGGTGTGTATCCCAAGGACTGGTCAAAAGCCATAATAATACCCATTTACAAGAAAGGGGATCCTGATAATACAGATAACTACAGAGGAGTGTCCTTGTTAAGTATCCTTTCTAAATGTTATACAACAATATTAAATTCAAGGCTTTATAACTGGTTAGAAGACAATAATATGATTTCTGAGAATCAGGCAGGTTTTCGTAGAGGATATTCAACTGTTGATCAAATATTCAATCTATATGCAATTGTCCAGAAATGTATGATGAAGAAAGGCAGAAAATTATATGTAGCATTTGTTGATTTTAAGAAAGCTTTCGATTCTGTACATCATGACAAACTCCTTCAATGCATGAGAAAACAAGGTGTGAATGGAAGGTTTTTGGCTTCTTTGAAAGCAATGTATTTTTCTTTAGTCTCATGTGTACGTGCGAATTGTGAACTTACCGATTATTTTGAGTGTCCTGTTGGGGTAAGACAAGGTTGTGTTTTAAGTCCTACTTTATTTTCTGTTTTCATAAATCAGCTTGCTACTCACATGAATGTTAAAGGAAGGCATGGTATTCAGGTTTTGCCAGGCATTATGGAATTGTTTGTATTACTTTTTGCAGATGACGTGGCTTTATTATCTTCAACTGTACTTGGTTTACAAAACCAGTTAAATATCCTTCAGAACTGTTGTAATGACATGAAATTGAATGT
>CM060323.1:64481899-64489399 GCA_030674155.1 Stramonita haemastoma | reverse complement strand
CCGTGGATTCTTTTACGTGCGCTAAATAATTTTGTGTAATGCACACGCACGCACGGACGCAAGGGCACGCACGGACGCACGCACGGACGCACGCACGCACAAACAGAGAGAGAGAGAGACAGAGAGACAGCGAGAGACACAGAGAGAGACAGAAAGACAGAGTGACAGAGAGAGAGAGAACACAGAGAGACAGAGACAGAGAGAGACAGAGAGACAGAGAGAGACAGAGAGACACAGAGAACATAGAGACATAGAGAGAGACAGACATAGAGAGAGACACAGAGAGAGACAGAGAGAGAGAGAGAACCGAAAAACTTCACTCTACAATCTATCTTTTGCCTTCCACTACAATTGGCACAACAACAACATTCAAAGAAACAAACTCTATACTACATCTTACGTGGACATGACAGGACCCCCTCCTCCCTGCCACCCCCTCCCCTCACCCCCACCCCACCCCTACAACAACAACACAACAACAAACAACAAAAGTTCAGCCACGCCACAGGTCAAGAAAGGCCAAGGCATGAGGAATGGACGGGGAGAAAGCCGTTCCATCATCGCCAATTTGGGGCAGTCATAAAGAGGTTCCACTGTCCCTCAGGGAGGCCAGCAGACAGTTCAGCAGGAGGACACAGCCCTGGGAGAGAGGGAGGGAGCCACAGCACAATGGCCCTGTGGGAACGCCTCGCCACAGGAAAGGTAATCACAGCTGACAGCGGAGGTCCCTGGTTCAAGTCCCTCAAGGAACTGGGAAGAAACGTGGAGGCAGGATTGGGGGGGGGGATTTTTTTACGGCTGGGTGCATCTATGATTGGGTTCATTTGACTTGACTTGGCTTGACTTGACTTGAGTCATTGAGGAGTTGATGGGACGGTGCATTGAATTCTTCAATAGTAGTTGTAACGCTAATGCAAATACTTTATTATTATGTCAATGAACAGAGAAATTCATGAGGGTTGAAAGCGATATGATTATTAGAAAAAAATAAACAGACAAAAAATTGTTTATCAAAAGAATGTGATAAAGATTCTATTTTCAAACTCCACACACGCATAAATAGAAAAGCACATCACACACACACACACACACACACACACACACACACACACACACAAAAAATTAAAAAATATAATATATATATATTATATATATATATAAAATACAACACAACACACACACACACACACACACACACACACACACACACACACACACACACACACACACACACACACACACAGCGCAGTGTGTCATTTAAAAAATTGAAACGGATGGAGCCCATCCCTTTGCGGGTCACAGGAATGCATGCTGGGTTTGTTCGTGTGGTCCATACCGCCAGCCGTAACTGGCTTTCTCTGTCATGAACGGCTGACAAGTTCTTCAGTGTGCACAACATGTTCTGGCACACGGAGCCTCGTTTATAGTCTCCCCCAGTCCGGTCGGTGGTCTAGAGGTAACGCGCCTGCCTAGACAGCAAAATGTCCGGGTCGGAATGTGTGGTGGTTCGATCCCCGTTTTCGCCCCAAACTTTTCCCCCATCCATTAGACCACGAATCGTGGTCTGGGTGCTAGTCTTTTTGATGAGGCGATAGACGAGGTTTCTTGTGTTGCAAAAATTATTTAGCTCACGTAAAAGAACCCACGGACACAAGAGCGTTGTCCCTGGCAAAACTCTGTAGAAAAAAGACCACTCTGACAAGGAAACAAACACAGTGCAGAAAAGCAAAAGAATAATGGGTGACGTTGCTCTTGTGGCACGTGCTCTCCTCAGGGAAACAGCCCGAATTCCACGCGGAAAGTCTGCCGTGACTTAAAATTTGTTGTTTTTTGTTTTAATTGAAGCAATTACCGAAGCGCCCGTTCGAGGGACTTTCCCCTGATTTAACATGTGTCCACTCCCCTGCCCCAAAAGTCCTTCGGATGAGACTAGAAACTGAAATCTTGTGTTTGAAGGCCCACAGAACATCTTGCTCACACGTTAAAACTTTCCGCCTTTTCGAAAAGTATTCCATTGTGTGCCAGTGGGAACGGATGACAAAATCTTCAAAAGCACATTTACACGTAAAATGGGTTTTTTAAAAAAAGCTTTTTCCATTATTCTCGAAAGAGAAGAAAAGAATTGAAATGAAAAGAACATACTCTGTCCTCTTAACAGAATGACACTTGTCTGGTTGGTTTATCAACAAGATTTATCTCCTCTCTCTATCGTCCCTTCTGTCTCTTTTTTCCTTAAATTTTTTTTACATTTGCAGCCCTCTTTTTCCCCCATCACACCTTCTCACTCACTCACTACATTCATACATACATACATAATATTATCCAGAGAGAGAGAGAGAGAGAGAGAGAGACAGAGAGACAGCAGAGACAGACAGACAGACAGACAGACAGACAGACAGAGACGAGAGAGACAGACAGACAGAAGAAGACTAGAAGACAGACAGAGACAGAGACAGAGACAAGAGATAGAGAGACAAGAGAGAAAGAGAGAGACAGACAGAGACAGCGACACAGAGACAGACAGACAGACAGACAGACAGACAGACAGACAGAGACAGAGACAGAAAAACTTCGAAGTATTCGGGGGGAGAAGAAGGTTCCAAAAGTCATTTATCAGTCTTAGCTGCAGCAACAATCAGGGCTTTGTTTAGGGGCGTCCCAGTGGATTATCGGGGCGTTAACAGGGGATTAAGAGGCCCCCTCAGCCCCCACTGAACCCTGCCAAACCCGGACCCGTGCTAGGTAAACACTGAGGGGCTTAGGAACCGTCAGCGCATTCAAAACTGAAATCTAACGTCCCGAGATCGGGGTTGTGTGTGTGTGTGTGTGTGTGTGTGTGTGTGTGTGTGTGTGTGTGTGTGTGTGTGTGTGTGTGTGTTGTGTGTGTGTGTGTGTTGGAATTTTGGCCGGTTGCCGAATGTTACAATGCTGCTGTTGTTGTTGTTGGTGTGGTGGTTATGATGGTGGTGGTGGTGGTTTTGTTTTTTGTTGTTGCTTTCGTTATTCTTTGTAGTATGTAGTAGTAGTAGTAGTAGTAGTAGTAGTAGTAGTAGTAGTAGTAGTAGTAGTAGTAGTAGTAGTAGTAGTAGTAGTCGTTTTGTTATTATCGCAGGTCGTTGGCCAGTTAGCTAGTTGACAAGTTGGTTAGTTAGGTAGTCAGTCAGTCAGTCAGTCAGTCAGTAGTTAAATTGTTAGTAAGTCAGTCAGTCAGTTAGTCAATTTGTTGGCTGGTTGGATGGTTGGTTGGTTAGTTGGCCGATTGGTTGGCTTGTTGTTTGCTTTGCTAGTTTATTTTTTATCCAAAAAGTTATTGAAGATATTGAAGGCATTTGTACAATAAAACAACAAAAACAGACAACAAAGGCAAAAAATAAAGATGATGACGGAAAGAAAAAGCAAAGAAGAAATTAAAAGAGAAGAAAAGAAAACATGAGGAAAGAGAACATCCAACAATCATAGATCAAACCCCCCCCCCCCTCTCCTCCTCTCTCTCTCTCTCTCTCTCTCTCTCTCTCTCTCTCTCTCTCTCTCTCTCTCTCTCTCTCTCTCTCTCTCTCTCTCTCTCAAAGACTTCCCAAACCTCCCTGCTTTGTTTCTGAAACACCCTCTCCCCCCTCCTCTCCCTCCCTTACTCCTCTCACTCTCTTTTCTCCAACCAGTTTGAACCTTTCCGACCTCTCTTTGTGTAGCCAGCTCACCACTTCGCGCCAGAGAGTCTCTTTCTGATCCACACTTGAACAAAAATTCATTATGCAGCCCCTCAATCGCTGTAATCTGTGTGGAAATCTCCCAGGCCTGGTGAGGATTTGCCGTGTTCAGACACCCTCCCTATCTATTCCCAATGTCAGCGGGCCTGCTGACCTGATTTGCAGCTTGTTCCATTATCCGAGATCGATGCCGTGTTCATTTGTTTTCTTTTCAAATTCTTGAGTTTGTCGTCTACATATTTTATCTTGTCTTTTATCGTAGTTAAATCCTGTTCCCTTTTTCATAAGAGTAGGCCATTGTGTGCCGTGGGAACAGATAACAAGATTGACAAAACTGCATACACACGGGGATCGGTTGTGAAAAAGCAAATAAGTGCTGATTCCACTATCCTAAGTTAAAATAAATAAATAAATGAATAATAAATAAATGAATAAATAAATGAATAGATAAATAAATAAATATTGTCTCGTCTTGTCCTGGATTGCATTGTATTGGATTGGACAAGACTGTATTAGACTGAATTTTAACAGGCATTCCGTGAACCAAAGAAATGGCTACGCCATTAAGTCACACGCTGATAGTATAATGATGACTACTAGCCCTATCAATTGCCGAGCTACTGTTTAAGTATTAGTTCAATCTTTTCAAAGTTCTTGCTTGTGCTTTTATTCATAATAGTCGTTTATTGTGGATAATAAGTTATGTCCAACCCCTCCCCATACACACACATATACAGAGACACACACTTTCCCCATCTGATATCACTATTCAGTAGAAACACTTTAAACCGAAGAACTAACTAATGGATTGCATTGCATTGCATTGTATTGTGTGCTGGCCCCAGACATTCCGTTTTCAAAAAAATGAACTCTCTCTCTCTCTCTCTCTCTCTCTCTCTCTCTCTCTCTCTCTCTCTCTCTCCTCTCTCTCTCTCTCTCTCTCTCCTCTCTCTCTCTCTCTCTTCTCTCTCTCTCTCTCTCTCTCTCTCTCTCTCTCTCTCTCTCCAAAATCAAAACTAAAAAACACACACACATTAAAACAGGTAAAGGTTAAAGGTGCTCTATAATCTATGTGGTAGTAGGGGAGTGAGGCATTAGAGACCTCAGCTTATCTAGGCAGCATCGAGCGTGGTTACCAAGTGGATGGGTGACAGTTTGTGCGCCTTGGCTTCAGTATAGTCACCCAGTTCACCCAGCTGTTTATGGATACCTGCCCTCTTTAGGGTCAGGGAAGGTAAAGCAGCGAGGGAGAGAAGATAGACGCCGCCCTCAATATGCTGGCCCCTAGAGAAGCTGAGGTCTCTGACATCTCGCTCCCCTACGACCACATGTGACACCTTTACTTTTACTTCTGAGATGACGCTCGATGCTGCTTAACTTTGGCTTGGGGAAAGCGAGTGCTGTGACCACTGAGCTATCCCGTCCCCCGACATTATCACCACTAAAATCAAAGCTCTGAAATTAGAAACTAAATTCTCCTCTCAGTAACTCTCACTTGCAGACCTGCTCTATATATTCCCCTAACAAATACTTTCAATCCTAACCTTCAATGTTATCACAGTTAACTTGCCCGAGATCTAACAGGCCGCCGCTCACCCACAAGATCTCAGCAAAGCTCTCTTTCAACAGAGCTAATTTACGAGACGCGAAGGAGGGATTGGGGAAAAGGGTATAGGCTGCCCCTGGGCTCCTTTATCTGCCCCAGTCGACCAAGGGTCTCAGAGACACAAAGGGTTTATCAGAAAATGGGTGTTTGAGGTAGTGGTGCAGCCGCTAACGATGATTAGATTTCTGTGGATTAAAGGATTTGCCTTAAGCTTCCATCGACATTCTGTCGCGGGGGAATGAGGAGACGATGGAAGGGGGAGGGGAGGGGGTAGGAGGGAGGAAGGGGAGAGTGAGAATGACGCAGAAAATGACGTAGAACTTGGTGAGGCTTTTTTTTTTAAGTGTTCATGATACACATCTCCAATTCTTGGTTGTTGGTGTTGTTGTTGATGTTGCTGTTGCTGCTGTTGTTGGTGTTGTTGATGTTGCTGTTGCTGCTGTTGTTGATGTTGTTGATGTTGCTGTTGTCGTGTGTTCCTCAACTAGAGCTCCAAAGTTCTGCAGTAGTGAAGTGTTGCATGATTACACAACCGTTGCTCGCCCACCATGAAGCAGCCGTACTGTGACATCTGAGATGACGCTGAACATGACACTGATGTGAGTGTTTGTGTGTAGGTGTATGTGTTTCTTTTTCAATCTGGTCATCCGTTCCTAGCTACCAGCACACAATGGTCTACTCTTCCAAACGGTGGATCGGGTTTTAACGTGTTTGCAAGATGTCCTGCGTATATGTTTACACGGGACCACGGTTTACAACTTTTGGGGGAATAGAGGAGGTGCTACTGTGCCGCCAGAGGGGAAATCCCCGCAAAGGGAATCGGTAATAACCTCCCTCTCTCTCTTTGCCAAAAACTACTTATGACACTTTTAATTGAATTAATTTAATTGATTAAATCCAGCCTCAAGACATGTTTATTTCAAACCTAAGAATTTCTTCTGTTTTCATCTCATAATTGTCCCTGCCTTCAACGGCCGAAATCCCATCACCCTGCCAAAGGGTATAATCTTTGAGTGGCCCACTGAGGTATTCTTGTCTGTCTGTCTGTCTGTCTGTCTTCTGTCTGTCTCTGTCTCTGTCTCTTCTCTCTCCTCTCTCTCTCTCTCTCTCTCTCTCTCTCTCTCTCTCTCTCTCTCTCCACACACACACACACACACACACACACACACACACCACACACACAAACACAAACACACACACACTTAGGGTGGCAAAATGTATGCTCCCTTAGTGCTAACTTCAACCCTGATCTTCCCAACGGTACGTTCGGGGAGGCTCGTCTGTCACACCACACCACCGCCTTTAACTACACCAACAACACCAGCAAGAGAAAGCCCAACAGCAGAGGAAGTGTCCACACACAGCAGCCGATAAGTGAGCGGCGTGTTAACAAGGCGCTAATCGAACAGGGCAAATCCCTAACGGCCAAACGACAGGGGAGAAGTGGACGTTGATGAGCACTTCAAAGCTGACCAGCTCCCCCACTGACCGGGGTCCTATCGCCGGCTTTTCTCTCCACGCCTGCCGTGACCCCGCTGTGTTGGGCAGTAATCTCTGCTGATAGAGAGGCAGCCACAGCCCTGAGTTATGTGGGGTCTGGTTGAGAGACAGAGATATAGAGAGAGAGACAGACACACAAACTTACAGACACACAGACTTACAGACACACAGACTACAGACACACAGACTTACAGACACACACAGAGAGGGGGGAGAATAAGAAAGGTTTCAAAATGTTATGAAATCTATTAATTTTTTTGTTTGAGTTGCTCTCTCCTCCCTACTCTAATCTTTTTTTTTTTTAACGTATTTGATTATAACCAATGTGTCTGTCTTGATGGGGCGAGATAGCTCAGTGGTCAGAGTGCTCACTTTCCCAGGTTAAGCAGCGTCGAGAGTGGTTACCAGTTGGATGGGTGACCTTTTGCATGCCTTGGCTTCAGTACAGTGCCCCCCCCCCCCCCCCAGTTCATCCCGCTGTAAATGGGTACCTGCCCTCTTTAGGGTCAGGGAAGGTAAAGCAGCGAGGGAGAGGAGATGGGCGCCGCTCTCAATGTGCTGGCCCCTGAAGAAGCTGAGGTCTCTGATGCGTCGCTCTCCTACGATCACGAAGGTTATGGGACACCTTTACCTTTACCTTGTTTAAAATCTGTCTTGACACAATTGTTCGAGTCAGTTGGAGATTAT
>CM060323.1:64471899-64476899 GCA_030674155.1 Stramonita haemastoma | reverse complement strand
GGGGGGGAGGGAATGGAACAAAGAACATAGAAAAACAAACACAAAAAGCAAAAGTTAGAAAACGAAACCTACACCCACAGCCAAATGGTATCACACTTTCACGACCTCAGTTTTCCTCTCCTGCCTCTTCCACCCCCCTCGTCTGTCTGTCTGTCTGTCTGTCTGTCTGTCCTCTGTCTGCTCTGTCTTCTCGTCTGTCTGTCTGTCTGCTTCTTCTTCTCTCTCTCTCTCTCTCTCCTCTCTCTCCTCCTCCCTCTCTCTCTCTCCTCTCTCTCTCTCCTCACTCTCTCTCTCTCTCTCTCTCTCCACACACACACACACACAATCCTCTCCTCCCTCTCTCCGTAATCTCTCTCCTCTCCTCCTCCTCTCTCTCTCTCTCCTTCTCTCTCTCCTCTCTCTCTCTCTCTCTCTCTCTCTCTCTCTCTCTCTCTCTCTCTCTCTCTCTCCTCTCTCTCTCTCTCTCTCTCTCTCTCTCTCTCTCTCTCTCTCTCGTTTGGTTAAACCAAGGTGTAGAGACATAAAATGTTCTTGCGTGCCTTAACAAAGACTGTAGATTGTTGCTCAGATGGCAGCACATTAGAGACCGTGAGCGATATGATGGTTATAGAAACTTAAACTATTTGAAAAGAAAGTATATAACCGAAATGATACATATTGTTTCGAGTTGCTGTTACGCAAGTTCGATTAATGCTCTACCTGAACAATAATACACAGCGGTATAATAGTTTAAACAAGTTAAGCATGCCCTGTTTGTAAGATCAATAGAAAATGAAGAACACTTTATACTGAATTGCCCTATCTAGAAGACT
Organism: Stramonita haemastoma; assembly: GCA_030674155.1. NCBI lineage: Eukaryota > Metazoa > Mollusca > Gastropoda > Neogastropoda > Muricidae > Stramonita > Stramonita haemastoma. The sequence continues at coordinate 64,476,087 of CM060323.1, read as the reverse complement.
TAAGAAATAGTTTCTTAAAGTTCCAAAGACTTCCTTCTATGTACTACTTAAAGCCACTGTACCTACTGATAGATACAATTTATCACGTTTTATCTTCATGCAACCAATAGAAGAATAGGATAACTTTTTAGAATGATATTGTATTGATGATAATACATCTAACGTGTCGTTTACGATACGTGTGAATTTTTCCGTGATTAACTGAGAATGGCTTATATACTTTCTTGCTTTATTATTACTCATCATTATTCATATACATATACGTTATAGTAATATGTTATAACACCTATGTCATATGCACACACTCTATGTCACCACTCTTGTATTGTGGCTAAGGCCGATGTACATAAACAATTTCAGTGTTCAGTGTTCTCTCTCTCTCTCTCTCTCTCTCTCTCTCTCTCTCTCTCTCTCTCTCTCTCTCTCTCTCTCTCTCTCTCTCTCTCTCTCTCTCTCTGCCTGCCTGCCTGCCTGCCTGCTGCTGTATATCGTCATGGCTTGGCTTCGCGAACGAAGATTAAGGGCACTGTCCACGTCTGGTGCAGGCTCGCTGGTGGCTGTTCAGTCCAATGCGTGACAAACAAACCCGGCCACAGCGGCTGCAGGGGAAAGTCGATTCTGGGGTTGATAGAGGGGACGCGGTTCTTCCTCCTCATTCGCCTCTCCTCAAGGGCCGCTCTGCGATTGTCCTCAAAGGAGGAGACCTACTGATGCACAGTGTGTCGCCAGGCCTGCCGGTCAGCAGCAAGGACTGACCACTGGTTATGGTCTATGAGGCAGGCTGACAGAGATTTCTTCAGAGAGTCTTTAAATCTCTTCTTTGGTGCGCCTCTGTAGCGGTGTCCGGTGGAAAGTTCACCGTAGAGAACCATCTTCGGTAGGCGATGGTCCTCCATTCTAGAGGCATGCCCTGCCCAGCGTAGCTGCGTTTTCAGCAACATGGCCTCAATGCTGGTGATCCCTGCTTGCTCCAGCACCTCAGCATTCGTGATGAAGTCGCTCCAGTGGATGTCGAGGATGGAGCGGAGACAGCGTTGGTGGAAGCGTTCCAGAATTCGCAGGTGGTGTCTGTATGTGACCCATGACTCAGAGCCGTACAGGAGGGTGGTCAGTACCACGGCTCTGTAGACACTGATCTTGGTGTCTTTCTTCAGGTGTTTGTTTTTTCCAGACACGGTGGTAGAGTCTGCCAAAAGCACTGTATGCCTTTGCCAGTCTGTTGTCTGCATCTTTATCAATCTTTAGTCAGAGGAGATTGTGCATCTCAGGTAGGTAAACTGCTGGACTGTCTTCAGTTCTGTCTCACCAATTGTAATGTGAGGTGGGTGGTACGCTACCTGAGGTGCGGGCTGGTAGAGAACCTCTGTCTTCTTCAGGCTGACTTCGAGTCCGAAGAGCTGGGCTGCCTCTGCAAAACAGGATGTTACATGCTGCAGGGCGGTTTCTGTGTGGGCTACAAGGGCAGCATCATCAGCAAAAAGTAGCTCTCGAATTTGTTGCTCCAGGGTTTTGGTGTGGGCCTGAAGACGCCGCAGGTTGAATAGGCTGCCATCTGTGCGGTAGCGTATGAAAACTCCGTCTTCGTCATCAAGATCTTCTGTGGCCCGCTGAAGCATCATGCTGAAGAAGATAGTGAAGAGGGTTGGTGCAAGAACGCAGCCCTGCTTCACCCCGTTTGTGATTGGGAAAGGCTCTGAGAGGTCGTTGCTGTTTCTGACCTGGCCACGCTGGTCTTCATGTAGCTGGATCACCATGTTGAGAAACTTTGGGGGACAGCCAAGACGCTCCATGATCTGCCACAGGCCCTTCCTGCTCACAGTGTCAAATGCCTTGGTTAAATCAACGAAGGTGATGTACAGTCCCTTGTTCTGTTCGCGGCACTTTTCTTGAAGTTGTCTGAGCACGAAGACCGTGTCAGTGGTACCCTTGTTAGCTCTGAAGCCGCACTGGCTCTCAGGGAGGTGGTGTTCTGCAACAGCAGGTACTAGTCTGTTGAGGAGAACTCTTGCAAGGATTTTGCCAGCGATGGAGAGAAGAGTTATCCCCCTGTAGTTGGAGCAATCTGATTTTTCCCCTTTGTTTTTGTAAAGGGTGATTATGATTGCATCACGAAGGTTTTGTGGTAACTTTCCCTGCTCCCAGCAGCAAACAAAAAATTCATGGAGCTTGCAGTGCAGTGTTTGCCCCCCGTTTTTCCATAATTCTGGTGGAATACCGTCGACGCCTGCAGCCTTCCCACTCTTCAGTTGTTCTATGGCTTTAGTTACCTCTTCCAGGGTTGGGGCTTCGTCCAGTTCTTCTTTCACTGGTTGCTGTGGGATCTGTTGGATCACTGCGTCATCAACAGTGCGATCAGCGCTGAAGAGGGTTTGAAAGTGTTCAGCCCAGCGGTTCAATATGGACATCTTGTTGAGGAGTGCCTGGCCGTTAGTGCTGCGCAAAGGACTCAACACTTGGTGAGAGGGTCCATAGACTGCCTTCAAAGCTTCGTAGAAGCTTCTGTAGTCACCTGTGTCAGCGCAGAGCTGAGTTTTCTGGGCGAGGTTAATCCACCACTCGTTTTGGATAACTCTAAGCTGGCGCTGGAGGTTGCTGCATGTAAGACGAAAGGCAGCTTTCTTTGCTGGACAAGATGGTTGTGCAAGGTGAGCCTGGTGGGCACTTCTCTTCTTCGCCAGCAGATCTTGTATTTCTTGGTCATTTTCGTCGAACCAGTCCTTGTTCTTCTTAGTGGAAAAGCCCAAGACCTCTGCAGAGGTCTGCAGGATGGCAGTTTTTAGGCGGGTCCAGAGCGTTTCTGGACAGGGGTCAGAGGGGCAGTCCTCGACTTCCAGCTTTGACTGGAGGTTGGACTGTAGCTCAGCTTTCACTTCAGCGGACTTGAGGCTGCCAACCTGGAGTTTCTTTCTGGGGGGACCTCCTCGTTTTGACTTTGGCTTGATGTGAAGGCTGAGGTTGCATCGCACGAGGCGGTGGTCTGTGTGGCATTCTGCACTGGGCATCACTCTGGTGTGCAAGACATCACTTTGGTCTTTCTGGCGCACTAAGACGTAGTCTATGAGGTGCCAATGTTTGGACCGAGGATGCATCCAGGTTGTTTTTAGACTGTCCTTCTGCTGGAAGATTGTGTTAGTGATGATTAACTGCAGTTCAGTGCAGAGCTCTAGCAGGAGACGCCCGTTGTCGTTGCAATTCCCAACTCCATGTTTCCCCAGAACTCCCTTCCAGGCTTCTGAATCTCGGCCAACTCTAGCATTGAAATCCCCAAGGATAATGACCTTGTCGTCTGCAGGGGTGTTTCTTACCAGGCTGCGCAGGTCACAGTAGAATTTGTTCTTGTCTGCAGGGTCTGCTTGAAGAGTCGGGGAATACACACTGAAGAGAGTGATGTGCTGCTTGTTCTCCAGTGGCAGACGCATGGAGATGATACGGTCTGAATGACCTGTTGGTAAGTTCTCCAGCTTTGAGGCAATGGTGTTCTTGATCATGAAGCCTACACCTGAAAGGCGTCGTTCGGATTGGGGCTTGCCTGACCAGTATAAGGTGTAACCGGCGTCGTGTTCTTTGAGACTACCTTCATCTGGGAAGCAGACTTCACTAAGAGCCGCGATGTCGATATTTAGTCGCGAGAGTTCGTGTGCAACTAAAGCAGAGCGTCGTTCAGGACGGTTGCTATCTGCTGTATCTAGCATGGTTCTGATGCTCCAGCACGCCAGTTTGAGACCTGTCACACCTTTGGAGGCAGGTGTGGAGCCACTTGACTTTGACTTTGTTGTTGCTCGACCGCTTGGAAAGATGCCCGTTGACCGCGGCTAGCCAACTGGGTGGTATGAGGATGAGCTTTCGTTAGGCCACCTTTTCTAGGCCCCTCTCCGTGTGGAGCAAGCAGTGCTATCCCTAAAGAGGGCTGCTTGGTCATTCAGGGTGCTGCCGGGTGATGTTGTCATCCTCAGGTCAACAATCAGACGACCCATACTCCTGAATCGCCTGCATGCAGGATTGGAACTGCGGCTTCCAGTGACATCTTTCACCTGCCGCATTCGCCCCTTTCCCATCGCTACAGGGCTTGGGGATAGTAGGAAAAGGGAGGATGAGGGGGGGACGTGGACTTGTCCTTGGGCCTGCGCATAGGATTTTTAAGGTGAGAGACAGTGCGCGCAGTACCGTTCCCACCCTTTAAACTCGCGG
>CM060323.1:64441899-64461899 GCA_030674155.1 Stramonita haemastoma | reverse complement strand
GCGCGAAGGCATACATTAGTGCATGTATGCTTGCTGTATCCACTGACAAACCCTCTTACATACACACATGTGCAGGTACGCGAGTATCTCAGCTTAGAGGCCTGGTAGTGGGTAATGATCTAGGTGCAGTCCAGAAATCAGCGTCTGTAGTTCGTCACCTCAGCACACAGACAGAGCCCGTGATTGATGGATCCCTACAACCTGTCTGTCTGTCTGTCTGTCTGTCTGTCTGTCTGTCTGTCTGTCTGTCTGTCTGTCTGTCTGTCTCACCTTGCGGGAAAAACCCACCATCTGACATCACCTCCTCCTTCTTGATCGTGTTGTTGCTGTTGTTGCTGTTGTTGCTGTTGCTGTTGTTGCTGTTGCTGTTGTTGCTGTTGTTGTTGTTGTTGCTGTTGTTGCTGTTGCTGTTGTTGCTGTTGTTGCTGTTGTTGTTGCTGTTGTTGCTGTTGCTGTTGTTGCTGTTGTTGCTGTTGTTGTTGTTTGTTGTTGCTGTTGCTGTTGCTGTTGTTGCTGTTGCTGTTGTTGCTGTTGCTGTTGTTGCTGTTGTTGTTGTTGCTGTTGTTGCTGTTGCTGTTGTTGCTGTTGTTGCTGTTGTTGTTGTTGCTGTTGTTGCTGTTGCTGTTGTTGCTGTTGTTGTTGTTGTTGCTGCTGCTGTTGTTGTTGTTGTTGCTGTTGTTGTTGCTGTTGTTGCTGTTGTTGCTGTTGTTGTTTGTTGTTGTTGTTGTGTTGTTGCTGTTGTTGTTGTTGTTGTTGCTCTTCTTCTTCTCTCTTCTCTTTTCTTCTTCTTTTCTCTTCTTTCTTCTTCTTCTCTCTTCTTCTCTTCTTCTTCTTTCTTCTCTCTTCTCTTCTTCTTCTTCTTCTTCCTTCTCTCCTTCTCCATCTTCTTCGCAATTCTTCTTCTGCAATTCTTCTCTTCCAATTCTTCGCAATTCTTCGCAATTCTTCTTCTTCTTCGCAATTCTTTCCAATTCTTCTTTGCAATTCTTCTTCTTCTTGTCTTCTTTCTTCCATCTCTTCTTTGCTTCTTCTCTTCTTTCTTCTGTCTTCCGTCTTCTGTCTGTCTGCTCTCTCTGTCTGTCTGTCTGTCTGTCCGTCGGTCGTCTCGTCGTCCGTCCGTCCGTCCTCTCTCTCTCTCTCTCTCTCTCTCTCTCTCTCTCTCTCTCTCTCTCTCTCTCTCTCTCTCTCTCTCTCTCTCTCTCTCCTCTCTCTCTCCTCTCGTCACTGACAAGGCGAGGTCAATGGCAGAAGGGAAATAATCGATCACACCTGTCACACAAATGGTGCTGCAGTAGCAGTTCTTGCCATCATCTAATTCATTATTTCCTTAAGTCGTCCTTTATTTTAAGTAACGAAAAAATATAATGGATGGATGCGTGACAGACAGAGAATAAAGTGTAAACAGATAGAGGAGAACAGAAAGCAAGACAGCATCATTCGTTTCTCTCTCTCGTCGCTTGGTTGTCGGCTGTTCTTATCAATGATTGAACGCTTCATTTCTCAACGTTACTTCACCATAGAGGTTTCTGTTGCCTGGCGTATGCTTGCAAACTCTCTCCTCTCTCTCTCTCTCTCTCTCTCTCTCTCTCTCTCTCTCTCTCTCTCTCTCTCTCTCTCTCTCTCTCTCTCTCTCTCTCTCTCTCTCTCCTCTCTCTCTCTCTTCTGTGTTTGTGTGTGTGTGTGTTGCGTGTGCGTGTGCGCGCGCTCGCGCGCAGGCACGCGCGTGTACGCCCGCAAGCGTTAGTGCAGGCACCGGTGAAAACTTGAAAGGAAAGTGAGACAAAGGTTGCAAGTGACTTTAGCATGAAATCTCTGTCAGGCTGTTTCAAATATCCAGCAGACACGTTGTGTTGGGGTGACATCGGACATCATCAACAAGTGTCCCACCCCTATCTCAAATCCCTCCATCCTTCACTGTCCAACGTGTAACAACAAGCAGTGAATGTGTGTATCTGTGTGTTTGTGTTTGTTTGTTTCTGTGTGTGTGTGTGTGTGTCTGTCTGTCTGTCTGTCTGTCTGTTTGCACTGTTTGCACTTATGCACGAATAAAGGGCTCGTGTGTGCATGTGTTTTTCTGCGCTCTCCTCATGTACACAAACGTTGACTGGATATCAAACACCGAACTCAGGTCTGTACTTCCAACCAGAATGTTAGCCACGTCTGCATGGGAGAGAGGTTATTTTCTAGTGTTAACTCGTCTGGGGAATTAAGAGAGGGGATTCTGACCATCTCCCAGGTCAAGTGCAGACCTGCCAGTGCCTTCATATACTTTGTATACAAACATACATGCCCAAGATCATGAATATGCACGTTAAAGATCCTGTAACTCATTCAGCGCTCGGTGGGTTACAGAAACACGAACATACCCAGCACACATCCCCGAAGTCGGAATACAGCTGCCTCCATGGTGGGCACAAACAGTGGCAGATGGAAAATCTCACCGTTGGTGAACTTTGCAGCTGTAGCCGAGGAACGAAAAGAAAGTGATAGGGCAAAGCTTTTCTTTGGAAGTTCTGTGATTTAGATCTACAACAAGCACTAAGACACGGCCACACCCTTACCACACAAAAACAGAAATAGTCCTGGGCACAGATCGACACGACCCTTGCCTAAGAACAATCGCCAAAACAAAACAAAACAAAACAACCCCCCAAAACGATTCCAAAATGGTTCCACATGTTTGATGTATCTTTCAGCGGAAGCCAGTAAAGTTTCCGCGAGCATCTGTCACTGCTCCTGTAGCCATGGCTTTGAAGAGACAGTTGAAAGGAGGACAACAGAAGGCACAGGTCGGTCAGAATGGTTCCCGCATTCCTGCCTATATTCGGAATCCATTTATTTTCGGAGCTGAGGGGTTCTTTGTTCAAACTGTATCAACCTGTCTCCGGATTCTTGCGGGGCTGCGTGCTGTGCATCTGTTTAAATCAGCTGAGGAAAACTGAGAAGTCAGTGTGTAGAGACAGAGCGATGGAAAGACAGAGACACAGCAACAGGCAGACATAGGCAAGGATAGCCTAGTGGTCAGAACATTGCACTCGCAATCTGACGACCCGGGTTCGATTCCCGTTCGAGGTGAGTTTTCCCCTGGAGTTAACTTCAGAGCAGACTCCATTCCCCCCTAAAGTCCTTTGGATGAGACTATAAACCGAGGCCCCGTGTGCAAATGCACGCAGAACATCTTGTGCACACGTTAAAACCTGTTCCGCTCTTATAGAGTAGGCCATTGTGTGCCGGTGAGAACAGAACGACAAAATTGACAAAACTGCATACTCACAGGAACTGAATTAAAAAAGCATACGAGTGCTTATTCCACTATCTCCGATATAAAAGAATTAATAATAAATGAATAGATAAATAAATAGGTTCCTATTCAGGCTACCGATTGACAGACAGACAGACAGACAGACATAGAGAACAGTAGACAGACAGAGACAGCAGCAGCTTCACACACACAGACACTCCTGCACCTTTGGACGTGGGCATACACACTCACCAAACACATATACGCCACACATACACACATGCACGCGTGTGTGCGTGCGTAAGTGTGTGCGTAAGTGTGTGTGTGTGTGTGTGTGTGTGTGTGTGGTGTGTGCGTGCGTGCGTAAGTGTGTCGTAAGTCGTGTGTGTGGTGTGTGTGTGTGTGTGTGTGTGGTGTGTGTGTGTGTGTATGTGCGTGCGTGCGTGCGCGCGGCTTTCTTAATACAGACAGTATTAAATACTCAAAACTGCAAAATTGATGAAAGCATGCGCGTGCATGCACACACATAAGTACACGTACGTATATTTCTAATGTCTACATGTTAGTTCTAAATAAATGAGTCTGATGTCTTTTATCGCTGATAGTGAAAATACACTAAATCGAAGAACACACAGACACAGACACACAGACACACACACACGCACACATGCACGCACGAATGCACGCACACACACACACGCACACACGCACGCACACACATACACACACACTGGATGGGGACTGGATGTAAAAAAAAAGCACATGGATGCTTATTTTATTATCTCCGAAAAAATAATTTAATTTTTTTTTTTAAACACACACACACATACACACACACACGCACACACCACACACACACACACACACACACACACACAACACCACACACACACACACACACACACACACACACACACACACACACACACACACACACACACAGTCAAACAGAGGTATAAAAGAGACACATAAAAACAGAATCATAAGGTGGATAGACTCCATTACGTAGAGGAGAGGGAGAACGCAATGAAAGAATGGAAGACCTATGCATTGCAGATTATAAAATTGCAAAAGCAGTCTTGAAATCATTGCTACATAGTTTGTAAAGATATACACGGTTATAACTGTGTTTTAAAATACCTTTTATTAGAGGCACACATACTTGGTAAAGATATACATGGATACAACTGTGTTTTAAAATATGTTTTACACCAGACACACATGCCCTGTGCTAAATGTGGAGGATATCAAATTCTAAAAACAGTTTGTAAGATGGCCACATTGTAGTTTACGTGGAATGAGTGGTGTAAAACTGGATGAAATGTCTCAAAATCGCAACATTGTACATTAATATATATATATATATATATATATATTATATATAATATATATATTATATATATATATATATCAGAGGTTGTAACATTGTAAACTGACTCAAAATAGCAACATTGTACATTATATCTATCAGAGGTTTTAACATTGTAAACTGTCAAAATAGCAACACCATAAGGTATGCAGGTTAGATCCTGTAATCTTGTAAAAGTGATTTAGAGATACACAGTAAAGCTTTCACACAAATACATACACACACACTGCGCGCATGTACTCACGCACGTACATTACTTATGTGAACAGACATTAAACTGCAGAATACATGCACACGCATGCATGCACACACACACATGCACACATGCACGCGCACACGCATACGCACACACAGTCCTCCAAACAAGACTATAAACCGAGGTCCCATGTATGAACATACACTGAACACCTTGCGCACACGTTCAAACCTGTTCTACCTTTCGGAAGAGTATGCCATTTTGCAGGTGGGAACCAATGACAGCATTTACATAAACTGTACACACACAGGAACTCTATGTTTAAAGAAAGCACATGAGTAAATTATTCGTTGTCCTCAAAATAACAAATAACATAAAATACACACAGCACGCACGCACACACACACACACACACACACACATACACATACGCGCGCGCGCGCGCGCAAACACACACACACACATAGATGTTTATTGGTGGCACATTAATTATTAGAAACCAGTCTGGTTTTTATCATTTGCTGACATCTAGCAACCCTAAAGTGAGAATAATGTAAAATAACAGCAAGTACATACAAGCCTGAGTTCGCAGACTGGAAAATAGGCACGCGTGCACTTGCAAGGGCATACACCCACACACCCCTCCCCACACACCTGCACGCAACAACACGCACATACACAAAGTGGATCGCTGGTCGAGAGGTAATCCCCCTTCCTAGAAAGCAAAAAGTCGCGGTGGTTCGAATCCTGTTTGTGCCCAAAACTTTTCCCCCATCCATTAGACCATGAGTGGTGGTCTGGGTGCTAGTCTTTCAGATGCGATTAACCGAGGTCCAGTGTGTTACACATCATTATCTAGCGCACATAAAATAACCCACCACAACAAGAGGGTTGTCCCTGGCAAAATTCTGTAGAAAAAAGCCACTCTGACAGGGAAACAGATACAGTTGCAGACAAGAAAAAGACAAAAAGAATGCGTGGCTGCACTTGTGGCGATGCGCTCTCCATGGGGAGAGCAGCCCGAATTTCATGCAGAGAAATCTGCTGTGACACAAAGTGGCATAAAATGAAATGAAATAAAACAGGCACTATGTGTTGGTATAAACACATACAAGCCATGATTACACGCACACACACACACACACACACACACACACAACACACACACACACACACACACACACACACAACACACACACATGTAGCAAGCTGCAGGCAGAGGGAGGGGGTGCCCTGTGGCACGTGCTGCCCAGTGCATGCCTGTGTGACAGTGAGGGCAGACCCCTCCTTCATCATCGTCACTTCTCTCTACACACCCTCACAGTCTAGTAAAACCTCCCCCTCACCTACATCTTGACACACGGGCAAGAAATCACCATGTCAGGTTTAGTCTTAACATAGAATCTTCTTTTGATTTAAGGAAGGCGCGGGGGGGGGGGGGGCTTTAGGAGAAAACTACCAGAAACAGACAGAGAAGCAGACTACCATTTTGGTTGGTAAGAGAGGGCAGGTTTTAGCAGAAAACTGTTAGAAAAAAAGCTACATGCTATTTTCTTCAACTCATCCTTTGGTAGAAAGGTCGAATTAATTAATTAATTAATTATGTGAACGAATGGAAGGAAGGAAGGAAGGAAGGAAGGCAGGAAAGCATGAAGGCATAAATAGTCTTTGATACGCATGGATACCATTTTTATACAAAGCTCAGTCTACAATTTGTCATTATAAACATGTGTAGAGTATAAAAAAACAACTAATATGCAGTCTTTACGAAGAAAAATATCAGAAAAACATGTCTACAAATACAGTTCTCTTCAAATTTTTTACTTAATGGCAAAAGAGAGCTTAAGAACAGATAAATCAACAAGACAGAAAACAGAAAAATGATTTTCTTTAAAAATTTTAATTGATATGAGAAAGGAGAATTGAAATAACTATCAATAAAACACAGAAACAAAACACAATTTCCTGCATCTTTTTTAAAGGATAGTTTCACACCCTAAGAAAGATACTGCCTTCACTCCACTACACATCTACGAAGAGTGTTATGAAAACAATAAATAAACAACTAAATAAATAAATAAAAAGATATCATCATCTGCATGACTTATGAGCTGAATAAAGTCTTAGCCTGTCGCACGAGGGCGCACACGCGCGTGCGCGAGCGTGTGTGTATGTGTGCCTGTGTGTGTGTGTGTGTGAGTGGTGTGTGTTGTGTGTGTGTGTGTGTGTGTGTGTGTGTGTGTGTGTGTGTGTGTGTGTGTGTGTGTGTGTGTGTGTGTGTGTGTGTGTGTGTGTGTTGTGTTGTGCAAGCATCACTTGTAACAAACAGTTGTTTCATTCAAGTTTTTAAATAACACACTACAAAAAGAAAAAGACTGCATACAAGTCATGAAAAAAGAGATGGACAAAAAAATGACAATACAGTTTTTTGCAGAGAAAAAAATTGAAAAGAGAAAAAAATTCTCTCCTTGCTGCTTATTGTCATTGTGGTTGCTTGGTGTGTGTGTGTGTGTGTGTGTGTGTGTGTGTGTGTGTGTGTGTGTGTGTGTGTGTGTGTGTGTGTGTGTGTGTGTGTGTGTGTGTGTGTGTGTGTTGTGTGTGTGTGTGTGTGTGTGTGTTGTGTGTGTGTGTGTGTGTGCGTGCGTGCGCGTGTGCGTGCGTGCGTGCGTGCGTGCGTGTGTTGTGCAGTTATAATTAAAACCTGCTTTAGTTTGAAGAAAACTGAGTCCGACTTCACTCCCCTTCCCCGTTTTATGTCTTTTGTTTTGGTTATGTTTGTGTTCTTTTTTTTCTGTCTTTGGTTGTAAATTGACATCTACTCCCTTCTTACTTTTTATGCCACTTTCTTTTTTATTCATTCTTTTTCATCACTCTTTTTCATCATTTCTACACCCATCTTTTAATTTTGTTTTCTTTCATGTTATTTGCGTGTCACGTCATGTTTTGTGTATTATTTGTGTGTGTGTGTGTGTGTGTGTGTTATGTGTGTGTGTGTGCGTGTGCGTGCGTGGGGTGTGTGTGTGTGTGTGTGTGTGTGTGTGTGTGTGTGTGTGTGTGTGTGTGTGTGTGTGTGTGTGTGTGTGTGTGTGTGTTTTGTCTTGAAAGTTATTTTAATGTCCATCTTTTTCCTATCTTCAAAACAAAATTCATATTCCTTTGCTTTTTGTTTTTACATGATTGTCTTTGTTTCTTTGGCATCCCTCTACCGTACCACCTGTCTCACGTCACTATTCTGTAGGTAAAGAATGCAGGGAGCTTCCTTCAGGCTTTGTCTCACGTCACTAATCTGTAGGTAAAGAATGCAGGGAGCTTCCTTCAGGCTTTGTCCGCTATATCACGGGCTGGAGAGACTAATTGTGACAGATGGGGTCAATCACCTTGACCCTGTGTAGGGTTCAGACCCTCAGTGTCTTCGTTTGATACTTTGCTGTCTCTGTTCTTGTGTTGGTGGTCTGGGGTTGGTGTGTGTTGTGTGTGTGTGTGTGTGTGTGTGTGTGTGTGTGTGTGTGTGTGTGTGTGTGTGTGTGTGTGTGTGTGTGTGGAGAGGGTGTCAGTTTTTGTTTGCTGTCGTCTGTGATTCAGACATGACAGCCAGAGCAGTGCAGAGTGGTCAGAGATGATCTGAACGTAGCTCGCTTGGTTAGGAGGCAAATATTTGGCATGATTTTGAGTTTTGAGTATAATACAGTCTTTCGGTCTATTAACTCAGTAGTTGAGGGTGTGTATTGTTTTGAAACGAAAGTGCTCCTTATTTATCTTTTTTTTTTTTTTTTTTTTTTTGGGGGGGGGGGGGGGGGTGTTGACAAAGGCATTCAATCTTAGTTCACAACCAAAATACGGTCGTGTTTGTTTTTCTATGAATATGAATCCAGTTATTCTGTGAACAAGGACTAAAATTATTGTTTGGGTTTTCGTTTTTCTGAATTGGCTTTGATTTGCCATCCATATAAAGCATAACCCAAAGACAGTTTCCACTTTTTTGCCATGAGATAAATGCAGTCTCTCAAACCCTGATCACCCTGTCCTATGCGCGCGCATGCATGCAAGCGTGCACGCACACACACACGAACACACGCACACACGCGCACACACACACACGAACACACGCACACACACGAACACACACACACACCGCGCGCGCGTGCGCGAACCCATAAACACACCACACACACACTCTCTCTCTCTCTCTCTCTCTCTCTCTCTCTCTCTCTCCTCTCTCTCTCTCTCTCTCTCCTCTCTCTCTCCACACCACACACACACACACACACACACACACACACACCACACACACACACACACACACACACACAATCTGGATGGAAGAATAATGAGACTCTCTGGTCCAATTGTAGTTGAAACACTGACACTGATGTATCTATATAACTTGTCCATAGAGAAAAACAACTTTCCTCTCATATTTAAAATGGCAAAAGTTATGCCAGTCCACAAATCTGGTGATTCTTCTTGACCTTCAAATTACAGACCAATTTCAATCCTGGCTGTCTTATCTAAACCCATCAAAAAACATATCCAAAAATCCGTATATTCCTACTTATAACAACGATCTAATGAATGAAGATCAGTCAGGCTTTCGTAAAGACTATTTCTGTAAAACAGCTCTAACTCAACTTACCGAAAGTCTCCTACACAACATAAATGAAAATAAATATACAAGTCCTATTTTTGTCGACTTTGAAAAGGCATTTGATGTAATTAATCACTCCTTGCTATTGCCAAAACTTCACTTGTATAAGCTAACATCTGAAATAATCTTTTAAAAAGTTTTTGTCAGATTGACAGCAGCTGGTAACTGAAAATAATCAAACATCAAAACTAGTCTCCATTAACATGAAGTACCACAAGGATCAATATTGGGTCCTCTATTGTTTCCAATATATGTAAAAGTCTTACTTCATTTCTGGAATGTAGCTGTGAAATGTTTGCTGATGACACATCCCTCTATTGTGGTGATACTGACCCCAACAGACTGACACTCTAACTTCAAAACAATATCGACAGATTAACTACTTGGACTCAATTAAACTATGGGTACTTCAATGCACCAAAACCTAAGTAAATGTATGTACTACCAAGACAAAAGACACACGTGAGCAGGTGTGTGGGTCAGTACCTGCTTGCAAGAGTGTACATTTGACTTTTGAGTGTATTATTTTTTGCTTGATTTTTTATTCTCATGGGTATAATTTATTTTTAATGGTTGCGTAATCATGTTGTAGTTTAATATTGATGAAAGGAAATCTTGTTTGTTCCTAGATAGATGGCTTGATGATAAAAAGCAAATCCAACGCTTATCAAATGTACCATCTGGAAATAAAAATCTGACTGACTTTCACACACACACATATGTACGCACGCGCGCAGGCGCATACACACACACACACACACACACACACACACACACACACACACACACACACACACACACACACACACACACACACACACACACACACAGATGAATTAAGACACCCATTACTTTTCCTCCTCTCCTCTACATACATACACATATTTATATATATACATCATTTACGTGGAAGGTCGGAGTGGTTGGGATTGTAATTGAGGGGATGTGAAGTGTCGGAGCTTGTCAGCGGGCCCCAGTGTATGACTGTCATGTACACTACACTACATGTATACACTACACTACACTAGTGGCCTGATGTATGCTCGCCCACACCGCCATACCACGCCATCTCTTTATTGCCCGCCCCGCCTACCCCTGAAAATGACATGTACACTAGGCTTTGTTTTGTGGAGGCTTCTTGATGTTGCTTTGTTTTGTTTTGTTTTGTTTTGTTTTGTTTGGGATGCTTTTGCTTTAATTCTGTGTTTGTGTGGGGGTTGGGGGATGGGTGGGGGGAGGAGGAGGAGATTTAAGTCAAATTAAAATTTAGATCTCTCTCTCTCTCTCTCTCTCTCTCTCTCTCTCTCTCTCTCTCTCTCTCTCTCTCTCTCTCTCTTCTCTCTCTCTCTCTCTCTCTCTCTCTCTCTCTGACCATTTCTTTATCCTCTGTGACAGAGGGAACAACATATATCAGCAGTTGCAGCACAGAAGCAAACAAAAGTCATATTATAAAACAAACTATTTTTAGTGTCTTTCTTGTCTCATGAAAGGCTTTTGTTCTTTGCATTGTTTTCTTCCGTTTTATTTTTCTTCATTTGTGTCGCTTTGTGTGTGTTTCACTTTGTGTACAAGGTCCGTAGCCTTACATTATGACTCTCTCTCTCTCTCTCTCTCTCTCTCTCTCTCTCTCTCTCTCTCTCTCTCTCTCTCTCTCTCTCTCTCTCTCTCTCTCTCTCTCTCTCTCTCTCTCTCTGGTTAGGGTTAGGGTTAGGGTTCAACCACAGAGGCCCTATCAGGGCTGCTACTCCGTGATCAGTGAGAGCTCAACTGAAAACTGTGCACCTGTCTACAGATTGAAAGACCAAGACGAACAGTAACTCCCCCTAGGCCCTCTCCTTCCTTATATCAAGGCTCTAGCCAATCATACCAATCAAGCAAGGATGGCATCTGCGTAGTGTGAGAGCCACAGAAACGGTACCTCAAAATGGGATGGAACCAACGTCTGAGACCTCAGAATTAAGCCTGTTCCTTGTTGAAAGAAACTCATTCAGAAACCATGACATGGCAACTCTTATCAGGCAAAAAATGCAGAATTGTCTCAAATCTTTGTTTTAAAATTTAGTGGGATATTGTGAAATGGGTCTTTGAGGGATTGGCAGTGACATGTCTCTAGCCAATGCTCTGGACATCTGTACAATGGAAAAGCAGACATTTAACATTACTTTCCCATCCTAAATCACAGAATGGGGGTCCTTCTCCTTTGAGCTTTACCTTCACCTGTCTATAATCCCGCGGGACCGTGCGGACATCACCGAAGATTTTGCAACCAGCTTCCTCCACTGCCCACAGTCCTCCTCCTCCGTAGCAGATCACTCCACTCAAGACCATGTCCACTCTCTGTGATTGTCTTCCCATCGTTTTCCTCTGTCTGCCTCTTCGTCTCCCTCCCCTTACTGTTCCCTGTAAGACTGTCTTGGCCAGTCCAGATGATCGTGTGACGTGCCCATACCACTTTATCTTGCGTTTCTTCACTGAAGTCAAAAGCTTTTCATATGCATTTTTAAAAAATTCCTTTGAGCAAATGACTGTAATGTTTGAGGGCATGTAGCCTGTGAGCGCAGTCTCTTCCTCTCTGTTTTTGTTTGTTTTGTGTTGCGGTTCTTCCTTCGCATCTATATCAACAACTGCCATTCCCAGTACCAAAGACAAAGGGAGCTATTGGCTCTTGAGGGAGGTTTCCTCATTTCGAAACACAGGAAACGATAAACAATGAAGCTGTCTCCAGCACAGTCTTAGCAAACTCGATTTCTGTCATAAGAAATCCTTCCAGAACTATAACTCTGGTCATAGCTGTCATCAAAACAAGAGTTAACCCCTCTTTTGTTATCTCTAAATTTAGGCAACAATCTGATTGGGCAGCAATGGACGCATTTCAATGTGAGTGTTGCAAAAGAAAAATATCTCAAAATAGCATTCCCATCCAAACAAAAGTTTGCAGCACTATCTCAAAAGTTATATCTCTAAGGTGTCAACAAAAATAGTACATCAACAACGATATGTCCAAACTTGTCTTTCACTTGCACATTCTATAACATATGATTAATTTTATGCATCACTACCAAGGTGATGGGATGTCCTCAAAAGATCAATTTTTTCCGTTGAAATGCAGGATTGTAACCATTAATACCTGTTTAATTAATTCAGAGTAATGAGTCAGAATTTCGTGTCTGGGATGAGACTGCATCAAAAATATCTCTGTTAGAAATCATACAGCTCTCGGGATTCTTCATGGCAGGTTGACAGACTATATTACACAAACATTTTCAGAAGAATACAAATCATTCCCTAAGGGGGCAAGCTATATTCATGTGTATTTGTATACCACTTTAAGCCACGGCATATTTCTCTGCATGAAATTCGGGCTGCTTTCCCCAAGGAGAACGCGTCGCCACAAGAGCAGCGCCACCCATTTTTTTTATGCTTTTCCTGTCTGCACGTGCATTTGTTTCCCTATCATGGCATGGCAGAGAGACAGCCCTGTGGCATCCTAACTTGTCAGGGAGGTGTGACGGGTGACCTCCCCCCCCCCCACACACACACACAGACTGACAGACAGACTGACAGACAGGCCACCAAGGATGGAGGAAGTTGCCGATAGCAGGCAGACTGCGGGGTCTGAAGGGTGAGGCAGGGTCAAGGTCATTGCCTCCATCTGTCATCGTCTCCCCAGCACGTGATACATACATACATCACAGCCAGTCAAGAATGTCACAACAACCCCCTGCATTCCCTGTGTTCAAAGGGAGACAATTTCACTGATGACCAGTATGTGGAGGAGGAGAGAGGGGGTGATAGAGAGAATGAAAGAAAAGAGGAACAAAGAAACAATGAAAGAATCAAAGAAAAACGAAAATGGCAAAAAATGAAAAACAAATCGTATGAAAAATTGATGGAAAAGGATAGCTAACTAAGAAATAAAACAATGATTTTGATAGATGAACAGACAAAAACAGAGACAAAAGACTACACAACAAGAAAAGAAGGGGGAGGGGAGATTGAACTCTGAGGTGGCTATGCCCTTGAAGACACCTGACAACACAGCAAAGAAAAACATTCCATTCTTGGAAGAAGGGGGGGGAGAGGGGAGGGGGGAGGGGTCATGATAGCCTAGTGGTTAGAACGTTAAGTTCGCGACCTGACAGCCCGGGTTCGATCCTCTACCAAGACGGTCCCTTTTGAGAAGTTTTTCCCGTGGAGTTAACATCAGTGCTGACTCCACCCCAAAAAATTTCTTTAAATGAGACTACAAACCGAGATCGTGTGTAATAGTAGCACAGAGAACATCTCTTTCTAAAAACCTGCCCAGCTTTTTTGAAGAATGGGTCACTGCATGCAGGTAAGAACAGTGGACAAAGTTTTAAAAACGCATGCAGACTGTTGTCGTGTTTAGACATCCTGCCCGAAGTCGGGGTGTGGACATCAACAGCGAGCAGAGGGCTGCAGACACAGAGTCTGACCATGGCTGACCCTGGATGTGTAGCAGAGGAGAGACAAGCCAGCTCCTTCCGGAAGACAGAACCAACACTCAAATGACGGAGACATACTGACAAAGAGGAGGCTGGGGTGAAGGAAGGCAGGAAGAAAGTAGGTGAAGGGAGAAAGAAGGAACACAGCAATGGCGGAATCCACAGACCTAAAAAGGGAACCAGTCAAGGAAGGAATAACGCAGGGGGCACGATATGAATAGATGCATGACCACGGGTTAAAGGGTAATGGGTAAAGGACAGGGGGGGGGGGGGGGCACATGAGACAAGAATGAGGACACAACAGTAACTGCCATGTAGCTGTCTTGCCCATCAACACCAGTCGTCCAGGTGTACAGCAGTAAATCCTGACCATTCCCATTCAGTGAAAGATAAAGATACGCTACACTCGTATACATGTACACATAAGCAACTGCAATGACTATGTGTTATAATATGAGAATACTCCGTCATTTGTTTTCAAAGGGTATGATACTCTGACCACTGAGCTATCCCGTCCCGTCATCTACCAAAATCATTTTTTCTGGTCAGTGAACGGCTTACTAGGTAGTGACCACCCCTAAGCATAGTGGACCAAGCCAGGCACCATGACCACCACTGCAGTGACCCTGCAGCATCACGGGACCCTTCTGGCTGGTTTCCTTCTGGCGGCCTTAACCCAGCTCAGCTGTCTCCCATCGCCACTGCTGTTGATAGGAGTTGGTGGCAATACCTTCAGGGTTCGCCATCTCTCCCTGTCTCTGCTGAATTCTACCATCTCCTGCATTATTCCCAGACCACTGACCTCAGTGATGTGGCAATGTAGGATGTTGGGGGTCTGCCTCTTTTCCTTCTGCCCTCAACTTTACCTAAGAAAACTGTCGGCATCAGATTTATCTGTGTGTTTCTGTTTACCTGACCGATATATTTCAGTCTGCGCTCATTATGACAGCCTAAAATGGATAAAATCCCATGACCTTTTGACCCTAGATGACATGACGTAATGAGTCAGGATTCAGCTCATGCAGTGAGACTGGAATAAGCAGCGTGGGAAAAGCGAGGCAGGAACTTACACCAAAAGAATGTAGTCAAAAATATGTTCCTATTATTCTGGGCACAAACAACAGTGAAAGGGGCATTAACTATTTTTGTTCCTTCGTGTCACCTAAGGTCATTGACAACAACCAGTTTCCCTTTCCGGTTTCCTGTGTGTTTGTAAAACAGGTTTGTTTTCCATCTAAATAAGGTTTTATTCATTCACTGAGTAAGGAACAAAATAAAAAAAATTGTGACGTGAAGAACATGATTAGTACAAACAAGCATGTAGTTTATATTGTGCTCCTGTATAATGTGACATTCACCTGGCTGCAGCTTTTTATTCGAATTTTGTCCTTCTCCTCCTCCTCCTACTCCTCCTTCTCCTTCTTCTTCTTCTTCTTCTTCTTCTTCTTCTTCTTCTTCTTCTTCTTCTTCTTTTACATTCTTCTTTGCATTCTTCTCTTTGCTCTGTTTTTATTGAATTGTGAAGCTTGTTCATTTTCTATTTTAAAATAAATTCCAAAGAGTTCATCCTTTCATAACAAAGTAGTTGTTTTAATCCCAAGACAAAACAAAAGAATTTTTTTAAGAAAAAAAGAAAATGGCAGACCCAGCCCAGCCCAGCCCAGCCCAGCCCAACCCGCTAGGCAGGCAGTCAGGCAGGCATCCTGTCAGGTCTGTCACAGGCTGGCAGCCAGTTCTCCACTCATGCTATCAACCTGTCAGGAAGCTGTCAGAGGCTCCCCAAAGATTTAAATCACCCCACAGTGAGAAAAATGTCCCCCTGGATAGTTTTTGGACACCATCCTAAAACCATGGGGAGTCGAAAAACTGCATTGGGTAACAGGACTGGTGAGGTGACTTGACCCTACTAGACTGAAGACCTGGGTTTGAGTGTTCTGTCAGATGTCAGTCAGGGTAGATTTCCCCTGGAGGCCCCACCCCCACCCCCCGTTCCTCCTCAGCTGAAGCTCTGAGGTTCACCAATGGGGAGGTATTGCTATGTGACCCTGTTCTTTGGCCCACCATGAACGTAGCGGTATTCGGACTCTGGGGATCCCATTGAAATTAAACAAACGTCTTGTTCTTCCCAGTTTTGCCTGCTGGTTTTCCCCACTAGATTGTAAAAGTAAAGGTGTACCATAACCTATGTGGTCATAGAGAAGTGAGGCATCAGATACCTCATCTTCTCCGGGGGCCAGCATATTGAAGGCGGCACCCATCTTCTCTCTCTTGCTGCTTTATCTTCCCTGACCCTAAAGTGGCAGGAACCCTTTTACAGCTGGGTGAACCTGGAGACTGTACTGAAGCCAATGTGTGCAAACTGTCACCCATCTGCTTGGTTACCACTTTCAATATCGCTTGACATTGGCTTTGGGGAAAAGTGAGCGCTCTGACCACTGAGCTATCCCGTCGCTTGAAACCCAAACACTCTCCTTCCCAAACATAAAAATATCCATATAAATACGAATCTTGACATGCTGATTTCTTGCCCGTGTGTCAAGATGTAGGTGAGGGGGGAGTTTTTTAACTAGACTGTCAGTGTGTGTAGAGAGAAGTGACGATGATGAAGGAGGGGTCTGCCCTCACTGTCACACAGGCATGCACTGGGCAGCACGTGCCACAGGGCACCCCTCCCTCTGCTTGTCAGCCTGCTACATGTGCGTCTGTTTATCTGTCTGTCCATCTGTCAGTCTGTCTGAATATCTGTCTGCCTTTCTGCCTACCTGTCTATCTACCTGAAAGGGAGGAGAGAGAGAGAGAGAGAGAGAGAGAGAGAGAGAGAGAGAGAGACAGACAGACAGACAGACAGACAGACAGACAGACAGACAGACAGACAGAACAGACAGACAGACAGCTACATGTTTGCCTGTTTTTCTGTCAGTCTGACAGCCTGTGTGTATGTATGTATGTATGTATGTATGTATGTATGTATGTATGTATGTATGTATGTATGTATGTATGTATGTATATATGTACGTATGTATGTATGTATGTATGTATGTATGTATGTATGTATGTATGTATGTAGGTATGTATGTAGGTATGGGGTGGGGGTATGGGTATTTGATACTGTACCCCCTGTGGCAGGGTTGAGGTCTGGTGCTACAACGTCCCGCTCTCCCTAAGGAAAGTGAATGCGCAAAACATAGCCTCTCCTTTCCAGGTGTAGTGATCGCCGAGGGGGCCCCTGCCTGGAAACGGGCAGGTGGTCACTTGCAATGGCCTCTCCTACATTACTGTGCCCGTAGCAACACCTTCCCGTGGTGCCCCCTGTTCTCACTGAGCTTGCTATGTCATGGCGCGACCGAGTACCTGGCGGTATAACTGGGTCCGGGAGGAAAGCTGGCCCCCTTACGTGCGGCACGCATGGCCCACCGTCGTGTGGATACGCCCTGGTGCCCACGAACCAGCCTCCCAGCTATGGGCAAATAGCGAAGACTAAAATACCCTGCTGGCAGGCCTAAAGAACTGAGGGCTGGTGTATCCCTAATATATGGCTGGCTGAGCCTTCAACCACCAGTTGTAAATCTGCCTACGACCCGAGGACCTCGCTGTCACCGTCCCAGCTTGCTGGGCCATGGCAGATGAACCGCGAGTTTAAAGGGTGGGAACGGTACTGCGCACACTGTCTCTCACCTTAAAAATCCTATGCGCAGGCCCAAGGACAAGTCCACGTCCCCCCCCTCATCCTCCCTTTTTCCTACTATCCCCAAGCCCTGTAGCGATGGGAAAGGGGCGAATGCGGCAGGTGAAAGATGTCACTGGAAGCCGCAGTTCCAATCCTGCATGCAGGCGATTCAGGAGTATGGGTCGTCTGATTGTTGACCTGAGGATGACAACATCACCCGGCAGCACCCTGAATGACCAAGCAGCCCTCTTTAGGGGTAGCACTGCTTGCTTCACACGGAGAGGGGCCTAGAAAAGGTGGCCTAACGAAAGCTCATCCTCATACCACCCAGTTGGCTAGCCGCGGTCAACGGGCATCTTTCCAAGCGGTCGAGCATCAACAAAGTCAAAATCAAGTGGCTCCACACCTGCCTCCAAAGGTGTGACAGGTCTCAAACTGGCGTGCTGGAACATCAGAACCATGCTAGATACAATAGATAACAACCGTCCTGAACGACGCTCTGCTTTAGTTGCACACGAGCTCTCGCGACTAAATATCGACATCGCGGCTCTTAGTGAAGTCCGCTTCCCAGATGAAGGTAGCCTCAAAGAACACGGCGCCGGTTACACCTTATACTGGTCAGGCAAGCCCCAATCCGAACGACGCCTTTCAGGTGTAGGCTTCATGATCAAGAACACCATTGCCTCAAAGCTGGAGAACTTACCAACAGGTCATTCAGACCGTATCATCTCCATGCGTCTGCCACTGGAGAACAAGCAGCACATCACTCTCTTCAGTGTGTATTCCCCGACTCTTCAAGCAGACCCTGCAGACAAGAACAAATTCTACTGTGACCTGCGCAGCCTGGTAAGAAACACCCCTGCAGACGACAAGGTCATTATCCTTGGGGATTTCAATGCTAGAGTTGGCCGAGATTCAGAAGCCTGGAAGGGAGTTCTGGGGAAACATGGAGTTGGGAATTGCAATGACAACGGGCGTCTCCTGCTAGAGTTCTGCACTGAACTGCAGTTAATCATCACTAACACAATCTTCCAGCAGAAGGACAGTCTAAAAACAACCTGGATGCATCCTCGGTCCAAACATTGGCACCTCATAGACTACGTCTTAGTGCGCCAGAAAGACCAAAGTGATGTCTTGCACACCAGAGTGATGCCCAGTGCAGAATGCCACACAGACCACCGCCTCGTGCGATGCAACCTCAGCCTTCACATCAAGCCAAAGTCAAAACGAGGAGGTCCCCCAGAAAGAAACTCCAGGTTGGCAGCCTCAAGTCCGCTGAAGTGAAAGCTGTGCTGCAGTCCAACCTCCAGTCAAAGCTGGAAGTCGAGGACTGCCCCTCTGACCCCTGTCCAGAAACGCTCTGGACCCGCCTAAAAACTGCCATCCTGCAGACCTCTGCAGAGGTCTTGGGCTTTTCCACTAAGAAGAACAAGGACTGGTTCGACGAAAATGACCAAGAAATACAAGATCTGCTGGCGAAGAAGAGAAGTGCCCACCAGGCTCACCTTGCACAACCATCTTGTCCAGCAAAGAAAGCTGCCTTTCGTCTTACATGCAGCAACCTCCAGCGCCAGCTTAGAGTTATCCAAAACGAGTGGTGGACTAACCTCGCCCAGAAAACTCAGCTCTGCGCTGACACAGGTGACTACAGAGGCTTCTACGAAGCTTTGAAGGCAGTCTATGGACCCTCTCACCAAGTGTTGAGTCCTTTGCGCAGCACTGACGGCCAGGCACTCCTCACAGACAAGATGTCCATATTGAACCGCTGGGCTGAACACTTTCAAACCCTCTTCAGCGCTGATCGCACTGTTGATGACGCAGTGATCCAACAGATCCCACAGCAACCAGTGAAAGAAGAACTGGACGAAGCTCCAACCCTGGAAGAGGTAACTAAAGCCATAGAACAACTGAAGAGTGGGAAGGCTGCAGGCGTCGACGGTATTCCACCAGAATTATGGAAAAACGGGGGGCAAACACTGCACTGCAAGCTCCATGAATTTTTTGTCTGCTGCTGGGAGCAGGGAAAGTTACCACAAAACCTTCGTGATGCAATCATAATCACCCTTTACAAAAACAAAGGGGAAAAATCCGATTGCTCCAACTACAGGGGGATAACTCTTCTCTCCATCGCTGGCAAAATCCTTGCAAGAGTTCTCCTCAACAGACTAGTACCTGCTGTTGCAGAACACCACCTCCCTGAGAGCCAGTGCGGCTTCAGAGCTAACAGGGGTACCACCGACATGGTCTTTGTGCTCAGACAACTTCAAGAAAAGTGCCGCGAACAGAACAAGGGACTGTACATCACCTTCGTTGATTTAACCAAGGCATTTGACACTGTGAGCAGGAAGGGCCTGTGGCAGATCATGGAGCGTCTTGGCTGTCCCCCAAAGTTTCTCAACATGGTGATCCAGCTACA
>CM060323.1:64429399-64436899 GCA_030674155.1 Stramonita haemastoma | reverse complement strand
TCTTTTCCTTCCTTTCCCCTTCCCTTTTTCTTTCCTTTCCCTCCCCTCCGTTTTACTTTCCCTTCCCTTCCTTCCCTCCCCCTTCCCTTCCCTAAGTGTGTGACAGTGTCTGTTGTGTGGCTTGGTAAGAAAGAAAGGGAGGTGAGGTATGGTAGCTTGCTTATTCATCTTGCAGCTTGACGTTAATGATGGTCGTAATGATGATGAGGCTTACCTCTCCCCCTGTGCCTCTGTCTGTCTGCCTGCCTGCCTGTCTGTCTGTCTGCCTCACACTCTCTCTCTCTCTCAGGGAAAAGAAAAAGTAATAATGGGTGGCGCTTCACTTGTGGCGACGCGCTCTCCACCGGGGAGAGCAGCCCGAATTTCACACAGGAAAATCTACTGTGACATAAAGTGGTATAAAATTTTAAAAAATAAAAATAACATAAAAATACATACTCCGTGGGCAAAACCCTCTTGTACAGACATCTCAATAGTGACTGAAACCAGCGTTCTCAGACAACCGTCACATCACAACTGAGTTTCTAACCACTGGGTTAGCCTGCCCGCCCTCCCCATTTACCCCAGTACAGCTGTCCGAACACTGACATGATGTATTTATAGTTGTTGCAGCAGCTCTGTCTGTCACACTACAATGACACTGTGTGTTCCAGTCTCGCCATTCAGCAAGTGTATTGGCCCCTCAGCTTTTGTGGAGGGACCGTTTGTCTTAATTACCGTTCCGCTTGCACCTGAGGATTAAAATGTTGCCTACATATGTCTGCTGTCTGTAATGACAGCACTGATGGCATTAATGTTCCCTCCCTCCTCTCTCTCTCATGAATATGTACGGAATGTTGATTACAGTACTTGATGCTTTCTTAAATCTTTTTTGTATTGTAGCCTGAGGCCGATGTAAAACTATTTTTCTTTCTCTCTCATAACAGATCAGTTTATGATTAGCATTTGCATTCTAGTGTAGATACCCTGTTTAAGAGATCGTATCAACCACCTATCAATTCTCTGTATTGTTTCATACATATAATATGATATACGTCCCACTGCAAAATTCACAATTTTTCTAGAGTATTACAATCTCGACAGTAAGATTTCAATTTAAGATTGTTCTAGTAGATAACAATTACAACCTATATTTCGGAGTTTTGTCGTCTAATACAAGGTGTGCAAGATGTACACATGTATACTACCCCGCTTTTTCTCCTCACTTTCCTCAACATATGCGTAACAAAGATTTATTAGCTGAGCAGGTATTATCTACTATCGTCACCAAAAATGCTAAAATTTTGAGAGAACAAGAACTGGAGATAAAATATTCACAACATCCTTTTCTTCTTCTGTGTAACCTACAATACGCTTAGTACAACTGATCGACGCTTTTCAATTATCTCCCCCTGACAAAGAACGTTGTCGCCTTCTTTGGGGCCACTGAAATTCATAAAGGTTCGTTCCACCATGGGAGGTAATTTCTACGCATGCGCACCTCTTCTAAATTATCTCCCATGATACAAGAACGCTGGTGCCTTCTTTGGGGCCACTAACAATCATAAAGGCTCGCTCCGTCAGGGGAGTTTATTTGAGAAACTGGAGTGACAACTATTCACGATCGTTTTTTGTTGTCGCTAGCCTTGCCCAAAGGACACTGTTTAAATCGCGGAAAATCCCAGAGAAATACCACAAATCTAAACAACTCTTTACTGAGTTATAGATATCATGAAAAATCAAACATCAAAATAAAATCAGATAATTGATAAAATTATTCTAGCCGACAAGAAGATCTGCTTCGGTTTCCAATGGATACGAGTATTATTTCGAATCATGCTGTTCTTTCTCAATACTTTTCACTTCCCAAAATCACCTATCACTGCCCTCTTTTTCTTCTCTGAATGGCTTTTACTTTATTTCTTTTTTCTTTTTTTTTTTTTTTGGGGGGGGCTGGTTGAAGGCCTATTGGTTTTGCGTTTTGCTGTGTTTTTGTTTCTGTTTTATAGTTGTTTTGTAGTGGGGTTTTTGTTTTACGATGTTGGCAATCCACAGAAGTCCATTTGATGACAAATATGTATCTAAAAATGTAATTACTGCAAATTCTCTCTCTCTCTCTCTCTCTCTCTCTCTCTCTCTCCTCTCTCTCTCTCTCTCTCTCTCTCTCTCTCTCAGAGCATTATCTTTGCTATGCCTTGCAATTCTTCCTGACATGATGGCTGTCACGTGTGTTGTATCTGTGGTGGTAGCAGAGAGTGGAGGTCTCTCCATCTTTCTCTTACCTTTCCCAGCTCCAGTTTTTTCTTCTTCTTCTCTGGGCGTACTTGGTATTATTTATTTCAGGTCATTGCATATGATTAGCGGATATCTGCTGGTACGTGTGCCGAATGTTCAGCACGTTTCTTCTCTCTTTTTTTGCAGGTCATGTGTCTGTTATGGAGACGACAGACAAAAATGGCCGCATTAAGAAAAAGCCCCCTCTCTCTCTCTCCTCTCGCTCTCGCTCTCTCGCTCTCATTTTTTACCGTCTTTTATCCAGTTCTAATTCCATTGCATTTTAACTTACTTTCTTTCTTCTGTACAGTCTCCTAGACCTACATATTCATTGCCACAAAGCCTGTGATTATAACTATCACAAAAGATATGATTATAATTTTCACACAACCATGTTCTAAATATAACATTTTTACCCATTTTTGCGTATTTGTTTTTCTTTCAAAGAATACAAACAAAGCAATTAAAAAAATAATTTTAAAATATTTCAAATACAAATATGCATATATGTTTATGCAGAGGCACCACAGAACGACTTTTTCATTCAGAGAACACAGTATTGTCCTTAAAAGAAAAGAAAAAATATCATGAAGTTTGGCCTTACCCACACACTTGCACACATACTTGTCGGTATTGTCTTGTATTGTCCTGTCTGTCTCGTGTTGTCTTGCCTTGTCTTGCCTTGTATGTCTTGTTTTATCTTGTCTTGCATTGTCTTGCCTAGTCTGTCTTGTCTGTCTTGTCTACCATCTGAACAGCAACTAACGAAGAAAAGGACAGCAGAGGCCCGTTATGTCACACTGTCACTTCAACAGATGTATGGGCACAGCAAGGCACAAGCCGCTGTCAGTGCACTGATCTTCATGTCAGCAGCCAGCGCTGTGACTGTCATCACCATGCCGATAAACTAGCCTGAAGGGCAAGCTGAATATTAATGTTTCCCCGTGCGTTTTTCTTTTCTTTTCTTTTTTTTTTTTTTTTTTTTTTTTTTTCTTTTTTTTCTTTCTTTTTTCTTTTTTTTTTTTTCTTTCTTTTTTTTTTTTTGGGGGGGGGTCTTTTCATGGAGTGTCGCTAGGTGCAGATCAGCTTGTGTATGTTCATCCAATCATGTTTATAGCTCCGCCGACCACTGAAGTCATGTGTAGTTCTTCTTGTTCTTCTTGTTCATCTTGTTCTCATTCTTGTCGCTGTTGTTGTTCTTTTTCTTCTTGGCGTTCTTATTCTTTGCGTTCCTCTTCTTTCCCCTCTTCTTCTTGTTCTTCTTTTTCTTCTTCTTCATCGCAATTCCTCTTCGCATTCTTCCTCGCAATTCTTCTTTTCCTCCTCCATCCTCCTGCTCCTCCTGCTCCTCCTGCTCCTCCTCCTCCTCCCTCCTCCTCCTCCTCCTCCTCTTCCTCCTCTTTCTCTCTTCTTCTCTCTTCTTCTTCTTCTCTTCTTCTTCTTCTCTTCTTCTTCTTCTTCTTCTTCTTCTTCTTCTTCTTCTTCTTCTTCTTCTTCTTCTTCCTCGAACGCTCAGACAGTGACTATTGCTGTTTGTCATATGAGCTAACCTGCCTTCACTGCCGTTAAGCCCCTGACAAGTCAGGCCCTGGGTATCCGACGTGGTGTGGGGGAATTTATTATTTTTCTGGAAACAAAAGCAGGACAATGGACCCAAAGAAAAATGTGGAGGCAGAGACAAAGAAAGGAGGCAGAAGTAACCAGAGGGACAGCAAAGAAGGAATTGTTAGCACAGAGATTCCACAAGGGGCGGATGCTGCTGCTTATACTGACAGACCCCCCCCCCCCCCCCCCATCCCCAGGGAAAGCCCCTTGGAGATCTTTGTCATGAAATATGTTGTATAGATACAGAGCAAGATGTATTATTTCAGTCTGGAGAACTGTGAAAGGTGAAAGGTGGGTACTTTTCTGCGTGTCGGGGTTTTTTTTCTGCAAGCCAAATAGGCTTGAAATGATGATGGGTTATTTGATTTTTTCATTTCTTGGATTATCAGCAGATATATAAGTGCTGAAAGACTGAAAGCGGTGGCAGGACGCTGTGCTGAAAGTGATGTCTGATATCTATCGTCAGCATCACCAGCTACAGCCCACGATCACAGTTCAATCTGCCAACCCAAGCTTGACAAGTTGGATCAAAAGTCAGACGCGAAAGCGACTTCACTTTTTTAAAATGCAAACGTGCATGCACTTCCGCAGCTCCCGTACACACACACGCACATACACACACACACACACACACCACAACACACACACACACACACACACACACACACACACACACACACACACACACACACACACACACACACACACACACACACACAGTGACACCATTATCCTCAATATAAAAGAATAGATAAATCAATCAATCAATCAATCAATCAATCAATAATAAAATTAAAAATTCACACATACTTTTGGTTTTGTCTTGTTTGTTTGTTTCCTTGTTCGTCGTTCGTTTTTTGTCGTTGTTGTTGTTGTCGATTTTTGTTGTTGTTGTTGTTTTCCTCTACTTTCAAACAGTTGTTTACAACAAGCACTGAATCATTCAGCCTTCACATTGCAGTCAGCAGGTTCACGTGTCCCTAACTGTAACCTGGCATTAACCCCAAACACTCTATCGTCATACGTCATACAGTGGACCACAATCAAAGATCAAGCGGGAGAGGACGTTTTTACTGTGGTAATTTATGAAAATCCGATGCATTTACACCTACGCACATCATTTAAAGTGTGGTCTCTTTAGGCGCCAAACTATCGTGGTGTTTTTAAAGTGGTAATTTATGAAAATCCAATGCATTTACACCTACGCACATCATTTAAAGTGTGTTCTCTTTAGGCGCCAAACTTGTCATGTTTCCTGTTTTCTGGCTGTCACGCTCAGAAAGTGCCTAGTTCTTCATTGCCAAGGGCAGATCAAGGAGTCATTTGTTTCTGTCTCAGCTTGGTGGCGGTTATCTTTGGGGCTGTCTTGGGTTTTTTTTTCTTTTTTTTCTTTTTTTAGTCCAGCGAGTTCACTCTTTAGTCAAGGTCAGAAAGGTACAAGGTCAGAGAACTCTCTCTCTTCACTATCTCTGTCTCTGTCTCTCTCTCTCTCTCTCTCTCTGTCTCTCTCTCTCTGTCTCTGTCTCTCTCTGTCTGTCTGTCTGTCTCTCTCTCTCTATCTCACATCATCTTGCACACACGTTAAATCCTGTTCCGCTTTTCGTAAGAGTAGGCCATCGTGTGCCGGTGGGAACAGATGACATTTACAAAACTGCATACACACGGGACTGGACGTTAAAAAGCACAAGAGTGCTTATTCCATTATCCTCGATATAAAAAAATAAATTAAATCAAATAAATTCTCTCTCTCTCTCTCTCTCTCTCTCTCTCTCTCTCTCTCTCTCTCTCTCTCTCTCTCTCTCTCTCTCTCTCTCTCTCTCTCTCTCTCTCTTCTCTCTCTCTCTCTCTCACGGGGACTGGATGTAAAAAAGCACACGAGTGCTTATCTATTATCCTCGAATAAAATACTTTGCCTTGCCTTGCCTTGCCTTGCCTTGCCTTGCCTTGCCTTGCCTTGCCCTCTCTCTCTCTCTCTCTCTCTCTCTCCTCTCTCTCTCTCTCTCTCTCTCTCTCTCTCTCTCTCTCTCTCTCTCCTTCTCTCTCTCCTCTCTCTCTCTCTGTTTAACCTAAACCAAATACTTGTTTGCTGCTGTAAACCAAGGGAGACTGACCCAAAGCCAAAAGTACAACAACCAGTACAGTACAGACCTAGTACAGACCCAGCACAGTACAGACCCAGCACAGTACAGACCCAGCACAGTACAGACCCAGTACAGACAGAGAGTGTGTGTGGGGGGGGGGGGGGAATCAGCGTTTCAACCCCTGTGTGGATTATCCAAAGACGTTGATAGACCTGCAACGATTATTTAAAGACGTTAATAAACTGGCTCCGCCATGGTTTAATACACGGTGTGTTGACGATGTACAGCGACCCCTGGTGAGCAGATGGCATGAAAAGGGGGAGATAAATCATGTGGGGGGGGGGGACGGGGTGATATTGTGTAAAAAAAAATGCGATTGTGATTGGGTTGAGGAAGACCTAGATCTAGTGGCTGTTGAGAGTTGGTGAAAGGGGGTATGGAAGTTGGGGAGTGTTAGTACCTTCCACATGTGTGTGTGCGTGCGTGCGTGCGTGCGTGCGTGCGTGCGTGTTTGTGTGTGTGTTTGTGTATTTGTGTCTATGTGTGTGTGTACATACCTGTACACCTCTCTCTCTCTCTCTCTCTCTCTCTCTCTCTCTCTCTCTCTCTCTCTCTCTCTCTCTCTCTCTCTCTCTCTCTCTCTCTCTCTCTCTCTCTCCTCGTGTGGATGTAGACACACACACACCACACACACACACCCCACAAAACCACACACACACCCCAACCACACACACACACACACACACACCCAAAACACACACACACGTGATGAGACAAATAAAGGAAGACAGGCAAACATAACTAAAGCACCATAACCATTATCATCATCATATCATCATCATCATCATCATCATCATCATCATCATCATCATCATCATCATCACAATAGCACAGAGACAGTTAGCATACATCACCCAGCATCCCGTGTTACTTACTGCCAGGTTAAACCACAGCCAGCCACACCTCTCCACAGGACTGATCTATGGCGGGGGCACACCTCCTATCACACACTTGCACGCATACACACACACGCACGCTCGCACGCACGCACCGCATACACACACAAGCATACACACCACACGCACGCACGCACGCGCGCACGCACTACATACATACATACATACATACATACATACATACATACATACATACATACATACATACATACATACATACATACATACAACATACATACACACATACATACACACAACATACATACATACATACATACATACATACATACATACATACATACATACAACATACATACATACATACATACATACATACCATACACATACATACATACATACATACATACATACATACATACATACATACATACATACATACATACATACATACATACATACATACATACATACATACATACATACATACATTGTCAGGATAGATGAAAAGAAGTTACTCCAAAAATGCAGAATGCAAACAAAATCAGAAGATGTGAAAAGTATACGACTGTTAACGATTGATTGAGTATCGCTGTAATTTTGATATTGTTGTTATCAATATCTAACATACTTCAAGGTTATTGTTT
>CM060323.1:64411899-64426899 GCA_030674155.1 Stramonita haemastoma | reverse complement strand
TGTGAGTGAATGAACACACAAATACACACATGCACACACAAACACACGCACGCACGCGTGTGAACGCACGCACGCACGCACACAAACACACACACACATCTCACTGAAAGGACAACATTAGCTAGCTCCTCAGTTTGCTAATAAATAACCACAGTTGTACGCCCTTACACAAATTCACAACAGCCCCCATTACATTCACCCACTCAACCACAGCCCCATTTTCTACCACTGTCACCCGTTTTGTGCAGCGTGATTTATCTCCCCCTTTTCATGCTAGCTGCTCACCAGGGGTCGCTGTACATCGTCAACACACTGTTTATTAAAGCATGGCGGAGCCAGTCTATCAACGTCTGTTAATAATCCACACAGGCGTGGAAACGTTCATTCCCCAAACACACTCCCCTTTCTATCCCTGCCCCTGTAGAGAATGCGTGACAGGCAGGTTGACTTGTTCTCTTGCTGGAAGCAGATTGGAGAGAGAGAGAGAGACAGACAGACAGACAGACAGACAGACAGACAGACTGTTTAGCCCTAGTGATCGATTTGAAATTACCAGGGTTGTCACAAGACCTCCCATCAGAGGTGACCCTGCCTGATACAAGGTCACTCTAATGCATTCAGCCAGCTTGTCCTTCCCTGACAGACTCAAACCCCTGACCCACTGCTGTGCCAGTCCAGTCCAGTGCAGTCCTGATTCAGCCTCAGTCATGGTCAGCTGAAGGGGGACGGCCCTAAACCACAAGACTGCCCTGCTGAGCTTTCCTGCTGACAGCCATCAGCTTTTAACAGACATTGTCTATTTATTTATTTATTCATTTTATTTATCTGTTTATTTCTTACTTTTTAACTTTTTATTTCAAGGATAATGGAATAAGCATTAATGTGCTCTTTATTTTTTACATCCAGTCCCTGTGTGTATGTGGTTGTGTACCTTTTTTTTAAAGTAGATTTTATTGTCCTGTTTCCACCAGCACACAATTGCCTATTCTTCTGCAAAGCAGAACAGATTTTAACGTGTGCGCAAGATGTTCTGCGTGCGTTCGCACATGGGTTCTAGGTCTATAGTCTCATTTGAAGGACATGGGGGGGGGGGGGGAGTCAGCACTGATGTTAACTTCAGGGAACAGGGGCTTGAACTGGATTTGAACTCAGGTCAGCAGATCACGAGCACAACGCGCATTGCTCTAACCATACCGTCCCCACACAGTGTGAGAGGCTGGTCAGTGGGCTTCTTCAGACAGTGATCCTCTCCTCTGGTGACCATTGCCACATCCAAGGGCCACGCGGGGTGTACTGTGTATGGGCGGTGACCGTGCCGTTCACTGCTCCTATCTTCAGTTCAGATCAACCTTCACAGCCCCCAGACCTATCGCCATCTTCATCTTCTCATCGTCAGGTCGATCCCAAAATGAGCTGGGCAGGACTGTCGATGGCTTTGGGATTTCTGCTCAAAGAGAGATGGTGACAGATGAAGCCTCGAAGCGAGCTCACACGCACGCACGCACGCACACACACAAACACAACACACACACACACACACGCATACACACACACACGCATACACACACACACGCATACACACACACACACACATACATACATACACACGCACACACACACATACACACACACACCTGCCTGAGGGCAGAGATTCCAAAACACTATCGCCAGCATGGTTGTGCGGTGCGCACGCACGCACGTACTCATGCACATGCGCACTCACGCGCGCGTGCGCCCAAACACACACACACACACACACACACACACACACACACACACACACACACACACACACACACACACACACACACACCAAAAAAGGTCATAAAACAAATCTTGTACCATCGCGCACGCCCATCTGTACCCAATAAAAGACCTGGAACAGTGGGGAAGTGATGATCCCCCCTCCCCCCCCCCCCTTTTTATCCAGCCCCCACAGTGATTGCCATCTCTTCCCGCCCAGAAGGGTGGGTGGTTGCCTCCCCTGCTCAAAGACGTGTATGGCGTCACTAAGTGGTCAGCGTCAAGATCAGCCTGACGCCTTCGTTCCCTGACCATGTCCGTAGTTTGTAGGCAGGTGAAACATGGACCGTGACAGCAGACATTGAAAGAAGGATACAGGCAATTGTGATGAGATGCTTTCGTAAACTCCTTGGTATTTCATAGAGATCACATCACTAATGAAGTGGAAATCAGAATGTAAAACGTCATGGGATCCTATGAAAAGATCCTGACTCCTGTGGGGCAAAAAACGCAAACTGAAGTGGTGGGTTTTTTCCACAATGATTTGTTTCTGTTCCTCATCTAGAGCTCCAGGAGTCACGCTATGGTGAGGTTTTGAGCCTGTGACCGGTTTTACCCGCCAGTAATGTAGCTGCATGCAATGAATAGAATTTGATCCTGAGCTACATATTTTAGAAGAAATGATGAATAATACTTAAATATTAAAACGAATGTAACTACTTTTCCTCTCCCTCACCAGGTGGGCTACTGCCAATGCACTGACCGTAACTGGCAAAAACAAACCAGTGGAGGAACCGGGTCCAACCCAAGGCAATGCTCTTACCCTGTCTGCAGTTTCCGCGGATTCTTTTATTTTTAGTGGATTAATTTTTTATTGCTTTTATTATATGACATGCTTACTACATGTGTAATCACCACATGTCTACAAAGCTGAAACTCGCTCCTTCTCCCCTGTGTGCCTGTGGTAAAGAAAACTAGACAGGCGAGCACATCCTTCAGAGGTGTACGCTATTCAGCGACCTGAGGAAGATTGTGTGGCCGACAGAGATAACCCTGCAGACCAAGATGTGTGGCCCACGAGAGGAGCTGGAAAGAACATGCCATTATTTTTCCCTGACACACCTGTCGGTATAAAGCAAATGAGAGAAGAAGACCACATCATGCTGATGTTAAAACAATGTGCTATGAATTTTAAGAATGATTTCTTGTTACTTATGGACCGGGTTAGTGCAGTTGAGCGTATTGTACCAGTTGAGGACTAGAAAACTGCTTATGGACACGACTCAGGGGGCGTGACTGCCTGCATTGTCTAATACATGTTCACTGCCTGTGACTTCGCTTTTGTCCTCTGGAGAGGTTGTGGTTCTGTATCTGTTAGTGTATCTGTTTACTTCTCTCTGTGTGTGTGTGTGTGTGTGTGGTGTGTGTGTGTGTGTGTGTGTGTGTGTGTGTGTGTGTGTGTGTGTGTGTGTGTGTGTGTGTGTGTGTGTGTGCCGTCCCCTCTCTCTCTCTTCACTTGATGAATCAAAAATAACAAACCACACTTCTCCCCTCTCCAACTATCTGCCCTCTCCCTCCTCACTTCTCTC
Organism: Stramonita haemastoma; assembly: GCA_030674155.1. Taxonomy (NCBI): domain Eukaryota; kingdom Metazoa; phylum Mollusca; class Gastropoda; order Neogastropoda; family Muricidae; genus Stramonita; species Stramonita haemastoma. The sequence goes on along the minus strand of CM060323.1, from coordinate 64,423,567 downwards.
TGATTATGATGATCTTATCACTATAATCATAAGACTAAGTGAGAGGGGGGTGTGTGTGTGTGTGTGTGTGTGTGTGTGTGTGTGTGTGTGTGTGTGTGTGTGTGTGTGTGTGTGTGTGTGTGTGTGTGTGTGAGTTCGGTTTTTTTTGTTCAAAAACTTGTGCTTTATGGGACTTATTTTGATAATAGATGGTGGGATTGATGTTTTCAGTCATTTAACCTCATCATATTCTCATGTTTGCTCTTTAATTATTGCGCCTTTTTTTGTTGTTGTTGCTTTGATTGGTTTTTGTTTGGTTTTTTGTACTCAAATCAAATTCTTCATTGATTCTTACTTCATATTTTCGTTTCTGAATGAGTGCCTTTTTATAACATTACCTTAATATTGTATCTCTGTCTTATTTCTTACCTGTTGATGTTGTTCTTTCTCACCCTTTATCAAAATCTTATGTTTTTATGGGACATATTTTGATGATAGATGGTGGTGGATTGATGTTTTCAGTCATCTAACCTCATCATATTCTCATGTTTGATCTATAATCATTGCGCCTTTTTTTTGTTTGTTTGTTTGTTTTTTTATTACTTTTTTTTGTTTGTTTCTTTCTTTCTTTCTTTCTTTCTTTCTTTCTTTGTTTATTATTCAAATCAAAATCATCACTGATTCTTACTTCTTATTTTCGTTTCTGAATGAGTGCCTTTTTTTATAACATTACCTTAATATTGTATCTCTGTTATTTCTTACCTGTTGTTTGATACTTGGTATGGTTTGCTCTTGGTAATTGGATCATTATAATTGTTCTTGTTTTAGTTGAGGCTGTCTTTTTATCTTGATGTTATCCCTGAAAGGGGCGGGGACTGGATGTAAAAAAGCACATGTGTGCTTATCTATTATCCTCGAATAAAAGAATTTTGCCTTGCCTTGCCTTGCTGCCTTGCCTTGCCTTGCCTTCTCTCTCTCTCTCTCTCTCTCTCTCTCTCTCTCTCTCTCTCTCTCTCTCTCTCTCTCCTCTCTCTCTCTCTCTCTCTCTCTCTCTCTCTCTCTCTCTCTCACTCCAAGTATGTGCACACATAGTTTGTATGTCTATATGTACATCACTGTACCTCAAACAAACCTAGTCATAAAAACACCAACGAGGGCACCTTTACCTTTCTCATCCGTCACCATCTCCTCTTTGAAGGAAGAGAGAGAACACCCACAACCGTCCAAAAGAAACCCTGCCCAACTCATTTTGGGATCTGTCAGGGAAACTGACAAGATCAACACGGAGATAGGTCTTTGGTGACTGCTTACAGGGTAGATGTGAACCCGAGATAGGAAGGGTGTACCTACGACATCGCCATCCATCCATCCATGCACACAATGCCCTATTAAGACCCCCAGCTGCTTTGTGGAGCGTGGTAGGGTCATCCAGCCACACTAGCACTCAGACCGTCTCCTGGACAAGATATTCATGGCTGTCAGCATGGAGGGGTAGCCAGACCCAGCAGGTCAGTGCTGTACACTGGTGCAGGGTCAGCTCAGCTGACATGGGGCACCAGAGGTCAAATCAGGGCTGGGCTGGTTAGTGGAGTGGAGTGGAGTGGAGCAGCAGGTTAGGTCTTGTGTGTGTGTGTGTGTGTGTGTGTGTGTGTGTGTGTGTGTGTGTGTGTTTGTGTGGAAAGGACAAGCAGGTTGAATAGGGCTTTAAGTGATTTGGCATCATGTGTGGTCATCTTGAAAGTGGAAGGGGGAGGAGAAGGGGGTTGAGGAGGGATGAGGTAGGGGTATGATCTGGTGAAGACCATTCTGTCCTTGTCAGCTGATTGTCATGGTAAACCACCACTGGTGGGAGGTGGAAAAGTCGGACTGTGGAAGTGAGATTAAAAAGTATTCCTGTTGGGGATGCCGGGGGCCTGTCACTATAAATAGCTTTCCACCATTCTGGGAAATTCAGTGCCATGAATTCCCTCTTGTCTATCTATCCTCTCTTCTTTGTTTCTTCCCTGACCCCCTTTTCCCCTTTCACCTCCTTTGTGTCTGTTTTCTGCCTTCTTGGTCCATTCTCCTGCTTCCATATTTCCCCAGAAAGACTTTTATGATAAGATAACTATTATCTCCCTTGCTGAAGTTGAAGTCAGACGCGCTGGGTCTGACTTGTCAGGCACTTCATGGCGACGCAATTCATTTTCGCTCATATGACAGACAACACTAGTTGATTTCTGAGCCTTCGAGGACGTTGATTCGTGGTTGACTGAACATTTTATTTGCTCACAACAACGTAACACCAAGACATGAAAGGAGAACAAAGCAATGCTTATGAGAGTACTCCAGTGTTTGTGTGCACAAATGGGCTGCAGTTAAACAAAGTTGTACCAATGAGGTAAATAATAATAATAATAATAATAATAATAATAATAATAATAATAATAATAATAATAATAATAATAATAAAAAGATACAATTGTAAATGTTTCCAGATTAGGAAAATACTACGAAAACGAAACAGCAAATAAACAATGATAAACAAATGGCAGTATTCTCCTTCTCCTTCGTGGAATGCTCAGAAAACAACTGTAGTTGTCTGTCATATGAGCAAACATGTTGCCTTTCAGTGCCTGACAAATCAGGACAAAGGCATTCCAATTCTCTCTCTCTCTCTCTCTTCTCTCTCTCTCTCTCTCTCTCTCTCTCTCTCTCTCTCTCTCTCTCTCTCTCTCTCTCTCTCTCTCTCGTCTTTCCAGTACTCAAGGACTGTCTCCTGTACAGACCATGATGCTGTAGCAGGGCAGCCCAGCATGCAGGTCTGTCTCCTCTGGTTCAGGACCTCGCTCAGCTGACCAGGGGAGGCTGAAATAATCAGCACTGGACTGGACTGACACAGCAGTGGGTCAGGCCTGTGTGTGTGTGTGAGAGAGAGAGAGAGAGAGAGAGAGAGAGAGAGAGAGAGAAAGGCCAAGCTGGTGGACCAATGGCTGAAGTGACCTGGCATCACGTGTGTTCATCTTGAAGGAGGGTGGGAGGAGTGGGGTGGGTGGGGATGGAGCCGTCTGGAGAAAACCTGTTGTCCTTGTCAGCTGATTGTTATGGTAAATGACCAATGGAGGAAGGTTGAAAAGTGGGGCCCTGGAAGTCAGATTGTAAAGTATCTCCCATTGGGGATGTCAGGGAGGGGGGGGCTGTCAGTATAAAATAGCATCCCCCATCTTCCGCACACACTGTACCAGGAATTCCCTCTTTTCTATCCCTCTCCTCTTTGTTTCTGCATGTTCCATTTTTGCCTGTCACCTCCTTCTGCCCTCTTGGTCCATTCTCCTGCTTAAAAAAAACAAACATAACGCTTCTCTCTGACACTGAAGTTGGATGTGGTGGGCCTGACTTGTCAGGTGCCTAACAGCAGTGCAGTTTATTTCCCCTCATATGACAGACCACAACAGATGCTGTCTATGCTTTCAATGACGACAACGATTCCTGGTTAACACAAACTGTTATTCTTGAGAACAAGGTGGCACCAATACATGAAATGAGAACAAGCAATGTTTATGATCATGAGAGCTCGAACCTCTCTGTGCAGAAAATGGGCTGTAGCTAAGCAAAATTGCGTCAAATATTTTTTTTTAATGTAAGATAACTGTCAAGTGGTTAACAATTGTGAAAAAAAAATGAAAAAGCAAAGAAGAGATATACAAGGATAAAGAAGGGATTGTATTATTATGGCAGTACATGGCAACACTATGGCAAGACATGCTGTGACTTGTCTATGCCAGAAAACAATGGAACCATTAAATATTCTTCATGGACTTAAGGGATAAGCCAAATGAAGAAAACAAAATAGAAAACTGCTGAAAACGTGATAAAAAAATATTTATGGATTGAGTTGAGGGCAAAAACAACAGACAAGGTGAAGCAGATAAGCAAAATGAAAAATAAAAACAAAAGTAAGAGCAAAAAGAGGACAGCATGTTGTTGTACATCTTGAAATGTGTAGCCACTAGTTCCATGTGACTAAAATAGATCTGTAACCAGACCTTTGAACTACATCACCTAATAATAAAATCATCTAATGTAATATTCCCAGAAAATCAAGTTTAAAAATGCAAGTGTTCAAAAATTACAAAATATTTATGGCTTCTCATGGCGGACAAAGTCAGTCAATTCCAAAAAGATTGTCTTGGTTTTCTTGGGCCTTGTCAGGATGTATGGGATGCCTTTAGCAAAGTCGACCTACGTTTCTTTTACCGAGTGCAATGTGTTGTTGTTTTTTTTTAACTTATCTATTTACTATAAAATAAAATATTATATGTACATCTTATCAACCGATAGTGCTCTTATTGTTTGACATGTTATAATTATTTGTGCATTGCATACGACTATGCATGCAGTGTGTGTGTCTATGTGTGTGTGTGCGTGTGCGTGTATGTGCGTATGTGCATGTGTAAGTGTGTGTGTGTGTGTGCGCATGTGTGTGTTTGTGTGTTTGCGTCTGTGTGTGTGTATGCGTGCGTGCGTGTGTGCTTGGTGTGTATCTGTTTTTAATAATTGAATTTTATTGTTTTGGGTGATAAATGTTTCTGTTTATCTTTTTATATAGACTCTATACATGGCTTGTGACCACGCGAATTCCTCTCTGATAAAGTGCTGGTGTTGGTGTTGGTATGGGTATTGTCTCGTAGTGTGTGCCAGGTGATGGCGGCATACTGTGCTGTGTTATTCTGCGATATTTTTTTTTAATGTACAGCTTGTGACCCACATGAATTTCTCTATTTGTAAGATAATAAATCTTTGAGTTGTGAATTGTGATTTATCAGGACGGTAGCTATAGTCTCTCATCTACAGGACTGCACGTGTCAAGTTTCAATTCTGAATGTAACAGACAGTAAGTTTCTCAACCCACCATGACTCTGCAGGATTCAAGCCAACCTCCTGGTGGGGAAATGTGACGTGAATGATGATACACACACAACAAACCTGCTGAGTTTTCCCCACACACTGGCCTGCTTGCCTTCAAGTTTGTGTCAGCCCCATATTCAACCATTCAGAAAAAAATAGCAAAGTCTACGTAGTCCTGTCCTCTGTGTAACATATCCTCACAAATAGACACACAAGCACCAGGCGTGTAGCAAAGTCCTTTCCTTGTACACTTCAGCAAATACCATGGAGTCAGTGGCATTCAAGGAATGTGTGGGGAACTGGGGCATCCCCAGCGTGTTTGAATCCTCTCTGTCAGGCCTCCTGCAGAGTCACGCTGTCCCGTCTGTCCTCCCCTTCCACAACAACCCTGTCTCCGCATCCATCACACAACAAAATGGCAGCCCTCAAAGCATGCTGGGAGGCTGGTGGCTGATGTAGATTTATGCATGGAAGCCCTAACAGAAGTAAGGGGTAAGTAACCATGGTCTTGAGTCATGGTGACCACTCATGCGAAGCCTCTCTCGTGTGGAGTCTAACACCCTTTCAGTTCGGCAGGAAGATACATAGTGGCGGTAAAATATCAAGTGTTGGAGGTTTGGGTATGGGCAACCAGAGAAAACCTGAATGACCTTTTGAAGACCTTGACATGGTGCAGGGTTTATGACCTTAAAATTCTCAAGGTCACCATAACAAATTTAACCCCAATGGAAGTACAATGAAAGACAACAGTATGGTGGTTGTGGTGCCGTGTTCAGTGTGCTCTCAGCCAACTAAGAACTTGTCTCCTGGATGGACGAGGGGGCGGCATAGCCTGGTAGTCAGAGCATTTATTTATTTATTTATTTATTTATTTAATCTTTTATATCGAGGATAACAGAATAAGCAATCATGTGCTTTTTTTCATCCGGTCCCCGTGTGTATGCAGTTTTGTAAATCATGTCATCTGTTCCCACCGGCACACGATGGCCTACTCTTACGAAAAGCGGAACGAAGTTTACGTGTAGCAAGATCGTTCTCAGGTTCGGCAGGGATCATCGGTGTTAAGAGTTTATGACCGAAAGAGACTTTTGGGAGACAGGTGGGTCAGATGATGTTAACTCCAGGAATAAAATTTCCTCGATGGAACTGAAACAACAGGGTCTTCATTGCCGGCAATGTTCTGACCACTAAGGTTCTAGTCCGCCTACCTCGTGTAGCATGCGCATGTGTGCTCCTTATCTGCTGACCCAGGTTCCAAACCCTTTCAATGGGATTTCCCCCAAGAGTTAACATCAGTGCTGACTTCACTTCCCCAATTTGTCCATAGACTAGTTCCATTATCCTCAATATAAAAGAATAAATAAAATAATATAAATGAATAAATAAATAGATAAATGACATTTCCCTGCCCACACGTGTTTTATAATCACGTGTATGTGCACGTGTTACTGAAGGCATCTTATACAACATCAGAAATTTACAAAAATCAATTTACCAACCACACGGAACACAAGTATCACCACCTTGGTGAAATAACAGACCTTTTCCTCACCACAAACTCTTATACAGTAACGCTATCTCACATTGCAGCAGATTAGGTGTTTATTCTATGTTTTGCTTATAAAGTGGGTTAATATTAACAGCATTCAGCCTTGGCTGTGACAGGTGGACATGACAGGGGACAATGACAAAGCCATGCAGGGGAGAGTGATTGATGAGTGTACCTGTATGCATGTATTTCCACGCCAGGCCTGGTCACTCTATTCATGGCTGTGGCTGTGAGTGTGGTCACTCACCTACATGGTCCCCTGCCAGGGTCCAATTTGACCCCTCTGTGTGCCCAGTGGGTATATCTATTAGAGAGTGTGGAGACCAGTCTGTGTGATGATGATGAATGGGGTGTAGAAGTGTGTGTGTGTGTGTGGTGTGTGTAAATGAATGGACATGGAGAAGGAACTGTTTTGACCCCTTTCTTGACTTCTTCCTTTTCTGTTTATTTTCCTGTCTGTCTGCCCATCTGTCTGTCTGTCTGTCCCTCCCTGTCCCTCTCTCCGAACATATAGATATAGTCAGACAGATAGATAGATGGATAGATAAATAGGGGGGGGGTAAATTTTATTCTTTTCTTTCGAAGATAATGGAATGATACTTATGTACTTTTTTTTACATCCAGTCCTTGTACTGTATGTATGTAGTTTTTGCAAATTTTGTCATCCGTTTCCACCGGCACACGATGAATTACTCTTTCGAAAAGCGAAACTGGTTTTAACGTGGACGCAAGATGTTGTGCGTGCGTTCGCACACAGTACCTCGGTTTATAGTCTCATCTGAAGGACTTGAGTGAGGAGTGGAGTTGGCACTGATGTTAACATCAGAGGAAAAATCGTCTTGAACGAGATTCGAACCCGGGTCAGCAGATCACAAGTGCATCACTCTGACTACTAAGCTATCCTGCCTCCCCCCCCCCCCCCAAGACAGATAGATAGATGGGATAGAGTGAGTGAGTTAGTGATTGGGTGGATAAATGAATGGATGAGTGGACGGGTGTATGTTCTACTTGAAGCTGAAAAACGAAAAGAATCGTCTGACAAACAAAAGCTACTAATGAAAGAATAAAGGTGCAATACTAGTTGTACCTTCAGACAAAACCTGGAGCACAGGGATCAATAGAAGAACACGTAATCTGAGCTGAACACAGGAGACAACAAAAGCAAAAAAAGGGAAGTAACTTGCCAGTGTGCATTGTCCTATTGTCGTAATGACCTGATTTCTTTTTAGAGCTGTAGCCCTTCGAATAAAGATTCTGATCATCATGTATACATTAATTGCTGAAGACGAATTATTAGCATTCTATTGCAGTGGCAAAAACGACAACATATGTTTTTTTTATATCTTAAAAAATGATAATAACACTAAAACAGTAATAAAGAAAATGTTTTACAGAAAACCATACCAAGGAAGATGACAGATACCCAGCGGACATTGTTCAAACCCATACACACCATTATGGTAATATCAAGTTTGACTTTAAAATGTTGACTTTATACACTGCAGTTTTTAACCCTAACCCCTCTATACAGGTCATGTTTATGTGGGGCGGGGTAGGAGGGGGCTATTGCTCCATAAGTGTGCACAGTTTAAGCTAACTTCTTGGAAAATTTTATTTAAATGATTAGTAGCAGTAGTAGTAGGCACCCATCAGTCTCGGAAGACTATGGAGTTGCGCTCTAGTTTTTAGAGCGCAAAGCCTGGGTAATAAGTATGGAGGGCAAACTGTTACCCATTCAGCAGACCCCCCCTCTCCACGCCTCTGGAATGATCCATTGGAAAGGCAATGGCCGATACGAATGGTTCCAGTACCGTCTCAGGAGCCGACAAAAGTTGCCATATACAACCCTGAGCCGCCCGGGGACTCCAACTCCCCGATTTTTCCTCAGGGATGGTGTCTAAACGTGACACCTGTGTGCATGCTGGTTATATATAATTTTATCATCCGCTCTTACCGGCACACAATGGCCTGCTCTTCCGAAAGGAGGAACGGGTATTTTAACGTGTGCACAAGAGGTTCTGCTTGCGTTTGCACACAGGGCTTGGTTTATAGTCTCACCGAATGACTTTAATTTAAATGATTACACTCTAGTATTCTGAGTCTACGCTGTTCAATCGCCAATTGGCAAAATATATATAATTTTCACGCTCAACCAATCAGATGAAAGGAAAACTTTTACGTTCAACCAATTAGATGAAAGTACATTATAATGCTGTATGGTTCATGTAAAATGCTCTGAGCAAAAAAGTACATTCACAAACGCAAGGCTTGCTGAGAATGCCCATGCTTCTACACTTCAGAAAGGAAATGAATGTATGTATGAGTTTGAATCTGTCTGGGAGAGTGCTTCAAATCCATCTTGGTCAAACTGCCTGTGTTTTCATGGTGTCAGGTCTGTCCCCCTGACACTTAACATTTTGGTGGTATTCAGCTCTAAACAAGATGGCAGCTCTCAAAGCATGCTGGGATGAGGGTGGCTGTTGTGGATTTATGCATGAGTCTCAGCAGAGGCAGGTGATGAACACAGTCTTGGGTCAGTCACAGCACTCACGTGAGGCTTCTACCTGTGACGTCTGTTTTTGGTGGAAGGGTCCGTTATGAGAAGAGGAGAGAGAGAGAGAGAGAGAGAGAGAGAGATGATTTTCACAAACACCCAGCGAACTCAAGAGTGTGTCTTCCCAAATTTAGAAAAGGCTGCTGCAACGTTTCACAGTCAAAACAATGGTTGTGGAAATGCAAAAAACTGTGAACATTTTTTCAAAGGTGTCTTGTTTCCCTTCTGCAAATAGTGTGAACTTTTGGTTCAAGGATTTCTCCATATTTTTTCTCTAAATGTGAATTTTGGGGAGGTGTGTGCAAACTTTTTAACTTGTTTTTTCAAACATCAGTTTTGTTTTCAACACAACTTTCTTCAAATATAAAAGAATAGCTTTAAAAAAAAAAAAAAAAGAAAAATCTCTCTCTCTCTCTCTCTCTCTCTCTCTCTCTCTCTCTCTCTCTCTCTCTCTCTCTCTCTCTCTCTCTCTCTCTCTCTCTCACTGGTTTTTATTTATACTATTTCCATGAATACTTCTGCACATAAAACGAGCATATGTATGTACATCTCTCTATGTTTCTGGGCTCAACACACACACACACACACACACACACACCACACACACACACACACACAACACACACAACACACAACACACAAACACACACACACACACACACACACACACACACACACACAACACACACACACACACACACACACACACACACACACACACACACACACACACACACACTCACAACACATTGAAACACACACACACACACCACTCTGGTGATAAAAAAAGAATCTTCACAAACCACATAAACATTCACACAGCAACAACAACCACAACCACAACAGTCCCCTGATTACAACAGATTAACGTTACCTCACACCAGTATTTCTCCTAGCGTTTGGCGGCATACATACTACCTCGCTCGTAGCGTCAGGCGAACATGTGTGAATTATCCTAATGACGTAGCTGTACAGGAGAGAGCGATGCATTTTATGATGGTACAGGGACTGGTGTACGGCACAGGCCAGTGTCTTGCTTTTGGAAATCAAAGTGGTCAGATACGTGGGCCCTGCTATGTCTAATCTGGGCCCACAAGAGTTGCTGAGTCAGTACCAGACTGGGAAATTAAGAATGGTGGAATATTCGGGGGTGGGAGGGGGTTGAAATAGGTGGGGTTGTGGTGGTGGGGGGGGGTGTGAGGGGGGGGGGAGGTTCAGGGGGGAGGTATTACTGTACGTGTGTATGTGACTGAAAGGGAACTTGTTCTCAGACTCTCTTTTTTTTTGGTCTTTTTATCTCTTCCTTTTTCCTGTCTTTCTGTGACTTTTATGATGCTCTCTTCTTTTGATGTGGTTTTTTGTGGTAGAGGGTGCTGGGAATTGTTGGGAGGGTTTGTTTTTTTTTCCTTTATTTTTTGCATTTTTTTGGGTGGTGTGGGGGGGGGGGGGGGGGGCTGCATCTGTTTCTCAATTGATGAGTATTTACAAATGGTTATGAAACAAAGCCCTTGCATTTGTTCATTTGCATGGATGTTTTGTGGTTTGTTTTATTTCTCAGTAGATGGAAGGAAGGTATTGAAATGTTTCACAGGCAGGAAGTGGTAGTTTAACGCAACACTGAATTATTTCTACAAGTTTTCTGGCATATTTTCTTTGAAATACAATTTTCTTTTCAACCAAAAAATTCTTAGCATTGTAAGAATAGTAAACAAAAAAGCCTCCTCTCTGTCTCTGTCTCTGTCTCTGTCTCTCTGTCTCTGTCTCTGCTCTGTCACTTCTCTCTCTCTCTCTCTCTCTCTCTCTCTCTCTCTCTCTCTCTCTCTCTCTCTCTCTCTCTCTCTCTCTCTCTCTTCTGTTGTGCTGCATACGTCTACTAACATAACGTCCATGTTTCATGCACACCCACAAGTTTCCGAAGCAGCCCAAACATCTTTGATGATAGGAGAAATCTGGATGAACACCAAACTAAACAGCAGCATTATCTTCTATTCCAGCTTATTAATACTGGTTTTCATTTTGTTTGGGTTCATGTAGCTTGATACTGAACAAGACAGCAGCATCCGGCCTTGGCAGCAGCAGGTTGACATGAGCAAGGCGTGGTGACAAAGCTTTACTTTAGAGAGTGATTTCATCATCATACATCATCATCATCATCATCATTTATCATCATCATCATCATCTCTCTTCTTCTTCTTCTTCTTCTTCTTCTTCTTCTTCTTCTTCTTCTTCTTCTTCTTCTTCTTCTTCAAATTCTTCTTCTTCTTCAAATTCTTCTTCTTCTTCAATTCTTCTTCTTCTTCAAATTCTTCTTCTTTTCTTCTTCAAATTCTTCTTCTTCAAATTCTTCTTCTCAAATTCTTCTTTTTTTTCTTCAACTTCTTCTTCATCTTCAAATTCTTCTTCTTCAAATTCTTCTTCTTCTTTTTCAAATTCTTTTTCTTCTTCTTCTTCGTCGTCGTTGTCTTCGTCGTTGTCGTTGAACGTTCAGACAGCAATGATTGTTGTCTGTCACATGAGTGAAAATTTGTCGCGCTGCCATGAAGCGCCTGACAAGGCAGGACCACCGTACCTCACGGTCGTGAAGCGCCTGACAAGGCAGGACCACCGTATCTCACGGTCGTGAAGCGCCTGACAAGGCAGGACCACCGTATCTCACGGTCGTGAAGCGCCTGACAAGGCAGGACCACCGTACCTCACGG
>CM060323.1:64401899-64409399 GCA_030674155.1 Stramonita haemastoma | reverse complement strand
TCCAACATTCTCATCATCATCACCATCTCTCTCCCCATGCCTCTTGTGTGTGTGTGTGTGTGTGTTGTGTGTGTGTGAATCATGTATCTGACACATTAATGGGTGGACTATCCCTCACTTCCGTTGGCTTAATTAGACATGCATTCTTTCTTGTTTTTACGGTGGTCATTTTCCTCATAAAGGAAGTTCGGAGCGGATGTGGGTGTGTACTGAATGAGAAGAATGCTTTTTATAGTTTAAGCACTTTAGGGAAGGGGCTAGCTCATTGGTCAGAGCACTCGCTCTCTCCAAGCTAAGGTTAAGCAGCGTTGAGAGTGGTTACAAAGTGGATGAATGACCGTTTTTGCGAACCTTGGCTTTAGTACAGTTCCCCAGTTCACCTAGCTGTAAATGGGTACCTGCCCTCTTTATTAAGGTCAGGGGAGGTAAAGCAGTGAGGGAGATGAGATGGGTGCCGCCTTCAGTGGTTACACTTCTGTATTAACTTGGGGGTCATGTAGTAGGTTCTACAGAGTCAGAAAAATGGTTGCTGGTTTTTACAGAACTTTTAAAGGATGAAAAAGCACTGTGTACTTATTTTAGGGGTTGAGGCCATAGATCAACACCAGGTAGGGACGAGAACGTGGGAAATGATCGTCAGATGAGGATTGCTTGTGTTCCCACAGTGTTGACCCCGCGCATGCATATTGTGGTGAGGCAGCTAGCAGACGACACAGAACTGAAGGGGTATGATGTTTACTGAAAAATAATTTAAATGTTCAAACCTACCAAATTTGTGCAGAATCACATGAGTTTTGAGTCAGGGGCTAGCCTTTATGAAAAAGCGGTTTTTATTTCTACCTTAGTACGTGCTGTCCGAATGCAAGAGGGATATATGAAAATTGAAGGAAAAGCAGTCATGATCAATGCTGGTGTATAGCCAATAAGCTGGCCCCTAGAGAAGCTGAGGTCTCTGACACCTCGTTCCACTACGACCACATAGGTTATGGGACACCTTTACCTGTACCTTCTTTGTATGGGGGCGGGATAGCTCAGTTGTCCCAGCGCTCGCTTTCCCCAAATCAAACAGCAAGCGTGGTTACCAGTTGGAGGGGTGACGCGCGCCTTGTCTTCAGTACAGTCCCCCAGTTCGCCCAGCTGTAAATGGGTATCTGCCCTCCTTAGGGTCAGGGAAGGTAGAGCAGCGAGGGAGAGGAGATGGGCGCCGCCCTCAACATGCTGGCCCCTAGAGAAGCTGAGGTCTCTGATGCCTTGCTCCCCTACGACCACATGGGTTGTGGGACGGACACCTTTACCTTGACCTACTTTGCAGACAGGACAAAAAAGAGATGGCCCTATGGGAATAAGACGGGGGAAAGAGGGGTTGAGTGGGTAGGGGTGGTGAGGTGCTAGACTGTGTGGATACTTAGATGACTTAGACTCTGTGTGTGCGTGCGTGCGTGCGTGCGTGTGTGTGTGTGTGTGTGTGTGTGTGTGTGTATGTGTGTGTGTGTGAATGCATAGGTGGGTAATATATGTATGATTAGATCTAGAGATGTATATATCATTCCTTTTTTTCACACGAGCAAAAAATGATAAGACGGGGGAGACACAAAGACGTGTACAGAGAAAGAGAAATAGACAGACAGAGACAGAAAAACAGACAGACAGAGACAGAAAAACAGACAGACAGAGACAGAAAAACAGACAGAGACAGAGAAACAGACAGACAGAGACAGAAAAACAGACAGAGACAGAGAAACAGACAGACAGAGACAGAAAAACAAACAGAGACAGAATAACAGACAGAGACAGACAAACAGACAGACAGGGACAGACAAACAGACAGACAGAGACAGAAAAACAAACAGACAAAGAGACAGAAAAACAGACAGAGACAGAATAACAGACAGAGACAGACAAACAGACAGACAGGGACAGACAAACAGACAGACGGACAGACAGATAGAGAGATAGACCGACAGACCGACAGACGGACAGAGAAAGGAAGGGTGACCTCAAGCTGTCAGGGACAAGTATGTCAGGTAACTGACCTACTGGTGACTGGCAAATACTTGCTGCAACTGATATTAGGACATGCGACTCGGAATCATACAGAACACTTTGGAAATTTCCGTATTTTTCCCTTAGATCTATCCCTTTGCTTTTATACGAGGCAATGAGCACAGGGCAATCAAACAGTATATGGTGGACTGATAAAATAGCAGAACAAGTACAGAAAACATCTTTTGAATATTTAGTTTTCCAAGCATTTAGACGTAATTTATGAATTATAATTTCTATATTTCGTGGGCAACACAAACGATTTAAGTGAAATCTAAAAAACTTTGAATATACAGAGTTTGCAAGAATTGAAATAATTTCAAATGAAGATAAACAAAATTATAAATGAAATTGTATAAACTTATCATCATCCATTATTTTCTTTATCCTTTCACTTTTTCCCCTCATCCCCTTTTCAGTGCATTCTTAACGTGAATGTACCATTGTCTAAATCACCTTGTAGTGAACGGACATTAAACCAATGAGAAGAAGAAGAAGAAGTATGTCAGGTCAACGTCACTGCCTTCCTCTCAGGACCAGGTGTGCTAATGGCAATTAACTCCCTGAAATTGATTGACTGCCTGACATCACACACACACACACACACACACACACACACACACTCCTTCCTTACCTGTCGACCCCCAGCCGGGTGCCACAGTCAGATCCAGTGATAATAGAAAGACTTCGAAAAGTTGTCGGAGTTTGGGTTGGTTGGGTTTGGTTTGGGGAAGGTTGTTTGCTTGTTGTTTTTTTGGGGGGTTAGAGGGGGGGGGGGGGGGCTTTGAAGGTTAAAGTGACAGAGCTATGCTGGTGGAACGTCCACGCATACGCGCAAGCGCGCACGCAGGCACATATACACACACAGAGGTATACACGCAGCCCCCGCCCCTCCCCGAGCTCTCTCTCTCTCACACACACACACCACACACACACACACACACACACACACACACACACACACACACACACACACACACACACAGCACACACACACACACACACACACACACACACACACACACACACACACACACACACCTCCATAGTTGGTATGTTCTTGTGGCTATTTTCTTGATGGGGACATGACATGGGGCAGGGTGGGGTGGGCACAGACTCAAGCTCTTTTCTTTTCTCTTCTTGTTCTTTTTCTTTTTATGCAACTTTTTCCTCTGTGTGTGTGTGTGTGTGTGTGTGTGTGTGTGTGTGTGTGTGTGTGTGTGTGTGTGTGTGTGTGGTCTGTGCGTGCGTGCGTGAGTGTGTGGGTGTATGTCTGGGTGTGGGTGTTGGTGTTCTCTTGTTATTGGTTTGAAATTACATACCTGCAATGTTGTTTGGAAAGGAAGTAAGATTGGTATTCATGATGCAGTTTACCTTATACACTTCCATTAAGCCTATTCCTTGCTATAGTATATATCAAATTTATATATGCTTTCATTTTGAATTGTAACACAATGGGTCAATCTTACCCATGTTTTCATTTTGCATTGCTATAGTATGTGTAAAACTTACCAATACTTTTATTTTGCATTGCTATAGTATGCGTGAAATTTATCAAAACCTTCATTTGCATTGCTATAGTAGGTGTCAAATTTATCCATGCTTTGATTTTTCATTGCTATAGTATGTGTAAAATATATACAAGCTTACATTTTTCATTGCTATAATGTGTGTGGAATATATCCATGCTTTCAGTTTGTATTCCTATAGCGGGTGTAAAATTTATCAATGATTTCCTTTTGCATTGGTGCAGGGTGTGTAAAATGTATCAATGGTCTCTTTTTTAATTGTGATAGCAGGCGTGAAATTTATCCATGCTTTCATTTATTCATTGCCACAGAGTGTGTGAAATTTTGTTGTTGTTGTTGTTTTGTTGTTCCATTTTTCATTACTATAGCGTGTGTGGAATGTAACCATGCTTTCAGTTTTCATTGATATAGTACATTTAAAATTTATCAGTGAGTTCATTTAGCATTGCAATAGTGGGTGTAAATGTGTATTGCGAGTTCATTTTTCATTGCTATAGCAGGCGTGAAATTTATCCATGCTTTCATTTTTTTCACTGCCATGGTATGGGTAGTTTAAGTGAAATTTAACAATGCTTTCACTTTTCTTTACTTTAGTATTATGAAGTGTGTACATGCTTTGATTTTTCATTGTATAGTATGTGTGAAATGTATACATGCTGTCAATCTTTCACTGACATAGTATATGTAAAATTTATTCATGTTTTCATTTTGCATTACACTCACACCCCTGCCCCCCTCACCTGGTGTATTGTGGTCCAAGGCCAAGGTACCATTAAACCATTTCAGTGTTCAGTGTTCAGTGTTCTCTCTCTCTCTCTCTCTCTCTCTCTCTCTCTCTCTCTCTCTCTCTCTCTCTCTCTCTCTCTCTCTCTCTCTCTCTCTCTCTCTCTCTCTCTCTCTCTCTCTCTCTCTCTCTCTCTCTTAGCACGACTAGAAAAATATTATTTTGGGGAGTTACATCATGATGTTGTTGATATTTTTGTAATGTTTGTTTACTGTTAGTTTTACTGGTTAGGATTTTTCTTTTTCATTTTCTTCATACTATTGTTTTAAAGGAAGAAAGGTTTGTGAACATGTTTTAACACATATGTTCTGTTTGGGTTGCTCTCATCTCAGCTGTCTCCTCTTAATTTTAATCTTTTTGATTTATTTAATCATAATCAGTGTGTCTGTCTTGACGTTAATGCACGGGTCAGTTAGGGATTATGCATCTGTTGAATACATATCTGTTTCTTTTTTTCTTTTCTTTTTTAATAATTATCAATTTATCCTGGAAGGATTATTTACACCTTTGTTGAATGTATACCTATCTCCTTTTTTTTTAATCATAGTTTGAACTTACATTTTTGGTGATGGTGGTTTTGTTTTCTCTTGTTTTGTTGTTGAATTGTTTTGTTGGGTTGTTTTTTGTGGGGGGGGGGGGGGAGTGGGGGGGGGGCTTTGTTTTTTGTTGGGTTTTCTTTGTTTCTTTGTTTCTTTTTTCTTCTTTTTTTTTTGGCTATTGCCTAATAAGGACAAGGGCCAGATGAAAAAGTATATGAATGATCACTCTGTTACCCATAAAAAAATAAGATGACTCATTTATTCCATTCTCTCTCTCTCTCTCTCTCTCTCTCTCTCTCTCTCTTCTCTCTCTCTCTTCTCTCTCTCTCTCTCTCTCTCTCTCTCCTCTCTCTCTCTCTCTCTCTGGGGACGGGATAGCCTAGTGGTCAAAACATTGCGCTGGCAATTTGACGACCCGGGTTCGATTCCTGTTCGAGGAGATTTTTTTCCTGGAGTTAACATCAGCGCTGACTCCACTCTCCCCAAAAGTCCTTCGGATGAGACTTTAAACCGAGGCCCCGTGTGTGAACGCACGTAGAACATCTTGCGCACAAGTAAAATCCTGTTCCGCTTTTCGTAAGAGTAGGCCATCGTGTGCCGGTGGGAACAGATGACAATATTTACAAAACTGCGTACACATGGGGACTGGATGTAAAAAAGCACAAGAGTGCGTATTCCATTATCCTCGATATAAAAGAATACATCAAACTAAATCAAATCTATGTGATACGCGCACTTGGCGCGCGACTCAGATCAGCCACTGTGTGATTTGCGGTCAAAGGGAGGTAACACAAAGTAAACTCGAGACCAAATTCAGACAGTTATTATTTTATTTATTTAGTCTTCTTTTTATATCGAGGATGATAGAGTAAGAAGTCGTGTGCTTTTTTTTTTACATCCAGTCCCCGCGTGTATGCAGTTTTGTAAATCCTGTCATCTGTTCCCACCGGCACACAATGGCCTATTCTTACGAAAAACGGAACAGGATTTAACGTGTGCGCAAGATGTTCTGCGTGCGTTTGCACACGGAGGCTCGGTTTATTGTCTCATCCGAAAGACTTCTGGGGAGAGTGAGTCAGCACTAATGTTAACCCCAGGGGAAAAATCCCCTCGAACGGGAATCAAACCTGGGTCGTCAAATCGCGAGCCAATGTCCTGACCACTAGGCTATCCCGTGTGTGTGTGTGTTGTGTGTGTGTGTGTGTGTGGTGTGTGTGTGTGTGTGTGTGTGTGTGTGTGTGTGTGTGTGTGTGTGTGTGTGTGTGTGTGTGTGTGTGTGTGTGTCTGGTTGCATCATCTTGCATTCTATTATGTTGTTTTGTTCACATTGTATTAAGACCAAAAAAATGGATAAAAAGTTTGATTACTTATTTCTTATTTTAGTTTCTCTGTGTGTGCTTTTTATTTTTTCTCATTGTCTTTCTGTCCTTGGTTTTTGTTTGCTGTTTGTTACCGTTCTTGTTGTCTCTTAATTTTGTTATTTGGTTTATTATTGGTTGTGGTGGTGGTGGTTGTTAGAGGATTTTCATCTTGATGTTATCCCTGAGAAAGGCGGGGACGGAGTGTAAAAAAAAAAAAAAAAAAAGCAAATGAGTGCTTGTCCATTATCACCGAAATAAAAGCATTTGGCTTGACTGTCCAGAATCTTTCCACAAACAGTGTTGAATAGCCAAAAGACCAAAGCTGACTGACTGTCCATACGGCGTCTTTCGCTTCTTTTCTTTCCCTTTCCTTTTCTTTGTTATTGTTTCCTTTCTTTTCTTCTATTTATTTTTTGTGGGAGGGAGGGAGAGGGTGTGGGTTACTTGTTTTCAAGCAATAGCCATTGTTTCTGCTTGATATGGCCTACACTGAGATGGTCATGGAGGTGTTTTTCTTTGGGTTGATTTTTGGTGTTGTCGTTGCGCATGAGAGACTTATGAAATTGTACACAAAATCTAGAAATTAAACGGACAGAAAAGAACCTTTTTGGAATGTTAAAACCAATACAAAATTTTGCCTTCTTGTATCTTTTGAGATTATGATTCGTATCAATATGCCTGTCAGTATTGTAATTGCCCTTCATGGGATGATTACAGGGGTTTTGACTTGACTTGTTTGACTTGACTTACTTGACTTGACTTGACTGACTTGTGACTTGACTTGATACTGTCAACCAGTCAGTCAGAAACGACGTCCTCGGTGTAAGGGACATAATCACCTCTTCCTGTCCATGTTTCCGTAAAGGTATTCATTACTTCCCTTTTACTATTTCTTTCCGAGACAAAGCAGACCATGTGTTGTAGGGGGGTAGGGGGGGGGGGGGGGTGATGGCAGTGGTTTGTTTGTTTGTTTTGTTGTCTTTTCTTTTAATTGGGGGGCGGCTTTTTGTTTGGGTTTTTTTTTTTTTGCTTTGGGGCCGATTGCGTTTAGTGAGCGCACGAGTGGTTACTTTTGTTTTAAAAAAATTCTTCACCCGAATCTGAGACATGTTCGATGGCGTTTAGATCGATATCTTGTAATGACCAAGGCCCTTTTCATTCTTTCTTTTTCTTCTTTTCTTTTTTGTCCATTTTTGGCTGATTTTTATTTGTTTTAGTTTTTTTTGGTTTGCTTTGTGTCAAAT
>CM060323.1:64394399-64396899 GCA_030674155.1 Stramonita haemastoma | reverse complement strand
GATGCTTCTTGTTCAATCCGTGTAGGCCAAGCGCTGGGAGCGTTGCCGAGAGGTGCACGAAGAAAAATTTCATAAAATACTATTTCTTAAACTCCTGCATCGCAATAAACATACCATTGTAGTATGAATCTGATCAACGTGTTTGGAATCGTGAAGTTGCTTGCTGTCTCATCTCTAACTTCAGACGAAAAGGTGGTTATCAAAATTAGTATGGGCAAAGAAGCTGTAAGCTAATGGCGAACCAGCCAAGCCGTTGTGTTTTCTAGCAGTCAGAAAACGGACGCAAACTCTATTCACACAGCGACCAGAGGAGAATAACTGATTGAAACAAGTAAAACAAAGTTTATTTCATTTGTTCCTAACACATAAACATCGGCTGAGGCAGAATTCTGATTAAAATAGACCATTTTCTTCAACGAACTCGCTTCCTAGGGTTTCAAAACAAGCCTTCAATTGCATTTTTCTTTTCGCCGAAAGCAAATCACGAGTAAATACATATACCAGAATATTTTTTATTCAAAGACAATTCTAGTGATGTGCAACATGTCAGTGTTCTTTATGTTGTCAATAAACTATAAGCCGTGAAACAAACGTCAACAAACACAAATTTCCGCTATCGAGGCCTGACGCGGGCCGAAACGCTCGCACGCACGCGGTGCTGTCTTTGCAGTTGGGTCACGCGATATAAATTCGGCGCAAGGCGCAGAGCTGTCATTCTCTTCGTTGACTCGACAGCGAACAGTTCTCTGCATACTATCGCCGTGGTCGCTTCCCTGTTCTACACATCACCATGTCTGACGCCGCTGCTGCTCCTGCTCCTGCCAAGAAGGCTGCCAAGCCCCGAAAGCCTGCCAAGCCTGCAGATCACCCCAAGTACAACGTCATGATCGCTGCCGCTGTGGCTGCCCTGAAGGAGCGGGGTGGCTCCTCCCGCCAGGCCATCCTGAAGTACATCATGGCCAACTACAAGGTGGGCAGCGAGGTCACCAAGATCAACGCCCGCCTCAAGACCTCCCTGAAGGCTGGGGTCAAGACTGGCACCCTCAAGCAGGCCAAGGGCACTGGCGCCTCTGGCTCCTTCCGTCTGGGGGAGAAAAAGGTCGCTGCCAAGAAGGTGAAGAAAGTGAAGAAGCCCAAGGCAGCTGCCAAGAAGCCCAAAAAGCCAGCAGCATCCAAGAAAGCCGCCAAGCCCAAGAAGGCTGCCAGTGCCAAGAAGCCCAAGTCTCCAGCCAAAAAAGCCGCCAAGCCCAAGAAAGCGGCCAAGTCCCCAGCTAAGAAAGCAGCCAAACCCAAGAAGACCAAGTCGCCCAAGAAGGCTGCAGCCAAGAAGCCCGCCAAGAAGTAAAAGTCGCTCTATCCTGCCTGGCCCTGAAAAGGGCTGAGAAGTAGAAGTCTTCTCTGGCCTAGGTTACTTCTGATCCCGGCCCTTTTCAGGGCCATTCCTCTTCCCAAGCGGGGTGGACATCTTGTTGCCAAGAATTGTTACTTTCCTCTCGCCCTCCTTATAACGTCTTACTATCGATGAGCAAAGTAAACTTGGATAAAACAGTACACAAACTAGTGTTATGTTCCTATTTTTCGTTTCATATATCATTACAGCATTTTTCGAGTTACACTAGCTCCTACCGATTCCATATTGGGGGGGGGGGAGGCGTGTGTGCGAGTGCGTACATGCGTAAATAATAGTGGTTATCTTTTCTAGTCGATTGTTTTGATAACATTGTCCATACATTGGTATGTGTGTATGTGCACACGCATGGAGTGGAAGTGTTAGTGGTTTTTTTTTTATAATGTAAAGCGTATGTGTGAACAAAATTAATATGAAATGTAGCTATCTAGTGTCTTTTGATTATGATTCGTATAATTTGCATGTCAGTATTGTAATTGCCCTTCAGGAATAATTATGCCTGTCAGTATTGTAATTGCCCTTCAGGGATGATTAAAGTGTGTATGACTTGACGCTATCAAAGCATATTCAATCTCCTTGCATACGCGTTCGTGCTTGCGCCTTACCCAAGTGCAACAATGTTTTAAGAGCCCAGTAGCTGTCATAACATCCCACAGATAAAATTTCATGTCTCACAAATCGGTTTTGTAGTTACATCTCTAAATCGTAGCCTATATTGGGCTTTTCCTGTTAGGGATTTTTTTTGTGAGGGGAGGGGGGTTCTCAGCTATTGTCTAATAACCCCACCAAGTCACTTGCGTGCTTATATATGCGTGTACGCACACTGCGTCTTTCAGTGTGCAGTGCAGTTGTATTTATAGTTGTGACGGATTTGTGAGCCGGGTTTTTCAGTAACAATGCATTGCCTCTGGATTTATCATCCTCGTTCTAATTTTGTTTTTTAAGCAAGCCAGAGCAACGTTGGTCTTGACACAGGCGTCACTTGACCAACAGGAATCCTGTTCAAACCCTTCATTTGAAAACTGTCATCATCACCACGTAGCATCATGATTGTAACGTACTAGTGTTCTGTTGTAGTCCAGCCTCGCTGCA
>CM060323.1:64381899-64389399 GCA_030674155.1 Stramonita haemastoma | reverse complement strand
GTTGTGTTGTTATGTGGTTTTTGATGTTTTGTGTGGGCTTTTTGTGTGTGTGTGTGTGGGTGGTGTGTATTGTGTGTATATGTATGTATGTTATTAGTTGTGTTGTGTTAGTGTTTAGTTGTGTATTGATGTTGTGTATGATGTTGTGTTGTATTATTGTTTGATTGTGTGTGTGTGTGTGTGTGTGTGTGTGTGTGTGGTGTGGTGGGGTGTGTGGGGTGTGTGTGGTGTGACAGTGGCTATCCAGTCTCTAGAAACAGCCTACGGCCTACCACAGTCAGCATCTTGACGTGGATCAGCCGCCTGTCACACAGGACTGTGGGGACACCGGGAATGACCTTCCTCACAGGTATAGCACTGCACACACACACACACACACCACTCACACACACACACATACACACACACACACGCGAACACACACACCACACGACAAACACCACACAACAACACAGCACAAACACACACACTCACCACTACTGCAGCACACGCCCCCCAACACACCACAACACACACACACACACACACACAGCACACACATACGCGAGCACACGCACGAACGCACACACATACGCGCACGCATGCATACACACACACCGACTCTTTAATTATGCACTGTGTGTGTGTGTGTGTGTGTGTGTGTGTGTGTGTGTGTGTGTGTGTGTGTGTGTGTGTGTGTGTGTGTGTGTGTGTGTGTGTGAACCCTGCAAGCCAAGCTGTACGGTCCTTGAGAGAAGCGGGAACTGACACGTCATTTTTTTTTTCACAAACACATCTGGCGGCGTAAAGCGAACGAGAGTAGTAGAAGAAGAAGACCCACAAATGGTAAACTATGGATCACAGTATTCACAATGCAGTTTTGGTTTCTGTATTGGTTTGCCTCTATTATTTTGTTGTTATTATATTGTTTCAGCAGAAGACTGATTCCATCTCTTCCCTGCCTTACCTGAAGCCAGCCCAGAGGACAAAACTGGAAGCAGAGAGTCTGAAAAGCAAAGGTATCACAACACGTTCCTCAGAGTCTGAAGAGCAAAGGTAATCACAACACGTTCCTCAGAGAGTCTGAAGAGCAAAGGTAATCACAACACGTTCCTCAGAGTCTGAAGAGCAAAGGTAATCACAACACGTTCCTCAGAGTGTGAAGAGCAAAGGTAATCACAACACGTTCCTCAGAGAGTCTGAAAAGCAAAGGTAATCACAACACGTTCCTCAGAGAGTCTGAAGAGCAAAGGTAATCACAACACGTTCCTCAGAGTCTGAAGAGCAAAGGTAATCACAACACGTTCCTCAGAGAGTCTGAAGAGCAAAGGTAATCACAACACGTTCCTCAGAGAGTGTGAAGAGCAAAGGTAATCACAACACGTTCCTCAGAGTCTGAAGAGCAAAGGTAATCACAACACGTTCCTCAGAGTCTGAAGAGCAAAGGTAATCACAACACGTTCCTCAGAGAGTCTGAAGAGCAAAGGTAATCACAACACGTTCCTCAGAGTCTGAAGAGCAAAGTGATTCACAATCTCTTCCTCTAGTTCTGAAGAGCAAGAGGAATCAAACAGTTCCAGAGTCTGAAGAGCAAAGGTAATCACAACACGTTCCTCAGAGTCTGAAGAGCAAAGGTAATCACAACACGTTCCTCAGAGAGTTGAAGAGCAAAGGTAATCACAACACGTTCCTCAGAGAGTCTGAAAAGCAAAGGTAATCACAACACGTTCCTCAGAGTTCTAGAAGAGCAAAGCAGTAATCACAACACGTTCCTCAGAGAGTTGAAGAGCAAAGGTAATCACAACACGTTCCTCAGAGGTCTGAAGAGCAAAGGTAATCACAACACGTTCCTCAAGGGGTCTGAAGAGCAAAGGTAATCACAACACGTTCCTCAGAGTTGAAGAGCAAAGGTAATCACAACACGTTCCTCAGAGTCTGAAAGCAAAGGTAATCACAACACGTTCCTCAGAGAGTCTGAAAGCAAAGGTAATCAAGGCACGTTCCTGGCAGATGAAGGAGTGGGGGGAGGGGGAGGACGGGGGGAGTAGCCAGGTGTTTAGAGCATTGCGCTCATGATTCCACAGCCCAGTTGGAGCCAAAATCGAAGACTAGTTGAAGGGGTTTTTGTTTGGGTTTGTTGTTGTTGTTGTTGTTGTTGTTGTTGTTGTTTTTTTTATTCTTGGTTTGGGGGTGGTAGATTGTTGGTTGGGTTTATTTTGGGTTTGGTTTGTTTTTTGTTGTTGTTTGTTTTTTTGTTTTTGGGGGGGTCATGTTTTACCCTGGAGTTAACATCAGTACTGACTCTGTTCCCCGAAAGTTCTCAGGATGAGACAATAAAGCGACGCTCCCTACAGTGTGCCAACGCATTCAGTACAAAAAAAAAAAACCCCATGCACACCGGGCTCATGTTTCGACATCAGTGAGTATGTGAGATATGTGCCCAAACAACAACAAACAACAACATATGGACAAAGACAAAGCATCCTCTTCTGTGAAGAACTGGCTTTTTATGCTGTTTTTTGTTTGTTTATCTATTTGTGTGTCGTGTATGTGTGTGATGTGGTGCTGGTGGTGTGTGTGGTGGTGCGTTGCGGCGGCGCGCTGCGCGCGCGTATGTGTGTGATGCATTGATTGATTGATTGATGATTGATTGATTCATCTGCTGTTTGCACAGGCAATGACTTGATGACTGCTGAGAAGTTTTCCGAAGGGAGTGGCCATGTACACACAGGCCCTGGAGAGAGATGGCAACAACGCCGTGTATTACTGCAACCGGTGGGTACAGAACTTATCGGGGGGTCTGGTTTTTTGTTTTGTTTTTTTTGCTTTGTTTTGTTTTTTGCTTTGTTTTTTCGGTTTTGTTTTGTTTTTGTTTTGTTTTGTTTTTTTTTTGTTTTGTCTATGTTATGCTTTGTTTTGTTATGTTTTGTTTTGTATGTTTTGTTTTTGTTCCTCGGCTAGAGAGCTTCAAGGTTCACCATTGGTGAGGTTTTGTGCATGCGACCAGGTTTTTGTTGTTGTTGTTGTTGTTTGTTGGGTTTTTTTTTACTTTCTTTTTACCCACTTTGAAGGTAGTCGCATTCTATCTTCGGAGATATATGCTAGGTATGTTCGTGTTTCCGTAACCCACCGAACGCTGACATGAATTACGCGATCTTTAAAACGGGCATATTTGATCTTCTCCACGTATATATAAGAAAGGAATGAAGGCACTGGCAGGTCTGCACGTGAAGATGACCTGGGAGATCGTCAAAATCCCCACCCTTAATTCATCAGACGCCGCAGAGACTGGAACCCACGATTTCCTTGACGCTTGAGATGAAAAGCAATGGTCTTGACCACTCGGCTATGGCGTCCGTCAATTATTATCTGTTCATTTAGTTTCTTTTCTGAACTGCCTCCTGTCTGCCTTTCGTTCTCTGTGCGTGTGCGCGTCTATGTGTGGTGTGGGGGGGGATGGTGTGTGTGTGTGTGCGTCGTGTTGTCTGTCTGTCTGTGCGTGTGTGCGTGCGTTTGAGAGGTTGCCTGTATGTGTTTATTTTATTTTGTTCTTTTATACCGAGGATAATGGAATCAGCTCTCTTTGTTATGTGTGCATGCGCGCGTGCCTGCGTTTTGTGTGTGTGTGTGTGTGTGTGTGGTGGTGTGGTGTGGTGTGGTGGTGTGTGTGTGTGTGTGGTGGTGGTGGTGTGTGGTGGTGTGTGTGTGTGAAAACAGGGCAGCGGCCTACAGCAAAGACCAGAAGCACAAGGAGGCTATCGAGGACTGCCTGACTGCCGTCAGAATAGACCCCGCCTACAGCAAGGCCTATGGCCGCATGGGGTGCGCTGTTTCTTCTCTCTTCTTCTTCTTCTTCTTCTTCTTCTCTCTTCTTCTTCTTCTTCTTCTTCTTCTTCTTCTTCTTCTTCTTCTTCTTTTTTTTGTAATTATTATACTATTATTTGTCGTCTTCTTCGCATTCTCTCTTCTTCTTCGCAGTTTCTTCGCATTCTTCTTTTTCACATTCTCTCCTCTTACTTCTTCTTCTTCTTCTTCTTCTTCTTCTTCTTCTTCTTCTTCTTTTCTTCTTCCTTCTTCCTTCTTCTTCTTCTTTCCTTCTTCTTCTTCTTCTTCTTCTTTCTTCTTCTTCTTCTTCTTCTTCTTCTTCTTCTTCGGCATTTTTGTTTAATCTTCCAGTCACTTTGGTAGACTGTAATTGGTTGAAACCATCCAAACACACACACACACACACACACACACACACTTACACACACACACACACACACACACACAACACACACACACACACACAACACACACACACACACACACACACACACACACACACACACAACACACAACCAAGAATGATCCTGCCCCCTCCCCACTACCACCCTCCCACCCCTACCCCTCACCCCATAAGTGAAATAGGTGATGGTCCCATATCTTATTGGCTGTATGTATGCAGGCCTGTGTGGTGACGGACACCCTTGGTCTTTGCAGCATTGCCTACACGGCAATGGACAACTCTCGGACGTGCCATCCCCCCGCCGCCCCCCCCCCCCCCCCCTTTTTTATGAGGTGTCCTAGGCGGTCTTAGGGGAGCGAGGCATCAGACACCTCAGCTTCTCTAGGGCCAGCATATTGAGGAAGGGCCCATCTCCTCTCCCTCGCTGCTTTACCTTCCCTGACCCTAAAGAGGACAGGTACCATTTACAGCTGGGTAAACTGGGGGGACTGTACTAAGCAAGGCGCGCAAACGGTCACCCATCAACTGGTTTGGTAACCACGCTCGACGCTGCTACTTGACTTGGGGAAAGCGAGCGCTCTGACCACTGAGTTATCCCGACGATAAACCGAGGTCTCGTGTGTTACACATCATTATTCCGCGCACGTAAAACAACCCACGGCAACAAGAGAATTGTCCCTGGCAAAGTTCTGTTGAAAAAAAAGCCACTCTGATAGAGAAACAAATGTAGTTGTTGACAGGAAAAGAAGAGGAAAAAAAGATAATGGGTAGGCGCTGCTCTTGTGGCGACGCGCTCTCCCCGGGGGGAGAGCAGCCCGAATTTCACGCAGAGAAATTCTGTGCTGTGCATGTTTTGAGCATAAAAGTTGGTTATAAAAATTAATGTAAAGTGTACCGCAGGAGGAGGAGAAGAGGGGAGGACAACATCAGTGAATGGACAGGCCTAGACCTCAACAAAACTTTGAGAAAGGCAGAACAGAGAGAGGAATGGAGGGAACTGGTTGTCAAGTCTTCAGGGGTGCCCCCACGGTCACCAGGACGAAGGTGATAGATAGATAGATAAGATAGATAGATAGATAGACTAGACAGACACGACAGACAGACAGACAGACAGACAGACAGACAGACAGACAGACAGACAGACCAGAGGAGTGTAGCCCTGTGGCGGTGGTTGCAGCATTGCCTACACGGCAGAGGGGAATCACGAGTCAGCAGTGGCCTGCCAGAGGAAGGCTGTGGAGCTGGACCCTCACAACCAGGGCTACAGGCACAACCTGACACTGGCGAGCACAAACTCCGAGAGGCCTCAGCTAAGGTGGGGTGGAGGACCAGGGGGAGGGGAGGAGGGAGGGGGAGGGGTGAGGGAGGGAGGAGAGGTGAGAGGGTGGGGGAGAAAGAGTATGTGTTATGTGGTGTGGTGTGTATGAGGGAGGAGGGGGAGGAGGGATGCGTGTGATGGGGAGGGGGAGATGTGTGTGTACTGTGTGTCCGGGGAGGGGGGAGGTATGTGTGTTAGGTGTGAGTGTGTGCGTCTTTGTGTGTGTGCGTGCGTGTGCGCGCGCGTGCGTGTGTGTATGTGTGTACGCGCGCGCGTGCGTGTTTGTGTGTGTGTGGGGGGGGGGGGGTATGTGTGTGTGTGTGTGCGTGTGTGTGTGTGTGACGCTCTCGCGTGCACGCGAGAGAGAAAAGAAGAGACAGAGACGGAGGAGAGACAGACAGACGAGAGACAGACAGACAGACAGACAACAGACAGCAGCAGAGCGGTGCCTACAAACCCATGATGTCAAAGCCTTGACGTGCATGTGATGTCCCACTCTTCAGGCAGCTGACAAGCCCAGTGCAGCGGCGTCATGGACAGACATCTACAGCTATCTGTCCTCCCCCGACTTTCTTAGAAAGGTCAGTCTGTCCGTGTCTGTCTGTGTGTGTGTCTGTCTCTCTGTCTGCGTGCCTGTGGGTCTGTTTGCATGTCTGTCTGTCTGTTTGCATGTCTGTCTGTCTTTGTGTTTGTATGTCTCTGTGTCTGTCTATCTGTCTGCATCTGTCTGTGGGTCTGTCTCTAACTGTCCCTTTCTGTCTCTCTGTCTGTCACTCTGTTTCTGTCTGTCACTCTGTTTCTGTCTGTCTGTCTGTCTGTCTGTCTGTCTGTCTGTCTGTCTGTCTGTCTGTCTGTCTGTCTGTCTGTCTGTCTGTCTGTCTGTCTGTCTGTCTGTCTCTCTCTCTCTCTCTCTCTTCTCTCTCTCTCTCTCTCTCTCTCTCTCTCTCTTGTACGTGCGTGCGTGCGTGCGTGCTTATGCGTGTGTATGCTGTGTGTGTGTGTGCGTGCGTGCGTGCGTGCGCGCGCGCGCGTGCGTGCGTGCGTGCGTGCGTGTGTAATAACATACTTTTTAGCTCCTAAACAACACATCTCACCTCATGTGATGAGTGTGTTGGAAAATACCCGGCGGGTCTTTGAGGAGCAGTTTCCCCCCTTCCTGCAGCCAGAACCAACAATGCCTGGGGCCTCCCCGGACCCGCTCATTCACAGGACACCTCTAGACACTGCTGGAGAGCCTGCTGAAGAAAGAAGAAGAAGAAGAAGAAGTAGAAGAAGAAGAAGAAGAGAAGAGAAGAAGAAGAAGAAGAAGAAGAAGAAGAAGAGAAGAAGAAGAAGATGTAGTAGAAGTAGTAGCAGTAGTAGAAGAAGAAGAAGAAGAAGAAGAAGAAGAAGAAGAAGAAGAAGAAGAAGAAGAAAAAGAAGAAGAAGAAAAGAAGAAGAAGAGGAAGAAGAAGAGGAAGAGGAAGAAGAAGAGGAAGAAGAAGAGGAGGAAGAGGAAGAAGAAGAAGAAGAAGAAGAAGAAGAAGAAGAAGAAGAAGAAGAAGAAGAAGGAGGAGGAGGAGGAGGAGGAGGAGGAGGAGGAGGAGGAGGAAGGAAGGAAAGCCAGGGGTATCTAACAGCTGTGTGTGTGTGTGTGTTCCCTCAGATGACACGACTGG
Source organism: Stramonita haemastoma (assembly GCA_030674155.1). NCBI lineage: Eukaryota > Metazoa > Mollusca > Gastropoda > Neogastropoda > Muricidae > Stramonita > Stramonita haemastoma. Next base: position 64,382,216 of record CM060323.1, on the reverse strand, counting down.
CCACTGATCCCCGAAGAGAAAAATTGTAAGTGGAGGCCTACTCTGCCCGAATGTAGCCCAGTGACTGTGCTGTCTGTCCACGAGTCGTTGTTTCCTTGTCTTTGTTTCCTTGTTTGTTTGTGTGCGTGCGCGCGCGTGCACGCGCGCGCGTGTATGTGTGTTTTTGTGCATGTGTTTGTATGTATGTATGTATGTATGTATGTATGTATGTATGTATGTATGTATGTATGTATGTATGTATGTATGTATGTATGTATGTGTGTGTACGTGTGTGTGTGTGTGTGTTTGTGTGCGTGTGTGTGTGCATGCGTGCGTGT
>CM060323.1:64326899-64376899 GCA_030674155.1 Stramonita haemastoma | reverse complement strand
CTGTCTTCAATTTTAAGGTCTTTCCACTTTAAGTGATACAAGAATTAGAATGGATATTGGTGTGTGTGTGTGTGTGTGTGAACAGAAGTTTGGAGTATTGTTTTTGAACAGAACAATGCTTTACATGCAATGAGTGCATTGTCAACCACATTGTACAATATTTCGTCTGTTAAATGTCATATACTAATTTTGTGCGACAACAAATATTTTATCATGGATGGTCTTTTCTGCTTTAGGCTGTGATGAAATCAAAATTTTACAAATAAAAAAAAAAAATTTTTTTTTTTTTTTTTTTTTACTGATGTGTGAAAGCAGCCAGCCCTCAAGGCTGACTTTAACTGTTTGGCTTTTTTTTGTCAGGGGGATTAAGCGATTACTATCAATCACAGAACCTGGGATGTAAATCAGATGCGCTAGTCTTCATGACATTCATTCCTTTGTGTACAGCCCCCGTTTTTACAAAAAATTCATAGGAGTATCTATACCTGTTCCTGCCTTTTTTTCTATTCCCTTCATGGTTTGTTTTTTCTTGATCTGTGCTGAGAGAAATGGTTGAATTTAAAATTGTGCTTCCTTTTGTAGTTTTGTGTATTGCTTTGGAAACACTTTTCATTTGTTCAACAAAATAAAACCATGAAAACAAATCTGCAAGTTCGGGGGGGGGTTCATATTTTGAATTTGGTTTTGTTTGGGTTGGGTTTTTTTGTACTTTTATCTGGAACAGTTGTTTAAAATAAGAGTCATATTATCATTTGGGTGTGGCTGGTTGAATAAAAGATATAGAAATGTGTATTATAAACTGTACTTCTGAATGAATCACAGACCACATGGATTAAAATACAAAAGTTTAAAATCAACCTTATGACCTATGTTCAGAAAGGTTTAGAGAGAGAGAGAATACATTTTTTTAAAGGACATTTTTTTCAGGCAAAAGAAACCAGAGATAGAAGAAAGGGGAAATGATGATCAATGGTAAGACTGCAAGACTCCTGCACCATTTCAGCAGGACTTTTCCCCCATAACAAGACCTGGAATGTGGTCTGGGCACTAGTCTTGTGGATGAGACAAGATATGAAGTCCTTGCATGCAACACACAACTAGTGTTCCTGGACACAACCCACAACAACAAAGCACGTTGTCCCTGGCAAAATTCTCTACAACAAGAGCTGATGTCTTCAGGAAGATAATACGCCTATAGACAGGGCTGTTACTAGTCCTCTCTTCAGGAACAGCAGGGCAAAGTTGTATGCTGTGAAATAAACACACTGGTACTGTGACTTAAGTTATGTATACAACTTGTTGAAGAAGGAAAGGGCGCAGGACCGAAGATGTTCACTTGCCAACAAGTAAAACGAGGTTCTGAGTTAACTTCCCAGCCTTGCCTTGCCCTTTCTTCCCAATTTGACGAGAAAATGTCAAAGTCCTTCAGATGAGACTATAAAACAAGGCCCCATGTGCGAGTGCGCACAGAGCATTTTGTGCACTCAATAAAAACATGTTCCACCTTTCGGAAGAGTAAGCCATTTCGTGCCAGCAGGAACGGATGACAAAATTCCAAAACACATGCATACAGGTGTTGTGTTAGACACCATCCCTGAAGTCAGAATGCAGCTACCTAAATGGGAGGAAGGGGGGGGGGTAACAGTTGCAAACATAAATCTCACCATTGGCGAACCTCCAAGCTGTGGCAGAGGAAGGGAAATAAAGCAAGCCAAGCTGTTGGCACTGGACATGTTTAACAATGGACAGCATGAATGCTGCCTGCCAACAGTGGCTCAAGAGAGGCAGACAGAAAGCTGTTTGAAAGTGTGAGTGACAGCCATACAATCTGGCTCTTCTGCTATGCCAGTGTCCATTCTTCAATGCTGTTACACAGAATTCACAGCTACACTGCACTCACAGTGTCCATTCTTCAATGCTGTTACACAGAATTCACAGCTCCACTGCACTCACATCCACACACCAATCCTACCGCCACAAACATGCCATCCACACTTTTCACTACATTATCTGCAAGTTTGGTTTTTTTATTCAAATGGAGCCGAATATGTTCATCAATATTCATACAGTGTTAACAAAATGATGTAGCTCCCCAATCCACCCATTCATCCATGTCAGAGGAAGCTATTTCTTCAGCATTCTTCACCCACAGATGTAATAGCACTTTTTTTTTCTTGTTGTTGCTCGTTTTAAATCACCAAATAAAAAGAGAAGTCAATAATCATGAAAATAACAAGTAGCTAGATAAGTAACCAAAACAAAAAAAAAAGGTACACGTGGAATTCTACACTGTTTGTCAGCAAAAATGCAAGTATGCCCAGGTTAACGGACCCTTCATTCATTCAGTCATTCACTCCCTCCCTCCCTCCCTCAGCAATGGACCACAGCCTCAACAGGGTGGAGTGTGTGTGTTAGTACAGAACCCACACAAACCCAAACTGGTGAACGCTACACTGCAGAAAGACAGACAGACCGACAGACAAAGGTTCTGTCACTGTTTACCCTCATTCTCAAGGCCTCCCACCCCCCTCCTAGCTCCTCTCTCTCATTCTCCAGTGACAACTCCTGTACACACTACAGCCACCCACCACAAGGCTGGCAGCTCCCACCTCCACACCCCTAATATCTCTTCACATGCTCAAAAAACAAACAAAAAAAACTTTCAATTTTTCAATGAACACTTAGCACTCCAATGAAGGAGCAAAAAGCTGGTTTCTCTCAGTCCCTAGAGGAAAAAAAACACACAAAAAAAGAACCACCAACAGAAACCAAGCCAGCCCCTTTTTTTCCTTTTTACAATGTCATGGTAGCTGACTATGCCAGCTTCCTCCACTCCAGCTCAACTCTGTTGACCTGACACATTAACTAACTAAACTGACATACGCACCATCACACTGTAACCACGCCATCACACTCACGCCTAACCGAGTCACACATACACAACAGCACATACTCTACAAGCCCGGCTTTAACCCAAAAAAAGGGGGAAAAAACACCAAAAAAACAAACAAACAAAAAACCCCAATAAAAATAGCCAGCCCCTTTCTGCTCTTAATTGCTAAGATCCCTTAAAGCACCAGTCTCACATGCACACACATACACACACACACAAATTTTGTTGGGAGAAATTAGATGAAAAAAAAGAGAATGGACACAGAGATGAATCAACTTTTCAAACCACCGGAACAGCAACTGAGTTGTGGTTGGTTAGTGTTGTGACATAATGAATGAGAGGCCTGTGGAATACAGTCTTGCGAAGGAAGAAGGAAAGAGGAGGAGGAGGAGAGAGAGAAAAGAAATGTTCAGAAAGAATGAAGCATCGGTCGTTGATTCTCTCTAGTTCTGTCCAGTGGCAGCAACAGGGAGGGGGTAGGTAGGTAGGTAGGTAAGAGAGGAAACCATAAAAAAAAAAGGAAGGCGCGGAAAGAATCAGCCTCAGTACTCCTCCTCCTCGTCCTCTGGAGGTGCAAACCCCTCCTGCAACACACACATCAATCTGTCTGTATCATCATCACACTGCAACACACACATCAATCTGTCGTATCATCTGTACACTGACACACATCAATCTGTCTGTATCAATCTGTACACTGACACACATCAATCACTCCTGCAACACACACATCAATCTGTCTGTATCAATCTGTACACTGACACACATCAATCACTCCTGTAACACACACATCAATCTGTCTGTATCAATCTGTACACTGAAACACATCAATCTGTCTGTATCAATCTATACACTGACACACATCAATCTGTCTGTATCAATCTGTACACTGACACACATCAATCACTCCTGCAACACACACATCAATCTGTCTGTATCAATCTGTACACTGACACACATCAATCCTCCTGTACACACACATCAATCTGTCTGATCAATCTGTACACTGACACACATCAATCGTCTGTATCAATCTGTACACACACACATCAATCTGTCTGTATCAATCTGTACACTGACACACATCAATCATCCTGTAACACACACATCAATCTGTCTGTATACATCAATCACTCCTGCAACCACACACAGCATCAATCACTCCTGCAACACACATCATCAATCTGTACACTGACACACATCAATCACTCCTGCAACACACACATCAATCTGTCTGTATCAATCTGTACACTGACACACATCAATCACTCCTGCAACACACACATCAATCTGTCTGTATCAATCTGTACACTGACACACATCAATCACTCCTGCAACACACACATCAATCTGTCTGTATCAATCTGTAACTGACACCATCAATCACTCCTGCAACACACACATCAATCTGTCTGTATCAATCTGTACACTGACACACATCAATCACTCCTGAACACACACATCAATCTGTCTGTATCAATCTGTACAGTCAGTAACACACATCAATCACTCCTGCAACACACACATCAATCTGTCTGTATCAATCTGTACACTGACACACATCAATCACTCCTGCAACACACACCATCAATCTGTCTGTCTCATCAATCTGTTACACTGACACACATCAATCACTCCTGTAACACACACATCAATCTGTCTGTATCAATCTGTACATCACTACACCATCAATCACTCCTGTAACACACACATCAATCTGTCTGTATCAATCTGTCGATCAACTGTACACACCATCAATCACTCCTGTAACACACACATCAATCTGTCTGTATCAATCTGTACACTGAACAGCATCAATCACTCCTGTAACACACACATCAATCTGTCTGTATCAATCTGTACACTGACACACATCAATCACTCCTGTAACACACACATCAATCTGTCTGTATCAATCTGTACATCGAAACAACCATCAATCACTCCTGTAACACACACATCAATCTGTCTGTATCAATCTGTCTGTATCAATCTGACACTGACATCATCAATCACTCCTGTAACACACACACATCAATCTGTCTGTATCAATCTGTACACTGACACGCATCAATCACTCCTGTAACACACACATCAATCTGTCTGTATTCAATCTGTACACTGACACACATCAATCACTCCTGTAACACACACAACAATCTGTCTGTATCAATCTGTACAGTCAGTAACACACATCAATCACTCCTGTAACACACACACCAATCTGTCTGTATCAATCTGTACAGTCAGTAACACATCAATCACTCCTGTAACACACACAACACCAATCTGTCTGTATCAATCTGTACACTGACACGCATCAATCACTCCTGTAACACACACACCAATGTGTCTGTATCAATCTGTACAGTCAGTAACACACATCAATCACTCCTGTAACACACACACCAATGTGTCTGTATCAATCTGTACAGTCAGTAACATGCATCAATCAGTCCTGCAACACACATACCAATCTGTCTGTATCAATCTGTACAGTCAGTAACACCAGGGTTCGCGATAACCTGTAATTGTCGGTATTTTACCGATTGTAAACAGGGAATACCGAAAATTTTCGAAGCAGCCGGTACCGCAGTACCGATTCTGTTTGCCTGTGACCGATTAGATTTCCGTCTAAAAAAAAAAAAGTCTGAAGTGACATTTTCTGACAGTCTGTCATGCGCCTGTACTGTGCTTAGACACCTACCCCTTCCTACCACCACCCTTTCCGACGAACATCTTTGGCGCCAGCATGATTAGCCTGGCACGCAGAACAGCAAGCTTTACTGTGAAAGAATAGAGCTTCGCGCTCTTCTCAGCATGACAGTAACTTCCATTCACTATGAGTAAATGGGGCCTAGATTTATTTAATCTTTATTCTTTTAATCTTTTATATCGAGGATAATGGAATAAGCACTCCTGTGCTTTTTTACATCCAGTCCCCATGTGTATGCAGTTTTGTAAATGTTATCTGTTCCCACCTGCACAGATGGCCTGCTCTTACGAAAAGCGAAAAGCAGAGGGTCTTTGACTATGAATTTGCGCGTTGCTTTGAGAGAGAAGAGTCGAAAACTAAATCTAAATTGAACGAAAGATCTAGATGAGCGCTAAGCATAGAAACAAGAAAGAAGAATATAAGTCTCACGAATGATGCCATGCAAAACAACAGACTGACACGGACAGTGGCACAGGCGCTAGAAAAAAAATCATATTTCCTGCGTGGCTTCGTGCCCAAGAAGCGAGTGGCAGCAGCACGGCAGTCAAAGTCTGAGAGATTCGCGTTCAATTTAGATTTAGTTTTGCTGCCGAACAATCCCCCTCTCCCCCACCCCCTCACTGAATAGTTTCGTTTTGTTCACAGTATGTACCGGATTTTATTTTCTGGGGACCGATTTTGGGGGAGTTGGTCAAGATATCTCTGAAATGGCAACTGGCAGTACCGGTTTTAAAAAATCCTAGCGCGAACCCTGAGTAACACACATCAATCACTCCTGTAACACACATACCAATCTGTCTGTATCAATCTGTACAGTCAGTAACACGCATCAATCAGTCCTGCAACACACATAACACCAATCTATCCTGTACCACATCACACCAGCCTGTCAAATACAAACATCCAAACACTGATCAACATCCATCTTTTTTACTCGAAACACACCACATCCATCTTCTTCAGCAACACGCATAAAATCCATTATCAATGTCGATTCTTCTCTCACACACAAACCACATCAGCCATTACTCAATAATTATACATAAACCCAATCAATAACACACATCCACTCTCAAAACATATACACACCATAGCAATCGATCACACATACACCAAATCAATGACAAGATTTACAAAACTGCATACATACGAGGACTGGATGTAAAAAAGCACAGGATTGCTTATTCCATTATCCTTGATATAAAAGAGTAAATAAATAATAATAATATAAAAAAAGAGAGTAAAAAAACAACCCATACCAAACCCACACCACATCAATCTGTCCTGAACATAAACCATATCAACAATAAAACACCAAACTGTCCTTTCACCCCCCCCCCCCCTTCCCCAAACACCCCCCAACCCTGTACCCCCCTGATGGACAGGACAGAGCAGTGAGCTGGTGAAGTGACTGACCTCTGTTGCATACAGGATGTTCATGATGGACTTCATGAGGGGGTCGTTCTCCTGCTCCTGGCAGATGATCTCGATGTCGCGCAGCTTGCCAAAGTAGAAGTCCCTCTCCTTCTCCAGGCCTTCCTTCTCAAACGTCATCTGTTGCAACTGCACACACACACACACACACACACATTCGTTTGTATTGTCTGTTTTGTTTGTCTGTCTGTCTGTATTGTCTGTCAAACTTTCAGAAAGCATAGCTCACATTTCCAACCTCCGTCAAGAATGCTGAATTTAGCGCTCCCCTTCTTCCTTTTACCAGGTCCAAGTATGGACACTTTCTGCTCTAACCAGCAGCAGCTGGGATGGGATGGCATGGAATGACAGGAGCTGAGAGCAGAGGCAAAGAGGGACACTGGTGACCGCTGTGTGAGAGGATGCACCTCCCCTAAACAAAGAGGTGACACTGGGTGACCGCTGTGTGAGAAGAATGCACCTCCCCTAAACAAAGAGGGGACACTGGGTGACCGCTGTGTGAGAAGGATGCACCTCCCCTAAACAAAGAGGGACACTGGGTGACCGCTGTATGAGAAGAATGCACCTCCCCTAAACAAAGAGGGGACACTGGGTGACCGCTGTGTGAGAAGGATGCACCTCCCCTAAACAATCTGCACACCTGACTGCTAACAGTGTAACATACACATCATGGAGCCCAGAGCACTGTTGTCCCCCAACAAGCACATCACCACTCTTCAGATTTAACAAATGACTGACCTACACCCCAGCCCAGTGGTTAAGACCTTTTGACTTCAACCCCATAGGTCCATCAAGTCCTGAGTTTGCATCTCGGGGCATGTGGTGAACTAAGGGTGGGGATTTTTACGATCTCCCATGTCAACTTGACGTGCCACTGCCTTAATTCCCTTTGTGTATATATATACACATGCCAAAGATCAAATATGCATGTTGAAGATCATGTAATTCATGTCAGTGTTCAGTGGGTTCCGGAAACACGAACATACCCTGCATACATCCCTGAAGTTGGAATGTGGCTACCTTCATGGAGGGCAAAATAAGTCGCTTCCACAAAATCTTACCATTGGTGTACTTCAGATCTCTAGTCAAGGAACACACACACACAAAATGTAAATGAACACATTTAAAATAAAAGAATAATACATGCCCCTGATTTGTTTAAACCAACAATCCTCTTCATTCAGACAACCAAATAACTGTTCGCACATTATCTGGGACAAAAAAAAGAAAACAAGGCAGAATGTTACCAATGCATGCTCAACATTAGGCTACAAGTCCAGAAGTGAACTCCACTACACTGCTTTGTTTTCCCTGCCTCACCTCTGCTCTCAGATCCTCCACCACGCGACTGTCGCCCCCAGCGTGATTTGTTGTGGGCTTGCTTGCTGGTGATCGTATGCTGTTGGCTGCTGGTTTAGCCGGTGCCCTTGTAGTGACTGAAACCACCACCAGTTTCCAAGTGTCAATTAGAACATGCAAACAAGTGTCAGGGGACAGTCTGCTACAATAGAACCAGGAAACATTTCAGTTCATTTGCTATAATCAAGCTGTCTTTTGTCAACTTACACAACCTGTTCATTTTGTACACAGCACTCACCCCCCCCCCCCCCCAAAACCCTTTATTAATTAACTCTTCTACTACCATGTTCCATTTCTCTTACTCACCATTGTATACCAAGTATTTTCAGCAGTGTACATCAGTTTCACACCTACTGACTTTAAAAAATCATAAAAAATCGAAATAAAGACACACCTGCATGAAACTTTTTATGCTTGAGTAGTTTTGAATAAAAAAAACCCATACTTCTTCATCTGACTCTTGTGTGACTTGTTGTTGAATGCTGATGGTGATGGTGTTGTGGCTGTTGTTGGCTATGGTGGTCATTCAATAATATATAAAAAATACAACTTCTTCAAGTGGTAAAGAATTATCAAAATGAAGTAAAGTAAAATAAAACATGCATGCATGCAAAATGAAAATGATCAGAGAATGATAATGTTGGAATATCATGCAAACACACTCACAAACAAGCATACAGGCTGATGAATAACCATTAAAATCCAAAATCCAATCACTGTTACTTCCAATTTCATTCTGCACTCCAAAAACTGGAAGAAAAAAACATCGTACATCTCACGAGTCACTAGCATCGTTTTTCAAGTTTCTGGAGCCACAATTCTCACGAAACTCTTTCATTTTCAACCAGTAACAGTCATGTGTTCCCCTTGGCAAGATTGTTGTTTACATCACTGCCACCGTCATCTTCATCACTCGAACTGTCAGTAAACACAGCACATCAATTCCACTCTGCAACTCTTGCATCTTCTGTGCAGCTTCTAAGTCCATTTCAGTCTACATAAGTTCTGATTCTGCCGTTTTGTTCACAGAAAAAAGTTTGTTGTTGCTTTCGCCATCTTGATACATTTCCCTCCAAAAATCATCACTCGATATTCACAGTAAAATTTTTAAACGGGCACAAAAACCAATCCACTGAAGAGAAAATTGCAAATGGCAGCAGCTGACTATCTGGGAGCCACTGCTCATGTCTAAAGTGATAAAAGGTGTGTGACCGTGGTGTCTAAATAGCGCAAAGGGAGACATCAGGTGTCCCCAGGTATTCAGCGGGCAAACCCATCCCCAGCTTCATGGAGCGAGTAGTAAGTGGGTGGATCAACCCACCAAAAAGTCTTGTATACAAACACACGTTACACATGTACACACGTCAAAGCCTGTTCTGCTTTTCAGAAGAGTAGGCCACTGTGACGGTAATCTTCTTCTGACAAGGGGCACCTCACTCTGCCTGCTTCAGCCACTGAGCTACTTTTGTCACTGGCAGGAGGCTCAGCAGTGGTGGGTGCCTTGAGGTAGGTAGGTATACAAGGAAAGGGTCCACTGACAAAGTGATACACAATACAACGTAATACAATGCAACCTTGGTGGTCTGCTACAGCACAGAATCCTCCTGGCTGGTGGCCCCAAAGGCCCTGACATACCGTCCCTGTGGGGATGATACTACCTGAGTCTGGAGGTTTGAAAGTCCAGTCATCATCGGATGATAACGGCTCATAGTCCTCCAGATCATCATCAACATGGGGATCGCAGACTGGAAGATCTTGAATGAAGGGCAGTCAATTTTTTTTTAATCAAATAATATATATACATAAAAAAACAACGAAAACCTATCAAGAATAATCCAAAATAACAGAAAAAATAACAATATCAGTAACAGCAACAAAAACTCACCCTAACCCCAACTGACAGAACACAAGTTTTTAACTCACTGCATATTAACCACGGCTCTAGCCGTCGTCCATTTCCATCCTGTTGAATACTAACAGCCGCTATAGCAGTTCTGACCTTCAAAAATCTCCATGAAAGACCTGACGACCCAGAGTCATGAACAGATCCATTGGTGGTACAGCCTCATTAGCAGACTTCATCCTCACACCAATGGAGTTGCTGGTCAGCATCTATTTGCTGTGCTGCAGAATTAGTTTTAGCATTGGCCCTGGCCCTCCCTCCTATTCAAAAGAACAATAACCTTGCAACCTAGTATGAGTGGTTCTCAGGGCAGACGAGAAAAGTGTGTTTACACATTACTATAAACCGTAGACACTGGTCCCAACGGAAGGATCAGATGTAGAAAATGTTGAAAAAGACAAGGAGAGTCATTTTGTTGAGGAGAGTAAGCATGAAATTTCAGACATGGAAGCTGATGTGGAAGTGGAGAGAGGCGTGGCCAGTGACACTGACATTGAGGCTGTCACTCTCCTGAAGGAGGGGCCAGTGCACAGCCCACTGGATGACCAGAGCATGGATCATTTCCTTCACTTTAGGAACAAATGGTGGCATGAACATTTCAGTTTTTTTCCTGCCATTCCAACATACATGGAATATGAAATGCACGGACTGTATTGCCACATGAAAAATAATGAATTTCGTCAATTGCTTTTTAGTATTATTACCTAATTTGTATACTGTAGACACACCCACATAGCCCCCCCCCCCCTCCCCCCCCCCTTTTTTTTCACATTCTACAGGGTTTCTTAATGTGATTTTATGTTGGAAAAAACTCTTTTTTAACTATGCTGAAAATTTTCCTTCTATGCATTTGCAACCACCCTAAATTTTGTTGTAAAAAAACCTTTTTTGACTACAAAAAAAAAAAACCCCTAAAAGTGATGCCTATGAAACCTTGTGCCCTGCTTATTCCATTCATAAATACACTTGTCTCAAGATTTCAAGTCACTGTGTTTAGCCATTATTTTTTAGGTGATAAAAAAAAAAAAAAACACAAATGTCCTGAACACATAATGATAAATTTATACAAAGGGTCCAGTATCGAGTGAGCTAAGCTTGTTATACCTCTAGAGCAGTGTCCTCACTGAGGAGGATGTACAAAATTTTGCACAAAAAAAACCCCAATCTTTAAACCAAAACACCCCCCCCCCCCCCCCCCACCCCCCAAATACCACCCTTTCTCCCCCTCCCAACTGTTAAAAATATGTTTCATTTTTAGAACTACAGATGATCAAATCCCAGATGCATGTACAGTACCATCACACACACACACACACACACACACACACACACACACACACACACACACACACACACACAGAGCAGATGATCACTACCAACACCAGTACCAGTCCAGTGCCCATCCACCTCTTGCCTTGGGGATGGTCAAAACCCAGATGCCTGTACAGTCCAATCACACACACAGAGCCGTTGAGCACAGTACCAGTACAGAACCAGTACAGAAGGACCAGTACAAATAACCCACGCACCTTTAGCCTTGGGCACGGTGGTTCTGTTGGTGGGGGCTTTGTTGAGGGCGCTCTTGTTGTTGGCCCCTCCCACAGGCTCCCCAGCCCGCGCGGCCAGCGGGTCATACTCTTCCCCAGTGTAGTTGACATCGAAAAAGCGCTTGAACCACTGCACAAACTCAAAGTTGTCCTGGAACCGTCCCTTGACTAGCCTCTCCACTGGAATCACCTGCAGCACACAAGTCATCTTTCTTCTTAGTTCTGTATGGCTAACTGACATTAATAATATATATAATATTAATATTATATTATAGCACTGCTGGAGAAAAATCAAAGTTATACTTTATAAAAACTGTAAAGGAGGATGCACAAAAATTCACACACACACACACACACACCCCACAATAATTATTGTAATAATAATATAACCTCACAAAAACATAATAAAGCACAGTGAAATACTGAATTCATACTTAATAATTTCATCACAGATTTAGTCTTTCCTCATCTGATCTCAACATCAATGGCAGCTATCAAAATCCATCCATAAAATCCCATTTTTTTCCTTTGGGTTAGGGAAAAAAATCACAGGACATCTGTTAAAAGCAACACTGAATAGCCAGATTCTGAAAGCTGAATTGAGAAGAATACAGCGATTGCATGAAACAGATTTCAGACAGAAACAAATACTCCCACTGTGCTTCCTACACAAGATGCGTCACATCTGAGATGCAAGTAACAGCAAAACATTAAAAGCAAAAAATATATAAATGATTTTTAAAAATGAAAATAAAAAACTTCAAGACACTTTTTAGATCCTGGGTGAAGGAACAGAAGAACCTACCTCAGGCTTCCCCTAAACCAGCTATTTCAGAGCTCTGCAAAGTCTCTCAAAAATGGCACACTGGATGGAGATCACAGGGGTAATAGAGAAACAGGGGAAGGACTGAAATACTGACACAGACGTGCAGGTGTGGACTGAGTGCTTAATCAATAACATTACATGGATGAAGAGAGAGATCTAATCTATTCAACAAAACAAAAAAGAAAAAAGAAAGAAAAGACTGGCTTCACAGACACTGAGACAGGTACACAGCTTCAACAGCAACATGGTGAAGGACCAAAGAGAGAAAAAAAATGTTATAAAGAGAGCATCAGTGACACAGTGTGAGTGAGTGTGTGTGTGTGTGTGTGTGTGTGTGTGTGTGTGTGTGTTGAGAGAGAGAGAGAGAGAGAAGAGAGAGGAGAGAGAGAGAAGAGAGAGAGAGAGAGACAGACAGACCAGACAGACAGAAGAGAGAGACAGAGACAGAGACAGAGAGAGAGACACAGAGAGGCAGAGAGAGACAGAGAAAGGGAGGGAGGTCTCTTGGCTGTTCTATTTACACTGTACACAAACGACTGCACCAGTGCAAATGCTATTCTGCTCTCTAAATATTCCCATGACTGCTACAAACATCTCTCAACTTGTACATATGCAAGAAAAAAATTCAACAGCTCCCTCTGCCAAGGACCCTGACATACCGCAAACAATATAGAGAAATGTACAAAAAAACAAAGAAAAAAACACCCCACCAAACAGAACTCAGCCTGTTCCTGACCTTTGCATACATGACAAAGTGTGAGCATGCTGTTCAAATGTTGACACTTCTACGGTGTATTTAAGCGCTCGTTTGAACTCAATATTTTATCATGTGTTCTCTGAAAACTGCAGCCCTTTTCTTTTCTTGCTCCACCCCCCCCCCCCCCCCAAAAAAAAAAAGTCGTTAGTACTAGGAAATGAAAGAGTCTTAATTCAAAGTGAGACAGTCAGTAAGTGATAAAAACGCCAAAGAAAGAGGACAGGGACAGCATGACAGACAGGAAGACAGAGACACTCTGTTGAGTGTGTGTGTGTGTGTGTGTGTGTGTGTGTGTGTGTGTGTGTGTGTGTGTGTGTGTGTGTGTGTGTCCCGCGCACACGCACGTATGTGTGTACATATACCATGCATCACCTGCCCCTGAATGTGAAACAGCCACAGAACGCCATGAAGCAGCTGTAAGTGTAAGCCAAGGGTACACATTGTCATTTGCCCTCTGAAGCATTTGTGTCACACTACCCCCTGAGCAAACAAAAAGATGTACAAACAACACAAACCAACACCAGTCCATGCTGATAGCTGAGAATGAATACAGTTGAGAGTTTTCCTGACTGCCAATGAAATCCAATTAATACTTAAAACAATTTCAAGGTACTAATGCCAACTTGGAATATTCATAGCCAGTATGAGTAAAATGAAAAACACAGCCACTTTACACATAGTGACATACCAGCCAAAGTGACAGATTTTCCTTCACTATGACCGGCTAAAATCTGTAATAAAAAATAGTTAAGAAATGTAAAATAACTTGCTTACTTTTTTTTTTTTAATTTAAAATAAGAAATTGGGACTACAAGAAGGTCAGTTCATTTAACCACAATACATGTAGCACTAGTTAATTAGTCAACAATGAACAATATTATATAGTTGACAATTTCTCAAAAAATTTCAAACTTGTCCATAGTCAAATTCTTGGTATTTTCACCAACCTGCCATGTGATCACATTAGCACTTTTACTTTAATTAACAACAACTGTGAGTGACTTCAGCTACTTGGAAGTTCTACGTTTATGCTGTCACATTTTAAATTCAAATACTATCACATAGCAGTGAGTCTGATACAGTGGTATCAACATTGCCAATGGGGAAAAAATCCCTTCCTTACTTAACTGACAGAGCAGCAATCATGAGTGTTGGCCCTCATGCATAATCAATGAGCAATGAAAGGATTGCCCTACCCCTGACAACACCAGACATAGATCTATAGTATAATTAACTGGCCATGACTGTGCTTTTAAGCTTTCCTCTCATAGACCTACAATGGGGGCTAATGCATAACTGCTTTGTCCCTAGGTTAAGAGCAGTTTGAAATTTGTGAATGAAAGCAGTATGGACTTTCATGCCAACGTCATACTTAAGTTTTCTATAAAACCCACATTTCCCAGGTGTTGGCCATGTCTTTGCTGCCATTAGCACGGTTAATTTTAGGTGACCAAAGGGCAAGCCCTATATGTTTTACACACCAAACACAGATGCACACACACATACACACACAAAGTGACAAACACACACACACGCGTGCACACACGCGCACACACATGTGCATGCACACACATGCTTGCACAGACAGACACACAGACACGCACACAACCAAATTTTTCGAATGATTTCCATAGATGACTAAGTACTGCCATTAGCAGGGTTAACTTTAGCCAGTTAAGTGACCAAACCATTACATATTTTACTCATCGAACACACACACACACACACACACCACATGCGTTAACTCATGTAAACACTTGAGCATGAGAGCCATAACAGTTGTGAAGATTGGAAAATGTCATCACTTGAATTAACACACACACACACACACCACACACACACACACACACACGTTAACTCATGTACACACTCAAGCACGAGCTATTTATACGTTACGTTGTGAAGACTGGAAAGTGTCATCACCTGAATCATTCAGTGCTGTCAGACTGTGGCTCAGTGCCCACACTCTCTAACCTCTCCTGACTACACACAGCCCCTTCTTTCAACACAATCCTAGACAAGGCCAGGTATCATGACTTTCGACCTTAACTACATACATATGTACACATCAACCTGACCCACCAACTGTCAACTTTATGCTCTCATTTCCTGGCACATTACATCATCATTTCATAACACAGTGAATGCCAATTTTGATTTGACTAGAACACACTTTGTATGCATTTCTGTTTGTCAAAATGAGAACAAAATGCCCCCCCCCCCCCCCCCCCCCCCATTTTTTAATAAAGGAAATTAGAACTTTTCCCTCAAAAAATAAAGACCAATCCAATCTTGTCGTTTATAGCCCCACTGACCACAGGCCATATCAGGGCTGTCATCTTGTAAAAAATTTAATCTTAGAATAAAACTGTGCTATTATTATATACAGATTAAAATAGTGTATAATACCAACTTTACCGTCATTCCTTGTATCAACACCCTTGTCAACCATGGTAAGGGTCAACCCAGAACAGGCACCACGTTGAAAAAAATAATAATGATAAAGACATAGAAGAGGAAAGAAGTAACCGTATCTCCCTGTTTTCCCTAAGCCTTGCTTTGTTTACATGTGATCACTTGTGCATGACCAATAGAGGAATGATACACAGGCAATAACACAATATATTGGGCTAAAAGTGATTTTCAAAGAAAAAGTGCAAAAATGCCCTGGAGGCAATGCAAGGCCCAGAAAAAGACCGAGGCAGAGTCTTTAATCAAGGGGGAGTCTAAAAGGAAGTCCCTAGAACATGTAGTTAGTTTAGTTGGGGGGGTGTCTTTTTGGTTTGGTTTGGTTTGGTTTGGCGAGTGTGTGTGTGTGTGTGTGTGTGTGTGTGTGTGTGTGTGTGTGTGTGTGTGTGTGTGTGTGTGTTGTGTTCTTCCAGGTAACAGAAAACCTGAAAAACTTTATCTCCCCTCTTTTTATTCCTTTGCTAGATCAGACCACGAGTCACATAAGTAAATGTGAAAATGTGAAAATGTGAAAAGTGTGTGTGTGTGTGTGTGTGTGTGTGTGTGTGTGTGTGTGTGTGTGTGTGTGTGTGTGTGTGTGTGTGTGTGCGCGTGCGTGCATGCATGCATGCTGTGCGTGCATGCATGCATGCGTACAAGCAAGCGAGCATACATGTGTGTGAGTGTGTGACCCATGCATGCATGCATGCATGAATGCACGTGTGTGTGTGTGTGTGTGTGTGTGTGTGTGTGTGTGTGTGTGTGTGTGTGTGTGTGTTGTGTGTGTTGTGTGTGTGGTGTGTGTGTGTGTGTGCGCGCGTGTGTGCTTGCATGTTTGAGAGTGGTGCATGCATGCATAAATGAATGCACACATGGGACTGTGACCAATGGACAGCTACAGAGAAAGCTGAGCAAATGCAAAAAAAATACCCCCCCCCCCCCCCCCCACAAACCCTTGTTTAACCTGTCCTTTACTAAGCCATGACTGATCAAGAATACTACCCCCCCCAAAAAAAAACAACAACAAAAAAAAATCCACAAAATACATAAAATTCTACTTTGTGTTCATCACAACAACTGTTAGTGCTGTCAGTGTCACAGGAATAAATACATATGAGAGGATTATGACATACACGATACCTCCCAATCCCACTATACACATACATACAACTTAACCCTACCCAATCTCTCTCCCACTCCCTCTCTTCCACAAGTGTCCATCAAAATAACTTTTAGTGCTATCAGTGTCACACAAAACATATATATGGCACACATATATGATACTCCCCAACCCCATTTTAAACTGTATGTATATACCATATAAACCATTCACAATTTCTTCTCTCTCTCTCTCCCCCCCCCCCCCCCCCCCCCCTCTCTCTCTCCTTCCCTCCCCAGCCAGATTAATAGAAAACAGGCCAGTCTTGAAACGAACACAGAGAGGTCTGTGTTGGGTCACCCATCCGTGACAACATGACTGACCATGACACCATGAACACTTACACCATCCTTCAGTGAAAGTACAAGAATGAAAGAAGCGCAGAAAGGGACAGAGAGAACTGCTGGCCTGAGCAAGCCTCTGTGAAAAGCATGCTCTCATCTCAAACTTTCTGCTCATACTTCTTTTTTTTTTTTTTAATGCAACCTGACTTTCAAATCACATTTCTGCCAATATTGTTTACTTGTATTATGGTTTAACAGATCTATTCATCATGCCTATCATTATCATTATGCCTGTAATTATCACTGATCTGAGAGTGCATTCATCAATTTCATGAGTTAACATAAATGGCATGCATGACTTGATGCTTTCACAAGAGTTTGATTGCAGAAGAAGAATGTACAAGTCAGTAATACATACCACAGATTCTGAAAACTACACGTTGTAACTGTTTGTGTGTGTGTGTTCAAATTCATTTAACGTCTTTGAACACACACACACACACAGTCAGAACGTGTAGTTTTCAGAATCTGGGGGGATGGGGGGGGAAGGATTCAGTAAACTCAACACCGGTGCATTGAAAGAAAGAAGGGGGGATAACCCTGTGTGTGTGTGTGTGTGTGTGTGTGTGTGTGTGTGTGTGTGTGTGTGTGTGTGTGTGTGTGTATTATTTTATCTCAATTCAAGACTATACAGTAAATATCCTGTGCAATAAACACATTGTGATACACTGCTTCCAGAAACTAATCCTCATGTCTGAAAATGGTATTATGAAGAGACAATTATAATTCAGTCTGAATCATGGCTCTATATTTTGCTGATTTATAGTTTTCATACCCATCAAGAAAGGCAAAGCAGGGCTCCGGTTCTGTTTCTTAAGGCACAATTTTACTATTGCATACTGGAAGCAGCACACTGATGACACAAAATAAATTGTTTCACATGACGAAGAGACATTTTAAAAAATAAATTATCTATCAACTGTAATTTCAAAACACCCAACACCAAAAACAAACGACTGTCCCTCTTACCTTGTCTACCGTCAGCCTTCCAAAGACGCTCTGAAGAAGCTTGAAGTTCTGGATGTACTCGTGTTCTAGTTTTGTGTTGAACTTCACTTTCTTTATAGATATCGACCCTGAAAACAACAGTAGTTACACATGACTTTTTTTTTTCAACTGTCACCACCATCATCATCATATCACAAACCCAGACATTTCACATGGCACAGACTGATGTCAATTACCCACAAGATCACACAACTACACCTTTAGATTTAAACACACTTAATTACACTCAAGTTTTAAGCAGCTCTGATATCAGAGGGGCAAGCTTAAGAAACAAGCCATGAATGGTATGTATATTTTGGGCAGAAAAATACTATTTATTTACTGATTTGATGTAAAAAAAAACAAAAAAAAAAAAACAATGCTATATTCATGAGCACACAATACAAAAAAACACAGCCTAGTACACATATGCCTACACACCAACCATGACAATGACTGTAATTGCCTAGTATAATTTCTCCAAACCAATGCAGGCTATCAGCTGATAATACCGATGGCATGAGTCACCCCAGTGCTTTGCACTGCTAACCCACTGGCAAAAAGCTACCACCATGATTTATTGATCAAACACTCTACACACTTCAGTGGCAGCTTGAGCTAACTAACCTGAGCCTTCTGCAACCAAGGAACACCTCTGTTTGTTGGGTTCATCCCCTTCATCTGCACACTTCTCTTTTGCTTTTTTCTGAAGCTGTGATGTAAGGTAACTAGGTGCAGATGGCAGGTTCACTTTCTGAGAGTCATTTTCAGTTCATCATTATCAGTAATAGTACCAACTCCTGTCCTTCTTCAGTTTGTCAACTTTAGGTCCCCTCAAAATGCAATTCGAATTGGCCGTTTGTTGGAACTGGCACAAAAAAGACTACATGTTCCTCCGACTTATGTGGACACATACAAGGTAAAAAATGACTAGAAACACTTGCATTTTTAGTCAGAAATAAACAAATGGTGGCATGCCTAACTCATGCATGCCTTCTTATCCATATACTCAGGTACAAGCTGTGTACACACACAGGGACACACATTCATTCAGCCACTAAGAGATTAAATGAATTTCTTGGCAGTTTATTCTGAGTAATCTAATCAAATATTACAAACACAAATTCAATTTATTTTTCAAAGTAGTGTTTGGTGACACTGACAGTGTATATGTACATACATATGTTAAGTGCATGTCAGCATTTGTGTGTGTGTGTGTGTGTGTGTGTGTGTGTGTGTGTGTGTGTGTGTGTGTGTGTGTGTGTGTGTGTGTGTGTGTGTGTGTGTGACTATACCTGTGTGTATGTGCATGCGCACATTTGCTTGTTTATATTATGTGCATACACATGCACGAGTACATGTCATTCTATGTGTGTGTGCATGTATGTGCGCGTGAGTGCATGTGCGTGCATGTGTGTGTGTCTGCGTGTGCGAGCATGTGCGTGCGTGCGTGTGTGTGCGCACAAGCATTCATGAATGTAGACTGTATATAAAGTTTCTTGGCTACTGCAATCACACACATTTACAAAATCCTCTAGTGTTTATGCACCTGCCACCTGTGCATCTAAAACTATTTTTAAAAGATAACAATTTGTAAAAAGACAGACAGTGAGAGACGAAAACTCAGCCAGGACACAGCTAAGCTATATAATATCCCTTAATTACCTATTTCATAATTAAAGAGCAAGACCTGGAGGGGAAAAAAAACAACAAAAAAAAGACCCAGGTGTTACAGCACAGGTACAAGGATCAGCACAAGGCCTGATTCCTTCAATTCCCATTCTCTCCCCCACATTCTCCACGTAAGCTCATTCACTACTCGTTCCTGCTTCTGAAGCCAATCAAGCAGAACCTTTCAGGCTGTAGGTAAATGTGCTGAGGAATGTGCTGACAATGGTCTTTGTTTTTTCCTTTTCTTTAACTAAGAACCGTTACCCTTTAGTGAATGAATCAGAGTCTAACAGTAAAGGGTGTGTAGGGGTGGGTGTGGATGTGGAGTTTGTGTGTGTGTGTGTTTGTGTGTGTGTGTGTGTGTGTGTGTGTGTGTGTGTGTGTGTGTGTGTGTGTGTGTGTGTGTGTGTTATAAAGGAGAGGGGGGGTTAACACATACGCATGTGGATGGTGGGGTGCGTGTATGTCACACAGTGAAAAAAAGGATACTTAAACAGAGTAAAAGGGAGAGGGAGGGGACAAATGAGCTTGTCTGTGCGCATAATGTTTATGGCAACGTTCTAGCAGCTCCTGTGATGGCACTGGAACCATGCATATTGGCAATTGCCCTTCCAATGGACCACTCCAGCAATGTGGAGAGAGGGGGTCTGCAGCATGGGTAACATCTTGCCCTCCATACTTGCTTACCCAGGCTTTATGCGCTAGAGCCTAGAGCACAACTCCATAATCTTCTGAGACCGACAGATGCCTACCAATACTGTTGTTAATATTGTTTTGGTTTCACTACTTGACTCAAGCTGGCTGAGACAGTGCTGACTTAAACTGGTCACTCCATTCATGTTACCAAACAAAAAAAGAAAAACCCAATCAACCATGATGACCATAATGAACCATTGCCAAGTCAAAGAAAACAAAAATCACTTTCAGACCATAAAAAGGCTTATCTACACTAGTTTATTTGAAAATGTGTAAGGAAGCTGGAAGAAAAATGGAACCCATCATAATAAACTATAAATAGAACCCTAAGATATGGCCCTGGCACAGGCTCTCACACATTCATCACACTATTCAAAAAGCAAATCTAGAAATTCATCATGTGATAAACACATAAGGAGCAAAACAGACAATTACACAGTAGCTGTTCATAGCATTAACAGTAACTGCATTTGATTATTCACATACTTAAGCAAAAGTATGGATACACAGTAAGATAAGAATAATAAAAAATGATAAGCCACTTACCAGGAAACAGCATGTCCATGAACTGGCAATAGGCAGCACCTTCATGTGAACAGACACAAAAAAGTTTTTCTTCTTGTACACCATTTAGCCATCCAAGGATTCTTGACCAGTCTATATAATTTATCCTTTTCTTTTTTTTGGGGGGAGGGGGGTGGTCATATGTTTAGCTCTGATTTCAAAGTTGTTTCTCAGATTCTATCTGACCAGAAAGAGGTTCCACCCTTCCTCAGACCACACAACTGATCAAAATATTGAAAGCCTCATTTGACCCGCTACTTTTGTTAACCTAGATTGTGTTAAAATGCTATCTTTTTATGAGGACACTGATCTCCTAAAACTAACACATATACATATGTATGAAATAAAGCTTCCAAAAGCACTGATTGGCATGATGGCCAACAAACAGAATCTTTAGTCTATAAAACTTTTAGAAGAGGCACCACTGAGCACAACAGTGTCCCAGCAGCAGTACAGTGCAGGGGCCTTCTAGTTGGTGGCCTCAAGGGAGCCTAGCATTGAATTCTAAGTTTTCTGCGCACTTCTGGCTCAGAAACCATAGCAAGTCTAGGTGTGGCTGCAGTGGAAAGATTGGAATAGTCCTGGGTGACAGGTATGTCACAGATGACTAAACCGACTTCATAGATTTGAACATTTTTACTCTGAACTTTCAGAAAACAGCAAGTGTGTTTGCACACTGTGTACGTTTTATTTTCTTTATTCTATTTTTCATTTTACTTATTTTATTCTTATATCTTGAGGATAATCTTAATGGAATAATGATTCATTTGTTTTTTACATCCGGTCCCTGTGTGTTTGCAGTTTTGTCAATTTTGTCATCCATTCCCACTGGCACACAATGGCCTACTCTTACAAAAAATGGAACAAGTTTTCACACAACCTCAAGATGGCTGTATTTGTATACATGTGTGTGTGTAAGTGTGTGTGCGTTTTCTGAGTGCATGCATGTATAATAATAATAATAATGATAATGATAACAATAACAATAATATATAATATATGGGATTAATATAGCACTGAATCTTGAAGAGCACACAAATCAATATATGTATATATATATGCATACATGTGTGCGAAGGCATGCATGTGATCTTTTTTCATTATTACTCAAATTAAAAATTCCATTCTGGACATAGATTTAGAGTACTCTTTCGTTCAAATGCAAGTTTAATCGATAAATGGAATTATGACAGCAGACACTAGAGCAAGTACCGGCATGTGCTTGCACACACAGTCTCTGCAAAAATCAATCAGTCGTGGGTCAGTACACGACACATCACAGGTGCCTGATGTTGAGTCATGATCATGATGATGGATACACGTGCAAAACCATGTTTCTTTCCAACAAGCCAGATCTGATGCAGGGCACTGTCCACGGGTGGACTGAAATAATCCTTTATCTAGTTTTCTAACAAGCCAGATCGGCCAAGTATATAACTTGCTGAAAAATCTGCTGTGCTTATTTTCATTTCTTCAGTTCTAGGACATCCAACACTGGCAACAGAAAGCTACACTGGACTGACAGCAATATATTGTGTTGTTCTTCCTATGAAAATAATGAACTGAGATGAATATACCCAGAAAGGAGAATTCAGAATATGCACCCTGTCACACTCTCATCATCACACCTGAGAATCATCGTGAAACTGTACATTCATCATTATACACAATGGATGAGAAAGTCTGCATACACAGCTAATTTTCAAATTCATGGATCTTGCAATAAGATACAGAGCTTTTACAGAGCTGTGATTATTTTCTGTCTAAAGCCAGTAAAGGTACATCAGCACATCTTACTTGTACCCTTTGGCTTTGATTTTCACTTTTACATTAGTTTGTGTTTAGAAGATCACTGATTGTACATTATGTGAGAACCTTGAACAATGATGTATTGTAAGTAAAGATACTATTTGTACATAAATCATGACTCACAACAAGCACCTGTCACACTCACTGATCCACCCAATTGATTTTTGCAGAGAATATGCACACACACTGTGCTTACATACCACCCAGGCCAAAATGAATACAAGCACACATCTGGTGCACATTTCAGTTTCAGAATTCCATTGAAGACACAAATGAATACAGTCAACTAGAAGAACTCATGGAGCTAAGGAGGTATGTACTCAATATAGTATATAATCAGAAAACACATCAAATTTTTTTCTTCACACAACCAAAAACGATATAGAGCTCACTCATGAACTTCCCATTATACTTCTTTGCAACTGATGAAAGAGACAATGACAATGTAATCAATTATAAACAATCTGGGTTTTGTTTTCTTTGTACACCCGAGGGTTGGCAAAATGCCATTTGCGGCAGGCTTTTCAGTTATGATCGTAAGTACTGCAACAAAGCGGCCAAAGTTCAGACCTCAAACAGCATTGTCATTTGGTGCTAATCGCTGCCAGTGCCACCTGCATTTTTAACACCCCCTCCACCCCCTTTTTTATCTAATGCTTACTTTAGATTGCTTCACATACATGTCCACACACACACACACACAAGACACAGACACAGACACACACACAAAATTGAAAAAGTAAGTAAAGACAACTGCATTGATAAAGACTGGCTGATGCTGCAAACCTGTTGGCTGAGTACCTTCAAAGGTATTCTCATTCTGGATCGATGTTTTGTTAGATTGCCTCACAAGAAATAACATTGAATGATTGTCACTATTACAATAATAATAGGCCTTGGGTTTGGAATGTTGGATGATTCTTTGTCATACAAATAGTGTCTTATGAGTGTATCTGGTTCAACTGTTTATATGTTAATTGTCTGCTGTAAGAAAGCAATGAGCATGTCTACATCAAGACATTTTCTGACTGTGAAATAAATTGCCTGCCATTGGAAATTTTTTTAAGTTTTCTCCAAACCTTCCTTTCATTCTATTGAAAGTTATGTTTGACTACGACTTACTAGAACTACAGCCTGAATATTGAATCTATTTATTTCAGCATTCAATTCAACTCAATTTGAGAGTGAGAAAGGTGAGACAGACAGAAACAGACAGAGACAGAGACAGACAGAAACAGAGACAGAGAAGAGAGAGAGAGAGAGAGAGAGAGAGAGAGATCCCAAGAAAAGTAGTAGGTATATATTTTAATTCGTAAAAAGTACAACACAGCAATACCTATAATCTACAAACTATATCACTGATAACATTCCATTCTTTAACCACCACCCTTCCCTGATTCACACCACCCTTCCGTCACTCTACTCAGCAACCAGCTTATCTTAATTATCAGCACCTGATAGGCACAACAGCTGGGCTCAAACATACCTGCTGTGATGAAAATCAAATACTTTCTAACTAGGATCTCTTCAAAGGCGTGCCAAGCAAACTTACAAGGTCAATTCATTTCTGTTTCCTATTCTATTCTGGAGTCAAACAAGACAATCAAACTGTTCATATAACTGTGGGTTCCAGCCTGGATTCATCTGAACAATGCTATGTGTATGACAAATATGGACTTTTCCCTTCTTTTGCTCATGCTATCCATGGATCTGGTTTTGTATATTAGTTATTACCACTTGTTCTGTACTCATTGAACAATCTGGGGAAAAATCCAACAGATTTAGATGAAACACCTCTAGATCTATATATAGTCTTGTTAAAGGTGAAATGCAGATTCCCATCCTTCACAAAACAATCTTCTTCATGGTGCCCCTTTGGTATGCACCTGCAACCATTTCCAGTCGTATGCCCACCCACCTGACAACTATATTGGGACCATAATCCATAACATAATAAACCTTTAACCCAGACAAATCAAAAGAACTGCACTTCCTTCCATCTTAAACCCCCAAATCAACAGACAGCTGGAGGTCTGCAGGTACAAGAACTATGGGAAGCCTAAAACAATCAAAACATTTCTGATATATTATAAACTCACCTGTACAGAGTTCTTCAATTTTGCCATAACTGGTCTGCAGGCTATCGTTGACCCAGGCTAGAATGTCATGACGACTGAGATTATCTGAGGTACAGCTTGTACTGTGAACATTCACAGCTGCCTTTGCCATGCTGGGGAAATGCTACTCCTGGAACAAAACCAATCAAAAATCTATCAAATTTAAAGTGCTAGAGGGGAAAAAAATCAATACAAACAAAATAGTTCTGTTTCTTAAAAGTAACTTTACATTCAAATATATATTATATTTATAAAAAATTAAAATTCAGATAGATAACTTGAATAGTCAGTCTAAAGGCCTATACTATAGCTGATCTCTCTTCAAAGTGGGATCTCCTTTAGTCTTTGATCTCTGACTACTAGTGACAAGGCAGGAAAATAACAATGTATTTCAAAAGTGAAATACCAATTCCACTTGTGTCACAAGATTATAATAATAATAATAATAATAATAATAATAATAATAATAATAATAATAATAATAATGATAATAATAATAATAATAATAATAATAATAATAATAATAATAATAATACATGGAATTTATATAGCGCTATATCTTGTAAAAACAAATCAAAGCGCTTGCACTCAACCCTCACAACAAACAACCAATGACAATAAATAATTCTAGCAAAATCGAAAGCACACGCATGCGCGTGCGCGCGCGCGCACACACACACACCTATAGAGGTTATACATTTTGACAGGGTGAATGGAATTTCAAATGTTGGAGGCAGGGACAAGTAGGAGATGAAAACAGAAGGTAAAAATCTTAGGTTTGAAACAAGTAAGTATTATGAGGCAAACTGACCTTTTGAAACCACAATGTCACATTATCAATATCATTTCTACCACTACACAGGATAGTAATCCACGAACTAGAATCATAGCTCAAACAATAAATAACCACTGGGTGATTGGTGATAACAGCTGAAAACTCAGAGCTTAAATTACAAAAAGAAATATTTTGTCTAGGGACCTCTCTACAGAAAATAAAAAATGTCAATAAACAAAAAGATTTTTAAAACCAGAGTGTTTAAATTACTGCATGGTATGATTTTCACTTTGTAACCATGGACATGTTCTCTTGTGGTCTAACCATGAATAAGACTCTCTGAGTCTATAGGTTTGCTGGTTTCACTAAAGAAGTATTCTAAAAAGTTCCAAATCAAAGATTCAGCGACTCAAACACCTAAGAAAGCTCAATATTCATGGACTGATGGACTCCAGTGATGTTGCTTAGAGCCCCGCCCACTGATGGACTCATGTTTTAGTCATATTCATGAAAGACTAAGTCAAGTTAACCCTTTTCATCCCACATAAAACTGAGCATATCTCATTCTCCAGCCCAAGTAAATTTTTAGCAGTGACAGCTGAGGGAGAGTAAGGTAAAAAAAAAAAAAAAAAAAAAGTCATTTAAATTTTGTTTCTCAATGATTAGCATCGAACATAAAGTAGACAGGTGGCACAGGAAGAACCAAGATTAATCTCCCTTCATATCAATGAAAGTTAGCAAGGCAAACCGAAGCTATTCATCAAAACCAAAAGTTAATGATCAAGACAGCAAGGCCCTCATTTGCAGGCTCTGTGAAACAACAAATAAGTTACAAGGGACTCATGCCGCAGGAAGAAATGTGTTAACTGAATGAAATAAAATAATACATACTACAGTTTGCCATGCATATCACTTCATAAAACTTCTAAATTAATGCTGCTTGAACCATCGCAGAGAGCTGAAAATCTGTGTACTGGGGTAAACTTTATCACTGGCATGTGGCATAAAGGTGAATGCAGTTCACTGAATTTATATTCCCCTGTGGGGATGCTGGGGATCTGGCCTGTCGGTATAAACAGCATCCCCGCCTTCTGGAAATTCTATATCGTTAGGAATTCCCTCTTTCTATCCCTCTCTCTGCTTCTGCCTCGTTTCTTTTCTTCCTATCACCTTCTTCTTGTCTATTTTCTGCCTTCTAGGTCCATTGTCCTGCCTTTTTTCCAAAAGGACTTTAAAGAGAATAATT
This sequence comes from Stramonita haemastoma, assembly GCA_030674155.1. NCBI lineage: Eukaryota > Metazoa > Mollusca > Gastropoda > Neogastropoda > Muricidae > Stramonita > Stramonita haemastoma. The sequence continues at coordinate 64,349,648 of CM060323.1, read as the reverse complement.
CTATCCCGTGCCAAAGTTGGATGCGCTGGGTCTGACTGAAACTTATAGCACCTGTCAAGCGACTTGACAGGCGCAAAGCATATTTGCTCAGATGACAAGATTTGAAGAAAACAACTGTTGCTGTCTGAGCATTCAAAGAAGAAGTGACTTTGTATTAGGTGAGGATTTTTTACATCAGAACAGCACGTGTTATGATTTAAATTACTAATCAGCACTGCTACCCCCCCCCCCCCCCCCCCCCCCTCCTCTTCCACTTCAGGATGAGTTTAAAAAATATAGGTCTGTCTCTGGCCACATCCAAAAACATCTTGCACAGCACACATTGTCCCATGTTTCAAAAAATCCCTACCACTCACACTGATCACTTAAAAAGCTGGTTTTAAAACTGTATTCATGAATACTCATTCATATCCACTATCCAGCAGGCTATGCACTCATGGTTCCCAGAAAGATCACAAACATTGATACTATTACTAATATTACTTTTAATGCCCTCATTTAGTGGAGAAGTGTGAAGTTTTGTAAACTAACTAAAGACATGTAAAGTATCACAATTGCTGAGCCATTCATGTACTATGTAGCCTTTACTCTTAATTAATATCCCTTACTGTACAGAACATTTACAACCTTTAACTGTTTTAAGGTTTAACTCAATTTCAGAAGCTCCAACAGCCTGATAAAGCATGTGTTACAAAGTCGCATGGGCTTTATCACAGTTTTTGATTATTTTACGCTGAGGGCAACAGCAAAGTGAGACTGAGAAGCCTTATGATAAGTGACTTTCCCACTCATGGAGTTCCACTTTACAGCTTAGTCTTTACATGACTTTAGTAAGCAACTATGACTCTGACTAGAAGGCTTGACTTGTACAGTCCGTTATGTGCTGCAGCCCTGGGGGCTAGTTGGCCTTTGGATAACATCTCCAAAGCTGACTGTCCTTATGCCCACTTGGCCAAAAAACAGGGGATGTACTGTGGTAGTGTGGGCAAGGCATCTCCACTATAATCAAATTTCTGCCCAATTTCCGAAACACCATCTGCCTCCTCTGCTGTTTTGGAGGTCATCATCAAACACAATGGACAAAGTAAGGTCACAGGCATAACTTTCTTCATACATGATTGATACTAGTTACTTTATTACTACATTACTAGTGAAGTGATTCTTCAGCTTGTTTAGTTCAACACACAGTCCACATTTACTGCCCATGGATAAAGCTAGTACAGTCTACAAGTACAATTTCACCCTGTACTAATGAAATGTGGATGTTTTCATTCATTTACTCTTCTCTGACATCTGCATTATAAACAAGTTCTAAACTTCAACAAAAATATCTCAAATATAAAGAACAAATTTAATATTATATTCATAACAAATTTAACAATCAAGCACTGTACATGTAAAATTATGTAAGATTTAGGTTTATTTTATGTTGACATTTTTTAAAGCTAGCAGTAGCACACTGTTTTTTGGTGTGTGTTTTTTTATTAGTAACACACTGTATTATAATCAGTATTATCTGTGATATCTGTGACTGTGAATGAGCTCCTTTTTCCCTTGACCACTGTATAATACATTATAGTGTATATAAGCTCCCTGAGCAAAAAGGTGTAGCATCACAATTTTACAAAACTGCCTAGGAAAAAGAATCCATGTGCTTTACTAGACAAGATGCTCTGAAGTCTGTAGCCATCTGCCATAAATTCAAACCAACCATCAACTTCATCTGAGACAAATGAACAATATTTACAAACATACTAAAATTCTAGTATAAATTTCTCCAAACTAACATAGTAACATGCCTTTCACAAAAATATGTTTTTCCTATCAGTCATTAGAGTTATATACAATAAAATATCTTCAAGGATTGGTCAGGGTGTGTCGTCTGCCATCTAACCTCAGGTTCCTGTTGCAGGCGAAACTTTCTTCACGACTCTGACAACTGACCAACTAGTAAACACACTTTGACCGATCTATAACATCATGACCAGTCAAAGCAAAGTAAATATCTGACCATCGGTAGACAAAGAAACACTGTAACATTTTTATGTCGATATAAACTGCCACGACGTTATTCTTTTCAGCCTTGCGGAAAAGACGTAGCACTAGCAGAAGCAACGAAATGAATCATCACACTTGTCCAGTTGTCGCCGGCAGTCTAATCTAGTTTAGGCAACAATCACTCTTCATACACACAGCCATCTACACAACAAGGAATGCTTAAACGTATATCCCTTGTACTGGAAACTGTCAAGCAACAAGAAATAAGATATCAATAGTCTTACCTAATTAATACCACAAGTTCACCGTTTCCAGAGACGAGAACCCGCTCAACTTCTTCGTCTGTTCGACCGAAACTTCTCTTTCCGAGTTCAGTATTTTGAAAAGTTGAACTCGTTTGAACGACAAAACCAATGAAATCAAAATATACAATTACTCTCAACCACAGTTATTACTGCCCATACAGCTATTATTATGCTCAGTTTATTGAGTTTGATGCAAGGATATACTATGAAATAAAGAGTGCAGTTTTCTTTTTATTCAAAGCAAATCCTCCGATCCTAGTTTTTAAAGAATGCAGTAGGCTAACGAACTTCGCTCTGGGCCTAGGCTAGGCCTAGGCCTATTGAAAGATTATCAATCGCCCTCCCCCGCCTTCTTCAAACTAACAGAAAGTAAATGTTGACGAAATCGATTCTTTTAAATTTGATCATATCTCTAGCAAGACTTGAACAAAGTTGAAAATTTTCGGGGCATTATGCAGTCCGCCCCATGTATGCATGGCTGCAGTGGGCTTCTAAAGGCCAATTTCTTTTATTGCTGAAAGAATGATGATGTTCTCTTTATTGCCAAAATTTAAATCAGCTGAAACGCAGTCGTAGGGTCATTCTCAAAAAGGCCTCCATATTTATCATTTTGCTTTATCGTTTTGTTTTGGATATTTTTTTCACCTGACTCAAAACACAAACAAACCAAATAAAATAATGAAGAAATACAAAAAAGATACCATTATCATGAAAGATCAATTGCAACTGTGCTGTACAAAGTCTTGAAATCTGCATGACATCATAGCCTATATACATTCAGAGCCTAAGCTGACACAAATCTGTATTCTTTTAGCATTAGAGTTGATAACTTTGGAGTTCATTACTTTTGACAATTAAGTCTGCACCATTTATTAACAGCTAGGCCTATAAAATATATTCTGTTGAAAAAGTAAGGTCAAGCGACTTCTCCGTTGGGATAGCGGGGACTATTCCAATGTAATAGTATCACAGTCTTCTGGACATTCTGTGCTATAAATTTCTTCCTATCACTCTTTATTTCTTTCTTCTTCTTCTTTTTTTTTTTTTTTTAAACTACCGTTCTACAATTTCTCTTGCTTATTTTCTGCCTTCCCATCAGTTATAAACATATTTATTACTTATCGCTATAACTTCTTTCCTGCTTTTTTTCAAGCATTAAAAAACATTCTTGTTTCCACGAAGTCAGAATGATTTTGCAGCGTCCTTCCTAGTGGGTACAAACGGTCAGGTAACGCAAATCTCACCATTGGTAAACCTCCAAGCTCTACAGAGGAACAACAACAAAAAAATAACATCTTCCTTTTGGAATAAACATGGGACCTCAGATCTTTCAAAGAGAAATGACATCTTCCTTTTGGAATAAACATGGGACCTCAGATCTTTCAAAGAGAAATGACATCTTCCTTTTGGAATAAACATGGGACCTCAGATCTTTCAAAGAGAAATGACATCTTCCTTTTGGAATAAACATGGGACCTCAGATCTTTCAAAGAGAAATGACATCTTCCTTTTGGAATAAACATGGGACCTCAGATCTTTCAAAGAGAAATGACATCTTCCTTTTGGAATAAACATGGGACCTCAGATCTTTCAAAGAGAAATGACATCTTCCTTTTGGAATAAACAGGGACCTCAGATCTTCAAAGAGAAATGACATCTTCCTTTTGGAATAAACATGGGACCTCAGATCTTTCAAAGAGAAATGACATCTTCCTTTTGGAATAAACATGGGACCTCAGATCTTTCAAAGAGAAATGACATCTTCCTTTTGGAATAAACATGGGACCTCAGATCTTTCAAAGAGAAATGACATCTTCCTTTTGGAATAAACAGGGACCTCAGATCTTTCAAAGAGAAATGACATCTTCCTTTTGGAATAAACATGGGACCTCAGATCTTTCAAAGAGAAATGACATCTTCCTTTTGGAATAAACATGGGACCTCAGATCTTTCAAAGAGAAATGACATCTTCCTTTTGGAATAAACATGGGACCTCAGATCTTTCAAAGAGAAATGACATCTTCCTTTTGGAATAAACATGGGACCTCAGATCTTTCAAAGAGAAATGACATCTTCCTTTTGGGAATAAACATGGGACCTCAGATCTTTCAAAGAGAAATGACATCTTCCTTTTGGATAAACATGGGACCTCAGATCTTTCAAAGAGAAATGACATCTTCCTTTTGGAATAAACATGGGACCTCAGATCTTTCAAAGAGAAATGACATCTTCCTTTTGGAATAAACAGGGACCTCAGATCTTTCAAAGAGAAATGACATCTTCCTTTTGGAATAAACATGGGACCTCAGATCTTTCAAAGAGAAATGAGTCCCATCTTCCCAGGGACTGGAAGAGTTATAAATCTGTGATCTAATTATAGCCTACGATGTGCTAATCAGTGGGAAAGACAGAGCTGAACAGAATGAGGAATCCTTCAAAGAATGAAAGAAGCAGGAGTGACCCTCGATGAAAAGTACAGCTTTGCTGTTGAGGCCATCAAATTCCTGGGGCTTGTCATTCCTTTTCCAAGGACAGGATTCAGAAGAAGTGGAGGTGATGCTCAAGCTCCACAGTCCGCAAACATGTCCCTGACTACACACATTACCGGGGCTGGTCAACCACATCTGGATTCTAGATACTAAGCCCCCTTCTCACAGACAATGGATGTTTATAACTGATGTTTGTTGTTGTTTTCAAATAAGTCTACATGACTTATGGTAATAAAATATTCTGAATCTGAGCCAGTCCCTAAATCATCTCTCTTTGCTGGGGTATAAATAAAATCACAACAATAACAACAACACATTTGGAAATGTGCACCCAGTCTAGCAGAGTCAAAAAATTCAAAAGGGATTTTATACACAAAATTAGCATCTTGGAATTGGGATGAGCCTCTACAAAAAGCCTCCCACTTCCAGACTGAAAAACCAGCTGGGTATGGTACCAGTGCTGATTCACTACAGCCCAGAAAAGCCAACCAAACTTTCAGTCCATGCATCATTCTATGAGATAGGAGTTGTCTTACTTCAAAGGGAAGGAGAAAACTACGAAAACCTGTGTTTTATGTAGGCCTATCGAAATCACTCACCAACACCGAGCAAAAATATGAAAAAAGAAACACCTGCACATAGGTGCTGCTGTGAAAAATGTCTTTCCTGTAGGACTACCCAAGTTCTTAATGCCTTTGCTCTGATCAAAACAAAGCATTTGGATAAGCTGAATCCAGGCAATTGGAGATCTATGATAAGAACAATGCACTTTTCATACAACACTATTCATTTCAAAGGGAAAATCCTCCGTACTGCAGACCCTCTGTCTCTGGGTCATATCAGTGTTCCTGGTGAACTTCATTGGAGTCCACATCTGAATTGTCAGTCAAATCAGCCATTGAGAGATTTCCTGCAAGTGACCCAAACTACAGAAGGTTACAGAGGACAAGTCCCAGATCTTGTCTGTGGCCTGATCAAAAACTGCTGCCAGTCCCAGTGGCCAGAGAAAATCTTAATCAAAGTGTGAACCTTCACTGAAGTCGCTCTGGACAGTAAGAAACCAACATGCAGTAACAGATGGACATTTTTAGTTTCAAATTCGCCTGATTGTTCACGAGAGTCTACAATAAGACATTATGAGACGCTTGCGTGGACACCAGCCATTGTGAAATGTAGAGCATTTACCAAAAGCTACGTTTAGTTACCAAAATTATTTCAGCAAATGAAAAAGATTTACAGGCGATACACTTTGTGAGAAAGAGCAAAAACGTCACCCAGAGCAGCTGAAATCCCCTGAACCCCCCCCCCCCCCCCCCCCCCCCCCCCCCTGATTATCCATGGCAGAGAGTTGATGTTTTTGAATGGAAAAGTCATCTGTACGTAGGTTACAGCCAATTTACTACTCTCAGTGGATTGAAATCGCCCATCTGAAAGACACTCTGAAAAACACATCGAGGAGGTCAAACCGTTATTTGATCGTGAGAAATAGTGGTCTGGCACAATGGATCTCAGTTCAACTTTGTGCACTTCGTAAAATCATACTGCGTCACGTAGGCCTTCATGAAAAGTAGCCAACTTCGTCTACAGCCAGTATAGGGAAGCAGACAAAAATGTTAAAACTATCAAGATGCTGTGGAATAAGTCAGATGATGCGTACACTGCATCCTTCAGTTAATGTTCAGCAGCACTTCGGCATGGAATGAGTCCTGCAGAACTGCTGATGGGAAGAAAACTCAGAACCAGTCTCAGCTCTTCCTGCGCAACACATACCAGGAGGGAGCAAGCGAAATTCAGGAGACTGATGCGAAGCAGAAACATGACAAAAAGATGACATTGACCGGTGACACCCAAAAAACTATTGCCATAATTCACAGGACAGCCTGCTTGGATCCAACCCCATCAGATATTGGAGCTGTAGTCACGAGCCAGCCTCCCTCTCCATCCCCTCAAAATAACAGGTCCCACAATCTACGGACCTGTCTGTTGGGGGACACAGGAGAAATCGCCATCATCTTCGCGGAGGAATTATCTCTACAAACTACAAAAAGGAGAACAATCACATAGCTATTATTATTTTATCATCATCATCATCATCATCATCATCAATCATCATCATCATCATCATCATCACCATCATCATCATTATCATTATCATCATCATTATTAGTAGTAGTAGTATTATTAGTATTATTATTAGTATTAGTAGTATTACATGTGCTGTGTTTTACCCCCTTTCTTCATATGCATTTAGTAAAACAAAGAACACCCACCCATGTAGTGAAAAGGAGCACACATACACCCACATAATTATGTAGTGAAACACAGCACATGTACTACTACTTCTGCTATACTTACTACTACTATACTACTACTAACTACTACTACTACTACTACTACTACTACTACTACTACTAACAACTATACTGAATCTAGTTTAGCAAACAAATCAAAGGGCTTGCATTCGAGCACATGTAATGATGATAATATTATAATAATGATAATAATAATAATGATGATGATGATGATGATAATATAATATAGCTTTTATACTGCAGAATCAAAGGGCTTACATTCAAATCATTCACGCCCAACCATACACCCATCCATGTAGTGAAACACAACACACATGTTGTGATAGGCCTAGTATTTCTAGGGCTTAACGTCGAACTGGGTCACCCCATGTGGGACTTTAACATTTGATATGCTGATTGCTAAACAAAGCACACACCTATATGCACGCCCACCCATACATACATGCACCCCCCCCATGTGGTGAACCACAGCACACATGTATAGGCCTACGCCCATTCATACATTTATGCCCCACCCAAGTGGTGAGACAAAGTAGGCTTTAGCACACATGTATTTATAAGCCCACCCATGTGGTGAGACAAAGTAGGCTTTAGCACACATGTATTTATAAGCCCACCCATGTGGTGAGACAAAGTAGGCTTTAGCACACATGTATTTATAAGCCCACCCATGTGTGGTGAGACAAAGTAGGCTTTAGCACACATGTATTTACAAGCCCACCCATGTGTGAGACAAAGTAGGCTTTAGCACACATGTATTTATAAGCCCACCTAACTGGTGAGACAAAGTAGGCTTTAGCACACATGTATTTACAAGCCCACCCATGGACAATGAGCCCACCCAACTGGTGAACCTCGAAGCTCCAGCCAAGGAAGGGCGGATTTTGTTCTCTCTTGCTTTTCTATATTATTATGATTATGATTATGATTATGATTATGATTATTATTATTATTATTATTACTATTATTATCATTATTATTATTTTTTTATTTTTATTAGTTATTATTTTTTGGGGTATTTTTTTTTTTACCAAAGGAAAGATCCCTTACTAACACAGCTCTGACATGTTGGCCACAGTTTGTTGCATTTCTGGTTGCTGTTTCTAGGTTTCTCTCCAGGAAGCTGAAGGTGTAGGCTACCTAGCTTTCTTCCTGGTTATTATATTATGAGCTTTGCAGTTCAAGTCGGAAGATAGCATGACCCCATAGTGTTTCTTTTCTTTCTTTTTTTTTTTTTTTTTTTAAATACCCGGTTAAAAAAAAATTACCTCACATAAATGGCGGGAAAAGGTGGGGTTTGTTTGTTTTGGCGGTGGTTTTTTATTGGTTTTTTTTGCGGGCGTTTGTTTCTTTTTTCGGGGAAGGGGGGGAATGAGCAGCAAAATAACATTTCTGTGTACTGAATCGCGTGCCCCAGTCCATTGTCACAGAAAGGGTTCCATTGTTAAAAAAAAAAAAAACCCAACAGATTCAGGGAGGTTGGGGCTGGATTGGACACACAGAGGGAAAGTGCTGATATAACTCGTGAGGAAACAGCATAGTTTTACAGGTAAAATGTCTTTTCATGCTGCTACGGAAAAAGTATTGGTGTAACATTGATTTGTTAGGATAAAAGCCAGTTGAACGCACTCTGAAGATTGATTTTACTTTTTAAAAGTAATTGTCGCTTCTTTTCCGATCCAAACAGACCCTACTGCCAGAAGTTGCAAGAGAAAGCGTCTGCTAGGCAAAAAAAGTTCCGTGTGAAAAAGCAGCCATGGCTTTCCGCGCAGCAGCCAATGTAGTGAGAAAAATTGTAAATGCTGCAGCAGCACCAAAAGCTGTTGGACCATATAGGTAAGAGAATAAGTAGTATCGATGACTGTGTATACATGTATGAGTGCTAAAGTTGCTCAAGCACGCACTTCTCTAGAGTGTTGCAGGTGAAAGGTGAAGGTCAGTAGGGTGTGTTTTTACCGAAAACTTTTGTGTGTGTGTGTGTGCGTGCGCGCGTGCGTGCGTGCGCGCGTGCGTGCGTATGTGCGTGCGCGCGCGCGGGCATGCGTGCGTGCGTGCGTGTGTGTGTGTGTGTGTGTGTGTGTGTGTGTGTGTGTGTGTGTGTGTGTGTGTCCCTGAAGTATGAGCATACACTGATACAGGAGCCCTCCATATGCTCTGTCAATGGCGACCTTGCAAACACACACACACTCACACACACACACACACACACACGCACGCACGCACGCACGCACGCACACTCACACATGCCGGCAGGGAGCACCCCCCCCCCCTCCCCACACACACACCCTACATGTGTGTGCCTGCACATACACACACACACACACACACACACACACACACACACACACACACAGACACACACATATGTAAACAACTGACAGACACATAGATAAAGTCTGCCACATACTGCACATACTGAGATAGATAAAGATAAACTCATAAAGTCTGCCACTGCCCCCTGCTCCACAACTGACAAGGTCCATTCCCTTGACATCACAGGAAACATCCACACATGGAGAAACTGAAGGGTTCCTCTCACATAGGCAGCAGTCAGTGGTGGTGGAGGATGGGGCTACTTCCAGTCCTGTTCCTGTGGAGTCTGGAGTCCCCCAAGGTTCAGTCCTTGGGCCCAGTCTATTCCTTCTCCACTTCAACAGCATGCTGACAGGACTCTCACCTACCACTCATCCCTTTGCGGAGGACACACTGTGCCACAAAACAGTCTCCTCCACCAGCGATCAGCAAGCCCCCAGAGGGAAGGGTGGACACACTGTGCCACAAAACAGTCTCCTCCACCAGCGATCAGCAAGCCCCCAGAGGGAAGGATGGACACACTGTGCCACAAAACAGTCTCCTCCACCAGCGATCAGCAAGCCCCCAGAGGGAAGGATGGACACACTGTGCCACAAAACAGTCTCCTCCACCAGCGATCAGCAAGCCCCCAGAGGGAAGGATGGACACACTGTGCCACAAAACAGTCTCCTCCACCAGCGATCAGCAAGCCCCCAGAGGGAAGGATGGACACACTGTGCCACAAAACAGTCTCCTCCACCAGCGATCAGCAAGCCCCCAGAGGGAAGGTCTCAACTGCCTGGCAGAGTGAGCAGACAGGCTGATGAGCCTCCACCCAGACATGGCTGATGAGCCTCCACCCAGACATGGCTGATGAGCCTCCACCCAGACATGGCTGATGAGCCTCCACCCAGACATGGCGATGAGCCTCCACCCAGACATGGCTGATGAGCCTCCACCCAGACATGGCTGGTGAGCCTCCACCCAGACATGGCTGATGAGCCTCCACCCAGACATGGCTTATGAGCCTCCATCCATACAAGTGCCAGACGCTGCAAGTGAGCCAGAAGAGAGAAACCCCTACCCCAGTCTGACCCACCCCAGGAAAGAAAAAGGAGGAGATACATTATTGTTTGTACACATCTGCAACGTCACTCCTCCACCCCTCCCCCTCACCCCAAGGCAACACCCCTCCCCCCCCCCCCTCCCAAAGATCCCATCTCCACTACATACACACACACGCATGCACACATGTACGCAAGCACCACACACACACACACACACACACACACACACACACACACACACACACACACCCCACACACACACACACACACACACACACACATATTCACACACATTATAAATGACAAAACACAAACTTTTAGTCACACACAAGCGTCTGCTTTTCTTCTTTTCTCCCTGTCTGTCTCCCTTCTTCTAATATCACTAACAGTGAAAAGACGTAAAATCTAAAGAATGAACACACACACAAAGCAATTGCACTGCTTACTCAATGTACCATCTGGAAATAAAAGTTTGACTTTGACTTTGACTTTGACTTTGACTTTGACTTTGACACACACACACACACACACACACACACACACACACACACACACACACACACACACACACACACACACACACACACACACACACACACACACACGCGTACACACACACACACAAACAAATGTTCACACAAGTGACAAACACATGATTGTTTCAAGTACACATTGACACTATCATATTTATTTAATAAAGCATTCTTTATCTTGCAGTCAAGCAGTCATCGCTGACAACACCATGTACGTGTCTGGCATGATTGGCTTCATTCCCTCCACCATGGAGATTGTCAAGGGAGGGGCAGGGCCCGAGACTGACCAGGTAAGTACATCACTGTACTGTCTGTAGCCTCAGAAACAGACTGACCAGGTAAGTACATCACTGTACTGTCTGTTGCCTCAGAAACAGAATGACCAGGTACATACATCACTGTACTGTCTGTTGCCTCAGAAACAGACTGACCAGGTAAGTACATCACTGTACTGTCTGTAACCTTAGAAACAGACTGACCAGGTGCATACATCACTGTGCTGTCTGTTGCCTCAGAAACAGACTGACCAGGTAAGTACATCACTGTGCTGTCTGTTGCCTCAGAAACAGACTGACCAGGTACATCACTGCACTGTCTGTACCTCAGAAACAGACTGACCAGGTACATACATCACTGTGTTGTCTGTTGCCTTAGAAACACAGACTGACCAGGTACATCACTGTACTGTCTGTTGCCTCAGAAACAGACTGACCAGGTACATCACTGTACTGTCTGTAGCCTCAGAAACAGACTGACCAGGTAAATACATCACTGTACATACTGTCTGTAGCGTGAGAAACAGACTGACCAGGTACATCACTGACCTGTCTGTAACCTGAGAAACAGACTGACCAGGTACGTACTGTACTGTCTGTAGCGTGAGAAACAGACTGACCAGGTACATCATTACACTGTCTGTAGCCTCAGAAACATGTATAGACTGACCAGGTACACCACTGTACTGTCATTACTCTCAGAAACTATCCTCAGAAACACAGCCTCAGAAACAATGCACATTTGCTAAAACTGTAGAAACAGCTTCAGATACCAGTGCATCTCTGTAGCATCAGAAACAAATTACAATCTTATAAGCAAGTGCATCACTATAGCTTTGTAAACAAATTCATAGCTATAGCTTCACAAATAGGCCTACATGACTATTGCCTCAGGAAGTGAGAAGTGTGGGTTCCAATTCCATTTGACTCCAACCTTTCCCCCCATCCACTAGACCTCAAGTGGTATTCTGAGTGCATCGTTTGGATGATCTGATAAATGAATAAACCATTTAATAAGTGTGTGTGTGTAAAGAAAAAAATTGTCAGCAAAAAGAGGGATTCCCAGGCAAAATTTTGTAGAAAAAAACCCCAACACAAACAACTCCCACAGGGACACAGTTTAACATGCAGACCAAAAAAACAAAAAAAAAAAGAAAAAAAAGGAGAGAACAAAAAGAAATGGGGTGCTGTTTTTGTCATTACGCCCTCTCACAAAGGGATCAGCCCAGAGGTCAACTGAGAAGTCTGCTATGACTGAAAGAGCCATGCAGCTCTTAGTATACACACAGAGACAGAACAAGAAAGGTAATCTCACCTTGATGAGTTGGAAGATAAATTAGATGGGATAGATTGTCTGATGTTTTTGTCACATAGTTCTTTATTTGTTAAGGCATATTTTAATTGACTTTGGTTGATTTTGATAATGGTGTGTGTGTGTGTGTGTGTGTGTGTGTGTGTGTGTGTGTGTGTGTGTGTGTGTGTGTGTGTGTGTGTGTGTGTGATTGTATATGATGTGTGTGTGTGTGTGTGTGTGTGTGTGTGTGTGTGTGTGTGTGTGTGTGTGTGTGTGTGGTTTTTTTTTGTTTTTGAATCAGGCATTGCAGAACATGGGAGAGATTTTAAAAGAAGCGGGGGCTTCATTCAATAATGGTGAGTATGCGGCAACAAGAGCTGTCACATTTTGTGAAGTATTTTTATAATGCATGTGCTTTTATTTTCTTTCTCTCCTCTTTCTCTCTTTTTTTTTTTTTTTTAAAAGAATTTTAGGAGGGCTTATCAGTACATATTGTTTTAAAAATTAACCCCCCTCCCCCCCAAAAAAGACCAACAAACCCCAAAACAAAAAAAAAACAACCACCCTAAAAACCAAGTAAAAATTAAAAAAAAAATTACCCCCCCCCCCCCCCAAAAAAAGAAAAGAAAAAAAAAAAGCCCTGTCAGTATATATATATATATTATATTTTATATGTTGCATATATATATAATATACATATTCTTTATACACATGATGTTATAATCATACATTTTTTATTTATACAATTATAAAATAAAGCATGGATTGATGTTTGAATTGAGAAAAGCTGCAAGTCTGGACTCTTCCCCCCAAAGTCTTGTCTCTTCCAAAATAATATGAGTTTTTATTTTTATCCGACAGTTGTCAAGACAACGGTGCTGCTGGCTGATATCAATGATTACGCCACAGTCAACGATGTGTATGCAAAATGTGAGTAGCTGGATTTGGGTGTGTTTCTCTGGTAAATGTTCTGAAATTGTGCATATGGGGATGTCTTCAGTATAATATCTATTCACCAAAAGAGATATTAGAGAAGCGAGGAGAAAAAAAAGGAAGCTTATTTATTATTTATTTATTTATTTATTTATTCTTTTATATTAAGGATAAAAGCATTCATGTGCTTTTTTACATTCAGTCCCCGTGTGTATGCAGTTTTGTAAATCTTGTCATCTGTTCCCACTGGCACAATGGCCTACTCTTATGAAAAGAGGTACAGGATTTAACGTGTGCGCAAGATGTTCTGCGTGTGTTAGCACATGGGGCCTCAGTTTATAGTCTCATCCGGACTTTTGGGGAGAGTGGAGTCGGCATTGGTCTTAACTCCAGGGCGAAAAAACCCTCGAACAGGAATCTGTGGTGTGTGTGTGTGTGTGTGTGTGTGTGTGTGTGTGTGTGTGTGTGTGTGTGTGTGTGTGTGTGTGTGTGTGTGTATGAGTCCTCACATGCATTTGTGCATGCACACTGTGTGTGTGTATGTGTGTGTGTGTGTGTGTGTGTGTGTGTGTGTGTGTGTGTGTGTGTGTGTGTGTGTGTGTGTGTGTGAGTATGTGTGTGTGAGTATGTGTGTGTGTGTGTGTGTGTGTGTGTGTGTGTGTGTGTGTGTGTGTGTGTGTGTGTGTGTGTGTGTGTAAGCAAGTGTATATATATGTGTATTTGTCGGATGGGCTGGGTTGCATGGCTGAGTGTGTGTTTCTGCTCACACTGCATGTATCCCTGCATTTCCATTGTCTCTGTCATTATCATGTTAAACACCTTTTCCCCCCCCCCCCCCCCCCCCCCGCCATTTTTACATTATGTCCACCTGTTGTGTATGTTTGTTTTTCCACTGCCACATGTGCAGATTTATGAAAAGAGCACGGCAGATACCGTTGTTTGCATGTTATATGCCTTCTTTTGAACGTATTTCAGTGAATGAACCAGACAAGATGTCTAGTTGTTAGTATGCTGTTTATAGCCTTCTTTGCAGATTTTGGGAAGCAAGTCAGCACGAGCGTCTAATCAGGTGGTTCTGTATCATGGCATTCTTGTTGAGTTGTGTGGAGGGATGCAGCATGTCAGTTGTGTTGTGCTGTGTGTGTGTCATTGCCTTCTTGTTGCAGATTTGTGGGAAGCAAGTGCATAATATGTGTATTTGTCGTGGTGTTTGCATGGGCCTTAGTTGTGCTGATTTCTGCACCACACTGCAGCATCCCTGCTTTTCCATTGCTTCTTGTGCATTATCATGGTAACAACCAGCACCACCCACTCCTGCCCTCATTGTTGTTCAGTCATGCGACACATACCATGTTGTGTTTGCTGTTTTATCCATTGCCCTTCTTGTTGCAGATTTCAGTGGGAACAAGCCAGCACGAGCAGCATACCAAGTTGTGTTTGCTGTTTTATCCATTGCCTTCTTGTTGCAGATTTCAGTGGGAACAAGCCAGCACGAGCAGCATATCAAGTTGTGTTTGCTGTTTTATCCATTGCCCTTCTTGTTGCAGATTTCAGTGGGAACAAGCCAGCACGAGCAGCATATCAAGTAGTTTGCCGTTTTACATTGCCTTCTTAGATTCATGAGAAAAGCGCACAGCAGCATATCAGTTTGTTTGCTGTTTATCCATGCCCTTCTTGTTGAGATTCAGTGGAACAACGCACACAATACAATTGTGTTTGCTGTTTATCCATGCTCTTTTGCAGATTCAGTGGACACCAGCACGGCACTACCATTTGTTTGCTGTTTTATCATGCCCTCTGTGCAGATTTCATGGAACAAGCCAGCAGAGTATCATGCATACCAAGGTTGAGCTCACTTGTATAATTGCATACTTGTATCAGGATATTCAAGAAAGCAACACGAAGTCAGCACAAGTATTTTATGATATATGGTAAGTGCTATGGCATCCTATGTTTATCTTTATGAACAGGTAAAAAGGTAAAAGGCAAAGGTGTCCCATAACCTGTGCGGTTGTAGGGGAGCGAGGCGTCAGAGACCTCATCTTCTCTAGGGGCCAGCATATTAAGGGTGGTTCCCATCTCCTCTCCCTCGCTGCTTTACCTTCCCTGACCCTAAAGAGGGCAGGTACCCATTGACAGCTGGGTGAACTGGGGGAATTGCACTGAAGGCACCTGTTGCAGGGGACGTTTCCCCTAGAGTTAACATCAGTATAAACTCCACTTCACTCCCCTGATGACTGAAAGTCCTCTGGATGAGACTATACACTGAGGACCCAGGTGCAGACTCATGTAGAGCATCTTGTACACATAATAATAAATGCTTTTAGAAATGTAGTTGTCATTCTGTGCCCAAAGGAATAGATGATAAAATCTTCAGAGAGGACACGTACACTCTGGTGGTGGGTTTAGATATCATCCCTCAAGTTGATTGAGCTACCTTGATGGTGGGCAAAAATGGCTCTATCCCAAGCTGTTTATTTATTTTTTTATTTTATTTTATTTATTTATTTTTTTATTTATTTTATTTATTTATTTATTTATCTATTCTTTTATTCTATCTATTCTTTTACATTGAGGATAATGGAATAAGCACTTGTGTATGTTTTTTTAATTTTTTTTACATCCAGTCCCTGTGTGTGCAGTTTTTGTAAATCTTGTCATCTGTTTCCACTGGCACATGATGGCCTACTCTTACGAAACTGAGTGTGTATGCTCTAATCACTAGGCTCTTCCACACCAATGTGTGAACACAATCTGACTCTTCTCATATGTGGTGAGTCTGCATGCACTAAGTCATGCATACACACACACACACTCTCTCTCGAGCGCCAAACCTGTGTGTGTGTGTGTGTGGTTGTGTGTGTGTGTGTTGTGTGTGTGTGTGTGTGTGTGTGTGTGTGTGTGTAGGTGTACGGGTGTGTGTGGGTGTGGGTGTGTGGGTGTATGTGCATATGTGTGTATGGCTTTTGAGTAGATTTTTTAAATATTTTTTTTTATTTTTATTTATTTATTTATTTATTTTTCTTCTATTTTAGTTGTTGTTATAGTAGTTGCTCGTATTATTTATAGGCATAGTTTATTTTAAAGTTGTTGAAATCATGTTAGCAAATTAATGTTGGTGAAATGTTTGTTGTTGTTGTTTTATTTGTTTGTTTGCTTTTTCCCCTTTTCTTTCTTTTGTTGACTTTATTGTTTGCTAGGGATTTTCTGCTTTGTTTTTTGTTGTTTTTTTGTTTTGTTTTGGATTTGATTTTTGCTATTGTTTTCATTTTTTTTCTTTTCTTTTCTTTAGATAGATGGCTTGATGGAAAAAAGCAGATCGCTGCTTACTCAATGTACCATCTGGAAATAAAAATTTGATTGATTGATTGATTGATTGATTGATTGATCTCACACACACACACACACACACACACACACACACACACACACACACACACACACACACACACACACACACACACACATTTTCCACTCATACACAAAATCAGAGTAATGATTATATTAATTATATATATGCTATTCTTCTGTGAGAAATGAAAAAAAAACCCTCAAATTTTGTTACTACTTTCCAGGGAGCCAAGGTAGAGATTGAGGCCATTGCTGTCTTGGGGAACATTGTGGAGAGTAAGCCAGACAGTAAGATGTGAGGGGGATGCCAGCCATTGACTGACACCTTCCATACTGCTGCCTGCACATTTCTACAGACAGTAAGATGTGAGGGGGACGCCAGCCATTGACTGACACCTTCCATACTGCTGCCTGCACACTTCTCTGTTTCCTTTCATTCCATAGACAGCGCTAAGATTGTGAAATCATGGGTACAACCTGGAGCTTATATGTCTTTGACTTATTTTTCTAATATCATCAGCTTTTCACTTTGGTGTTGACTTTTTTTTTTTCTTTCAGCTAATCAGATTTGTATAAAAATGTTCAATAATTTTTTTTATGTAGCTTTCATGTGCAGGAATATTTTTATTTTATTTTATTTTTTATTTCATACCCCTTTATGTCACAGCAGATTTCTCTGCATGAAATGTGGGCTGCTCTCCCTGGGGAGAACACGTTGCCACAAGTGCAGCGCCTACCCATTATTTTTTCTTTTTCCTGTCTGCAATTGTATATGTTTCCCTATCAGAGTGGCTTTTTTCCCCAATGAATTTTGACAGGGACAACCTTCTTGTTGCCGTGGGTTCTTTTACATGCACTAAATAATAATGAATGAGAATAAGGTTTGTGCGTTTTGTGACATTGTCAAGGAATGATTTTGTTTTTTTGTTTTGTGTGTATGTGCTTGAAGGAAGACTGAAACATACCCAGCATAAATCCTGCTATTTGGAGAGGGATGAGCTTTACCCATTGGACTTCAGTGTTCCCACAACTTGCTGCCCGGACAATTGAGGGCAGTGCCCTGACTGCTTCCTAAGCAGTTAACAGGGAGAAGTCAGTCTGTGTCAGGCAGATTGTGCTTGATTTTTCACATCGGTCTGATTTGTTTGCGTCCTTTATTATCATGAAAAGTGAAAGCAATGTGATTGGTCTGATTTATTTGTGTGCTTTATTATCATGAAAAGTGAAGCAATGTGATTGTTGTCCTGTATTTCATTTGAAAGGGTATCTGACTGTGGTCACCTGCCTGTTTGACTTTAATTGAAATACGAAATGTTGAAAGGGTAATGACATTACTGCCTGATTCTCTGGTAAATTGATACATATATGTTGCTGGTTTATTATACCCATGGTGATGAATTGCATTGTCAAGTGCCAAACTAACTGCCCGAAAAGTGTGTAAATAACAACGCACTGGGAAGAAATAAATAAAATTGCATTGTGTGAAAGACTGTAGAAAGGGCCAAGTGAATGTGGGAAGCTTTGCTTATCAAGACACAAAACAGGGGACGGGATAGCCTAGTGGTCAGAACATTGCACTCGCAATCTTACAACCCAGGTTCGATTCCCGTTTGAGGGGATTTTTCTCCTGGAGTTAACATCAGTGTTGACTCCACTCTCCCAAAAAGTCCTTCAGATGAGACTATAAACCAAACCCCATTTGTGAATGCATGCAGAACATCTTACGCACATATTAAATCCTGTTCGGCTTTTCGTAAGAGTAGGGTATTGTGTTCCGGTGGGAACAAATGACAAGATTTACAAAACTGTGTACACACGGGGACTGGATGTAAAAAAAACATGTACTCATTTCATTTTCCTCCATACAAAAGGATGGATAAATAAATAAATAAATAAATAAATAAATAAATAAATAAATGAATAAATAAAAGATGGTAATGGAAACAAGCCTTGAGGTGAGAACAATAAGAGTTGAATTTGTTAACATTCAACTTGTGGTTTGATTAAACTTAAGCGCATGTGTGCATCTTGGTGGCCCTGATGCATTAAGTGTGGCACATTTCTGACCTACGGGATGGGTTTGTGTGGAGGCCTGTCAGTGCCTTACTCCCCTTTCCCCTGTCCCTTTTATTATCAATGTATTTTCTTTAGTTCCTTTTGAGATTAATTTTTTGTTATAAGTTGTAACACTGTTGTAACTATACAGTTTTTGGGTGGGGTTTTCTTGGTTAACTTGCTTCTTTGCTTGCTGCTTCATTTCTGTTAGTCTGTTTTTTGTTTAAGTGGATTTTAGTTTTTGTTTTTTATTTCTTTGTGTGTGTGCGGGTTTGTTTTTTCTTTATAATTTTTTATTTTCTAGATAGATGGCTTGATAAAAAAAGCAAATTTATTGCTTACTCAATTTACCATCTGGAAATAAAATTTTGATTTGATTTGGTTTGATTCATGTGCATATGTATGTATATATTTACAAGAGAAAATTAATACACATGTTAAAGATCCTTATGCCTTGTTGGCGAGTTAAGGAAATAGTGAGATGCCAAGCATACTCCAATCATATCAGAATCATTAGCAACATGATAATAGTGTAAAAGGGAATGAAAAGAGTATGCTCCCCCCTTGAATTTGCATGGTTATCAAGTTTGGTAAAAAAAAATTGGAAAGCAAAAATTCTCAATGTACATGGCTTTTATTATCTTGCTGTTTTAAAAATAGGGAAGATGTAGCTTCTTTGGCAATTTGCTCTTTGATATTAGCGTTATAGAGATGTTAATATAAATATACAAAAAAAGATGCATGAATACTGAAATTATTCTGGCCTTTTATCATTGATCTTCAGGTGAGACTATAAATAGTTGTATGGAATGTAAGCCGCTGTGAGAGTATTTCTTTGTTGCACTGGATATTACCAACACTACGATATTTAGTGTTCAGCTAATTTTCCTTGTTGCACTGGATATTACCAACACTATGATATTGAGTTTTCAGCTTATCAACCAGATTATCTATGCAGATCTGCTGGTTCTTGTAACATATTTTTTTTTGTTAATCATGAGTGTGCCATGTGATTTTTGAAGTTGCTAGGTTTTTTTGTGCTTTTTTTCCCGGCTTGTTTGTTTATTTGTTTGAAATGAAGTTGTGTGTGTGTGTGTGTGTGTGTGTGTGTGTGTGTGTGTGTGTGGTGTGTGTGTGTGTGTGTGTGTGTGTGTGAGAGAGAGAGAGAGAGAGAGAGAGAGAGAGAGAGAGAGAGAGAGAGAGAGAGGATTGGTTTATTGGGTGCAATTTGTAGTCTCTGATGATACAGTCTTTATATATTTTGCAATGGAATGTATAGAAATACAGATCTGCAAAATGGATGACAGCAGCAACAACAAATTTGCTGGCACAGATTTTGTTTAATTTGATGAATAAAAGAAAGATTGTTATATAGAAGTTACTTTTTTCATTGATGCTGATTTTCATAGACCAAGAGTATAACTGTTCTACAACAGCTCATGGCTCAGAAATAAAGAGTGCATGCAATGCTTAAAGATCTTTCTTTTCTCTTTTTTTTTTAATCTCTAATACTTGAATCATGACTGAAGTTCTGTCTGTTTGTCTGACTGTCTTTCTGTTTATCATCATTTCTGGATAAACAAAAACAAAATGTGCATCTCTCAAGTCAGGCCATCCTTAATTAAGGAGGACACTCTCCTGTTGTTGATGGCTGTGGATCAGCACTGACGTCCTTTAGGACAATGTCACCACTTTCACTACTGAGCATGAATTGAACGGGTTGTTCTCAACACTTCAAAACACCCCGAGATAGACCCTCTGAGCACCAGAAGAGGAATTATCTTGCAGGCGATTCCTGAAGGCACTCCAGAGCTGAGGTGGCGTCCCTGTTTAACCATGAAAGATACCATACTGTCATCAGCTGTCGGAAGAGTACACTGCAGGGTACACCCGACACAAGTGCAGACCCATAAGACTTTGCTGTAAGTGTGGATGCATCAGAAAAGCCTTCACCTGTATCTTCTTCTATTAAATGAGGTCGTGCTCCCAACACCAATGTATTACAAAGTGATGTTTAATCTTCCCTGCCCCAGATCTACTCGGCTACAACAACACAGGTAGACAGTTTGTGTGTGATCTTTAATAAGAGGCTGTGTAAATCCTACATGCAACTGTAGGCATAAAGGCACAGTATATACAACAGGAGGATTTCAAGCACCACCCAGCGAAGCAGAGCCTCGCACAATTCGCAGCTGTGGCCCAATTCAGAAACACATCGCTGTGACAGGGCTCCATTGCATGGGAGGTAATCTACTGTCGCCCCATCACAACGTCACAGTTATAAACATAAAACTAGAAAAATGTGAATGCCACACACTGCATGCGCGAACCAGTTTTACTAACAATTTAAGACTGGCCTCATTTGTTATCAGCATTCAGAGATAAGGCTTAGAGCTGTAAGAATAGTTGTAAACAGTTTTTATGTGGGGAAGTTGATGTGCTCAAGTGCTGTAGGGTGGTTTAGACATGTGTGTATATATATATATATATATATATATATATATATATATATATATATATAATATATATATATATATATATATATATAATAAGCCTGCCTACATGCTCTCGATGAATGGCTGATGATTAACAAGGCTTGAATCTGGCTTGTCACACACACACACACACACACACACACACACACACACACACACACACACACACACACACACACACACACTGTCGTATAAAGATATATGAAAACACAACACACGCTCAAACACATATGCATGCATGCACTGTTATGTAAATATAATGGAAACACACACATGCACACACACACACAAACACACACACACACACACTAAACACACACATGGGCATGTGCACGATCATGCTTGCATGCATGTATGCATGCACTGCCACACATTCTGTGAGTCTGTAAGGGTGTTCACAATTTTTTTGAATATGCTCATCTCCCCCTCCCTATCTAGCTGTTGGCTGAAGTGATACCAAACAAATTGTTTTACATAACGTATAACAGTGCAATGCAATACAACTCAGTGAAACGTAATGACAGAATTCTTTTTTTTTTTAATTTCGAGAATAATGAAATAGCACTCATAAGCTTTTTTTTTTTTTTAAAAATACAATAAAAAAACACAACCACCTCTAACTAAACAAAAAATAATAATAAACGAAATTACATAAACAAGAGACAACATCAACAATAACAAAGAAAAAGACAAAAAATAAGGACAGAAAGACAATAATAAAATTAAAAGCACGCACACACAGAACCTACATAAGAAATAAAAAAAATGAAATAATGATTATGATTAAAAGACGCTGATAAGTAAGTAGCAAACAAGAAAACGTAAGGAGTTAAACAATTGACGAACATCACCCCACCACCATATAAAAAAAGTCATTTAAATCATAATGATAAATGGGAGGAAGAAACTTAACCAATGTCTTCATTATGGCGAAAAAAGTACCACCAGTCGCAACTTACATAAAACAGATGTCCCAGATTCAAAAGCAAAAAGCAAATAAAAAAATTTACCCCCCCCCAAACAAACAAGCCCCCCCCCCCCCCCCCCAACGACCTCCCCCCAACCCCCCCCAAAAAAAACAAACAAACAAAACAAAACAAAACAAAACAGAAACAACACCTACAACAAAAACACACTCGAAGTTTCTGTAAGTTTATGGCGATCCTTAATTCATTTGACTCTTTATGATACTTATTTTCTTAAAAAACAAAAATCTATCAGATAGCATGCTTCGTTTTGTTCTTTTGTGAGCCAAGGCGGTTTGGGGACATGTTAGACCCTTATGGTTTTAAGTGGACCACATTTATTATAAATTTTAGTAACAGTCTTCATCCAAAACTCGATGGTTAA
>CM060323.1:64319399-64321899 GCA_030674155.1 Stramonita haemastoma | reverse complement strand
CAAGCACTTTGATTTGTTTTTGCAAGATATAGCGCTATATAAATTCCATGTATTATTATTATTATTATTATTATTATTATTATTATTATTATTATTATTATTATTATTATTATTATTAGGTTCACACAGAGAAGATTTTTATGCAGCTGTTTATAAATTCATGTATGGAAGATTGTTCATGCAGGCATTAAGATTGTTCATGCAGGCATTAAGATTGTTCCTGCAGGCATTAAGATTGTGTATGCAGGCATTAAGATTGTTCATGCAGGCATTAAGATTGTTCATGCAGGCATGAAGATTGTTCCTGCAGGCATTAAGATTGTTCATGCAGGTGATATGTAAGTTCACTCATGGAAGATTGTTCATGCAGGCATGAAGATTGTTCCTGCAGGCATTAAGATTGTGTATGCAGGCGTGAAGATTGTGTATGCAGGCATTAAGATTGTTCATGCAGGCATGAAGATTGTTCCTGCAGGCATGAAGATTGTTCCTGCATGCATGAAGATTGTGTATGCAGGCATTAAGATTGTTCATGCAGGCATTAAGATTGTTCATGCAGGCATGAAGATTGTTCCTGCAGGCATGAAGATTGTGTATGCAGGCTTGAAGATTGTTCCTGCAGGCATGAAGATTGTGTATGCAGGCATGAAGATTGTTCATGCAGGCATGAAGATTGTTCATGCAGGCATTAAGATTGTTCATGCAGGCATGAAGATTGTTCCTGCAGGCATGAAGATTGTTCCTGCAGGCATTAAGATTGTTCCTGCAGGCATTAAGATTGTGTATGCAGGTGATATGTAAGTTCACTCATGGAGGATTGTTCATGTCATCATTATGGATTCAGGCATGGAAGTTTTTTTTTTTTTCATGCAGGTGTTTTATAAATTCACACATGAAAGATGGTTTATGCAGCGCGGGTATTTTGTAGATTCACACATTGCAGCAACTGTCATTGTCTGTCATATAGGTGGAAATGTGTTGTGTTGCATTGCGGTTAAGCTCCTGACAAGTCAGGCCCAGCGCTTCCAATTTAGGTGTTGGGAGAGAATTGTTCTCTGTTAAGTCTTTCTGGAAAAAAAGGTGGGAGAATGGACCAAGAAGACAGAAAGTAAACAAAATAGCAGGTGACAGGAAGAAAAGGAAAAAGGCAGAAACCAAGAGAGGGATAGAAAAGAGGGAATTCCTAGCACAGGATTTTTAGGAGGTGGGGATGCTATTTACATAGACAGGCCCCCGGCATCCCCAAGGGGGATAGATTGTATATATATATATATATATGAAAGTGTCAGTAGGTTTACACATAGGACCTCAGTCTCCTCAGAAAGACTAAAGAAGTGAGTGGTGGACTGTGCACAGCCATCAACAGGGAGGAGGAAGTCTCTTGCAGTCTTCGTGCTGCAAGTGGGATTGGAACTCCTGACCTATGAATTGAGCATCAAACAGGATACCCCTCAGCCTGTGTATGTACCGCACTCCTGACCTATGAATGGAGCATCAAACAGGATGCCCCTCAAGCCTGTGTATGTACCGCACTCCTGACCTATGAATGGAGCATCAAACAGGATGCCCCTCAAGCCTGTGTATGTACCGCACTCCTGACCTATGAATGGAGCATCAAACAGGATGCCCCTCAGCCTGTGTATGTACCGCATTCACAGAAAATCGTAAACATTTTCCGGTGATCAGCTGATCAGGTCTTTCGGATGTTCCATTGTTGGTTTAAGATTCTTGTGTGTTCTCATTATGTTGATAGTATTATTTTGTTTGTATGAAGATCCCACAAACTGTATAAGGGAAATAACTCATTGTTGTTTTGTGACTCTTGTATGTATTCTCATGACGATAAATCATTTTGTTTGAAAACCCCAGTAAAAATGATTAAAGGGAAGTAATTCAACCCATATAGTAGGACAGCAAGTCAAGATACTTTCCCTTGGAAACTATCAGCCACACTTGACTGAAGGCTGATAGGCCTATGTTTTATTTCATCAGTCAGTTGTCTGAATGAAAGAGATTTATGCAAATCTACTAATCTTGTAAAAAATTTTTTTTTACATGTTCAGGAATCTTCACTTACATGGACGCACATACACATATTCTCTTACTGCCATTCCAGTCAATACAATGTTGGAGCATATTCAGATTCCTACATGTTTACAGTTTATTCACATTTGAAGGATACAACACAATAAAGTTGTTAATAATTGATATAAGCATGAATATGCATGAAATTATGGATTAAAAAACAAAGGCCACAGGAATATGGAATATTGTTGTGAAAGCGATTGACATGCAAATTGTGAAAAGCTTCAATCACCACCGGGACCTCTGACAAAGGCTCATCCAGGAGCCGAAACTTGGGTCAGGTCAGGTCAGGTCAGGTCAGGTCAGGTCAAAGGCATGGTTCTTCCTCAGAAAAGCCTAAAATCCTGTCATTGAAAGACATTATTTTCTAGAGGATTTTTTTGTTTTTTTTAAAATTGAATCTTTGACAAATCAT
>CM060323.1:64314399-64316899 GCA_030674155.1 Stramonita haemastoma | reverse complement strand
GTGTGTGTGTGTGTGTGTGTGTGTGTGTGTGTGCATATGATGCATGTGTTTATGTGTGTGTGTGTATATGTGTGCATGTGTGTGTGTTCTTGTGTGCATGCATATAAAACAGTGTAGTTTGCTTTCTTCACTGTTGCAGGGAGCCAAGGTAGAGATTGAAGCCATCGCCATTGTGGGAACTGTCGTTGATGCCTAGTGACACCTCTGCTGGTGTGAATGAGCTCTTCCATGTGTCATCACTCTTTGCACACAGACGGAATATGCCTGTGTTGCTGCTGTTGTTGTTGTTGTTGTTTTTGAGAAAATGATGATAATCAAGATGCCTTTTTGTGTGTGCCTCTTACGGGACCATTATTGATATTTTTGGATATACGTGCCGACATGGGGAATGCATGTAAAAAAACACAGGAGTGCTTTTTTCACTATCCTTGAAATAAAAGAACAAATAAAAAAAATTCCACTCCTCAGAAAGTCCTTTGGATAAAACTCTTTACAGAGGTATCGTACGTGAACGCACGAAAAACATCTTGTGTGTCACACACGTCGTTCGCACCATTGGGAACATATGACAAAATGGATAAAACTGCATATACACAAGGATTGGTAGTAAAAAAGAATCACACAAGTGCAGAGGATGAATGAATGAATGAAATGAATAAACTAATAATCTGTGTTTTCATAATTCTGCGTTTGTTTTTCCATTTGTGCATGCTTGCCATTTCTGTGACTTTTCTCCTTTTTCAAAGGGCAAGAATTTTACAACCACCCTTGGAAACCAAACCTTTGAGGCAGGCTTGAATATAACAGTAATGTTTTTGGAAAATGTTTAAAATCTGCATTGTGATAGTCATATTGTTTCTTCAGAGAGACCCCTCTTAATACTGACGTGGGTTAAACAATCATTAACAGGCACATTGCACTCGGAATAAACATGTTATGCAGATCAGATGTGAATATGTCAGCAGTAGCATGAATGGTAAATGTCATTCCAGGAAACATAAATAAACCAACCCCGCCCCCCCAAGAAAAAAAACCACACCAAAGAAACATTCCCACCCCCCAAACAACAACAAGTTTCATTTGC
Organism: Stramonita haemastoma; assembly: GCA_030674155.1. Classification (NCBI taxonomy): domain Eukaryota; kingdom Metazoa; phylum Mollusca; class Gastropoda; order Neogastropoda; family Muricidae; genus Stramonita; species Stramonita haemastoma. Next base: position 64,315,815 of record CM060323.1, on the reverse strand, counting down.
ATACATATTCTTGCACTATTTGCTTAAGTTTTGTGTGTCGTTAAAAAGAAGTGTGTATATAAAAAAAAAACCCTCAACAACAACTAGAAGATTCATTTGCACACAAATTCTATTTTGCATCATTGGGTTTTTCTTTGAGTCAGTAAATAGGAGCATGCATATCTTCTACAGAGAATGACAGTATTTAAGTTTTTAATTCATGTTGCTTTAAATGATCCAGTATTACATTTCCTTTGGAAAGGATGTGATAAGCCAAGGGTTGTGTATCCGTTGTTCTGCATCTTTTTATGAGTGTGCCATGTGTGCTTTTGCGGTTTTTGCTGTTGGGTTTTTTGTTTTTTAGCTCTGTGAATGTTGTTGAATATTTTAATGTCAAGTCAAGTCAAGTCAAGTCAAAACACTTTACTCATCCCTGAAGGGCAGTTACAATACTGACAGGCACATTGATACAGATCAATATGTTGGATGGTGATCCCAGTGTTCTGTGTGACGGCAACAGACAGAGAAAAACTAGTCCAACTCCTATCGGGTTTTTTTTCTTTTTTTTCCCCTTTGACACTAATCTAAAAGAGTTTTTGATAGAATAAATTAAAAATTACAGTATTATTATTATTATTATTATTATTATTATTGTGTTGTTGTTGTTGTTGTTGTTGTTGTATTGTTGTTGTTGTTATTATTCATTAAATTTTTTTAATACAGATTCTATGTGATGAAGATCTTTGATTTCTAGTTTCAAAATTTTGGTTATGAAATTCATGGAAAGTGGGATTTAGATTGTTTTGATTGTATGTTGTGTTTGTGTGTGTGTGTTTTGGAGTCTGCATATAATTTCAGGAAGCAAGTTTGAATATGAAATAACTGTGTTTAGTGTGCGTACTGTGTGTGTGTGTGTGTGTGTGTGTGTGTGTGTGTGTGTGTGTGTGTGTGTGTGTGTGTGTGTGTGTTGGGGGGGGAGGGGTTACTGTTCAGATGAAGTTAAAGATGTGTACACCCAGAGTGGCCTTTGTTGCCTATATAGTGGTATAGGATGATGTGGAATATAAGTTGTTGCTCAGAAATTTATTTTGTGTTAGAAATTAAAGCGATGGTATTAGTGGTATGGCTGCTGACACCAGATAAAAAGACTGCTGTTATAGGTAAGTATATGTGTGTGTGTGTGTGTGTGTGTGTGTGTGTGTGTGTGTGTGTGTGTGTGTGTTGTCTCAGAAATTTATTTGATTATAGTACTGTTATGCGTGAAGAAGAGTATCTGGAAAACTGTACAAATACCCAAGCAATAAAAAGGTTGTGGTGAGTCCTTTTGTCGTTCTCTTCAACTTGTGTGAATTGCTTTGAAGGAGGTCTGTGATTTTTAGTGTGTATATATGTGTGAGTGAGTGAGTGTGTGTGTGTGTGTGTGTGTGTGTGTGTGTG
>CM060323.1:64281899-64301899 GCA_030674155.1 Stramonita haemastoma | reverse complement strand
AATGCAGTACATAGACCCCGTGACCATAGGGGAGGGGGGTATCTATGCTAGGCCATAAAGAGCCTTTGGGAATGCAGTACATAGACCCCGTGACCATAGGGGAGGGGGGGTATCTATGCTAGGCCAGAAAGAGCCTTTGGGAATGCAGTACATAGACCCCGTGACCATAGGGGAGGGGGGGGGTATCTATGCTAGGCCATAAAGAGCCTTTGGGAATGCAGTACATAGACCCGTGACCATAGGGGAGGGGGGGTATCTATGCTAGGCCATAAAGAGCCTTTGGGAATGCAGTACATAGACCCCGTGACCATAGGGGAGGGGGGGTATCTATGCTAGGCCATAAAGAGCCTTTGGGAATGCAGTACATAGACCCCGTGACCATAGGGGAGGGGGGGGGGTATCTATGCTAGGCCATAAAGAGCCTTTGGGAATGCAGTACATAGACCCCGTGACCATAGCCTAGTGCGGACTGGCTGACAAGAGGAGCATTGGCGTTAGGCGTTCCCTAACTACCACAAGATTTTGGCTTTGGGAAGAAAGAGGAACAGGAGAAACAGGAAGAGGAGGAAGAAAGAAACTGTGACAAAGATTTTACAGTTCAGTTGAAAAAATACACTGAAACTAGAAAATAAAAGGATGATGATGATGCTCATGATATTGATAATGATGACAATGATGATGATAATGTTGATGTTGTTGTTGTTGATGATGAAAATGATGATGATGATGATGATGATGATGATGATGATGATGATGATGATGGCAATTATGATTATATGATGATATGATGATGGTGATGATTATGGTGATGAAAGTGGTGATGATGATATTGATGGTGATGATGATGATGATAATGATGACGCTATCGATGATCATGATGATGATTATGATAACAAAAGCAGGCAAAAAAACGGAGAAAAAAGAAAGGATAGCTGATTTCAAACAAACTCAGACATAACTAAGGATAAGATCAAGAAAAAGAACCCCAAAGAAAAACAAAGGGACAGACAAAAGAAAAAAGAAAGAAAAGCTGAAAGGAAGGAAAAGAGATAAAATGCACGAAAAAGGAGAAGCAAAAGTAAAAAACAGAAAAACAGAACAGATGAGAGAAAGCATATAAATCCAATTGAGAGAGAGAGAGAAGAGAGAGAGAGAGAGAGAGAGAGAGAGAGAGAGAGAGAGAGAGAGAGAGAGAGAGAGAGAGAGAGAGAGAGAGAGAGAGAGAGTTGTTCAAAATACTGGAGAAGCATTTGCAGACATAACCAGTGAAAATAAATATTTTTGTTCCTTATACACTGACTTTTGACACAGATTAAATTAGATACTGCGCAAGACTTAATCCCCAGTTGTTCTATACTCTATCAAGTCTTTTAAACCTCTTGTTCTATACGTAAAGATTGTTTCACCCGTTATTTAATACCCACCGTCTTTCAACTATACTCAAGTGGTTATTAGAAAATATTTTTTCTTCCTGGAGCTGTTTTTTTTACTTGCTGTTCTTAACATAGCCTAGGTCTTTTTACTTGTTAAGTCCTTTTAACTGTTGGTTTATACTGATTTTTCACCTGTTGGTTTACACTCTAAGTCTTTTCACCTGTGGGTCTATAAACTTATTTTGTCTTTACACCTGTGGGTCTATTTTCTAGGTCTTTTCACCTGTGGGCCTATATTCTGTTTTTCCACCTATGGGTCTATATTCTGTTTTTTCACCTGTGGGTCTATATTTTGTCTTTTCACCCGTGGGTCTACATTCTAGGTGTTTTCACCTGTGGGTCGATATTCTAAGTCTTTCATCTGTTGGGCTACCTTTTATTTTTTCACCTGGTGGTCTATATTCTAAGTCTTTTCACCTGTAATTCTACTCTCAGTCGAAGTCTATAGGGAAGTTCGATGGTGTAGAGGCTTCCCTAGGGGAGTGTCAGATTGCCGGTAAATGGATCCAGGGTGGCGCAGTGGGTGGCCTGCACAGCAGGGCTGACACAGCTGTCAGCAGCACTGTATTGATTACATGTTGGAGGATCAGAGTGTGCTAGACTCTTGGTTCCAATGTAATCACCCGTGATCATTTCTTCCTGACCAGGATGTGTTTTCGAAATCTTGACAGATATACTTTTCTCTTTTTTCTATCTATCTATCTATCTATCTATCTATCTATCATCTATCTATCTATCATCTACCTATCTACCTATCTATCTATCTATCTATCTATCTTTCTTTCTTTCTTCTTTTTATTATTATTATTATTATTATTATTATTATTATTATTATTATTATTATTATTATTATTATTATTATTATTTCATTTTATTCATTTATTTATTTTTTATCCATGATTGCTTCCTGTCCAGGTTAATTTGTTCTAAATCTCGTCTTATATCCTTTGATCTTTTTCCATTTTAGAAATGTTTTTTGAGATTTTTTGTTTGTTTGTTTGCTTTCTTTTTCTTTGGATATTTTCTTTTTTGTTTTTTTTTGCTTCCAAACTGTAAACTCAGCTGCTTTTTTCCCTTCTAAAATTCGTGGACTTCTTTGCATGACTACATCCTCAGAGAGACTTTTTCAGATCTCAAGTAAATCTGTTTCTTTAAATTAAAAAAGTTTACTATTATTGATTTTTATACATAAAAAAAGAATATGAGTAATTAAGATCAGCTCTTAGTGGAACAGTTACCTCATATTTGTTATCTTTAGTCATCCATTGCTAAAAAAAGAGAAAAAAAATCAAAGCTGATATACAACTTTTTTTTCCACATAGGTCACATAGGTGATTTGAGACACCCCTCCTCCCCTCCCACCCGTCCCCGCTATTTTGCTGGGCTCCTGGTACGTCTGGTAAACCGTCTGAAAAAGAAGGTTTACAAAAAAGTATCTTTCATGTGCACACAGTCATCTTCTTGTCACAGAACTTGGAAAGCCAACACCTGGTCAACAAATCATGCAATGTGCAGAAAAACAGCAAACCCTCACGCCAGATAGTACACACGCTGGTGGCAAAGAAAGCAACATGCAATACACACTCTAAACTGGTGAGCACACACACACACCACACATCACATCACTCTGGTGCAAAGTTTGAGATCAGGCAGGTGCTTGCTGGCTGCTTGCTGGCTTGCTTGCCACACTTCAAGTCTGTCTGTCTCACCCTCCTCTGCGTTGTCCTCTGTCTTTTCTTCGCTAGCCTCTGCTGTCGTATCCTCTGTCTGTTCCTCTGTAGCACCGGCACTCCCCTCAGCCTCTGTCTGTTCCTCTGTGGCTTCTGCCGGCGCGCTGGACTCGGTGGCCGCGGGTTCTTCACTGGCCGCGGGCTCTTCCGGTTTGGATTCCTCCGCTGCAGGTTCGCTGGCCGCCGTCTCTTCCGGTTTGGATTCTTCCGGTTCCGGTACGCTGGCTGGTGCCTCTTCTGCCTTGGGTTCTTCTTCTTTAGGTTCTTCTGCTTTGGGTTCTTCTGCTTTGGGTTCTTCTGGCGGGGGTTCACTCACGGTGGGTTCTTCAGGTTTGGGCTCCTCTGCAGTGGGCGCACTGTTGTCTGTTGTGTCTTCTTCCGCTGCCGCTTCACACGGGGCGGATTCCTGGCGGGTTTTTCTTCTGGGGTGGCGATCCACCATAGCCTCTGGCGGGGCTGCAGACTCCACCTGGCCGGGTTCGTGCCCAGCCTCTGTTGGGGAACAGCACACCACACCACAGGTATACAGTGACCTCTGTCCAGTTATGTCAGCCTTTCTGTCACACCTCTCCATGGTTTCCTTCAACTTCTTCTGGTGTTTTTATCATGAAAAGCTCATTTTTTCTTACTGTGAGTTCAGAATACTAGCAGCAACTCGGTGCTTTCTCAAATAAAATCATGCAGAGCATACCACAGATACATGCAGAATTACGGTTTACCAGTTCTGGCATTAACCAGCAAATTACAACAAAAATGAACAACAAAATCAGCCAACCAAAGATAATTCTGGAAATGTTTTTGCATGCTGTACAACATTAAGTGGGTAATTTTTTTTTGGAAATACTTGTGATTTCATTTTCATTACAAAAAATGGTCTAAAAAATAACAGAATTGAAATTTAAAAAAGTCCCTCAGTACACTAAAACTTAAAAAGCACCCTGTTAAGTATTGTTTGGTAAAAATAAGAAGTTAAACTCTGTAAAGATGAAGTTATGATTTACACAAAACCTGCTTACTTAAATATTATATATATATATATATATATATATATATATATATATATATTAGAAGTTACGATCTGTAAGATGAAGTATGATTATACCGAATACTTGCTAAGCATGATTTCTTTGTATAAGACTGAAAGTAAGCTGAACGTATGCATTATCGTAATGATTGCTACACACAGGAATTCTTTGCTATGAACACTGAAGGAAAGCTGAACCCGCTATGCATTATCGTTAATGATTGCTAAACACAAGGGAATTCTTTGCTATGAACACTGGAAGAAAGCTGAACCTGCCATGCATTATCGTTAATGATTGCTAAACACAAGGGAATTTTTGCTATGAACACTGGAAGGAAAGCTGAACCTGCCATGCATTATCGTTAATGATTGCTAAACACAAGGGAATTCTTTGCTATGAACACTGGAAGTAAAGCTGAACCAGCCATGCATTATCGTTAATGATTGCTAAACACAAGGGAATTCTTTGCTATGACCACTGGAAGTAAAGCTGAACCAGCTATGCATTATCGTTAATGATTGCTAAACACAAGGGAATTCTTTGCTATGACCACTGGAAGTAAAGCTGAACCAGCCATGCATTATCGTTAATGATTGCTAAACACAAGGGAATTCTTTGCTATGAACACTGGAAGTAAAGCTGAACCAGCATGCATTATCGTTAAAGATTGCTAAACACAAGGGAATTCTTTGCTATGACCACTGGAAGTAAAGCTGAACCAGCTATGCATTATCGTTAAGATTGCTAAACACAAGGGAAGCCTCACCCGCGTGGACCTCTTGCTCTGATGACGGCCTGTCTGCTGTTATCTCTGTTTAGATAAAACACCACGGTCAGAACCAAACAAACCACCCCCTGATTTCAGCATAAATAGGGTAATCACATATCTGAACTGGCTTTAGGATTTTTAGGGTTTAAAAAAAAAAAAGTATAAGCACTGTGGATGTAAGAGGATGCCACTACATATTTTTATTTTGTAGGTGTTTTGTTCAGTATAAATTCATATGTAAATGTACTGTGCAAAAAATGACACATCCTTCTTTAGCACAGAAGCTAACATGTTATCTCCTCATTTACTTTTTGAGAAAAAAATAAGGGTCTTCATATGTATGTTTAACCCTCTATTGGTACTCTTTGCATCAACATTAATCTGAAAGAGTTCCACAACCTTGAACAAAAGATCACTCACTGAAACAAACATCAGTATCACAGTTTTTGCTACAAAAAAAGATAGTTTCACAAAACTAAAAGAAGTCACAATTTTTTACTACAAAAACAGAAAGGTACTTTCACACATAAAAAAATCATCTTTTTCAATGCAAAAAACCCAACAAAACAAATGATGTGGTAAAACCAGCAGACTACTTCAACATGACATGCAAAAGGTGTTACACAGATCAGATCAGATCATGCATTGATGCTGAAAAAGTCACACGGGACACAAACGTCATGTGACAACATAGTGAAAGAGTTAGGCAATCAGGACACACTCTCTCTCACCCGGTTGCGTCTCGTGGCCATCATGATGATCGTGACTATCATGATGATCTGTCACACACAACCACCACTTTCGTTAGCTGCTGTTGAGAGATAAAGAGATAACATCGATACAAAAAAAGCAGACAAAAGCAAACATTCATAAAAGAAGGTAAATGTAAACATGCAAGCTTAACCCACACTCTCCTCTCCACCCCCAAACCCGGACAGACAGATGGAAAGACAGAAAAACCGAGAGACAGACAGGCAGACAGACAGAGACAAATAGACAAAGAGACAGACAGGCACATATGCACACACACAGACGCCCGCCAAGCCTGCCCCCCATCTTGTTTCTGGGTCTGTCTCAGTCTCTTTCTCTCTCAGACGGATTGTGGCTGCCCTCACTGTGGTACACAGGCAAAATCTCCCCGGTGGGGATAAACTTCAGAGTTCGAGCCGCGGCACGAAACAGGACAGAAACCAAAGACATGTGGATAAAATGTGCACTAATCTGAGTAGACTAAAGTTAATCAGAGAGAGAGAGAGAGAGAGAGAGAGAGAGAGAGAGAGAGAGAGAGAGAGAGAGAGAGAGAGAGAGAGAGAGAGAGAGAGAAGCAAGGCAAATCAAGGCAAGGCAAGGCAAGGCAAGGCAAATTCTTTTATGTCGAGGATAATGAATAAGCACTCGCACTTGTGTCTGGTCTTCTGCTGTACTTGGTGGGAGGATGCTGGAAACTTGTTTCTACATCACGCTGGCCGTCACTTCTCCCTGCCCTGTTCTCCACAGTGTGAGGCGTGTGTCCCCCTGCCCCATGTCATGTCCCCATCAACACAACACCCTGCCCCATGTCATGTCCCCATCAACACAACACCCTGCCCATGAGCCTACCACACCTGCCTGTCCCCATCAACACAACACCCTGCCCCATGTCATGTCCCCATCAACACAACACCCTGCCCATTCATGTCCCACAACCAACCTGCCATGTCCCCATCAACACAACACCCTGCCCCTGTCATGTCCCCATCAACACAACACCCTGCCCCATGTCATCCCATCAACACACACCTGCCATGTCCGTCCATCAACACAACACCCTGCCCCATGTCATGTCCCCATCAACACAACACCCTGCCCCATGCTGTCCCCATCAACACAACACCCTGCCCCATGTCCTGTCCCCATCAACACAACACCCTGCCCCATGTCCTGTCCCCATCAACACAACACCCTGCCCCATGTCCCCATCAACACAACACCCTGCCCCATGTCATGTCCCCATCAACACAACACCCTGCCCCATGTCATGTCCCCATCAACACAACACCCTGCCCCATGTCATGTCCCCATCAACACAACACCCTCCTGCCCCATGTCATGTCCCCATCAACACAACACCCTGCCCCATGTCATGTCCCCATCAACACAACACCCTGCCTTGCCCCATGTGTCATGTCCCCATCAACACAACACCCTGCCCTGTCATTCCCATCAACACAACACCGCCATGTCATGTCCCATCAACACAACACCCTGCCCCATGTCATGTCCCCATCAACACAACACCCTGCCTCCATGTCATGTCCCCATCAACACAACACCCTGCCTGCCCCATGTCATGTCCCATCAACACAACACCCTGCCCATGTCATGTCCCATCAACACAACACCCTCCCCCATGTCATGTCCCATCAACACAACACCCTGCCCCATGTCATGTCACCCCATCAACACAACACCCACACTGACGTGGTGTGGAGGTGTGGAGAGTTTCAGTCCTGACCCAAGAGAGTGGGGGATCAATGCAGAGCAGAGAGGGAGTGGCCATGGCCTGTGTCTGTGATAGAGGACTGACAAGGCTGGCCACCTCTGACTTCAGTATCATTATATTTACTTCAGATACAACTTTGTTGTTTATCGTCAATATTAGTGCAATCTGTGTTCATCAATTGTGATCAGCTGAGTTATCAATCTTGTGGTTTCACATGTTAAAAGAACTAGACAAGTAATGTGAACTTTTAACCTACATTAAGGTAGCTGTATTCCGACTTCGATTTAAAAGAGCACCTAGCTCACCCATCCCAAAAGAAGAAAAGCTCCCCCCCCACCACCGGCAAACAACAAAATTACCACAAAAGACAAACCCCATAAATAAAACCTACATTGTCCCCTCATCAAATAAAGATGTTGCTCGTTCTTCATGCTTTCTTTCTTTCTCATCACGCTTTCTGCACACGAGTGTATATATATAGCTCTATTATTTCAGTGATTATTGTTTGAGGTCCCTTTGATTTTCCCGTTTCTGAGGCAACACATAGCATTGCCATTGTGTGGACAGAGAATGAGAGCGATTTTGGGACGTTTGTTGTGGTAGAACGACGCTTTTCGTTAGGATCATGTATTCAGTCTTTTTTCATAAAGGGGGGGGGGGGGGGGCTTTCATAGGTGTAGTGATGTTTTTTGTGGGTAAAAAGTATTGATATTAAAAAAAGAGAGAATTCTTTAATTTTTCTTTATTTCAGAGGCTGAAAGCTTTCTGGTTGCTTCAGTGATGTTGCTTTGTTGTTGGCTTTGTGTGTGTGCTGGTTCTTTGTTGACTTTTCCTTTGCTGCTGATGTGCTGCTTGCTTGATGTCTTTGTTTTGTTCAGTTTTGTTTGTTTTTTGTGGCTGCAAAATCTATCAGAGATATTTTAAACACCATGATCTTTGTGACGTGATAGTCTTATGTGTGTTTTTGTGTGTGTGTATTTGTGTGTGTGTATGTGTGCGTGCGTGCGTGCGTGTGTGTGTGTGCGCGCACACACACGCACACACATAAAAATACATGCACGTGCCCACATGCGCATACACACACACACACACCACACCGCACACGCACACCACACACACACACACACACACACACACACACACACACACACACACACACACACACACACACCACACACACGCACGCACACACTACTGTCAAACGATCGGACAATGCTAAGTAAATCTATCCAGAAAAGTGGACAATGCTACTCTACTGTAATGACCACTTGACATCACAGTGTTTTATATCTGACGCATGTACACCTATTCCTACTGCCACACCTTACGCACCCGTTTAGTGCTGCGCTGCGATGCACTACACACTTCTTACAGCTGACTTAGCCGCTAAAGCAGTTGCACTGCAGAAGTGATTACAGACCGGATTATAACCATGGACTCCAAGCCTTACATATAGGGCTCAGGTTTTGTGGTAAGCTTGTCCGGCTGACCCTTCCCGTGTCCTAATCCTAGTGAAGAAATTTGGCACAGATGCCGTTTGTAGTTTAGTGTTCTGTGCGGTTCGAGGTTTTGGTGGTGGTGGTGGTGGTGTGTGTGTGTGTGCGCGCGCGCGTGTGTGTCTGTGAGTGAGTGTGTGTGCGCGCGTTTGCGTGCGCATGTGTGTCTGTTTCTATCTGTCTGTCTGTCTGTCTGTTGTCTGTTTGTATATGTGCTTGTATGTGCCTGTGTATGTCTGTGTATGTGTGTAACACTGTGTAAACGGGAAGACAAAACTGTTCAGAAACAAGAGTTGTTTTTCACGTTAGCTAAACTAAGAATAAGGAAGGAAGAGGGGGGGGGGGGGGGGGGGGGGGGGGGTAGAGATTCAGTCCAGGTCACAAGTATTGTCTTACTTCTGCCCTGGAACATGAGCCACAGAATGGGGCCATACGCTGTTTCCTGTGACACTATTGCAGTGTTGAACACAGCAGCCACCAACGCCATAACGGTTATTTTTTGTCTTTTTTTAGAACTCAAGAGTAGATATTGCTTTCTACACAAAATTTAGTACAGTACTGAGGAAAACAAAAGAGGTAAAACTGTGTAGTCTTCGTGAACCAATCTGGGTTTCATTGTTGTGTTTTTTGTTGTAGTTGATGTTTTTGGCCATTTAAAAAAATATTATTTAGAAACAGAAATCTCTCCCCCATTATATATATATATATATATATATATTATTAAATATAAATTTTTTTATTATAAGTGTGTGTGTGTGTGTGTGTGTGTGTGTTGTTGGTGTGTGTGTGTGTGTTGTCCCCGTTACTAAACCATCTCCTAGCTCAGACAGACCCACAAATCCCATAAGCCACAACAAAAGCGAGGTTTTAATTGAAAACACTAAACGTACAATATTACTCTGACCACATATCCTACGACCAAAGCGCCATACCATCACACACACTTTCTGTGCGTTGAAGATCTGCTGACCTCAGTAAAGAGGAAAAGATGCAAGAGTTCAGATTTAAGACACTCCCCCATGTCCCTGGGGTACATGAAATTCAACACCACCACATCTTGCAGCTGTGGGAAAAGATCTGGCTTGTCATGGCCCTGTTCCAAGATCCAGCAGCCTCTCTAAATCTGTTCTGCAGGGAAACACCTTGATAGACAGTCACGTGTAAAAGGCAAAACCCAAAAGAAACATGGTGGACAGATAGAATGACACACAGACTGGTTGTAAGGGCACCGTTGGCAGAAGACCGACCAAACTGCACGAGCCGTTACGTCTTGGATGGGTGACCGTTCGTGTACCTTGGCTTCAGTACAGTCCCCCAGTTCATCCAGCTGTCAATGGGTACCTGCCCTCTTCAGGGACAGGAAAGGTAAAGCAGCGAGGGAGAGGAGATGGGCGCCACAGCAACAACAACAACAGCAGCATCAGCAAAGCAGGAGGGGGACATCACCACTACTATTGCAAAGTACTTCACAAAAGGTGGATTGTGTCTGCTGACAGGTTGGGATGTGTGTGTGTGTGAGAGAGCGTGTGTGAGAGGGGAGTGTGTGTGTGTGTGTGTGTGTGTGTGGAGAGAGAGAGAGAGAGGAGAGAGAGAGAGAGAGAGAGAGAGAGAGAGAGAGAGAGAGAGAGAGAGAGAGAGAGAGAGAGGAGGAGAGGAGAGAGAGAAGAGAGCGCATGCGTACACACTCTTGCACCTGCACGAATATATTTTCTAATATCACCTAGGGTGAACAGACGTTAAATTGATAACAACAACAACGAATATATTTGTGCATGCATTTATGTGTACGTGCACGTGCGCAATCAAGTGTATACATAAACACCTCATTATGCTTCTTCGCACTATTGTACAGTCAAATTATCCCCTCCCTCCCTCGCTCCCTCTCTTTTATCTCGTCTACCATCTTCTCTACCCTCCCCCCCCCTCCCCCCTCCCTTAGTAACACGGACAGACAGACAGACAGACAGACACAGGCAGCATAGCAGTAGTATTTCGCCGTCTCCAAGGCAAAGCAGCACCAAACAAACCCCGCTTCTTCCAGTAGAAACCCAGCCCCGCTCCTCCTGTGCTGTGTGACCTCCAGGTGACCCCATGGGGGGGGGGGGGGGGGGGGTGGTAGCTGTGTGAAGGCCGTTGTTCGGGGACATAAATGTTTGATGCTGCGTCTCATTGAATAGTCAGTCACTCTCTCCCCCCCCCCCCTTGTCCCTCTCATACCGCTGTACATTGATTTCTCTGCCCAACTCCCCCCTCTCTCACTCTACCTACTCCGCTTATTTCTCTTTCTCCGACTGTCGTTCGTTTTTCCTGTCTTTGTCTGTCTGTCTGTCTGTCTGTCTGCTCTGTCTGTCTCTCTCTCTTCCTCTCTCTCTCTCTCTCTCTCTTCTCTCTCTCTCTCTCTCTCTCTCTCTCTCTCTCTCTCTCTCTCTCTCTCTCTCTCTCTTTTTGATTCTGTTTTTGTGTCTGTCTGTCATGATCTGTTCCTCTCTGTCTTTGTCTCTGTCTGCCTGTCTCAACTATAAACCGTGGTCCCGTGTGGAAACGCGCGCAGAACATCTTGTGCACACATCAAAACCCATTCTCACTTTTCAAAAAAGAAGGCCATTGTGTACAGGTGAGAACGAATGACAACATTTACAAAACTGTTTGCACAGGGTGACTGAAGTTGGCACCTGTCAGTCTCGGAAGACTATGGAGTGGTGCTTTGAGCTCTAGAGCGCAAAGCCCGGGTAAGGAAGTATAGAGGGCAAGCTGTTACCCATGCAGCAGAACCCCCCCCCCCGCCCTCCTCCCCACGTCGCTGGAATGGTCCATTGGAAAGGCAATCACTGATACGCATGGTTCCAATGCTGTCTCAGGAGCCGCCAGAACGTTGCCATATACAGCCCACGCCGCCCGAACTCCCCTTCCTCTCAGGGATGGTGTCTAAACCCGACACCTGTGTGAATGCTGTTTGTTTTGTTGTCATCTTCTCCTATGGGCACACAATGGCCTGCTCTTTTGAAAGACCGAACGGGTTTTTAACGAATGTATAAAAAAAATGCAAAAAAAAGAAGAAAAAGCGCATACGAGTGCTTATTCCATTATCCTCGAAATTAGAGAATTAACTTAAAATGCCTGTCTTCTGTCTGTCTGTCTGTCTCTGTCTGTCGTCTGTCTGTCTGTCTGTGTCTTTCTGTCTCCCCCTCTCTCCCTCATTCTCCCCATCTCTCTCTCTCTCTCTCCCTTTTTCTCGCCCCCCTCTCTCTCATACCGAAAATGTCCCCCTCTTCTTCCTCCTGTCATTTGTGAAGTACAACGTTCTGTGCCCCCCCCCCCCCCCCTTGGAACTTGAAATTCATTTCCTTGCAAGCTGTCCCAGCTTGATATGATCTCACTTTATCATGAATAATTTATGTTTGTTATGTTTGTATTGCCGAAATGTACGTATAAAAGACAACAACAAACACCCCCCCTCCCTCGAAATAAAAAAAAAAGAAAGAAAAAACCTGGTGTTAGCGTAATCTCGTTTCTGGTTGCATGAATAAATTTATGCTTATTTCTTTATAATTATGCAAAACAATATTATGATTTGAGGTTTGGTTTGAAATAGTCATTGTTACATCTCAAAGCTTTTTAGTGATTTTTTTGGGTCTCTCTTTAAAATAGCTTTTAAAATATAAATTAGTTTTATTTTATTCTACTTTTCTGCTTCTTCCTATTTAGTCTAGTCAAATGAGGCCAAATCAGATTCTGTATTCAGAAAAAAACCCAAACAACCCCCCCAACCCACCCCCCCCCCAAAACAACCCACCTTCAAACAACCCCCCCAACCCTTTTTCTTTTCATTTTATTTATCTCCAGTATTTTTTATCTGTTCCTTTTTTCTGTTCAGTTATTTGCAAAAAGAAAATTGACAGGTTGTCTGCTGCTAGATGAACCGTGAAGAGGGATAGAGAGAGAGGCGGAGGAGAAGAAAGAAAGAGAGAAAGAAAGGAGAAAGAGAGAAAGAGAAGTAAAAGAGAAGGAAAGGTGGGATGGTGGGGGTGGTGGCGGGACGAAGGGGTGGGAGTACAGAGGTGGTGAGTATGAGAGCGGACTCTGTGTGTGTTTTTGGTGTGTGTGTGTGTGTGTGTGTGTGGTGGTGTGCGTGCGTGTGTGTGGCGTGCGTGCGTGTGTGTGTGTGCGTGTGTGTGCGTGCGTGCGCGCGTGCGTGTGTGTGTGTGTGTGTGCGGCGCGCGCGCGCGTGTGCGGTTCAGAGAGAAGAGAGAGAGAGAGAGAAGAGAGAGAGAAGGAGAGAGAGAGAAGAGAGAGAGAGAGAGAGAGAGAGAGAGAGAGAGAGCATGCGAGATGCCATTAGTCGCACAAAACACTACCCGTTTCACTCTCATTTTCAGGCTAACCCCCCCCCCCCCCCCCGAAAAAAAAACACTTTTCAAAATGCATGAAATATAGCCTACCTCAGTGTGAGAACCAGAACTAGTGCCACAATGATCAGTGAAGCGCGGTTATTGTTCTACTGTTTTTTTCACACTTTTTGTTTTAATTTGGAATTTTCAAATAAAGCGACATCGGCCGCGTCAATTTGCAAACACAATGCACAGCATACATCAATGCCGCCTTTTTCATGCTCACTTTGAATTTGAGCCCTCTCCTGTCTATACTTCGGGTTTTGATCGATACCAGTCGCGATAGAAACTGCATGCACACTCACAGAAAATACAGGGGGTCACAGTCACAGACAGATGAACGAGCAAGCACACAGACAGACAGACAGATAGACAGACAGATAGGCAAATGTAAAACTGCTTTGCGAGTGAACACATATACCAACACACACAAAATGTATGTACACATACACACACACACACACGCGCGCGCGCGCGCGCACGTACACACTTGGGTGCACACGCGCGCGCACACACACACATAGACACACACGCCCACACGCACGCACAAGCACGCGCGCGCGCGTGCACATAAACACACACATACATACACACACGCATACATACATGCACACACACTAAATAAATAAATGAATGAACAAATAAAACACACACTTTTCATTTTGAGTATATTATCTTTTTCTATGTTTTGTGTATTGTATGCGGGTGAGTACTTTTGTTTGATGATACTATACATTAGAATATATCAACCTGAAGAAGCGTATACATATAGACACTACTTAAATGCACACACATACATGCATGCTTGCATATATACCTATGTAATCCTATATGCACACATATTCGTACACAAACACAAACACACGCACATACACACACACGCGCACGCGCACGCGCGCACACACATACACATCCATACATCCATACATACATACATTCATACATACATGGACAGACAAGACAGACAGACAGACACAGATAGATAGATAGATAGATAGAAATAGATAGATAGATAGATAGATAGATAGATAGATAGATAAAAAACTTACTTACATACATACATACATACATACATACATACATACATACATATACATACATACATACATACATACATACATACATACATACATACATCATACATCATACAGAGAGGCAGACAGACAGACACATAACTGGATAGCTAGCTAGCTTAGCTAGCTAGCTAGCTAGCTAGACAGATAGATGGTAAGTGTGTATCTAAATATCTCTCTCACACACACAGACACAACAACACACACACACACACACACACACACGCCGCCCACACCACGACGCACGCACGCACACACATCACAACACAACACCAGCACACACACATACAAACATAGCACAGATTGGAATCTATTCAGAGAAAGCAGAAGAATGTTAGTGCCTGTCATGAAATAATAGCCACATACAGGCCAGTATTGAATGTCTACACTCTGCACCCAGGGTGTGTGCAGGAAGCATGGTATCGCCTGTCCCCAATAAACAACCAGTACCCAGGGCGCTCCAATGACCCGTGACTGCCTAGCCACCCGGGGTGGACACCAGAATTTTGAGAGTATAAAGTACGTGTGTACGTGCGTATGACAGTATCATGTGTGTAGAGTTTTATGAGTGAGTTTTCGTGGTGGTTTTTTTTTAGGGTGGGGGTGGGTGGTGGTGAAAGTTATAAAAATGTTACCAACAAGTTTCGTTCTTTTTCTGTGTATGATTTGTCTGTTTGTATATATGTTCTCTTTCTGTCTCTAAATATCTCTTTCTATTTGCTCTCATTTTTTGAAATTAAATGTCTTTTGTGTTTTTTAATTTTTCTCTCTCTCATTCTCTCTCTGTGGCTTGTGGGGGCGGTCACGAGAAGTGAAGCGGACAGGGCGTACATTTTCTGTGAGCAGCAGTAAAACTAGAAATTCATTCAAAAATGCCAGTTACTGGACTTCCAGCGGCTGTGGAGAGGACATTAGGCGCCCTGCTGACCGACAATGCAGTTTCCAGCTGGAAAGTGGCAGGAGAAGGGGACAGCGTGGTTTTTGTCTTGCGACTGAAACCAGTGGACACAACAGTGTCAACCAACATGGCGGATCCAACAGTGAATCGCAGCACACAAGCACAGTACTACAGGAAAAAATCGTTTTCTCAAAGACGACGAGATGTTGAACGGTCTCGAAAGCATAAAGAGAAGCAGGCAAGTGTTGTGTGTGAAAGTGACTGTGTCCTCAGTGCCTTGAGTCTGCCTGACAGTGGAGTAGAACAGGGGAATACAGCATGTGTAGATACACATGGAATAGACCTACCAACAACACACACACAGGACATCAACACAAAAACATCAGTTAAGTTGCCATCATCGGTTGATTTAGAACCTCCCTGTATGTCTGATTGTAGTGACTGTGCTGATATGTGTGTTTTGCAGCCTGAGGTGAACAATGATGATATTGTTGGTGCATTCGACACAAGAAATGTCAAACAGTACGTGGCTACTCTAACTGATAGATCCCTACAGAGAAGGCTAAGAGACAGACAAAGAAATACACACTTTAGAAAATCCGTGCTACATCATTCAGACGGTGAAGATATTGTGACGTGTGAGTCAGACGACATTGTGATCCAGTGCGCATGCCAACCAGACACTGAGCCAGTATGTGTGTACTGGTTTGTCAAACAGCAAGAGAAAAACATGCTAAAAGAGGAACGTGTGAAACTCGCCAGTTTGCGGAATGGGAAGCGTATCCAGAACACACTACACACGGAGACCCTATCGTGTGCTTCAAGGGACTTAGCGACACTTAGAGACCTATTACAGCAGTCTCTTGGCTAGGCCTAGCCTAGACCTAAGGGTGTGTTTGTGACAAAGACTGGACGAAAGAAAGGCTCGGAATGCCGTAACATATCTGGACAGTAAAGAGTTTGTGTCTCGATGTACATTACTAATCAATGCTGTGGTTTCCATGGCTTGGAGTAGCGTGGTGTGTCAGCTTAAAGCAATTATCGTTATCGTTATTCGGCAACCCCCTTCATGTATGGGCCAATGGCCTTTTTTCATGAATAAACCTTTCGAGTTCGAGTTCGAGTTCGAGTTCTCTGTGGCTTGTCTTGTCACACACACACACACACACACACACACACACACACACACACACACACACACACACACACACACACACACACACACACACACACACACACACCGTGCGAGCGTCGCAATTATAAGACAAAAAAAGGAAGAAAAAGAGGATGGATTCTGCAGTCTGTCTTTCACCCATCCCTCATGTCTGTCGCCTGTCTGTCTGTCTGTCTGTCATCTCGCTCTGTCTGGCGCCGAACAATATCCTTGAAGCCCCAACGATCTCTATCTATAAGAATAAAGGAAGAAGTGCAAGCTACAGAAACTGAGGTACATGTGTTTCTTCTTTATGGCTGGAGAAAAACCTTCGCCTGAATTGTCCTCAACAGGCTTGTCTCTCTTTCTCTGTGAGCAAAAGCAGCTTAAGGCTGAAACACTGTAGGCATTATTCTTGCTGTTAGACAGCTGCAGGAAAAAAAAAGTTAAGCAGCCCCCCCAAAAAAAAACCCCTTATGTACCCTGTTTTTATTGACCTGACAAAAGCCTTTGACACTGTCAACAGAAGGCCTGTTGGACAGTTCCTGAGCGCTCTGGATAGCCAAAGGAATTCCCAGAGATCAACCAGCATTTTTCTGAAGGTATGAACGGGCAAGTTCTCCCTATTGAGGAAGTCAGAAAAGTTTCTAAGATAAGCAAGGGTGTAAAACAAGGCTGTGTCATAGTCCCACACTTCTTCAAAATCTGGAGCACATGCATACTGTCACAGGCAGAGTGAACGGGGAGTCTAGTGGTTAGAACGTGGCGCTAATAATCTGACTGTCTGGGTTCGTGTTCAGGTTTGAGCCACCACCATGACACCCGATTAAGAGGAATTTTTTCCTCTGGAGCTCACATCATTTCTAACTCCACTCCCTCGACAGTCTTTGGAGACTGTAACCCGAGGTCCCGGTTGTGAACGCACACAAAACATCTTGCACACACGTTAAAATCTGTCCCGCGTTTGGGAAGAGTAGGCCATGCGTACAAGTGGGAATGGGTGAAAAATTTCGAAAATTACATGTACTAGGAGAGTGGATGTAAAAAAAACCCCACACGAGTGCCGATTCCATTATTCACGAAATAAAAGAACAAAGAAATAAATAGATAAATAACTGAATAAATAAATAGATAAACACGTAGGTAAATACAGAGCTAGATCAACAGATGGCAAAGACCCAAAGAAAGAGACGTATTTCTGTTATTCCCTCCTCTTCTATCTCCGCTGCCTCAGTGCAAAACAAACTCTTCTCGCTCTCCTTCAGACAGCCCTGTTCTGTGGTCACTGCACTGCCGGCCCAGGCACGACAGTCTGACCTGCAGCTGATGCTGGACCTTGTCTCAGAGGCTTCAGCGATGTTTGCCTGCCAATCAGTTCAGCCAGACCAGCGCCATTAACCACACCCAGCACCACCCCACTTACTCCAACCATCACTATAGACGACACCCCGGCTTGCAAACACTCAGAACTTTAAGTACCTGGTGAGAGCCCTCGTCATCTCTGGATGGAGAATTGTATCAAGAAATCCATGTTCCCTATTAGCAGAGCACCTGGAAAGCTTGGACACATAGGTCTGTCAACAAAACTGAACAGTGCAGTAGCCCTTCTGCCTGGTTTCTCTGTGGATGGAGGTCTTTGACAATGCAGGCATCCGTCAGTCTCGGAAGACTATGGAGTTGTGTTCAAGGCTCTTGAGTGCAAATCCTGGGTAAGTAAGTATGGAGGGCAAGCTCTTACCCATGCAGCAGACTCCCTCCCCCCTCCACGGCACTGGAATGATCCATTGGAAAGGCAATCACCGATACGCATGGTTCCAGTGCCTTCGCAGGAGCCGCCAGAACGTTGTTATAATTATAGGCTTACAGCCCCGAACCGTCCTGGGGACTCCAACTCCCCGATTTTTCTTCAGGGATGGTGTCTAAACACGACACCTGTGTGCATGCTGTTTTTTATATATATTTTGTTGTTATCCGCTCTTACCGGCACACAATGGCCTGCTCTTGCGAAATACGGAACGGGGTTTTTAACTGTGCGCAAGATGCTCTGCATGCGTTGACACACGAGGCCTCTGTTTATAGTCTCATCCGAATGATACTACTATATTACAGACACAATAATCAGAAAACTTGAAACACCAGCGTGCAAGCAACTGTGCCTATACTTGGAATCCAGAGGCAAGATCGCTTCACTAGGTCTCGGAGTTCTGGATCCCTATGATTCTACAAGCATTGAAGCCAGAGTCATATCAACGTAACGTCGATGGGTATGGAATATTCTTCTTCCTCTTTGTCCAACGGTCAGACAGCAACCATTGTTGTCTGTCTTATAAGCAAAAGCGCGTTGTGCTGCCGTTAAGCGCCTGACAAGTCAGGACCAGCGCATCCGATTTTGGTGTGGGAAAGAATGATTATCTTTTAATCCTTTCTGGGAAAAAAGACAAGAAAATGGACCATGATGGCAGAAGTTAGACATGAAGGAGGTGACAGAAGGGACAGGAACAAAGAGGAAACAAAGTGAGGGATAAAAAAGAGGGAATTTCTAGCAAAGACTAGAAGAGAGCTCCCCCCTCCCCCTCCATCCATCTCTCCTTCTCTCCTCCCCCTCCCTCCCTCCCCCCACCTCACTTTCCCACTCTCTCTCTTCCATCTCCTCTTTCTTTCCTTTCTCCTCATCGTCCTCAAAATCTATCCCGCTGTTCTGTTCAAACAGAAAACAATTAGAGACGCTTGACATGGAAAGAAGAAAGAAGTAAAAACCGATAATAACGTAATGCCGGTAGCAAATAGGACACCACTTCACTCCAATCCCCTCAGACTTCAGTCTCAAAGACCCCAAAGCACCAGAAGCCGTGGAATCGATTGCAGATCGATGTAGTATTACGTCAGAAGATTATGGCGTAGTGTTTGCCCTGTGGGTCTCGATGACGGAGAGGACGGAGGTGAGAGGCGAGGTTTGAACAAAGGGCGTTTGAAATATGTATTGGAAGTGGGCCGAGAAAAATCGTTGTGTGTCTGTGTGGACCTACCTGCTCACGTGGGTTTTTGTGTGTCTGTGTGGACCTACCTGCTCACGTGGGTGCGCTCTGTCTGTTTGTCTGTCTGTCTGTCTGTCTGTCTCTGTCTCTGATGTCTCTGTAACTGTGTTCTATTTATCCATTTATTCTTTCAGACTGAGGATAATGGATTAAGCAGTCATGTGCTTTTTTACATCCAGTCCGCGTGTGTATGCAGTTTTGTAAATCTTGTCATCTGTTCCCACCGGCACACAATGGTTTACTCTTACGAAAAGCGGAACAGGATTTAACGTGTGCGCAAGATGTTCTGCGTGCGTTCGCACAGGGGGCCTAGGTGTATAGTCTCATCCGAAGGACTTTTGGGGAGAGTGAAGTCAGCACAGATTCAAATTGCGAGCGCAAAGTTCTAACCACTAGGCTCTCTCTCTGTCTCTGTCTCTGTCTCTGTCTGTCTCACTCTCTCTCTCTCTCTGTCTCTCTCTGTGTTTGTGTTTGTGTGTGTGTGTGTGTGTGTGTGTGTGTGTGTGTGTGTGTGTGTG
>CM060323.1:64259399-64274399 GCA_030674155.1 Stramonita haemastoma | reverse complement strand
AGAATGGAGGTCTTTTCTGTTTCAGTGTTGGACAGAGAATGGAGGTCTTTTCTGTTTCAGTGTTGGACAGAGAATGGAGGTGTCTTTTCTGTTTCAGTGTTGGACAGAGAATGGAGGTGTCTTTTCTGTTTCAGTGTTGGACAGAGAATGGAGATGTCTTTTCTGTTTCAGTGTTGGACAGAGAATGGAGGTGTCTTTTCTGTTTCAGTGTTGGACAGAGAATGGAGGTGTCTTTTCTGTTTCAGTGTTGGACAGAGAATGGAGGGTCTTTTCTGTTTCAGTGTTGGACAGAGAATGGAGATGTCTTTTCTGTTTCAGTGTTGGACAGAGAATGGAGGTGTCTTTTCTGTTTCAGTGTTGGACAGAGAATGGAGTGTCTTTTCTGTTTCAGTGTTGGACAGAGAATGGAGGTGTCTTTTCTGTTTCAGTGTTGGACAGAGAATGGAGGTGTCTTTTCTGTTTCAGTGTTGGACAGAGAATGGAGGTGTCTTTTCTGTTTCAGTGTTGGACAGGGAATGGAGGTGTCTTTTCTGTTTCAGTGTTTAAATGCCTCTCTCCCTTCTCTCCCGGGGAATCGGTAGGGCACTGCTCTGAATTTCTCAAGCCTTGTCTCTTGTGCAAGTTGAGAACATGGCGGAGCCCATTATCTTCAGGTACAAGGTGCATGCTGGGCATGTTTACGTTAATAGTACACAGTGTACTCTTGATTTTGTTAGCAGACAGAAAACCTTTCCAAAACCACCGCTGTTTACAGAAAACACAAATGTTACAGTAAACCACTACAATAGAAAAAAGGATTGGATTTTATACTCATTCTATGCTTTAGGCATAACACCATATGAAAGCACAAGTCATTTAAAACAAAACAAAACGTAAGCTGTTACAAGTCCATCTTAAGTCTTATATAGATGACGTAAGCTGCAGATTAATTTTCATCATCGCCTTTACTTTGTTTAGTAAAAAATATCTTCGACACATTTTCTGTTGATGGAGTGTTACATACATGGCAACCTCAGGGCAGACGTAGTGCTGTTTCCATTGTTGTTCCCCCCCCCCCCCCCAGTTCCTCACCTAGAGCTAGGAGTTTCACCAACGACAAGATTTAGCGTATGCGACCGGTTTTTGCCCCCATGAAGGTAGCTGTATTTCTACTTCGGGGATGAAGTTGCCAACAGCACCCGGTGTTCCCAGGCGGTCTGTCACCCATCCAAGAGCTAACGGGCTGACGCTGCTTCACTCGGGGATCAGACCACAACCTGCGCTTCAGAGTGGAATGGCCGTTGGCTTACGTTAGTGGTCTGATTTGATTGATCCATAAAAAGTACCATCCTTCTATAACAGTCAGTATTTCCTAACAGCTGCTACCATCACCCGGTCAAGATGGTTACATTCATGTTGCAGAGCCAATATTGCCCAATCGCAGATATTAATTTCTCAATAAGTGCCTTTGACCTTTGGCACACAGCAGGCCGCTCCAGACTTGGAGAAAAAACGAAAAAAACTAAAGACCGGCCGAGGATTACAGCCTACGTTACCTATGGATTAAAGGCTTATGACGTTGTTCCTTGATGGTTGAGGGCCTGTGGTTTGGAAAACATTATTGGGATGGCAAGACGAAGGGATGGTGAAGGGTGTGGATAACTCTGGCTGAAAATAGGACTGGCAGTGTGGCTTTGCTGTGACCAGGACGTTCAGGGAGTTAGCACACTGAGGTCTGGGAGCTGGCCGCTTTTCGTTATTTTAATTCGTACAATGATCTAAACGTGCGTACAATGATCTAAACGTGAGCGCGTGCGTGTGTGTGAGAGAGAGAGAGAGAGAGAGAGAGAGAGAGAGAGAGAGAGAGAGAGAGAAGAGAGAGAGAGAGAGAGAGAGAGAGAGAGAGAGAGAGAATGTGTCTGTGTGTGTTTATGTCCCGCTGATCCGCGCTATTGTTAATCAGACCAGAGCTGCTTACAAACATATGCAAGACAAAAACCAGCCTCAAAATTCCACCCTGGATTAGACTTAAAGGGAAGCTGACATCTGTCTTCATCCCTGTTTAGAAAAAAAACAACTTCTCTCCCCTTTTTTCTTCTGGAAATTCTCTCCTATGAGATCCTAAAGTTGTTTTGAATCCAGGCTTTGGAATAAACATCTGCGTCATGTTTCAAAACATAACAGTGTTGTAATGCAGGTTTTGTGACTTGGCTTAGCTCTACATCAGTACCTGACACAGTTTTTGGCCGGGGCCAACATTTCAAAGGGAGATTCTATCTCCTCCCCCCCCTTACCTCTACAGACGTCAGCCTTGTTTCTCACCCTATGCTGTAGTGTGCTCATGCCTTTGGTCGTTTCAATGGGCTAAATTTATGTGTCTGTGAAGTTTTAGTAATATCTTTTTTTTTTTTTTTTAAAGAATCATAACGGTTTGCGGTAGAGATAACTCTCTGTCTGTCTGTCTGTCTATCTGTCTATCTGTCTGTCTGTCTGTCTGTCTCATTCAAATAAAGATCATTCATTCATTATCTCTCTCGTGTTATCAACATTTGCAGTCTAACCTCCAGCTATGATATACATGGTCTTATGTGTACGTCGTTCGATATTCTGCCAGTATCAATATGCGCTAAAAACGTGTCCGGTTGCAGTCAATCTGTTTCTACTGAATGCAGCTAGGGTCTGGAAACATTGGCTCTCCTGATAATTGAACACAAGACCTGCAGACGCTACCCAATGGTGGAATTCTCCTGACCACTATCCCCCCTCCCCCCGTTCGTCGAAACAGTTGCTTTGAGGGAAAATAATGTCAGATACCTACTTCATTCTTGGACTATAATTACATATACATATATATATATTCATTATGCGTATATATTCATTTTATTATCATATCATGATGTATCCATAAGGGCAGGGCTGGCTGGATGTAAAAAAGCACATACGTGCTTATTCATTATCCTCGAAATAAAAGAATTTGATTTGATTTGATTTGATTTGATTTGATTTGATTTGATTTGATTTGATTTGATCACACACACACACACACACACACACACACAACACACACACACACACACACACACACACACACACACACACACACACACACACACACACACCACACACACACACACACACACACACACACCACACACCTCCCAAAATTTAACTCAGAGATGATAACTATCTGCTGTGACTGAAAGTGTAAACAGATGCATGTAAACAATACAATACTAATAGTCAACAAAATAATACTAGTAATGAAACCAATACTAGTAAGCAGTACAATACTGGTAAACAGTACAATAACAGTAAACAGTACAATACTGGTAAACAGTACAATACTGGTAAACAGTACAATAACAGTAAACAGTACAATACTGTAAACAGTACAATACTGGTAAACAGTACAATAACAGTAAACAGTACAATACTGGTAAACAGTACAATAACAGTAAACAGTACAATACTGATAAACAGTACAATACTGGTAAACAGTACAATAACAGTAAACAGTACAATACTGGTAAACATTACAATACTGGTAAACAGTACAATACTGGTAAACAGTACAATACTGGTAAACAGTACAATACTGGTAAACAGTACAATACAGGTAAAACAGTACAATACAGGTAAACAGTACAATACAGGTAAACAGTACAATACTGGTAAACAGTACAATACTGGTAAACAGTATAATAACAGTAAACAGTACAATAACAGTAAACAGTACAATACAAGTAAACAGTACAATACAGGTAAACAGTACAATAACAGTAAACAGTACAATACAGGTAAACAGTACAATACAGGTAAACAGTACAATACTGGTAAACAGTACAATAACAGTAAACAGTACAATACTGGTAAACAGTACAATACAGGTAAACAGTACAATACAGGTAAACAGTACAATACTGGTAAACAGTACAATAACAGTAAACAGTACAATACTGGTAAACAGTACAATACTGGTAAACAGTACAATACTGGTAAACAGTACAATACTGGTAAACAGTACAATACTGGTAAACAGTACAATACTAGTTAACAAAGGACCGGTGGTCTAGAGGTAACGCGCCTGCCTATAAAGCGAAAAGTCCGGGTCGAAGTGTGCGGTGGTTCCAATCCCGTTTGGATTAAAAACTCCCCCCCCCCATCCATTAGACCATGAGTGGTGGTCTGGGCTCTTGTCTTTCGGGTGAAACGAAAAACCGAGGTCCCGTGCGTTACACATCATTATTTAGCACACGTAAAAGAACTCGCGGCAACAAGAGGGTTGTCCCTGGCAAAGTTCTGTAGAACAATGCCACTCTGATAGGGAAACAAATACAGTTGCAGACAGGAAAAAATATTCAGCCCGAATTTCACGCTGAGAAATCTGCTGTGACATAAAGTGACATAAAATGAAATAAATAAAAACAAAGCGGATGTAAAAGAGAAAGCGGAGTTACAGGCAGAGACACTGTGGCAGGCTGACCACTCAGCTCAGAGAAAGAAGATAAGTGCCGGGTGGATTGTCTTCAGTGGGGTGTCGGTGCCGTGGCTGGCTTGCTGGCCTGCTCAGCATCAATAGTATACCGGGTGCTTCTGGCGCTCTGCTGAAGCCGGGTGATGTGGGCTACCCGTATTTGAAGACCAACCGTACGGTGTTGAAAAAACCAGATAGCCTGTCCCTTCTCACATTGATACTCCGGCAATTTTGTTTGTTGGTTTGTTGTGAAAGTGAATACACCTGGAGATGTTCCTAGAAAAGAAACATGTCCGTGAAGGGTTTTTGGCAATATTTCTGGAGTGATTGTATTGATATCAAAAGTGATGTTAAACCTGGTTGAATAGAGCTTGCAAAAAAGTCGGTTCAACCTTCTGATATAAGTTGTCCATTATACCCCCTGGAGATGCGCAGGTGGGGGGGGGTGGTGGGGGGGGGTTATTATATTAATATGGAATTTGTATAGCGCTATCTCTTGTAAAGACAAATCAAAGCGCTTGCATTTGACCTACAAGCCACAGATCATGCTGCCACCAGGCGCAAAGATCCCCAACTCCAACTCCCGATTTTTCTTCAGGGATGGTGTCTAAACACGACACCTGTGTGCATGCTGGTTTGTTATAATTTTGGAAGGGTGTTGTCAGCACAAATAGCGTCCTTGAGTATTGCCTTCTGAAGATTTTGTACTAAGAGTTCTTTTCTATCCCTCGCATTGTTTCTGCATAGTTCCTATTCTTCATGTCCACTCCTTCTGGTCTGTTTTCTGCTTTCCGTGTCCAGTCTCCTCTCTGAATTCCAGAGACTTAAAACACAACCATTTCTCCCACGCCGAAGTGGGATGCGCTGGGCCTGACCTGTCAGGCGCTTAACGGCAGGACAGCACATTTTCGCTCATAGGACAGACACCTATAGTTCTGTCTGAGCGTTCTACAACGACAAATAATTTGTTTGTTAATTGATTTAGAAAGGTGTTGAATAGGGTTGAAGAACAAATAGGTTATGGTTCTTTTTAGAGAACTTAATTTCCTATATTATCACCGGGCTGTCTGTCTCCCCCCTGTCATCTTGTGTCCTCCTTGCGTCTGCTGGGGTCTGTACGGCATTCAGATGATCCTGGGCAGAGCGGTCTGAACGACCTAACAAGAGGGCTTCTCTCTTGACGACGTTTGAATCCCCAAAGTCAGGGAGTGGTTTTAGTGGCACTTGGCTGAATTCAGATCCAGATTTAGGACCTTTTTTATGTATGTATGTATGTATGTATGTTGTATGTATGTATGTATGTATGTATGTATTATGTATGTATGTATGTATGTATGTATGTATGTATGTATGTATGTATGTATGTATGGTATGTATGTATGTATGTATGTTATGTATGTATGTATGTTATGTATGTATGTATGATGTATGTATGTATGCATGTATGTATGTATGTATGTATGTAGGTATGTATGTAGGTATGTATGTAGGTATGTATGTAGGTATGTATGTAGGTATGTCTGGATGTATGTATGTATAAATGATGTATGTATGTATGAATGTATGTATAGTATGTATGTATTGGGGATGTATGTATGTAATGATGATTATGTATGTATATGTATGTATAATGTATGTATGTATGTATATGTATGTTATGGGATGTATGTATGTATGTATGTATGTAAAGTATGTATAATGTATGTATGTATGAGGATGAATAGCTGTTACTCTCAAGTTGCCCACAGACTGATCAGCTATGGGCAGAATTTTGCCTGTGTGCCGAAAGACAGAGAAGAGGCTTCTGAGCACTGGTGTCAGTAGTCAGTAGAAGCAATGACTCCTGTTTACAAACACCCTGGTCTCTTTCTCCCCACAAGCCAAAGGACAGACAGAAACAGACAGACACCACTAGAACAGACAGGCGAATCATGAGCCTGTCACCAGTTTGGGATATAATTATATATGCCTCATGGGGATGCCGGGGGCCTGTCAGTATAAACAGCATCGCCACCTATGGAAATTCTGAGCTAGAAATTCCCTCTTTTCTATCCCTCTCTTTGTTTCTGCCTTGTTCTTTTTCCTCCCATCACCCCCTTCTTGTCTATTTTCTGCCTTCTTGGTCCACTCTCCTGCCTTTATCCGGAAAGACTTAATAGAACAATCCTCCCCCACTCCATAGTGGGATCCGCGGGGCCTGCTTGTCAGGCGTGTAACGGCAGTGTGAGGCATTTGGGGCTTATTTGACAGACAACAACAGTTGTCTGAGCGGTCGATGAAGAAGAAAAAGATGACAGAAAAATTGCGAAAAAGAAGAATTGCAAAGAAGAAGAATTGCGAAGAATTCCGAAGAAGAAGAATTACGAAGAAGAATTGCGAGAAGAATTGCGAAGAATTGCGAAGAATTGAGAAGAAGAAGAAGAAGAAGAAGAAGAAGAAGAAGAAGAATTGCGAAGAATTGCGAAGAAGAAGAAGAAGAAGAAGAAGAAGAAGAATTGCGAAGAAGAATTGCGAAGAAGAAGAAGAAGAAGAAGGAAGAAGAAGAAGAAGAAGAAGAAGAAGAAGAAGAAGAAGAAAGAAGAAGAAGAAGAAGAAGAACAAGAATTGCGAAGAAGAATTGCGAAGAAAGAAGAGGAAGAAGAAGAAGAAGAAGAAGAAGAAGAAGAAGAAGAAGAAGAAGAAGAAGAAGAAGAAATTGCGAAGAAGAATTGCGAAGAAGAATTGCGAAGAATTGCGAAGAAGAAGAGGAAGAAGAGGAAGAAGAAGAAGAAGAAGAAGAGGAAAAAGAAGAAGAAGAAGAAGAAGAAGAAGAAGAAGAAGAGAAGAAGAGGAAGAAGAAGAAGAAGAATTGCGAAGAAGAATTGCGAAGAATTGCGAAGAAGAAGAGGAAGAAGAGGAAGAAGAAGAGGAAGAAGAGGAAGAAGAAGAAGATCTTTCCGCTCCTAGTTTCCGTCTTGTTCCCCCATGGTCTCTATTCTCTGGCCCCAACTCCTATAGGATCTGGAGTTAACTCCCCATAACTATCTACTCTCACACCCGGTTCCTCTCCTTCCTCTCTTATCTCCCTTATGAACTACAGGCAATAAAACAGCATCAAGACTCCCTCAACACCGGTGATAAGGATACAACAGAGAGGACAGAAACCCCCAGCCCAACAAGAATGTACCTGGCTTATTGGCCACTTCACAGGCAATATCCACACTTTTCCATCGCCAATTTACATTCCTCCTATCTTCCTTTGGGGATACAGGGGGCTGTTTAATGTTTATTTCATCCACACCCTCTGGACATTCTGCGCTAGACAATTTTCTTTTCCTATCACCGTGTCTTTTATTACCCCCCTTTTCTGTCCCCTCTCTTGCTTATTTTCTGTCTTCCAAGTTCATTCGCTGCAAACTTTCCAATTTTCTTTATTTTCATAACATGACAATGTGCCTGTGTTGTTTTGTTCTGGCAGCCAGGCAGTGAGGGATAGTGTCAACACTGGCGTGGGCACAGGACGTCTGCTTTGCTGTGGTAGTTGCCGAGGTAGCATAATTACAAAAATTGTTTTGTAAATTTAAGTGTTCATTATCCTCTGGGATGATAAGTCAACCAGAATGGTTGGCGCCCTCAGCATGGCCTGGTTTTATTGGCCTGAAGGAATAAAATAAAGCATTTTGGCATTGAATGCCTCTTTCAGATGATGACTGTTTTCAGTGATTGGATGGTGTTGATGTTTTGTTTGACTCGAGGTGAATGTGTAGTGGAGTTGTTCATATTGAATGAGGTGACAGCCCGGGTATGACCTTCGTGCTTTTGTAGGTTTATAAACAACATGAAATAAAATACATTTTTCAGAGGACAGGTAAAACTAAAACCAGACAGTGCCACTGATGGTCACCATTAAACCCTCATTAGCAATATTCTTTGTCTGCTACTTCTTTCAACGCTGAGACAGCAACCATAATCGTCTGTCATATGAGCGAAAATGCGTTGCGTTGACATGTCAGGTCTGGCGATGGGCTAGGCCCGACCTGTCAACGCATTTCCACTCCTGTGTCAGACAATACTAGCTGCTGCCTCAGCGACTTTGACGCGGCGCGAAGAAGATTCCAGATACGCCTAGGGGAGAAAGATTGTAGGGGTATGATTTCCAGATGATGCACCTGCAGTGCTGCTGACGGGTTTGTTGTGGAGGTAGTCTAGGTGAGGAGGTAAACTGACGGTGCAGGGGAGAGAGAGATACCCCAGTGAACCCGGCACTTCCTTGTCGGGTGTTTACCTCACCCCTCGGCCCTTTGTTGGGTTGTCTTTTGTAGGGTAGATGTGGGTGTGGGGTGATGGGGGTGATGGGGGTGATGGGGGTGGTGGTAGTTTTCCTGTCTAAGTAACTTTTGTCCTCAGATGGTACATTGAATAAGCCAGTGATTTGCTTTTTTTTTCCACCGTCATGTTTTTGAGACTCTCTCTGTGTGTGTGTGTGTGTGTGTGTGTGTGTGTGTGTGTGTGTGTGTGTGTGTGTGTGTGTGTGTTGTGTGTGTGTGTGTGTGCACACGCGCGTCTGGGTGTAATCACACGTGAGCAAACATGCTTGTGAATGTGTGTGTGTGTGTGTGTGTGTGCGCGCGCGCGCGCGCGCGTGTGTGTTGTGTGTGTGTTGTTGGTGTGTGTGTGTGTGTGTGTGTGTGTGTGTGTGTGTGTGTGCTCGCGCGTATAATACATACATAGATGTGTTGAGTGTACGTGTGAGTATATAATAGGTGTGTGTTTGCATATGTGTGCTTGCATATGCGTGCTTGCATGTGTGTGTGTGTGCGCGCGCGCGTGTGCATATGTGCGTGTGTGTACGCGCGCCAGTTTAAATGCGGACAAGCATGCTTAGTGAGATTTTGCCAAACTAACTTCCGAATGAAGTGTTAAGGAACAACACCAGCCTTGCGTGCATGTTCTACATGTTGTCATCCATTACTAAAAGCACACAAAGGCCTACTTTTTCGAAAGGCATAATGGGTTTCAAGTCAAGTCAAAATGATCTTTATTGAGGGTAAAAGATTAAGTTTACACAACTTTTTTTCATCCTGCCCTCACTAAAAAAAGTGTGTGTTTTAAAGTGTGAGCAAGATTGTGCCTGCACTCGTGCACATGTCATTGATTCATTGTTTTTATTTGAAGGGGAGTGAGGTCGATACTGCTGTGAACTCCAGGGCGAAACTCCCCTCCCCTTGTTGTCTCTGTGGTGCTGCAAACCCACACTCACATCACGGATAACCGCTCTAACCACGAACCCCCCCCCCCCCCCCCCCCCCCCCCCCCCCCCCCCCCCCCCCCCCCCGCAACAAAATAAATAAACCTAGACGAAAACTAGAGTTTATCAGCCAAATCAGATATTGTATCCTTTTTCTTCCAAAGTCGACAGGGGTTCTTTGTTGATAAAATGCCACATGTGTGTGCGTGCATGCGTGCGAGAGTGCTGTGTGTGTGTGTGTGTGTGTGTGTGTGTGTGTGTGCGCGCACCCGCGTGTTAGACTTTCAATTAAAAAGTTTTAGTTCCGGATGGTACATGGAGTATGCAGTACACTGGTTTTTCCAAGCAGCCGTCCACCTAAACAAACAAATCCCCCAAATAAACAAACCCAGACAGAAAAAGGCAATGCAATGCAAAGCAAGAAAGACGTATCACGTTGTAATGTCTGACCCCATGGCCCACCTCAACCATCCCTCCTGTTCTTCCTGTCTGTTTTCGCAATGCACATACCTGTATACACTGGCCACTCCTATCTCTTCATAAGGACAATAGCAACAACACACCCACACATATACCCATACCACTTGCACACCACACACACACACACACACACACACACACACACACACACACACACACACACACACACAGAGGCGTGAGCTCACATGGAACAAACACAAACATACTTTTATTTCCAGTCACAACGAACAATGAAATCACACTATACACATGCTATGGGATACTGAAAAAAACCCACCATGCCTTTAAGAGGGATAGGTAGATAGATTTTGCAGTTTTTTTCTAAACACTTATTGCTTTTTTGTGTGTAAGTGTCTTGGTTTTTGTTTTTGATATATTTCTATGTTGGGATCTGATTCCATAAATCCTCACCTCAAATCAGGAAGCTCCATGTGTTGCACACACGCCCATGGTGCGCACACATGTCTTCAAGCGTGCCTGCTCATATTGCGCGAGCCTCCAACGCGTGCATACTTGTGCGCGCGGGTGTGTGTATGCGTGGGTGTGTGTATGCGTGGGTGTGTGTATGCGTGGGTGCGAGTGTGCCTCTGAGTGTCTGTGCATACGCACAGGTCTGAGTGTGCACTGCGCGCTTGTCTGAGCGTGTGCATTGCATGCATGCGACCGGGTAAGCTTGTAATTCTTTTTTCTTTTATATCGAGGATAATGGAATAAGCACTCTTGTGCTTTTTAACATCCAGTCCCCGTGTGTATGAAGTTTTGTAAATGTCATCTGTTCCCACCGGCACACGATGGCCTACTCTTACGAAAAGCAGAAAAGGATTTAACGTGTGCGCAAGATGTTCTGTGTGCGTTCGCACACAGGGCCTCGGTTTAAAGTCTCATCGAAGGACTTTTGGGGAGAGTGGAGTCGGCACTGATATTAACTCCAGGAGAAAAATCTCCTCGACCGGTCAGCATGTGTGGCACATGCACAATGTTCCCCAGTGCGTGCATGTGCACGAACGTACGTGTACCAGTGTGTGTGCGTGTTGTGTGCGCACATGTTTGACTGCGAGCTCGTACGCACGTGTGCATACGCTTGTGTCCCAATGTGTGTATGTGTGCGCGCGTGCGTGCCTGTTAGTACGTAGAGGTAATTGTGCTTATGTGCACGCGTGTGTGTGTGCGAGTACCAATCCCTTTGGACTTCTCCCTCTCATTTTGAACAGGGTATAACAGTAGGGAAGTGAGGAAAGATAGATGCAGTGTAACAGGCTAAGTATCCTTTGTCTCTGCTGCTACACCTTTGCCCTTAAATATATTAGTTTCATGAAATAACTTCAAAACAGTTTTATGTGTGTTTGCTTTCTGAGAGAGAGAGAGAGAGAGAGAGAGAGAGAGAGAGAGAGAGAGAGAGAGAGAGAGAGTGTGTGTGTGTGTGTGTGTGTGTGTGTGATGATCGCGAGCGCGCGCACGGTGTGTGTGTGTGTGTGTGTTGTGTGTGTGCGTGCGTGCGTGTGATGTGCATGTGATGCGCGCGCGCGCGCGTGTGTGTGTGAATTTTTTTAGGGAGTGGTGGTGGCATAACTGCTCTGGTTTTTCAACACATTCAGTTTACATGGCA
Organism: Stramonita haemastoma; assembly: GCA_030674155.1. Lineage (NCBI taxonomy): Eukaryota > Metazoa > Mollusca > Gastropoda > Neogastropoda > Muricidae > Stramonita > Stramonita haemastoma. The sequence continues at coordinate 64,262,633 of CM060323.1, read as the reverse complement.
AGGGAGATGATCGATGTGCGATGAAAAAGGATTGGAGAACTACCGTTCTTGCCGTGTGAAGCCAGTATGAAACTGGAGTCAACGCAGGACAGGATATAGAAAAAAACAGAAAAGTTAATATCGGAATTGATACTGATGAAATGCTGCTGCAGGCGACGCAAGAGGAACATGGACTATTTTAAAAGAACATCAATGTATACATAAGGTAATGGACAAATTATAATGAATTTTGTTGGCCCATACCTTTTTTTGTATTGGGTGCATGCACTTATCCTGCGAGTTTTAAGTCGTGTGCTTTCTTCAACTCGCTATCATTTAGCTTGCCACATCATTTACTTCTGGTTATCGAGAAAGAACAAGATATCATCAACTCAAATGGAGTAAGGCCAACATTATCAGCAGCTTTCATCACAGTGACGCCATACCTTCACAGGTGCACTGTTATTGTTTTGTATTGTATTGTTTTGTATTGTTATTACTTTGCATACGCCACTGTCGGTCACAGCAATTTTTTTTACATGAAATTCGGGCATCACTCCCTGAGGGAAGCGCGTGGCCACAAACTTCATTTCTCCTGTGTGCATGTATATTCGTTTTTCAAAGTTAGTGTCCATTTGTACAGTAATTTACTAAGGACAACTCTTGTTGCAGATGGTTCTTTTACGTGCGATGTTTTTTTCACACATGAATTCGGTTTATCACTTTATGTGAAAGACTAGCACCCAGAACACCACCACTCAGTAAAGTGAATAGGGGAAGTTTGGGTTTACATGGGAATGAAAACTATGACCTCTCGCTAACTGCCAATGGACATACAGACAGACGGAAAGACAGGGATGGACGGACGGACGGACGGACGGACAGACAGACCTACATTTAGTTTTTATGAGGCAACTATTACAACACGAGGAAATATACCCCCAATGTAATCAACAATCGCAGTAACAAGACACAAGTGTCAACATTCAAAGACAGAGAACTTTCACATAGGTTTCTTAGCATAATTCAAATATGGCAATTTATTTATTATTTTTTTTTTTTACAAAGGTTTCTCAACATATTTCAAATACGGAACACTTTTACATAGGTTTCTCAACATAATTCAATATGGAAAACTTTTACATAAATTTCTCATCAATCATATATGGAAAACGTTTACATAGGTTTCTCAACATAATTCAAATGTGGCAAACTTTTACATAGGTTTATCAACAAAACACTCAATATGGAAAACTTACATAGGTTTCTCAACGTAACATTCAAAGATCAAAAACCTTTTATCATGTGAAGAAAAATGTGCACGATATAAAAAGAAAACCACCTGAACAAAGCATTGTTTTCGCATCAAACTATGAAAAATACATCACAAAGAGTTTTAGCAATACGTCAAATGTAAAAAAAAAAGGAGAAAAAGTTATAAAATTGACAAATTATGAGTGTTTACACCAAAACGAACAGATTCAAAACGAGGAAACTCACACATTTCTGTTTTTCTCTCCATTTAGTCATTTAAGTACAAGATACGTTTTAAAAAAAGCTAGTGCTTTATTTTTTCGGATAATACTCAATACCAAATAAAGAAAAACTATAAATATTTGTGTGATGAGAAAATGAGTAGCATTTATACAATTATTGAATGTAACAGTCTAAAAGCATCCTTACCCTCTTTAAAAAAAATCCATGAATAAGATTTTTAAAAAAATCTAAATTTGGCGTTACGTATGACAAAATATTTACTTAAAGTCATATAGGACATGTTAGAAGTCGTATTAGCATTTGTTATGTATTTATTTGTTGTTACCAGTGTTTAGCTCTTTTGTGTACTGTCTACATTATTAACAAATAGACACCTATCTTACGGCACCCATCCATCAACACTGTTGCCCTTTTCTCTTCCCATCCATCAACACTGTTGCCCTTTTTCTTCCATCCATCAACACTGTTGCCCTTTTCTCTTCCCATCCATCAACACTATGCCCCTTTCTCTTCCCATCCGGTAATATCACCCAGTGAACAGACGTAAAATCGAAGCAATAACGACAACGTCTAAATATTGAAATTTCAAAAACTCGTATACTAATACTTAGGCATTCCTCTCTAAACATAACTATTTAGAAAAAACAAGAACAAAACTTAGGCCATATGATTCCAGGTGAAGAGAGAAGTTTAAGTCATTAAAAGTAGATACAGGTATTTGATTATGTACTTATGAAAATACACACGTGTATACCAATCAATCAATCAATCTTTTGAAAATTGAGGATAGTGAATAAGCACTCATGTGCTTTTTTACATCCAGTCCCCGCCCTTATCAGGAATAACATAATATAAAAAAGACCTAACTAACTAAAAAAAAAAAAAGCCAAACATCACAATGAAGAGAAAAGGAACAAAACCTAAAACAAACAAACATGAAAACAATAATAAAATAACAACAGGTACACACAGAAGGAACTGAAATCAACAATCAAATGATGATTATAACAAAAAAAGACGCAACTAAGCAAGTAGCAACAAGAAAACATAACGAATTCAACAATAGAAAAATATATCCCACCCCCATCTATAAAATTAAAGTCATATAAATCATAATATTTTAATAACGACATAACTTTATCTTTATTATAAACAAATTACTATAAATAATATTATATAAAACATATGTCCCAGATTGAAAAAAAATCAATAAAAAGGCAAAACAAAACCAAAAACCTCCACATAGCATTAATAATAAAGAAAAATGATTTACACACACACACACACACACACACACACACACACACACACACACACACACAGGTTCTTACGCGCGTCATCAATAGGCTTCATGCTAAGGGAAATATATGCCTAAATTTAAAATAAAGTCATATAACGGAACACGAGAGGAATCTATCTGCTGGGTGTGCGAGAGGGGAGAGAGAGAGAGAGAGAGAGAGAGAGAGAGAGAGAGAGAGAGAGAGAGAGAGAGAGAGAGAGAGGAGAGAGAGAGAGAATTGACAAAACACTCATACAAAACTCTTCTTTAAAGCGATACTATCAATGAAACATATCAAGTCAATATCTGTCAAAAGAATTCATTTCAGGCAAAACTCGATCTCATACATTTCCAACTTAAAGCTAAGAACCCCCTTCCCTACCCCTACATACCAGCATCACCACCAACAGCAGTTCAACCAATATTTTATTTTAGAAGAAGAAAACGGGATACATTCAACAAAACGCATCATCCTAACT
>CM060323.1:64229399-64254399 GCA_030674155.1 Stramonita haemastoma | reverse complement strand
ACGTACCAACAGATAATTTCACCACCCAATACACATTTTTCAGGGAAAAACCCCAGAAGCAAAACCAAACCATACAAAAAGCCCAAATAGCCTAAGATATGCGTCCTTCAACATTAAAGTAATTCGAGTCATAAAAAGTCTCGTATGAGGTCATATACCAGTACAAAATAATGAACAGTCATATACCAGTAAAAACAATGTACAACATACATACTACAGAAAAAACCACTAAACAACCCCCCTTAATTTTGACACATGAATTAGAGCCCAAAACCGATTTACATAATTTGAATACATGGATCAGAATAAACCAAAAAAGTCAAACTGTCTGTTTACCCCAAAGAATATTTATGAAACAAGTTAGCATTCAAATTTAAAACACTTTCTTAAATCTAAAACGGAGAACCTCCAGTGGGTTACAAGCCATATGTAAAAACAATAACCACGTAGAAAACCATATCAATATAGCACAACACAGGTTTTGAACATCAGTTCGCACCCATCACAGTATAAAGAGCACCCGCAAGTCAGCAATACCTCAGCCAGTTGTAATAAACTCATCCAAGTAAAATCACAAACATTCGAGTGCGCACCAGTATGCCCATGCATCCACATATCACACATGGCTCGTGCGTGCGCGCGACCACACACACACACACACACACACACACAACACACACACACACACAACACACCACACACAACACACACTGAAAACATTCGCACGCATTTATGACAAAAACCAAATTGTTATAACAAAAAGATAAGACAAATACCTATTAAATTTGCACTCTATTCTATTAAGATATTGAACAGTCTTAAACCACCACCTCCCCCCCACACAACTGAGCACGCGCGCACACATACATTCACACACACACACACAACACCAACAACTTTCCTGACATGCATGAATAAATAATGAAATTCAATACTTTGTCCATTTAGGTATTGACCACATGTGCTGAAATAAAGCTATCTTTCTCAAGCAGATGCCTTTTAAAGATAATAAAAAGCTATACAACTTGTACACCATTACAACAAACACAAGTCATTTTAAGTACAGAGAAACTAAAAATCCTCACATAAAACACTTTCTAAATGAAAATCTCGAATGTAACACCCATCATTGTTGCAAGACTGAATCTTTTTCTTTTTAAATGATATTCACAAAAAGCCATTCAAAACTAAGCGTGATATTTTCAAAACATATGAACTAAACACTTCCAACATAGTTTTTCTCATATATTTTTAAAATGATAAAAAGATCCCAGCCAACATGGTTTTTACTCGGGGTCTATTTAAGGAAACAGATCCAATCAGACAAAAACCCTTTAAAATAGATATTAGTGCAAGTACATTAAACCAATACAAGTTGGAATGCAGCCACCTGAAGTTGATGGCGAAACAAAAACTGCATGCGCGAAAAGCTCACCATTGGTTAACCTGGGAGCTCTAGCCCGGTCCACACACGACACACGCAGCACACGCACACACACCACACACGCACCACGCACACACCACGCACACACACACACACAACCGAACCTATAGCAAAATTAATTCTCTACTTTTCTCAGGACAACCAAAGCGGTCCACAGCAAGGAACATTGATCTTAGCTTGTGATGAATTGTCATTATACCAATGCTTTATATTATACAAAATGCAGTGTCAATATTTCGTTTTTTCCCCCTGAGAGCACAATAAAGCTTAAATTGAATTGTACAGCTTAAAATAAGAGCAAGAAAATATTTCAGCTCATCATTCAAAATCCCTAGCTGCCGTGTATCCTAATAACGCGTCAATAGATAGGTCAGTGGGCAACACCAATACAGGGTCTACTTTTGTAATGTCCTTCTCTAAAGGTAAGCCAAGCCGTATTGCCTCAAGGCAGGATTTGCACCATTTATCCATAAATTATATGCCATTCCTATGGTATTTGAGTTCATATGTGATACCACCATTTCATTATTTTAAAGACTGGTCTGTGTTAAAAGCTGTATAACAGACTAAAAACCTGGAAATCAAAAGCCAGGGAGGTTGAAATTCAGTACCTTATATCAACCATCATTTTATGAGGATTCATGTAGGACTTAAGCTGGGTTCCTTCGCATTTAGATCTTTATTGGAATGGTACAGCAGACAAGCCAGCAAAAGTAGATTTTGAGGGTTTTGTCAGGAGCTAAGTCAAAACAGATGCTTTTGAAATTAAATGCAACATTGAAAAACTACACACCATCTATAGGCCTGCATCTGTTCAGTTGTAAATATTGAATCATCTTAGGTTCTAAGTGATCCCCCGTAGGAATGCAGGGCGGGGAGGGGAGGGGAGGGGCGGGGCTCAATATAGATAGCATCCCCACCTTCTACAAATTCTGTGCTGGAAATTCCCTTTTATAATGTGTTTCTGCTTTGTTCCTTTTCTTCTGGTCACCACCTTCTTGTCTGTCTTCTGCTTTTGATCTATCATCCTGCCTTTTATCCAGAAACACTCCAAAGAGAAATCTCCCCCACGCCCAAGTCCGTTACGCAGCACCTGACTGGCAAGAAAACGCAGACACGGCACTTTCGCTCTCAGGACAGACAGACAACAGTCACCGTGTGATCACTCCACCAACAATATCTTTACCGGGCTGGTTAGAAACTTCCTTAAGTAAATATTCTCAAAACGTTTGTACTTGTTCCCAGTCAATATCTCGTGAGCGCATTCTTTCCCAATGGTCTTTTTAAATTTTTCAAGTGATGACTGTGAAATGACTTAGCAAAGTTTGTTCAGATCTGTTTAAGATTATTGACATATCAAAGGTAATTTTTCAATCTACCATTAATTTATCAATGTACAATTTACTTGCTCAGTTATTTTGATTGAACTCAGCTTTTTCTCTCTCCATTTCTATATTTTCATGAAATTGAGTTTTAGTCTAATGTCACTAGGAATTGATGTACTTCAAATCAAAGACTTCAGTGTTAACCAATCCTCCCAGTTTCTACCCCTTCCCCTTTCTCCAAACTATAAACATATAAAAACTAGCCAGCACACACAGCCTCTTCTGTCAAAGTTTTCTTCCTCCCCAACCCTTTTGTCACCCTTCCCTTGCTACCAGTACCTACACACACACACACAGGGAGGGGGGTGAGAACCGAAATTGGGTGGGAACCCATCATTTTGTTACTACAATCTCCATTGAAAAAAAGCCCACGCGTAAGTACACAGGCGAATTATTTAATGCTAGTTTCGAAACAGGCATCATATGACCTAGTTACGATACCAGTGGTGCTAGTCCAGTCCCTCTTTACAGACTCTCTTAATTCCCTCCGACCTGAACAAGCTACCTACGCTTTCCTTCTGGACACCTCTGTCCATGTAATATCTATCTTCCAAATGATATAATCATGCCTTCTAAAACCATCCTTGCCTTATTCTTTTTTTATATTAAAAAAAATAAAATGTCTCTCTTCTCCATGCAAACTTTACTACAAAAGGTGACAGTCTACATGGGACACTACCATACTTCTTCCCCGGATTCCCACAACATCAATGTCAACTCTCCCTTCCCCAGCATCCCTTTTCCTCACTTTTTACCCCTCCCCCTTCAACCAAAACAGAGCTGCAATTGCTTGGCAAGTACCAAAGCATCCACTTGCCTTTTGTGTCCACATGTGGGGCTCGAGTTAAAGAGTTATAGAAAATGTTAGGGTTAGTATTAGCTTTCCAAACGTTAGCATTAGGAGAGTGGATGTCCGTTAAGTGGGTCAGTCTGTTTGAATGCATGTGGACACAGCGGCAAAGAGACACCATGGTACCCAGCTTCAGACACAATGTTAAGGAGTTTTTGAATAATGAATGACCAGTCCTATCAATTTTCTTTCCGAGACCTCAGTGTTTGAAGTTTCGTTTTCGGTTCTTTTTCCCGTATTCCTTCTGACTGTGTATCTTACACCCCAATCCAAACACTCCTTTCCTCTAATAACATTTTTGCTCTCTACCAAACCCAGAATTCCATTACCAAAACCCGCTCCTTAATACACACCCACAACCTCCCTAAAAAGAACACGAATTGAAAAAGTATCTAAACCAATTTCCTTGTTTACAAAATATGAAGCTATCAAATACCTCCCCTCCCAAACTAAATACTACAGGGAAATCAGAACTGGTATAGATATCTACCTGCTATATATCAGTATAGATTTAAGGCATAGATATCTACCTGCTATATATCAGTATAGATTTAAGGCATAAATATCTACCTGCTATAGATCAGTATAGATTTAAGGCATAGATATCTACCTGTTATATATCAGTATAGATCTATTCATAGTACCCGAAGTCAGTTTAAATTGCTAACAACTCGGGCTCTATTTCTCTCATCAACATACCATTACAATCCTTTGCCAGGATTCATATTCCATATTAGCCTGATACCCCCCCCCCCCCTTGCATTATCAGCTCTCTTAAACACTCCTACGCCTTCATTAAGTGATACCTAGCACACTAAAAATAAAAAATAACCCCCCTAAATTATCTAAACAACAGTATAGATTTAAGGCATAAATATCTACCTGCTATATATCAGTATAGATTTAAGGCATAGATATCTACCTGTTATAGATCAGTATAGATTTAAGGCATATATATCTACATGTTATAGATCAGTATAGATCTATTCATAGTACCGAAGCAGTTCCTAAACTTGCTAACAAACTCGAGGGGCTCTATTTCTCTCTCACACATACTATGTACACATCCTTTGTCCAGGATTCATTTCTCCATATCTAGCCTTGACCCCCCCCCCCCCCTCTGCACTTATCCATGCTCTGCTTCAACACTCCTACCGCCTTCATTAAGTGATACCTAGCACACCTAAAAATAAAAACATACCCCCCCCCCCCCTGAAATTAGTCTCAAACCCCAACCACGTACACGCACGCACACACTAAGGTACAAATCGACTACTTTTTGCCACCTTTCTATTTTCCCCAGCAATAAACACTTCAGAAAATAGTAGTGGCAAAAAGTGCAGGTAATCACTAACAAACTCATTTTGAAAACGATTTATCATCAACACTTTTTAAGATCAAACACTTTTAGTCACCAATCCAGGAAAACACTACTCCTGATTTAAGTGCCTGGGAGACCAGCACACACATTGCTTTCACACCTGCCATAGAAAGCACTGACCTGTTCATGCCTAACTCGAGTGCTTATTCCATTATCCTCGATAGAAAAGAATAAAATAAACATAACTAAAAAAATCAAACAAATAACTTTACCAGCATCATGTGCTGTAAATCTATCCAGTAGTGGGTTATGCAGATCATAACTGGTTTTGTTTAAAGTGATCTTAGGATCAGTTTTATCTTTTGTCAACAGAATGCTAAATGTTTTGTTCAACTTATTTTCTAGTCTAACTCAAATTGGTGGTGTTGCTTGGTTTTGAGCACATATTAATTTTCTTCTCCAGCCATAATCAGTTAGTTGTGATTCCATGTAGTCTAGATGTTTGTACCGTTATTTAGACTATTCATCTGCTCAATACTAAGCAATTTCAACAACCCTGTTTACAACATTATTCTTAAAAAAAATCTTCAGCTGGCCTTGTTAAGAAGGAACCCTATAATATTAAGCCTATCCAACAGTACTGTGAACCAAATACCTGGGGCCCAATACGTTCAGACAGTGAAACGGGGTGGCAAACAGTATTGTGCGCTTAAACTGTTATGTTTAAGGATAAGATGCTAGATCATTTCAGTGATTTGACCCATTTCTCTTCGTAAGAGTCTGACTTGATACAGATCGTGTAATTTTTCTGTTCAATCATTTTTCTGTTCAGAGTGACATCAAATGCTGTACCAAGAAATGAACGCAAATTATCTGTCCGACAGCAGACTTTGGAGATGAATTTTATTTCCTAGATGTGTATTTCCTGTTTTTAAATACAACTGATGTGATCGTTCGCTGAAATATTTTCTATCTCTTTAAAATACTGAAAATTCAAATCTTTTGATGAATACAAAACCCAGATGAAAACCTGTTAAGCTAGCAAGTTTTTGTCTCCATTTAATTATAATTTTCATAATTCGATGCATTTAAATCACTTATGGCTGGATTTAGTTTCAATAATGTTGATAACACTATCGCTACATTGTTATGTTTTTACATACCGTTTTTGCTGCCATTACCAATGACGAATAACAACACACAATTGCATGGGCTTTCATCACACATGTTTCTTCAGCTTTTGTCTTCCATGGGGCCAAGAGCTCAATACTAGGGCTATTCAATGACCTATTTATTTCAGACATTTTCTTTGAAAAATCGAAAAGCTTATTGTATTAAAAAAAAGGCATCACAAAACATTTCTAATCACAGAAGCATAAATGATTACACAATATGTATCACGAGTTTCTAAAAATAAAATCTGATCCATGAAATCCTATCCACCTAAAAGAAAAAAAACGACAAAACCCAAAAAGAGTATAGCATATGACTGCTGGTACATGGTGTCAGCATGTTGGGCAATTTTTTTTTAACTGAACCATGAAATAGGACATTAAAAAATAACGGCATGTAATGATAATAAAAAAATTAAAGAGCAATACCAATTATAGCCAGACCTTAGTTCTACAGAGGGTTGTTATAACTTTCCCACGTTATTTCCTTGATTTTCAAGTTTTCATACCTTCTGCTTCTTGATTTGATTTTTTAATGCCTTGGAGTGGCGCTCGATACTTTTCACTTGTCTTGGACGGTCCCTGGATATTTTTCTTTGATGTCTTGAAGGGATCCTGAATACTTTTCTTTGATGTCTTGAAGTGGTTCTGGATGTATTTCGCTCATGTCTTGGAGTGTTCCTTATATTTGTTTGGATGTCTTAGAGTATTCCTTAACTTTCTTTCTGTAGTTTTTCTTTGAAGGTTGGGGGTATTTTCCGGCTTTTTAACGATTGGGAGTGTTCTTTAATGGCACAGTGATCCTCGATTGTTCGAGAGTTTCTTGCTGTCTTTTAGATTCCCTGGCTGTCTTGCAGTGTCCCTCGCTGTCTTGAAGTGTTCCTTACTTTCCTGAAGTGTCCCTCGCTGTCTTGAAGTGTTCCTTACTTTCCTGAAGTGTCCCTCGCTGTCTTGTAGTGTTCCTTGCTGTCTTGAAATGTTCCTCATTGTCCTGTAGTTGCCGTCTTGTAGTGTTCCTTGCTGTTCTGAAGTGTTCCTTGCTGTTCTGAAGTGTTCCCTGCTGTCTTGAAGTGTTCCTGGCTGTTCTGGAGTGTTACTGATGACTAGAAGTGTTCCTCATCTTGTTTTCCACTTTTGAAGAGATCCTGAAGATAAAGCACAGTGAAAAAGTTTAACAGACACGTAGAGATTTTCCTTCATTGCAATTTGGATTATTCTACTCTACAGTACAGTACATACCACTCATTTTAGCAAGAAACTGAAGACATACCTTGTGAGTGACATAGCAACTGTGTGCAAGTGTGTGTGTGTGTGTGTGTGAGAGAGAGAGAGAGAGAGAGAGAGAGAGAGAGAGAGAGAGAGAGAGAGAGAGAGAGAGAGAGAGAGAGAGAGAGAGGAGAGAGAGAGTGAGAGAGTCCCTCTCAACCATGATATAGCAGGGTAGTATGCTATCGCTCGATTTATTTTCCGTTGTTATCGATTAAAAAACAAAGCCTTCTAGGAGATTAAGCATTACACTCATCTTCCAGTCCCTTCCATTTCATCACAGAGGCACAAAAGGCGGGGCGGGGGGGGGGGGGGGGGGGGGGGGGGTAAAAGCAAGTGATAAATACCAGACAAAACAGTAGACAAATAACAGACACAGATAGGTAAAAAGGTACAGAGATATAAACAGAAAAAAACTAGATTAAGTATCAGAACAGAAAAGAGGGAAAGAGAAGTCAGAATAGCTACTTGGCATGTACCTTACCTTTTTTTAAAAACAACAAAAAACAAAACTCAAGTCATGATGACTGCCATCACACGTGTCAGATCATTGGCACTTGGTTGCACTCCTGAGACCCTGAAAACAAGTTATCAATGATATGGAAAACTGCCTTTTTGTTGGCTCATATCAATAATATCCTTTTATTACTTTGACTATATATATATATATATATATATATATATATATTATATATATATATATATATATATATACATACATAATTTTAGACATTTTATTTGAAATAGATTTCTCTTCATAATTTTCCTTTACTATAAAGGATTTTTTTTCAGTCTAGTCAAAATCGAGTGCATTTAATTTACAGTCTTAAAAAATCCAGCTGCATAACAATAGGTTCTTACTGAACTGATTAAGGAGGCATTTCTATCACTTTCTACTTGTTCTGGGTACAGCCACTGCCTTATATTCAGCTGCTAAACCTATAAGCTCTTTACATTACCCCCCCCCCCCCAAACTTTTAGTGAGAATGGCTTTCAAGAGAATATTTTCTTCCCAAGATGTAGGCTTACAGTTTAACACTGAAACATCAACCGTGTTTGATAAAGTCAATCAACAGCAGCTACTTTCTTGAATTAAAGTACTTACTCATGCAAATATACTGATGAAGGAAGTCTCTGAAGACAGCCACACTCCTGAAGAACAAGCCTGGCCTGCAGTGATCCACAGAAAGACTTCACCACCAGGTCAGGGCCCCGGTGACAAAGGATGGCAGGCAGTAAAGTACCGCTAGTTGAGGGGGTGACAGCCCTCCAACCCCTTAGCAATGTCCTAGTGCTTTGACCAGTGCTGTCATGGCATACTGCTTTTAGGAGTGGTGTCCCTTCCCCCCTCAAAAAAAAAGAAGCATGATCACTGTTCACCGGGATTGCTCTTTTTTGAACTCTTGGGGAAAATAAGGTTCCCTTTCTCTTCATTGTTCTCTGGTTTTGTCGATGCTGACAATGTTTTAAAGATCTGGGAAGAGGGGGGGGGGGGGGGGGGGGGGGGGGGAGGGGGGGGAGGGTAGTTTTATCTATTGGTTTATTATTTTTTTTTTGGGGGGGGGTGCGTATTGTCAAATAATGTTTTGTCCTTACTTTTGGAGGTTTGTTTTTAATATCTTAAGTTGTGTTAAGTTATTACATTTTACTCTTTTTTATGAGGTATCTTTTTAATGATGTATTTTTAAAATTCTATTTTTTTTATATTTCATTTGTTGTAGTTTAAGATATCTTTGGTTTTTGTTTAAGGGGGCGTTTTGCTTTTATTCCCGTAGATTTTTTTCATTTTCATTAAAAAAAAATCCTTTCCAGCATTTTGATTAGTTTTGTTTCAAGCTCTTGTTGTCTGGTTTAGACGTATTTTGTCCGGAGGAGAGATTTGTTTATCTTTTATCTTGATCTATGGGTTACCTTTTTTTTTACATTACATATTTTGTTATGCATTATGGGTATTTTGCTTATTCCCAGTTGATCTATTTAATTTCACGTTGTTTCGGCTTTTTGTTTCGTTTTAATTCCATTTGTTTTCGTTTTACGGTTTTTCTAGTTCAGAAGTCTCAAGATTTAGCAGAGGATTTTTCTGGGTTTTCTGGGTGTTTGCTTTTAGTGCTTTTTTCTTTTTCTCCGATTTGCTGCCTTTGCAGCAGGTAACCGTTTCTGTCACTGGTTTTATGTTGTGGCTGTTTTTTGATTTTATATATTTTTCTTTTCCAGCGTTATGTTTTCCTTTTTCGCTAGTTTATTTTGTTATTTTACACTTTTTATTGTTTTATGGGGTTATTTCGTTCCGGTTGATTTTTTTTGTTTACTTTCCCAGGTTTGCTTTGTTTTTATAGATTGGTTTCCATTTACGTTGGTTTAATTTTATTTTACTCTTGCTTATGGGTTGTTATTTTTGTTCTGTTTTTTCCCTTTTGCTCTTTTCTGGCGTTTTGTTTTAATTCACTTGTGTGTTTTTTTTTTTATTATTCTTGTGTTTTACACGTTGGCTCTGCTTTTATGATTTTATTTTTCTTATATTTATTTTGTTTTTTTTAAAAAGTGTTTTTTTCCATTCCAGCGTTTTGTTTTACTTCATTTTGTTTTTCAGTTTTTAATTCAGTTTTTATTTTCTTCAGTTTTTCTCTTTTTACTTGTTTTTTTTCCAGTGGGCTTTTATCCTTTTTGTTTCCATTTCTCGGCGCTTTGTATTCCGGTTTTGTATTTTTCCATTGTGCTCATTGATATGGGATGTAATTCATTTTCCATTGTGCTCATTATTGGGGAGTAATTCATTTTCCATTGTGCTCATATTGGGAGTAATTCATTTTCCATCTGTTTTTCATTTTTGTTTGTGTTTCCTTTCCGGCGTTTGTTTTGTTTCAATTTATTTTGTTTGCCTGCTTTTGATAGGTTATTTTTGTTATATATTTTATTCTTTTTTGTTTTATCTTTGTTCCAGCTGATTATTCCATTTTATTTTGTTTCCTTTTCCAGCATTTTGTTTTGTTTTCAGTCATTTTGTTTTATTTCTTTGGGTTTATTTTCATTTTAAGTTTTTTTTCTTTCATGGGAGTGCTCTTCATTTTTGTTTGTCTTTTTTCATTTCAGCTTGTTTCATTTCCAGCGTTTTGTTTCCGTTGAATTCTTTGTTTTTCTTTCATGTTCTGTGTTTTGCTCCGTTTAAAAAAAAATCCATTTTTTTTTCTCTGCTTTATTATTTTTCCCGTTTCCTTCTGTCTCCGTTAGTTTGATTTTGGGTTTTTTTATGAGTTTTGATTTAGTTTCGATTGCTTTATTCACTTTGTTTCTTAATTAATTTTGTTTAAAGACTTCATTCAAATATTGTTTTATTCCATTTCTTGGTCTCGCTTCCTATCAAGTTTTTGATTCTATTTTATTGTTTTCAGTTCATTCTGTCTATGGCAATTTATGATGTTTTATGTTTTTCATTGTTTAAATCTATACAATTTCCACTTAATTTGATTTACATCTTTTAAAGGGTTTATTTCTGATTTTCAAGGTTTCTTTTCATGATTGTTTCATCCCATATTTTGTTTTGCCTCCTTTCACTTTGCGGTTATACTTTATTTTTTTCTGTTATCTCTATTTCATTCTATTCTATAGGAATTTCAATCATGATGCTATTCTATACATTTTATATTCCCCTCTGTTACAGGAGCACTGATGCAATCAGCAGTCTGGTGACCAGTGATCAGAGCAAACCATGAACGGAAAATAAAGCTTGTGAGCACAACTGATGGCAAACGAAACTGACAGCACTTGAAACACGGGACTTATAGTGCAACATTTGGTTAGAGCAGGGAGAAATGCACAAACCGGCTCTGTGCGCCCGTCTGTCCGAGCATTGGAGTTTCACAGGTGATAGAACTTTTCTAAACATGCCTGTCATCTTTCTTACTGTTAAAGGCACTTTTCTAAACATGCCTGTCATCTTTCTTACTGTTAAAGGCACTTTTCTAAACATGTCTGTCATCTTTCTTACTGTTAAAGGCACTTTTCTAAACGCTGCCTGTCATTCTTTTTCTTACTGTTAAATAGGCACTTTTCTAAACATGCTGTCATGCTTTACTTACTTTAAAGCACATTTTACAAACATAGTCTTGTCATCTTTCTTTTCTAACACCTGCACTGTCATCTTTCTCTACCTAGTTTAAAGAACCAACCTGTCATCTTCTTCTGATAAAGGCACTTTTCAAACAATGCCTGTCATCTTTCTTACTGTTTAAAGGCACTTTTCTAAACCTTTAGGGCTGTTGAAGTATTACATCTTTAGGCTTTTTAGATCCTAAGAAAACCGCTCTTTAAGGGCTGTTGAAGTATTGTCAAACACTTTTAGGCTGTTGAAGATTAGAAAACCAATTAGGTTTAGATCTAGAAACAGCTCTTTAAGGGCTGTTGAAGTAGATTACATTTTAGGTTTCAGATCCTAAGAAAACCAGCTCTTTAAGGGCTGTTGAAGTTATTACATTTTAGGTTTCAGATCCTAAGAAAAACAACAGCTCTTTAAGGGCTGTTGAAGTATATTACATTTTAGGTTTCAGATCCTAAGAAAACAAGCTCTTTAAGGCTGTTGAAGTATTACATTTTAGGGTTTAGATCCTTTAGAAACTAAGCTCTTTAAGGGCTGTTGAAGTATTACAGTTTGTCTGCAATCCCTACCCTTTAATCACCGTGGCCTGACAAAGTGTAAAAGTCATTCAGTGTGGATCACAGCCACAGCCCTGTTACAGCGCCTTTGGTGAGAAGGTCCGAGGTTTCTGGGAAGTGTCTGGCAAAGATGCAAACAAAAATGCAATACACATATGGATTCCTTTATACAGAGGGAGGGAGGGAGGGAGGGAGGGAGAGAGAGAGAGGGAGAGAGAGAGAGAGAGAGAGAGGAGAGAGAGAGAGGAGGGAGGGAGGGAGGGAGGGAGGGAGGGAGAGAGAGAGAGATGAGAGAGAGAGAGAGAGAGAGAGAGAGAGGAGAGAGAGAGAGAGAGAGAGAGGGGCCTACTCTTCCAAAAAGTAGAATGTGTTTTAATGTGTGAAGGATGTTCTGCATGCGTTTGTAGATGGGATTTTAGTTTACTTTCCCATCTGAAGGACTTGTTTTGCTATCAAGCTGACAGTAACAGACCCCCAAATGCCCCCAAAGCCTAGCATTTCTTCCCGTATTGGTGACTTAAGACAATTCAATAGCTGCGGTAATGAAACAATGATGGATAGCCTATACTACAGTTGTAGTTTCCTACAAAACTATGAACAGCCTTTGAAATTTGGTAACAAAAAAAAACGGATCCAAGAATTTTCAGGTTACCATTCCATTTCTTGTCCGTGAACAGCCTTATTTTGTGATCAATATAGCATTAAACATTCCGCTGTGTATCGTATCATATCTGTACGTATTGGTTCCTATATAACAATTTGTTTTATGTTAACATTTATCTATCCATCCATCTAGTGCACATTTTTTTCAAGCTGTAACACTAACAATCAAGTCTCCTCCATAATTATTTTGAAAAATTGGAATAAATACCTGTGTACATCATTGACAGCATCCACGTTCCTCTGCTCCCTCCCACCTTTCGTATCGAAGAGAAGGCCAGCCATTTTACCAGCATGCATCTGAAAATAAAGAGGTCTTCTGTTCAGCTACTCAAGACACCCGCTCACCACAAACTTCACATTCAATTTGTCTTTCGCATTTTCTGACTTTGCACACATGAATCTCATATCTTATAATTTTGTCCTGCTAGGGTCGGTATCATGAACATGCCCAGCATGCAATGTGCAGAGGGATGGACTCTGCCAGCCACAATCAGCTTGTCCAAAACATACCGCCTGATTTGTTGTAGTGCAGTGTGTCTGTGGCTCCTCCACGTGTGGAGTCAGAAGGACCAATGTCATTTTGTGGCTAGTGCTCAATGATTTTGTAAATGTAACTCTTTTCCCACCTGTAAGGTAGCTCCATTCCGACTAATATTGCATTAAGCTTCGCGCGTTTGCGCGCATTCGTGTGCGCACGTGTGTGTGTGTGTGTGTGTGTGTGTGTGTAGGTCTGTGTGTGTGCGTGCGTGCGTGTGTGTGTGCGTGCGTGCTGTTTCATGTTAAAGACATACACTTAAGACTTTCAAATACCTCCTAAATTATAGATTGATTATAGACAAGACCTCAAATCAATTTTATAATCATATTCGTTCACTGATTTTTCAGTCCATTTTCTTGAGCAATGATTACACATACTCTATCAGTACTTGCGCGGAAAAAGGTAGTAAATCGCGGAGATGAAACACAAAGGAAAAACAGGACCAGACGACCCCATTCTGTGACTAGCGGTCATTTTACCTGGCACTGTGCATCTCATGCTTCAAAAACCTCTAATAACCACAACAAAATATTACTGCTCTTCAACATGTCTCCGGACTTTACAAATCATGATCATGTAAAGGCTTATGTTGTTTCATGTTTACACATTCTGGATGTCTAAAAAACCCCAGATGTCTAAAACGTTTTGCTAAACAAGTTTCAAAAATCATTTCCTATCTTTCCAACTATTAAAAAAAAAATCAACGTCCCTGCCTTTAAAAAAAACAAAAAAACCATAACCATGACATCAAAGACTACCCCGCCTCTCCCACCAACAAAAAAATCACACGACCTAATTCTCAAATTTCAACCAGCTGTCTCTCAAAGACTGAGTCTAAAATATAAAGGAAACAGTCTCACCAGAACAGTTTACCCTGCAAAGCACTCAGCAAGACCACGTAAGTCCTGGTACAGCCTAAGATCCGAACTTCAGGGGAGCAAACTCCTACCAATCTTCCCTATCCCTCTGCCCTCCAGGGAAACGGCGAGTACTACTCACTGTGAACCAGATTTTCTGGGCATGGAAACCACGGGCGTTTTACTTTGCATGGCCACTGCCACACTGTGTGGTGACGTGTAGTGTTAAAATCTTAGCTTCAGCTTATGGCGTTTTTCCCTTTTTTTGTTTTAAGTAGCAGTGTGAGGTTAAAAAACACAGTTTACATGTAACTTTTTTATGTAGATAAAAATAGAGCGAATCAGCACACATTTATTTTAACTAAAGATCTACACTTGATGCCAAAATGAGTTCCACGGACTAACTTGAGAATGATCGATTCAGGTTTATCTCCCCCACCGACCACGAAGGCCAAATCGGGGCTGTCATTGTGGCACTCCTAAACTCATTAACAATAACAGTCACTTCAAGTTCCAATATCAACACAATTAACAATAAGCCACTTTCAGTTCCAATATCAACATGATTAACAATAAGCCACTTTAAGTTCCAATATCAACACAATTAACAATAAGCCACTTCAAGTTCCAATATCAACAATTAACAATAAGCCACTTCAAGTTCCAATATCAACACAAACACAATGCTCTCAAAAGTTGGAAACCAACAACCTTCTCCCCTCCCCCACTGACTAACATAGGCCTAATACCATAATCATTTCATTTCTTCTATGTTCTACTCGAAGGAATGTGCCCACTTTTCGAGAGGTATCGGTTACGCTTTGATGTTTGTTCATTATCTAAGTCATTGAATGCCCCCCCCCAAAAAAAAAAAAAAAAAGAAAAAAAAAGAAAAGAAAAAGAAACAAAGGGGCATTTCTGACAGGAGATAAACTGGAAACTGCAGTCAAGAAAACTAATTTAAAAAACTGACAAAGGAAATGTTACTGGACCCTGTCAGCCCAATGGCCGTCACGCTCAACAGACCGGTCTAACCTTTGCAACTGCTGCAAACGGAGCACTGTCAAATGAAGTTTACTTCTTTGCCGAAAAAGCATGTAAAGCCAATATGCAGCAGGTGATAGGACTTACCAGTTTTCTCTGCAAAACAGTCTGCCAGTAGTGAGACCACCAGCTTCGCTTCTTTTCTGCTCTTGTTGAAGGCAGCTACAGAACAGGTTCACCCAGTTTCAGTTCAACTCCCACCTGCAAAGCGAACTTGGCGCTCACCTCTTTGCCCTCGCGCTGGTCAGTCACGTGACAGGGTGAGGAGATCACTTTGGCCAATCAGCGACAGGGTAGTTTCCCGCCCGGTTTCATATAACGCCATCAACTGGGCAATGTGCGTAAACATTTTTTTTAATGATTTAATTTTTTTTAATACAAATTTGTGGCCAGTAAATTTCCACTCTTCCCGCCCCCCTTCTACATTGTGTCTTTCAGTGTGTGTGCAGGTAACATTTCCAGTTGACACTCAGGATGTCTGCTTGATGTTGGCACCCAACACTGGCACTACATCACCTACTGATGCCAGTGCACGGATAGTTGGGGGTGGGGTAGGGTGGGGTGGGTGGGTGTTGGAGATAGGTGATACCTGTAGCCTCCCCCGTCCACTTCCTTTTCATCAGGTTTTTCCTGTTTTCTCTGCGCCCCTTACAGGGTGGGATTCTAGTGCCCTGTCTTCTCCTGGCTGGTAACTCTGCAGGTCTCTGCTGGCCTCTCTCTACACAGGCCAGCTCAGAGCAGCTCATTTTTTGTGCATGATGCATGCAGGGTAGGTTCATGTTTCCATAACCCATCCAACACTGACTCGAATTACGGGATCTTTAACTTGTATTATATCCGATCTTCTACACATGTACATGACACAAATGGAGTAGGGCACTGGCAGGTCTGCACTTTAAATTGACCTAGGAGAATAGTAAAAATCCCCACCCCTTAATACACCAGACGTCGCCATGACTCGAACCCACGACTTCCTGGATTTATGGGACAGAAGTCAGACAGTCTTAGTGACTGGCATGTAGCATCTGTTGTTATTCTTTTCCTCAAAGACTATCAGTGATCAGAAAACAGAAGGGTGTGTGTATGTGTGTGTGTGTGTGATAGCCTGAGCTCCTGATCTGAGGCCCTGCTGGAGCCACCAGCAAGACGCCCTCTGGAGGGCATTTCCCCCTGGAGCTGACATCAGTGATGACTCCACTCCCCCCAAAGTCCTTTGCACGAGAAGAAATCCGAAGTCCCGAATAAGAACGCACGCAGGATATCTTACACATACATGAAAACCCTTTGCGCCTTTCAGAAGAGTAGGTAGGGGATTGCATAACAGTTCAAAGAAGGGATGCATACAACACTTGAGGGCCTGCCCTCGTTTGCCATCCTGCCTACCGGCACTCACACTATGGCCTATTCATCCCAAAGGAGGAACGGGCTTCAATACGGTGGTCCAGAGGTCATGCACCTGCCTACAAAAGCAAAAGACCGGGTTGGAAGTTCGATCCTCGTTTGTGCCCGACACTTTTCCCCGGGAATAGGGCTCTGGGTGCTAGTCTTTTGGATGGGACAACAAACCAGGGTCCCCTGTGCAGCATGCACTATGCACATGTCACATGGCACGGGATAGCCTAGTGGTCAGAACATAGCGCTGGCAATCTGACGACCTGGGTTCGATTCCGTTCGAGGGGATTTTCCCCTGGAGTTAACATCAATGCTGACTCCCACTCACCGAAAGTTCTTCAGATGAGACTATAAACCGAGGCACCCTGTGTGAACGCACACAACATCTTGCGCACACATTAACTCCTGATCCGCTTTTCATAAGAGTAGGCCATTGTGTGCTGGTGGGAACAGATGACAAAATTTACAAAACTGCATATACACGGGGACTAAATGTAAAAGAGCACACAACTGCTTATTCCATTATCCTTGATATAACAGAATAACTAACTAAATAAATAGATAAATAAATAGATAAATAAATAGATAACATGTAAAAGAACTCATGTCAAGGGGGTTGTCCCTGGCCAAATAGGTATTTGAAGGAGATAGACAGCTCAGTGGTCAGAGCACTCCCTTTCCCCAAGCTAAGGTTAATTCAATGGAGTTTTGTATTCTGTACCACTTTTTGTCACAGCAGATTTCTCTGCTTGAAATTCGGGCTGCTCTCCCTGGGGGAGAGCCCATCGCCACAAGTGCAGCGCCTATCCATTTTATCCTTTTCCTCTATGCAGCTGTATTATTGTTTCCCTGTCAGAGTGGTTTTTCTACATAATTTTGCCAGGGTCAACCCACTTGTTGCCGTGGGTTCTTTTACGTGCCGTAAATAGTGATGTGTAACACACGGGACCTCCTTGGTTTATGGTCTTATCCAAAAGACTATCCCCCAGACCACCACTCAGGGTCTAATGGATGGGGAAAAAGTTTTGGACCCAAACCGATACGAACCCCAGCATGCAAGATTTTTTGCTTTCTAGGCAAGGCAGTTACCACCTAGACCACTGATCTATCGAGACGCATTCTATTTCACATGTGGGCAAATAAGTGACACACTCTTTTGACCATAATTATTTGAAAATCATGTATCACTCTCAGATTGATAAAACAGTAGATATTATACATCACAGTAAAATTTATTTGAGGTGTTTGCAGGATTAACACAAAATATTTGTCCACAGATCTCCTAATTTTTTTTGTGTGTTTTGCCTTAAAATAAGTAAGTGAATACTAAAAAAGAAAACAAAAAAAATGGACACACACACAGGGTTATATCTCAACAAGATGTAAGTGATCATCAGCTAATCCACATGAAAGAGTGGCATTGATTTAACAAATAGTAATGATTTCTTAAGCTCAGGAATCACCTTAAAGTCAACTTTGCCTTTTTCATTGTGTACCGCCACTTTGTCACCATTTTCATCATGAAAAATCCCCTTCTATCTATCTATCTATCTATCTATCTATCTATCTATCTATCTATCTATCTATCTATCTATCTATCTATCTATCTATCTATCTCTCTATCTCTCTATCTCTTTATCTCTCTATCTATCTATCTATCTATCTATCTATCTATCTATCTATCTATCTATCTATCTATCTATCTATCTATCTATCTATCTATCTATCTCTCTCTCTCTCTCTATCTCTCTCTCTCTCTATCTATCTCTCTCTCTATCTCTCTATCTCTCTATCTCTCTATCTCTCTATCTATCTATCTATCTATCTATCTCTTAGTCTGGTGAACTGGGGGCACCACTGAAGACTTGACAACCAGTTTTCTCCATTTCTAAAAAGAATACACACAAAGTCACAGACAGTTAAAGGGATGAAACTCCTTTTAAAGGAGCAAAACTAAACAGCACGAGTACCTTCCCCTGAACTGAACATTTTAGCGGATTCAAAAAGAATTCTATAAATAGCTACAACACAACGCAAAAGAGTGTGGTTACCAAATGGAGGGGTTACCACTGAATGCTTTGGCTTCAATACAGTCCCCCATTTCAGTCAGCTGTCAATGGGTACCTGCCCTCTTTAGGGTCAGAGAAGAAAAAAACAGCAAAGACAAGGAGATGGGTGTTGCCCTCAATACCGGTACGAGATACATTAGCGGTCAGAACATTGCTGTCGCAATTTAACGACCCGAGTTCGATTCCCGGTGACAAATAGGCCACGTTCAGTCCTATCTTAACCCGACTTTTGCATTGTGACAGAGCCCACGGCACCAAGAGAGTGCCGTACCTTATGCATACACACATTACTAAAATCGTCCCTATGTGTGGCACCGGTCTTGTGGCGACACCACAGCCCCAAAGATGGCTGATCGAGCTTGACTATTGCAAGTTTATCAGAAATAAAGCTGGTACATCGCACGCAATTATACCATGTAGTACACGTAATAATAATGATAACAGACAATATGATGCACCACAGCAAAGTGCAATGCCTCTGCCACATTGATGAATATAAAAAAACGCAAGCACATACACCAGTTGCATACACGTGCACGAATACCATAACCCGCGCACCCCTAAAGACATGACCGTACTGGGAGACTATGTGATAAAAAGGCCGATTTCGCCCAATCCTACACCGACTTTTGCACTGTAACAGAGTCCACGGCAAAACGAGGGTGCCGTACCTTATGCATACACGCTTTACTACAATCTTCCGTATGTGTTGCGTCCGTCTTGTGGCGACAGCACAGCTCCGACGATGACAACTCCCGCTATACTTTAGCAAGTTTGTCCGAACCAAAGCTGGTACATGGCACGCATATATACCTTGTAGTGCACATACTAATAATGATAACAGACAATATGATGCACCACAGCAAAGTGCAGGGTCTCCGCCACATGCATGCATATAACAAAACGCAAACATGTACAGAAATTACATGCGAGAGCGTGCATATCATCCCCCCCCTCGCTATAAACGTGAACGTATGTAGAGACTATGTTATAAAAAGGCCGATTTCAGTCCTATCGGACCCCGATTTTTTGCACTGTAACAGAGCCCACTGCACCAAGACAGTGCCGTACCTTATGCAGACATGCTTTATAACCATCTTCCGTATGTGTGGCGTGCGTCTTGTGGCGAGAGCACAGCCTCGACGATGTCAACTCCCGCTATAGTCTAGTAAGTTTGTCCGAACCAATGCCGGAACATGGCACGCATGTACACCTTGTAGTACACATAATAATAATGATAACAGACAATATGATGCACCACAGCAAAGTGCAGGGTCTCCGCCACATGCATGCATATAACAAAACGCAAACATGTACAAAAATTACATGCGAGAGCGCGCATATCATCCCCCCCCCCTCTCTATAAACGTGAATGTATGCAGAGACTATGTTATAAAAAGGCCGATTTCAGTCCTATCGGACCCCGAATTTTTGCGCTGTAACAGAGCCCACTGCACCAAGACAGTGCCGTACCTTATGCAGACATACTTTATAACCATCTTCCGTATGTGTGGCGTCCGTCTTGTGGCGACACCACAGCCCCGAAGATGGCAGCTCCCGATTGATTTTAGTAAGTTTGTCCGAACCAAAGCTGGTACATGATACGCAATTATACCTTGTAGTACACATAATAATAATGATAACAGACAATAATTTTTATGATACACCACAGCAAAGTGTATGGTCTCTGCCATATGCATGCATGTAAAAAAAAACCGCAAACTAATACATCAGTTGCATGCTCGCGTGAGCATACCATCACCCCCCCCCTCCTAAAAACGGGAGCCTATGTGGAGACTCTGTGATAAAAAGGCCGCTTTCATTCCTATCCTACCCCGACTCTTGCACTGTAACAGAGCCCACTGCACCAAGAGAGTGCCCTACAAAAGCAGTTACCACCTAGACCATCGATCTATTTAGTTGCAATCTATTTCACATGTGGGCAAATAAGTAACACACTCTTTTGACCATATTTAAAAATCGTGTATCACTCTCAGATTGATAAAACAGTAGATATTATACACCACAGTAAATTGTTTTTGAGGTAATTGCAGGATTAACAAAATACATTTGTCCACAGATCTCCTAATTTTTTGTGCTTTGCCTTAAAGTAAGTTAGCGAATACTAAAAGAGAAAACAAAAACATGGACACACACACAGGGTTATATTTTAACAAGGTGTGTCATCAGCTAATCCACAAGAAAGAGTGGCACTGATTTCACAAATGGTAATGCTTTCTTAAGCTCAGGAATCACCTTGAAGTGGACTTTGCCTTTCTTATTGTGTACCTCCACTTTGTCACCATTGTCATCATGAAAAATCCCTTCTATCTATCTATCTATCTATCTATCTATCTATCTATCTATCTATCTATCTATCTATCTATCTATCTATCTATCTATCTATCTATCTATCTATTTGTCTATCTGTCTCTCTGTCTATCTGTCTATCTGTCTGTCTATCTGTCTGTCTATCTGTCTGTCTGTCCGTCCGTCCGTCCGTCCGTCCGTCCGTCCGTCTGTCTGTCTGTCTGTCTGTATGTCTGTATTTATGGATCTCTCTCTCTCTCTCTCTGTGTCTTTGTGTGTGCGTGTGTGTGTGATTGAGTGTATGTTTCTGTGTATATGTGTGTGCGAGAATGTGTGTGTGTGTGTCTGTGTGTGTCTGTGTGTGAGTGTGTGTGAATGTATGTAAAACATTATCCGATTGATAAAAATATTTTGCCTATTTTGAAACATTTAGGATGTTTTATGTAAACAAAACATAATAATAATAATTTTGATTTATTTTATTTATATTTTTATTGGTAGTATGTCACCCCCCTCCCTCAAATAAGGATATTAGTTTTTAAAATTTCCCCTTTTATCCAAATGTATGATTTATACACATGTATAATTTTTGACAGATGGTGGTGGATTGATGTTTTTTTGAGTTGCTTATTTCATTTTGTTCTCTTGTTTGCTCTTTATCTATTAATGCTTTCTTCTCTTCCATAATCAAATCTTTAATTGTGACTTCAGATTTTTGTTTTCTGAACGAGTGCATTTTTTTTTATTACCTTATCATATATGGTGTCCTTATTCTTGGGTGTTGTTTGGTATTGCGTAAAGTTTTATTGTTTAGTATCTTCTCAATTTGATGTATCCCTGAAAAGGGCGGGGACTGGATGTAAAAAAGCACACGAGTGCTTATCTATTATCCTCGAATAAAATACTTTGCCTTGCCTTGCCTTGTCTTGCCTCTATCTCTCTCTATCTCTCTCTATCTCTCTCTATCTCTCTCTCTCTCTCTCTCTCTATCTATCTATCTATCTATCTATCTATCTATCTATCTATCTATCTATCTATCTATCTATCTATCTATCTATTAGTCTGGTGACCTGGGGGCACCCCTGAAGACTTGACAACCAGTTTTCTCAATTTCTAAAAAGGCACACACACAGTCACAGACAGTTAAAGGGATGAAACTCATTTTAAAGGAGCCAAACTAAACAGCACGAGTACATTCCCCTGAACTGAACAGTTCGGTGGATGCAAAAAAAATTTCTATAAATAGCTACAACACAAAGCAAAAGACTACAGTCCCTAAATGTGGCACCGGTCTTGTGGCGACACCACAGCCTCAAATATGGCTGATGGAGCTGGACGTTTGTAAGTTTGTCGGAATTAAAGCTGATACATCACACGTAAATATACCTTGTAGTACACGTAATAATAATGATAAAAGAGAATATGATACACCACAGTAAAAGTGCAGGGTCTCCGCCACATGCATGCATATAAAAAAAACGCAAACATGTACATTACAAGCGAAAACGCGCATATCATCCCCCCCCCATCCCTATAAACGTGAGCGTATGTAGAGACTATGTGACAAAAAGGCCGATTTCAGTCCTATCGGACCCCGAATTTTTCCGCTGTAACAGAGCCCACTGCACCAAGACAGTGCCGTACCTTATGCAGACATACTTTACAACCATCTTCCGCATGTGTGGCGTCCGTCTTGTGGCGACAGCACAGCCCCGACGATGACAACTCCCGCTATACTGTAGTAAGTTTGTCGGAACCAAAGCTGGTACATGGCACGCATATACACCTTGTAGTACACATAATAATAATGATAACAGACAATATGATGCACCACAGCAAAGTGCAGGGTCTCTGCCACATGCATGCATATAAACAAACGCATACATGTACAAAAATTACATACTAGAGCGCGCATTTCATCCCCCCCCTCCCTATAAACGTGAGCGTTTGTAGAGACTATGTGACAAAAAGGCCGATTTCAGTCCTATCGGACCCCGATGTTTTGCGCTGTAACAGAGCCCACTGCACCAAGACAGTGCCGTACCTTATGCAGACATACTTTACAACCATCTTCCGTATGTGTGGCGTCCGCTTGTGGCGACAGCACAGCCCCGACGATGACAACTCCCGCTATACTGTAGTAAGTTTGTCGGAACCAAAGCTGGAACATGGCACGCATATAACACCTTGTAGTACACATAATAATAATGATAACAGACAATATGATGCACCACAGCAAAGTGCAGGGTCTCTGCCACATGCATGCATATAAACAAACGCAAACATGTACAGAAATGACATGCGAGAGCGCGCATATCACCCCCCCCCCTCCCTATAAGCGTGAACGTATGTAGAGACTATGTGACAAAAAGGCCGATTTCAGTCCTATCGGACCCCGATGTTTTGCGCTGTAACAGAGCCCACTGCACCAAGATAGTGCTGTACCTTATGCAGACATACTTTACAACTATCTTCCGTATGTGTGGCGTCCGTCTTTTAGCGACAGCACAGCCCCGACGATGACAACTCCCGCTATACTCTAGTAAGTTTGTCCGAACCAAAGCTGGTACAGGGCACGAATATACACCTTGTAGTCATGGCTTGGCTTCCCGAACGAAGATTAAGGGCACTGTCCACGTCTGGTGCAGGCTCGCTGGTGGCTGTTCAGTCCAATGCGTGACAAACAAACCCGGCTGCAGCGGCTGCAGGGGAAAGTCGATTATGGGGCTGATGTAGAGGGGACGCGGTTCTTCCTCCTCATTCGCCACTCCTCAAGGGCTGCTCTGCGATTGTCCTCAAAGGAGGAGACCGATTGATGCACAGTGTGTCGCCAGGCCTGCCGGTCAGCAGCAAGGACTGACCACTGGTTATGGTCTATGAGGTAGGCTGACAGAGATTTCTTCAGAGAGTCTTTAAATCTCTTCTTTGGTGCGCCTCTGTAGCGGTGTCCGGTGGAAAGTTCACCGTAGAGAACCATCTTCGGTAGGCGATGGTCCTCCATTCTAGAGACATGGCCTGCCCAGCGTAGCTGCGTTTTCAGCAACATGGCCTCAATGCTGGTGATCCCTGCTTGCTCCAGCACCTGAGCATTCGTGGTGAAGTCGCTCCAGTGGATGTCGAGGATGGAGCGGAGACAGCGTTGGTGGAAGCGTTCCAGAAATCGCAGGTGGTGTCTGTATGTGACCCATGACTCAGAGCCGTACAGGAGGGTGGTCAGTACCACGGCTCTGTAGACACTGATCTTGGTGTCTTTCTTCAGGTGTTTGTTTTTCCAGACACGGTGGTAGAGTCTGCCAAAAGCACTGTTTGCCTTTGCCAGTCTGTTGTCTACATCTTTATCAATCTTTGCGTCAGAGGAGATTGTGCATCCCAGGTAGGTAAACTGCTGGACTGTCTTCAGTTCTGTCTCACCAATTGTAATGTGAGGTGGGTGGTACGCTACCTGAGGTGCGGGCTGGTAGAGAACCTCTGTCTTCTTCAGGCTGACTTCGAGTCCGAAGAGCTGGGCTGCCTCTGCAAAACAGGATGTTACATGCTGCAGGGCGGTTTCTGTGTGGGCTACAAGGGCAGCATCATCAGCAAAAAGTAGTTCTCGAATTTGTTGCTCCAGGGTTTTGGTGTGGGCCTGAAGACGCCGCAGGTTGAATAGGCTGCCATCTGTGCGGTAGCGTATGAAAACTCCGTCTTCGTCATCAAGATCTTCTGTGGCCCGCTGAAGCATCATGCTGAAGAAGATAGTGAAGAGGGTTGGTGCAAGAACGCAGCCCTGCTTCACCCCGTTTGTGATTGGGAAAGGCTCTGAGAGGTCGTTGTTGTTTCTGACCTGGCCACGCTGGTCTTCAAGTAGCTGGATCACCATGTTGAGAAACTTTGGGGGACAGCCAAGACGCTCCATGATCTGCCACAGGCCCTTCCTGCTCACAGTGTCAAATGCCTTGGTTAAATCAACGAAGGTGATGTACAGTCCCTTGTTCTGTTCGCGGCACTTTTCTTGAAGTTGTCTGAGCACGAAGACCATGTCAGTGATACCCCTGTTAGC
>CM060323.1:64180322-64229299 GCA_030674155.1 Stramonita haemastoma | reverse complement strand
TAGATTACGAGTCCAACGCCCTAACCACTAGGCTACAGTGCCGGCTAAAGTGGCTACAGGCTACATTGTTTTGACCCTGCACAAACCGGCCATTTGTACATAGTTACTGCTGGCGATTGCGAAAGAGGGGGGTTCTGTAAATCCTAGTCTGTCATCTAATAACAGATGTATGTGGCAGCAACATCCTGCTTACAGAGAAACTATACAGGGAGACATAATTTTTTAGACTTTCATTTTCATCTGCGTTTGCACAGGAAGAAGTCTGCTGTTGATGTTTAAAATTAAGGACTTGGAATACCATAGTTTGTTTAAGTTCTTGTTTATACAAACAAAAGTCGAAATATAATAGTACTCATCGTTACGGTGTGCACTTTGCACAATATAACGTTCGAATTAATGTCATTTGGACAAAATATTGCTTAATAATGCGATTAGGCTGGAAAAAAGAACAGATTAGTAAAAAGCTTTCTTGGCAAACTTTTGTATTTTTTCTGTTTTACTTTGAGTCGTTCAGCTCCCTTTCCATCATAAATAAATGCATGTGGGTTTGCAATTGGGCTTAGGACTGACAAGGGACATATGAAACTATTGGACGTAAAGTTGGGTTCTTTCAGATTCTTTATTATTTCAGCGGATAGAGGTGACTTTTGTTGTTGTTGTTGTTGTTTCTTTCTTTCTTTGTTCGTTTTATTTCTTGTATCACACTCACTCACCAAACACACACACGCACACACACACACTAACACATACGCACATATACACACAATGGCATACACGCACACATATACACGCACACGTCTACACGCACACGCACGTACACATGTACACACGTACACACGGACACACATACACACACATACACTCATGCACACACACTCACACACACATACACACATGCACACACACATACACACAGACACACATACACACACAACACACACACACAACACACACACACACAACACACACACACACACACACACACACAACACACACACACACACACACACACGAGCGAACAGATAAGAAAAATTATGAAGCGTTCTACTAGGACTCATTGAATGTGTGTATGTATGCACATAAGCACGCACACACGCACAAATCACACATGTGTATACATACATGCACACATACTGGAGCGCAAATGAGCATGTGTACATACACAAACACATACACACTCACACATACAAACACACGCGCGCACAACACACATACACACACGCACACACCACACTCCACACACACACACACACACACCACACACAACAACACAACACAACACACAACAGAATAAAACAAAAAAACACATAAACAAAAACAACACAAACGCACACACAAACACAAACACACATATACACACATATACACACACATGCACTTATACACATGCACATACACACACGCGCGCACGCAAACACACACACACACACACAAACATACACATGCCCACCGTGTGCTATCTATTATCAGACTGACTTAAGCTGTACCGACACAAACATAAATCGTGTTGGCTACGTAGACAAACATTTTTCATTAAAAAAAATCAGAATCACAAAAGATATAATCCTCCACTGTAAATTCGCCGTCGTGATCGATGTTTCATAAGAGCAGACATCCCCAAAGTCGACATGCAGCTACCTTAAACGTTGGTAAAAATGGTACACACGCCCAAAATGTCACCATGAGTTGCACCTCAGAGCTCTAGCTGAGGAATGAAAAAAGAAATGAAGATGAAGACTTTAGTTACTGATTGAGCATAGTGTTGCATTAAGCCAGGACATGATGTTATTTGAATAGTGGTGAGCTTGAAGAACAAGGTTGATATCAAATGTCCATACATTTTCTGATGGCAATCCCAGCCCGTTACAACTGCACCAATTTCTTGAACGAGGTTGTCAGCTTTTCTTTTTCTTTTTTTCTAGTGTCTCTTCTAATGCTCTTGACACTGTTTTTATACTGGTTGTTTTTTTAAACTGGTTCCTGTATTTGAAATACTTTGTAAAACACGTTCAAAGACATTTTGAAATGGTTCAAAACAAAATAAACTCTATCATTCTTGTCCTATGAAAGCGAGTTGAAAAGCAGTGACCGAAATGTGTATGCCAATTGAAGGTGTTATCATTTATTTCTTGACCTTCTTTTTTTTATAGAATCCTCCATATCCGTAAAGGGATGACCAGAACACAAGTTTGAATTTTTCATCTGACAAAAAATGCAGATGAAATATCTCTGCATTCCAGGCTTTGTCTCGTATGTTCAGTGCTTTAGTTGAATTCTATCTCAGTTTCTGTTTTAACGGTTCATTTCCCTTTTTATTAGAAACATAAGTATATGAGTATATATAGTGAAGACCTTCAGTGACCAAAATAAGCTTTCAAAGAAGAATTGGGAGGAATGAGATGTTTTGTTTGTTTTTTTGAAACACGTAACACACAGAGGCTGACCTCAACCTGAGAATTGCAAAGATATGGAGGAAGCTGGTTGCACAATTGTCAGTGGCGCCTAAAAATATCCTACACATGATAGCTAAACAGTTCTGTTCTAAGGACTGAAAAGACTACGAGATAGGTGAAGGTAAACGTGGCACCTAGATTTGTGATTAAAAGCGGAGATTTTGAATGAATAGTTATTGACCTAAAACCTAACATAGGGATGAACAGCATGAATCAACAGAGAAGAAGAAAGATGAGAGAGAGAGACACAGACAGGCAGACAGACAGACAGACAGAGACAGACAGATGAAAGATTACAAAGGTGAAAAAAAAATATGCTTCTGCTTCTCTGGGATAAACAAATAAAAAATCACCAAAACAAATGTAAAATCCATAGAATAAAAGAAATGCTATTTCAAGGTAGACAAAATATTTTCACACTTGCTTCTATTGGAGTTTTGTGGGTGTTTTAGTTGATGCCTCTTCAAAGGAGAGAGACTGTCAGAATTAATAGTTTATCTTCGAGAAATCTGCTGTGACATAAAGCGGTATAAAATAAAATAAAAATAAGAGTTATAAAAGGAGACCCAGAGCTAGACAGAGGGGGACAGACAGACAGACGGACAGACAGACAGAGGTAACAAAGACACAGACTAAGAGTGACTCCACTACAGCCACAAACGCTACAGACGAGTGGTTAAGACCGCTCACTTCAAGTACATGGGTCCATGGCGTCGTGGGTTTGAATCTCAAAGGCCCCGGGTGAATAAGGGTTGGAATGTTATCTTACGATCTCCCATGTCAACTTCAAGTGTAGACCTGCCAGTGTTTTCACTCTCTTTGCGCAAAATACAGGCAAAAGATCAAATAATGCACTTTAAAGATCCTGTAATTCATGTCAGTGTTCAGTGGGTCACTAAAACACAAACATGCCCAGCACACAATCCCCGAAGTCGGAATGTGGCTACCTTCATGGTGGGCAAAACTGGTTGCAAACGCAGTCTGACCATTGGTGAACCTCCAGCCTCCAAACAGAACAAAACATCCACCAAAGCTCACAGTGACGTCTTGCTTTTCATTAGTCTGAAACTGAAATGCTTGCACACCATTGGTGTGTGTGTGTGTGTGTGTGTGTGTTGTGTGTGTGTGTGTGTGTGTGTGTGTGTGTGTGTGTGTGTGTGTGTGTGTGTGTGTGTGTGTGTGTGGTGTGTGTGTGTGTGTGGTATTTTATCTATTTATTCATTCTTTTATATCGAGGATAATGGAATAAGCACTCTTGTGCTTTTTTACATCCAATGCCCATGTGTATGTAGTTTTGTAAATCTTGTCATCTGTTCCCACCGGCACATGATGGCCTAATCTTACGAAAAGCCGAACAGAATTTAACATGTACGCAAGATGTTCTGCGTGCGTTGGTACACGGGGCCTCGGTTTATAGTCTTATTCAAAGGAATTTGGGGGAGAGTGGAGTCAGCACTGATTTTAACTCCAGGCGAAAATTCTCTCGAACAGGAATCGCCGCGCGCGCGCGTGTGTGTGTGTGTGTGTGTGTGTGCGTGTACGTGTGCGTGTTCGTGTGCGTGTGTGCATGTTCTTTTATTTCGAAGATCATGGAACAAGCACTTATGTGTGGTTTTTCCATCCATTCCCCGTGTGTAAGCAGTTTTGTAATTTTCGTCATCCGTTACCACCGACACACAATGGCCTACACTTCCAAAAAGTGGAATGGGTTTTAACGTGTGTGTAAGACATTCTGCGCGCGTTCACACGAGGGACCTGGTTTATAGTCTCATTCAAAGGACTTGTGAGTGTGTGTGTGCATGTGTGTGTGTTTTACACATACGTGCATCATAGAAGCACGCATGCACAAACGCAAAACTGCTTGCACACAACAAAGACAACAGGGGCACAGCTACCACACTTCTTGCAACCTGAGGAAGGCGAGGCTTTGCTGGATTCGTTCAGCTTGTCTGAACATCAGGACAGCATTTCAATGACTCTTTCTGCCCCTTTGAATGCCGTTGAATATCGATTCTGAATTATACACAAATTAACATTGTAAATGTGTGAGAAATAATACCTGGAGAATTTGTCTGAATTCTAATTTTAATTCCATCAAGTTTTTAAAATAATGAGTGACAAACACCAAATGGTAACAAACTAACTAGATCCACAATTACAAAGACAAGAAATGCAAGGGGCACAAACACATTTGTTGACATTTTAAAAACTGTACACCCTCTTAGTGTCAAATACGTTTTTATAGGTCCAGTGCTTGCCTACTGTTTTCTTTTCAAAAAATATATGTGGACAGAAGTAATCCAGTCTACGCAAAACACAGAAATATAGCATGTTAACTGGTTTTACCCTGATCAAATTTTTTTGGGGGTGCAAGAAATGCTGGGGCACCATTTGCTTAATATAATGTCCAGTTATAAATCAACTTACACAGCCTTAGTTGACCTATGACAACAGTTCACCACATCACGTGATAACACTGGCTAGTTTATTCCAGTGTGCCTTTTAATGATAGGCCTTCCACCTGGCAATTTTAAGATACCAGCGTTATTTTCAATGGACTAGTTTTGGCATATTGTACAGTGAAAAAAGATATTTCAGGTTTTTGTTTTCGAATGATTAGAAACCAAAAAAAAAGAAAAGAAAAAAAGATTAGAAACCATCAGATTTAACTTCAAACCATTTTGAATTGATGGGATATACATTTAGCTTCTTAAGGACATAAGGCTTTGTATACTTTATTTATGTAGGTTTATTTGCTAGAAATTTACTTCCTTTTATTATCCTCTACAAATTGATCAGGCTTGGCACCGAAGAGTGGTTGTCTATTTACCAATGCTCAGTCCTCCTGAAAGAGACAGTATTCTGAATGCATGTTACTGTCTGTCATAACAACAACAAAAAATCACCTGGGTCTTTAAAGAACACCAAACTGCCCTATTATAACTGTTTGAACAAAAAATAGCAATTTGTTATGTTATTCCTTCAAATCTTTGAAAAGTTAACACACACAAACACCCAGACACCCAGACACCCAGACACAGACACAGACACAGACACACACACACACACACACACACACACACACACACACACACACACACACACACACACACACACACACACACACACACGCATGCCTTCAATACATAAATGCTCTGACGAATATCAGACAGACTGACATACAGGAGAAAAACAGGCAGACAGTCAGCACAGAGCATCACTAAAAGCAGTGCACAGATCTGCTACCCAAAGTAAGCCTTTGGTCAGAGAAAACCCCCAACGGAAAACCGTTCCGGCTAGCTGAACATTACAGTAAACCTGAACCTGTGGACACTGTGGCTTTACACGTGCAAATCATGTCCATGTTGAAGCATTCAATCCGAGTTTTTGTCCCTGCCAATTCAAACGGCCAGATACCTTCCTGCAGTGCAGACCCCACCTTCACCCGGGAAGGAAAGAAAGACACACCTCCAGGGTTTAATAATGAACGTTGCGTTTTAGAAAGACTTCTACGAAGAAACAAAAACGGTATGTATTTATTTAAAGTAGTTGCTTAGTATCGATAAAAGATGTTTCAGTAGTTTAAAAAACAAACACCAGCTTTCCTAACTTCTTGACCATCACTACCAAGAGACTCAAACTTGAACACAGAGATTTATATGGTGCATTCACAGGTAAGAGCTCGGTTTGAAGGCTTATCTAGTGTAGCTGTGTCATATGCTTAACAATTTATTGTATCACAAAATGAATGGCTCAGCGGCATCACAACAAAAAATGGCTTGGTAATGTCGCTGTCTGCATCCTTACAAAAAATACTTTTAAACAGAGTGAGATTTTCTAAGCAAGACTTTTGGGCATGACGTTAAAGCTAGATGTAAGGGGAAGATTTTGGTGCAAAATTGGTTGTCTTAAAGAAATACAAAGCAAAACAAAATACTTAGGCATGCTGTGTGTTTGTCATAGTCGTGCAAAAAGCTGGCCATAGGATTTCAAGCTGCTCCCCTTCTCCCTGCACACTTTTAAAAATGTCTACAGAGGAGAGCTATTTATTCTGTTAAGGGATGATGTTAAAAGATTCTTTGTGTAATCATAGTTTCAAATGGTAGACAGGCATCTTTATGCAAACGGGTGCAAAAGAAAATCCTGCGATTTAAATGCATGTTCCTACATTCCCTTTCGGTAGTATTTGCAGAACAGAGCTTTCGGGGAAGTGAAGTCAGTCTGATAATTGCGGGGGTGAAATCCTCTGGAACTGCGCCTTCGTGGTGTATGATCCCAGGCCGTGAGATCAGGAGCACACTGCTGCAGCCACTGGCTGTCCCGCCTCCCTGCCTTTGTTCTATTTTCTTTTCTTTGAAATCCCTTTTCGACAGGGTAATTTTTTCTATAATTAATAAGCCTTAATGTCATGTTCCAGGTACTGCTGTGTGACCACACAACCACCTGCCAGAATCACTCCACTGGCCACAGCGAAGGACGGCCCACGACACAGACACCAAAGGAATTCAATTCAATTCAATTCAATTCAAATACGTCTATTATCTCACATAGAAATGATGGTTGTAAGTCATACAGAAAGGCATTAAACAGAAAAAGGTTGATCACATTGAAATACAATACAATGTCTAAGCACTGGCTTGCACGCATCATAAGATAAAACACACCCAAACATCAGCAATGCCCAAGCCTGCTAGCAAAGGAAGAAGAGCTGGGTTTGCACCATGGACCAGACAGACCTCGGCATGACAGATGCCTGCAGCGCCTGAGGGAGACAGACCAGCGCTGTCTCCTCCACACTGCTGCTCTCCACCCTCCCTCCCTCTACCATCATCACGGCCACACCTTCAACAGAAAAGGTATGTAAACAAGGTCAGGGCTATTTACGGGTTTTTTCTTCCTAATTCTGTATAGAAAATTGACAAAGCAGCCATCTTTTTGGTGAATACTCCTTTATAGTTCCATGCACCTTGAAACTTTAAAAAGGTAGCAAAAATATATATATCTTGACCATGTACACGTAAAAAAATTAATTTGCTACATTTTATAGAAAAAAAATTGGGGAGAAAACCTGTTCTATTTATACTGATATAACTTACGAAACTACTTATATGTACACCTATTTATACCGCGTGCCCCCCCCCCCTCTCTCCCTCTCTCCCTCCCTCCCTCTCCCCCCCCCCCTTTCTCTCTCTCTCTCTGTCTCTGTCTCTGTCTCTGTCTCTCTCTCTCTCTCTCTCTCTCTCTCTCTCTCTCTCTCTCTCTCTCTATCTCTCTCTCTCTCTCTCTCTCTCTCTCTCTCTCTTGCTGAGCTGATTTCGTGGCGAGCGGACGCGTTTTTTCTGCGCTCTCCCAAACCCAAGTGAATTGTCATCGAACCAAATTTTGGGACTTAGAAAAAAAAAAAACAGCAAAAACTTCACTATTTCACTGGATTGAAAAGCATTTCAACCCAGTGTGTGCGGTGGACATCTTTCCTTGATTTCATCAATTCCCTGTATCCTTATGGAACAGAAAGCTGTCTGGGACTTCATCATTTAAACTGCAGAAAAACTTCATCATGTAAACTGCGGAAAAAAAAAAAAAAACCTCTGGCCGGTGGCATCATGTGAGTGTTGAGATGTTTGTTTGTTGGGTTGTTTGGCTATGGATGAAGACACTTCCACTTTTAAAAACAAAAAATTGCAACCAACTCTAGATATCATCCAAAAACGTTTTTCATGCAGTAAATACGAGCTTGCCATATGGAGAAATTGTTTGATTTACCGCTATTCCGGAATTCAAGACTTTGACCTGTCCACTTTTATTTTTGACTATGATTCCAAAGATTCAATACTTGAAACATCATCGCAACTGATTGCAATACCACCGCCACCCTTCCTGGTAAAGACAGTGATTCGCATTTTATATCAAGCAGTCAAGTCTGTGACAGTGACACTGTACTTTTCCAAGACAGAAGGAACCTTATTATGTCAGGGTTTAGACTGCCCTGCCTGGGACTCGGAAGAGTGTGAAATAATATCAAAATTTGTTTCAACTTTCATGATCAATAACAA
Source organism: Stramonita haemastoma (assembly GCA_030674155.1). NCBI lineage: Eukaryota > Metazoa > Mollusca > Gastropoda > Neogastropoda > Muricidae > Stramonita > Stramonita haemastoma. Next base: position 64,220,793 of record CM060323.1, on the reverse strand, counting down.
TGTGAAACAATTATCCAGATCACTCATCCAGACTCCTCTGACATTTATTTATGCCTTAACCGAGCCGCCTGCACTGGTGCCACCCCTGATGGACCTGTCTGTAATGACCAAGGCCCCAGCATCTCCATGTTGGGAGGACGCAGTGCGGAAGAACGAGGGCACGACACGGGAGGAGGAGGACGAAAGCACGGTACGTGAGGACGAAAGCACGGTACGAGAGGACGAAAGCACGGTACGAGAGGGCGAGGGCACGCTACGTGAGGGCGAGGGCACGCTACGTGAGGACGAGGGCACGCTACGTGAGGACGAGGGCACGCTACGTGAGGACGATGACACGCTACGTGAGGGCGAGGGCACGCTACGTGAGGACGAGGGCACGCTACGTGAGGACGAGGGCACGCTACGTGAGGACGAGGGCACGCTACGTGAGGACGAGGGCACGCTACGTGAGGACGAAGGCACGCTACGTAAAGACGAGGGCACGGTGCGGAAAGACGAGGGCACGGTGCGGAAAGACGAGGGCACGGTGCGTGAGAACGAGGGCACGGTGCGGAAAGACGAGGGCACGGTACGTGAGGACGATGACACGGTACGTGAGGACGATGACACGGTACGTGAGGACGATGACACGGTACGTGAGGACGATGACACGGTACGCGAGGACGATGACACGGTACGTGAGGACGATGACACGGTACGTGAGGACGATGACACGGTACGTGAGGACGATAACACGATACGTGAGGACGAGAGCGCTGTGCGGAAAGACGAGGGCACGGTGCGGAAAGACATGTTACGGAAGAAGGGGGGGCAGGAGCTTATGGTTAGCTCTCTCTCTTCTCTTCAGAAGGACTCTGGCAATCCTGGAGAAGAAACTCTGACAAAGACTGTCCAGAAGGCAGACACGCCAGTGGGAAAAAGAACACGACTGCAATGCAGACGACCTGGACGTCGCACAACCCGCAGCCAATATACAAATAGTCCACTGTCCGAGCTGAAGCAAAAGGTGTTTTGTCTAGAACAGCAGTTCGATACCTTGATCAATTCCCAAACCTCTCTGCAAACTAACATTTCATCCTTGGTTGAAGACATCAAAGTTTCTATTAAAAATGAACTTCGTACTAACATAAATGATAAATTCAATGTATTCAGTTCTAACCTAGAAGACCTAAAAACACACATAACCAACCTAGAAAAGACAAATGCAGTACTGGTAAAAGAAAATCACTCACTAAAAACTCGTCTAGGGACTATCCACTCTGAAATAAAAAAAACTAGACATGCTTCAACTGAATTTGCTTCAGTATCCTCACAAACTTCCCCTTTCCTTTCCAAAAATCCACCAACTGCCGATAATTTCACGCAAACAGAATCAAATGACTGTAATCGATCATCTGCTGGAAGCAATAATTCTGTTGTAGACTCCCAATCTCAGTCATTGACTGAGCGCTATGAACAATCGGAAAACCTGACCACATCACAGTCAACAGTGAAACACGCACTGCCACTAAAGCGAAAAGAAAACAAAGATTTTGGGACTCTCTCCCCACCTCCTACATCGGAATTGACCGCCACTAATATTCACTACTCAGTTCCCACATCAAACCCCTTCACTGTTCTCTCTGCCCATGAAAATCAAGTAACAACTAACTCTAACAATCCCATTAAAGAAATGACCATTAACCCACGAAATAAATATTCCGATGCAAAACCCTCCCCACTCGAAACTCTTTCTGTTATGTCTATTTCTGATAAATCTACCATGCTCCTCATTGGAGACTCTGTCATTCGTTTTATTAATCCAAAAAGATTAGCCCCCCGCTACGAAAATCTCTTCAAAATATGTATCCCTGGAATGAGTGTGGAAGACCTTAAAATCTGGCTGAAATCAATTCCAGCAAACCCAAATCTAAAACATGTTATAATTCATGTTGGTGTAAACTCCTGTCCCGCTGGTCCTGTACCTCTAGACACATGGGCTGAGGTCATCGAAATGTGTCAGGCCAGATTTCCTCGGGCACTGGTGGCTTTCAGCTCCATCCTGCCTGCCAGAGGAAATCACCATTTTAACAACAGCATCCTACCATCAAACAAAAACTTGGAAATGGCCTGCAATAGATCACATGTAACCTTCCTTAATCACTACAACACTTTTGCCTCAAACGCAAATCTCTACAATAGTCTTACACACCCCAATACCAAAGGAACTGCCCGTATAGCAGAAAACATCAAAGCATTATGGCAGGCACGTCCCTCTTCTGATGAACGACTCTCAGGACGACACCAGAGAGTTAGTTCAAGGACTTTCCCAACGCGGAATTATTACCCCAGAACTTTCGAACATAAGCCAGATCCTCGTGACTGGTCTAAAAACACTGGCCCAGGAAATCGTTCTAAAGATGACTGGCCAGCTCAGGGCCCTCCTCCTCCTCCATCAATTCAATCATGTCAGCATTTTCCTCCTCTCCCTTCAGTAGCTCATCTAAGCAAAGTTCTAGAGGCACCCCTCCCACCTCAGACTCCTCTAACCCACCCACGAATGCAGGAAGCATCAGCCCCGTCTGTCCATCCCCCAAACAACTTCAATTTAGAAAACATCACCCCCTGTTTACCCCCAATGAATGGTATGGATCAGTGGCGTCGCTCAGACCCAATCCATCCATACACTGAAAAATTATTAATCATGGCTTCCCATCTGCTACAGCAGCAACTCACACACCATGCCTATCCTGCTGCCAAATCTAATTACTAACCCCCTTCCCCACCTACTGTCCCTATATTCCATGTCTTCTCCCCTGTAATGTTGATATAACCATTAAAAATCATTATGTTCAATTGCAGGTTTGTGAAAGTAACGTGAAGAAAGAGATGATGAAAAAGAAATAACCTATTGATGAATGTACAAACATAAATTTTCCCCCTTTTCTTTTCTACACATTATCATTAGTTTAAATGGCTTTTAAATGTATATTGTACCCAGATGTTATTGTGAGTGCATGCACAGTATATGCAGCTCGATATATGCTGTGCCAGTGTTTGTCACTGGAAGTGTGCATGAGTACATGCCCATGGCCATGCCTGTGTGCATGTTTATATTTATTTAGGGCTGATACGTGAGTGTGTCAATGCGCTCGCGCGTGGTGTGTGTATATGTGTGTGAGTGAGTGTGCGTCCGTGCGTGTGTGTGTGTGCGTGCATGGATGTGTGTGTGTGTGTGTATGCCTGTGTGTGTGTGTGTGTGTGTGTGTGTGTGTGTGTGTGTGTGTGTGTGTGTTGTGTGTGTGTGTGGAATGCTTATGCTCTTATGTGGGCATGTGTGTTCATAGGAGTATGGGCTTGTAATTGTGTGTGTATGTGTGTGTAAGTATATGTGTGTGCGTGCGTGCGTGCGTGCGTGAGTGTGTGTGTGTGTGTGTGTGTGTGTGTGTGTGTGTGTTGACGGGGATGCGATGAGTATATGTGGAATGTGAGTGCGCGTGCGCGCGCGCGCGTGTGTTGTGTGTGTGTGTGTGTGCGTGTGCGTGTGTGTGTGCTTTGATGTCGCTATGTAGCTCTCACATGATGGTCACGTATTAGCCGGGGTGAATTATTACTTACTGTTGATAAAGACGTGTTGCGTTGTGACATTTTGCTTTTTTGTCTACTCGCGACGGGATACTGCGCATTAGCAACTTGCCTTTGTATGACCGGTGTGTCTGGTCTGACGCTTTTGATAGTTTTCATTATCTTGTTGAATTGGCTTATTACTATTAGTATTACCTTTTTCAACTCCGTTACATTATTAACATTCGAAGTTTCAATTTAGCTTTATCTTTTTGCATTTGTTTACATTCTTGTTCACCTTTATTGTGTTATTTCCCCATCCCTAACTCCTCGACTAAGCCCTTGCTCCAATTTAGTTTTTGGCAAGAGTTTTTGTTTATATTGAAATATAACTGTGATCTATGTATGTTGTATAGTGGAATTATTTAATATAGTTATTGATATGCCAGGGACTCGTGACAGTTGGCCGTCAGCAGATGGTCTCAGAATAGGATTTTTAAATATCAATCATATTATTAACAAAATGTCCGATGTTTATCATATTCTATCAAATTCACACACAAATTTTCATATATTTGGTTTTGCGGAATCCCGACTATCTAAACACATTTCTAATAATGAACTTGCTATTTCTGGTTATCAGATAATCCGCAAAGATCCTCTCGAACGAAAGGAAACGGGCTTTCTTATTTATGTACACGAAAACATCCGCTACAAACGAGTTGAATCACTTGAAAATTATTGTTTAGAATCAGTTTGGATTCAGATAGCCCTGAAAAAAACGAAACCAATCCTTGTCGGTTTTATTTATAGAAATCCAAAAGAACTTATAGACTGGCATGACAAATTCACTTTAATGATGGAGGAAGCTTCATTACTCTCAGAGGAAATTATCCTATTAGGTGACTTTAATATAGATTTGTTAAAAACTAACCACAATTGGATACAAACTTATGACTCTTTTCATCTGACACAGTTAATTGATAAACCTACAAGAATCACTGACACATCCAAAACTCTGATTGACCACATTTATTCAACTTCACCAAATCATATAATAGAAGTATGTCGCCCTGCCTTTGGATGCAGTGACCACCTTCCAGTATGCTTAACATGGTCAAAAAAAGGTATAAAGATTCCTAAGAACAGTCATAAGATTATTAAATATAGATGCTTATCTTCTTTTGACAAAAATGCATTTTTATTAGATTTACTTAATTCTTCTTTATCTTTGGTCTATCAGTTTACGAGCCCTGATGAAGCGTTTGAGGTATGGTACCACAGTTTTCTCAATATCTACAATGCGCATGCACCCATTAAAAGTAAGCGTGTCAAGAGCAATCCAAAAGTACCATGGATAACTGAGGAGTTAGAAAATGCCATAAAATTAAGAAATCAGCTATCAGTTACAGGAACCAGGGAAGAATATAAAGAACAGCGAAATATAGTAAACAATATGAAACGCATAAGTAAAAAAAAAGTACTTCCAACAGCTAGTTTACTCTAAGTCAGACAATAAATCTGTTTGGAAAGCAATTAACTATTTGACAAATAAAAATGTAACATCTCAAAGTTCATCGCTCAAAGATATATCCGTTGACGATATTAATGCCCATTTCTGCAATATTTCCTCTTCTACAGTACCAATAGACAAATCACATCTTAACAAGCTTGAAACATTAAAACATTACTGTAGATCTAAAAACATTTTATCAAATTTAGATATCCCTCTTATGTGTACTAATGATGTTTACAATTCCCTTACTCATTTGAAACAGACAAATACGAAAGGTCTTGATGGCATTGATGGTAAAATTCTAAAAATAGCTGCCCCCGTCATCGCAGAATCTCTTACATACATTTATAATTTATGCATTTCTGCTAACACCATTCCTAAAGCTTTTAAAACTGCCAAAGTTATACCTATCTTTAAATCTGGTGACCGTTCAGATCCCTACAATTATAGACCAATCTCTATTCTATCCATATTATCAAAACCTTTAGAGAATCACATCAATAAACATATTCTCCATCACTTAAACCGATATAATTTGTTACATCCTAATCAATCTGGTTTCAGAGCTAACCATTCCTGCCAAACTGCTTTGACAAGCTTGGTTGATCAATGGCTTACTAATATCAATAATAACAAAATCACCGGAGTTATTATAGTAGACTTTGCTAAGGCGTTCGATGTGATTGACCACACTCTATTACTAAAAAAACTTAAAATCTATGGTCTGTCAGATAGTACTGTCAAACTCATGTTATCATTTCTTTCTGAAAGAAAACAAGTCGTTTCTGATAAAGGTAAGACATCGGCAGTACTATCCAATAACTATGGCGTCCCCCAGGGATCTGTTCTAGGGCCTATTCTTTTTTCTATATATATAAATGACTTACCCTTATCTCTAAACACACAGTGCGAGTTATTTGCAGATGATACAACTATCCATACCAATCATTCTCAATTGAATGAAGTTACATCTGCTCTGCAAGAAAGTATTCACTGCCTGCTTCGATGGTCAGAGTTAAATCATATGAGTCTTCATCCCAAAAAAACTAAGTACTTAATTATAACAACTCGACAAAAGCGACAAAATCTTTCAAACAATTCTACGGCTATCTATATTAATAACAACAAAATTGATGAAGTAGACCATCATAAAATTCTTGGAATTACAATTGACAATAACCTTTCTTGGATGTACCACATCTCTGCATTATGCAAAAAAGTATCAAAATGTGTACACCAGTTATCTAAAATAAAGCATTTCTTAGACCTAAACGCTAGGAAAATGTTTTTCAATGCATATATTATATCCCATATGAGTTATGCTTCAACGATTTGGGATTCGGCTAGCGCAAATGTTCTCAAGCCATTGTTCAGTGTGCATAGACGAGCTCTAAAACTTGTTCTCTTGAAATCTTCATCATTAACCATTCCTGATTATAAAGCACTCGACATTCTTCCATTAAGATCCAAGCTTAAGCATAATAAGGCAGTGTTTATGTATAAAATCATGTCCGGTTTAGCTCCCCCCTTGCTTCAAAACAGATTCACAATCAATGTCAATCGTCATGCCAATAAGATAATGGTGCCACTTCCAAGAATTGACTTATTTAAATCCACTCTCACATATTCTGGTGGTACACTATGGAATGAGATATCAACCCTCAACCTTCACAAAGCTTGCAGTGTTTCTGTTTTTAAAAAAGTTTATCACGTACATCTTATGGACAATATATCACTATTTTGATGAAATTGATTTCCATTTGCAACACCATTAATAACTAGTATCATGTAATTTCAATCATGTGTAAGTATTATGTCAACTCTTAATCACCACCCCCCAGTACTTTTGTCCCCTCTTTATTCTCCCTCCTTCTCTTTCCCTACCACCACCCTCCCCTCTCTACACCCATCTCGCTCCAGGGCTTCTTTTGTCTCTCTGTCTTCCTGCCTATCTCTCTGCCTGTTCTACTGTCTCCCTGTCTGTTCTATTTTTTTCCTTCTGTTGTCTGTCTGTCTGTCTGTCTCTGTCTCTGTCTCTGTCTCTGTCTCTGTCTCTGTCTCTCTCTCTCTCTCTCTCTCTCTCTCTCTCTCTCTCTCTCTCTCTCTCTCTACCTCACTCCTCCTCTCCCCCCCCCTCTCTCCTATTCTTCTTTTCCCCCTTCCCCAACTTTTCTCTCTTCCCCCACCATTATGTTTGTCTCTTATGTAAAGCGTTTCTACTTCACTGAACTGTCTAGGTGCACATTATATTTCAGATTTATGATGAAACTTTTGTATAATCTTGGGTATGTTATGATTTTGCTCACTTGACTTAAGTAGGTAGTAACTTGTATAATTGTAGTTCTTATTGTTTCCCTGATCCTCTTTTTTTTTTTTTTTTTTTTTTTTTTTCTCTCTCTCCTCTCTCCCCTCCTCTTACTCCTCCTCTCCCTCTTTCCCTCTATTCTATTTTTCTCCTTTCTTTGTCCATTTCTTCTTACCCTCTTCAGGAGCTGAAAAAGATAATAACAGCCCGCACCTTATTCCTCTCACTCCCTTCCTCTCTCTCTTTTCAAATGTTATAGCTTTATGCTCAAATCTTACGATTGGTTGATTTATTCACCAAATTTTGATTTTCATAGCTTTATACTTGAATTATGCATTTGGATTGATTGGTTGATCGATTCACTTCTTTTTTTTTTTTTTTTTTTTTTTCTTTTTTTTTTTTTTTTTTTTTTTTTTTTTTTCTAAAAGAGGGCTGGATGAAAACAAGCCACCATTGTGCTTAATCTTTTCCCTCAATAAAAATGTTCATTCATTCATTCATTCTCTCTCTCTCTGTACATGGGAGGCGGGATAGCCTAGTGGTCAGAACATTGTGCTCGCAATTTGACGACCCGGGTTCGATTCCCGTTCGAGGGGATTTTTCCCCTGGAGTTAACATCAGCGCTGACTCCACTCTCCCCAAAAGTTCTTCGGATGAGACTATAAACCGAGGCCCCGGGTACGAACGCACGAAGAACATCTTGCGCACACGTTAAATCATGTACCGCTTTTCGTAAGAGTAGGCTATTGTGAGCCGGTGAAAACAGATCAGATTCACAAAACTGCATGCATACACACGGGAACAGGGTGTAAAAAAGTACATGATTCCATTATCCTCAATATAAAAGAAAATATAAAGAATACATAAATACATAATACATTCCTATTTATCTCTTCCTCCCTTTCCCGCTTACCCCCCCCCCCATTTCCTCTCCCTTTCCATCTCTCTCTCTCTCTCTCTCTCTCTCTCTCTCTCTCTCTCTCTCTCTCCTCTCTCTCTCTCTCTCTCTCTCTCTCTCTCTCTCTCTCTCCCTCCCTCCCTCCCTCTCTCTCTCCCCTCCCTCCCTCCCTCCCTCCCTCTCCCCCTCCCCCCCATCTGGTTTTCCTTACTCAGTAAGTTGCCCAATACCTAGTCTTGAAGTGTGCTTGTAGTTTGGCAAGAGATCTTCCCTCTAGCCTCAGCCGACACAGTTAATGTCTTTGATACTTTTGTCTCAACTTGAGAAATTGGCATTTTAACATTACAATTACACCACATGCATTGTTAAACAAAAGAAAAAGCATGACGCAACACAGTATCTTAAGATCGACAATACCCTGCGTCACATGCACACAAGTACTCGCACACGCGCGCACACACACACGCGCGTGTATGTGTGCATGCGTGTATATGCGCGCGCACACATACATGCACGCACACATACATACACACATATATACGCATGTGCGCGGAAGCGCGCGCACACACAGACACACACACCCACGCACACACACATATATCAGTAATAGTTAAGAGTAACAAAGCAAAATTGTAACAATAATTATTTAAACACATTTAAAAGCACAAAAGCATAAAGCAACACAGTATCTTAAAATCGACAATACCCTGCGTCACATGCACACACGTACACGCACGCACACATACACACATACATATATACACACACATATATACACACCATATGAAATAATGGCCACACTCTTCAATGTTTTCGACAAAGTAGTAAACCATCCTGGATTTCCCAAAATACATTTTTTTTTTAAAAGGGAAATATTTCTGTCGTTGTGGTTTGTTTTGTTTCTTGGCTAGAGCTCCGAGGTTGACCAATGGCGAAGTGTTGCATGTGCCATCGTTTCAGGCCACCCTTAGGGTAGCCGCATTCCGACTTGGGGGAGATGTTTAAACGCGACACCAGTGTACATGCTTTTTTGTTTTAGCTTTTAGATTCATCCGTTCCCATCGGGACAAATGGCCTACTCTTAACAAAGTGCAGAACAAATTTGAATGCACACAAAAGTGTTCGTTTGCACATGAGACCTCGGTTTATAGTCTCATCCGAAGGTCGGCGGAGTGGAGTTGGGATTGGTTTTCAACTCCTGGGGAAAAAATCCCCTTGAACAGGTTTCTTGTTGATTCGAACCCAGGCGGTCAGATTGCAAGCGAAACGTGCCTGACCACTATGCTGTCTCGCCCCTCCCCTGAATGTATATGAATAATGATAACATGTAGTTATAGTTACCACCAGCTGACCTGTCCCCGTGACTTATGTAGACTAGGCTCAAAACCTCTCAGCAACTTTTAGAAATGTTGCCGTAGCTATTCTAATTCAGATGATATAACTGGCTACTTTCTTTTTCCACACCAGATCGTGTCCACGCATCCTGGACCTAGTCACCGCAGGCTGTGAAGACGCCAGCAGCACGATGCTGGAGCACAAGACCCAGTGAACGTGTCCTCCCCCCCATGACCTCACTTGGCTGACATGTTAGACCTGTAGGACTGAAGGGCTGAGAGTGGAGGATAGAAATGCTTCGTCACAGCCCTGAACAGCAAAGCCCTGAACAGCAAAGCCCTGAACAGCAAAGCCCTGAACAGCAAAGCCCTGAATAGCAGAGCCCTGAACAGCAGAGCCCTGAATAGCAAAGCCCTGGAAGGCAAAGCCCTGAAGTGAAAACCCTTAAAGGGAAAGATCCTAACTTTGTAAAAGTCTGAAGGGCCAGCCCACAAACCTGCTATGCAGAAAACTCTGAGGGCCAAACTCTGAGAGATAAAGCAGAAGGGGACAAATCCACAAATGCTCCGAGGATGAAAGCGCGAAAGCCAAGCCCCAGAAGGGCAAACTACAGAAACAAGCCCCTGAAGGGCAAACTACAGAAACAAGCCCCAGAAGGGCAAACCCCCGAAACAAGCCCCAGAAGGGCAAACCACCGAAACCCCTAGAGGGCAATGTACTTAAAAAGCCCCTGAAGGGCAAAACATAACATTTTTAAAAACCTGAAGGCCAATATACCTAAAAGCCCCTGAAGGGTAATGTACTTAAAAAGCCCCTGAAGGGCAATGTACTTAAAAAGCCCCTGAAGGGCAATGTACTTAAAAGCCCCTGAACGGCAAAATCTTTTTTTAAAAAACTGTAAAAGGTCAAAATCCTTAAAGTGAAAACCACCATGAATGGTAAAATGGTAAAGGCTAAAATTCTGAAGGGTAAAATCCTTAAAGCTAAAACCACGAAGGGTAATATCCTAAACGCTAAAATCCTGAAGGATAAAATCCTAAAAATTAAAACCGAAGGATAAAATCCTGAAAGCTAAAACCACAAAGGGTAAAATCCTAAACGCTAAAATCCTGAAGGATAAAATCCTAAAAGTTAAAACCCTGAAGGATAAAATCCTAAAAGTTAAAACCCTGAAGGATAAATTCTAAAAGCTAAAACCATGAAGGATAAAATCCTGAAACGTAGCTAAATCCCTGAAGGATAAATTCTGAAAGCTGACACCCGGAAGGGCACAATCCCTACTTGCCAAAACACTAAAGGGCAAACCCAGGGCAGCCACAGGCATTGTCCAGGGATCTAGGACATGAATGTTTCCAGATCCCGTTGGGTTGAACAGCAAAGTTGATGAGTCTGGGGGCTTTGGTAGCAGAGTGGCGTCTACATGACCTCCCATCCCTGAAAAAAACTTCATGGATGAAATGCGATGAGAGCAGTGAGGAATGTGGTCTTTGAGGACATCTGATTGTGGACATCTGATACTCGACATGCAGCAGCAGTGTGCAAAGAGGTAGGCAATGCAAAACCTCCGAACACTCCAACGCTGCCCTGCACACTTCCCAGGCGCATTTCTACAGGCACAGCCTGTCAATACCTGTGTGTGTCGTGTTCACAAAAGCGCCTCAGCCATCTTTCAAACATTCCGAGCTCGAATCAAAATGTCCCTGGAGTTACATGTAAGACTCAATGCGATGATCACGGATTTCCGAACTTCGTCAGAAGTCTGAACCTTACTCCGCGATCACAAGGAGCCAGTCTTGGTGTTGACATTGATTTGATTGTCGTAAAATGGCACTGCCATCAAACCTCTTGCACGCAGTGCTAAGTGGAATGGACGCATTCAGCCCCCAGACATTTTAAAAGCATCAATTGACCTTCAGGTCTCTTCCTTCTCGCCCTGATTCCTTACAAGTCTTAACATAGATGTGGCAAGTGGTCATGTGGGTCATCTTAGTTCTCTGGCTGTCGAGTTGCCCCCATTGTGGCTGCTAATTGTACCAAGACTTCACACTGGTAAGTGCACGTATCTTTTTTTCTTAGTTTCGCCATACGAGTACGTATGCACATAACGTGTGTGCACACATTTAGAATTAAAAAAACCATAGTGTTAAAACAACTATCAGTTATAATATCACTAATACGATTATTTAAAGTTGAAAGAAAAAAGTCGATCAAGCAATTTGTATCAGGTTACAATATCTCCATGCTTTCAATTCATACTTCATATATAAGACGAAAAATATCGAAAGTCAAAAAGAAAAAAACGAAAAAAGAAAAACACCCGATACGATACAATATTATAATACCCATCACCACTCTGTGAGTGTGTGTGTGTGTGTGTGTGTGTGTGTGTGTGTGTGTGTGTGTGTGTGTGTGTGTGTGTGTGTGTGTGTGTGTGTGTGTGTGTGTGTGTGTGTGCATTTTATTATAAAATGTTTTATTTCTTTGTGCAGAATCACTGTCATGGAGGCTGTTCCCGTCCAAGGTACTTCAATGCCTGAGGACGCGGCATGAGCAAGCGGAAGGACAGATGAAGGTAGGCTACTACGAGTTAGGCGTTCCATAGCTTAGCATTCTGAGACTCCTTAAGAATATGCACTCTGTATAATAGTACATGATACTGAGTCAGCAAGCACACTCTTAAGTAAGAGTATGTGGCCAGTCTTTTTCAAACAGCAGTATAGAGACAGCAGCTACAGCCTCGCTTCACAAGATTGTCTCCCCTCTCATGAAGACTGCAGATCATGCTAACAGTTTATGAAGGATGAAGACAACCTCAACACATTTTAAAGCATAACATTTTGATAGCGGTGTTGACAGTTTTTACACACGCATGCACGCACGCACGGACACACACACGCACGCACGCACTCACGCACACACATGCACACACACACACACACACACACACAACACACACACACACACACACACACACACACACACACACACACACACACACACACACACACAGGGAGGGGACGAGATAGCCTAGTGGTCAGAACATTGCGCTGGCAATTTGACGACCGGGGTTAGCATCGGTGCAGACTTCACTCTCCCCAAAATTCCCTTCGGATGAGACTATAAACCAAGACCCCGTGTACGAGCGCACGCAGAACATCTTGCGCACACGTTAAATTTCGTAAGAGTAGGCCATTGTGTGCCGTTAGGAACAGATACGATGTACAAAATTGCATACACACAGGAACTGGATGTAAAAAAGCGCATGAGTGCTTATTCCATTATCTTCGATATAGAAGAATAAATAAATAAATAAAATAAATAATTGAAAACACACACACACACTTAAAAAAAAAAGATTTAAACATGCCTTACTGTTTTTGTTCAGGATCATTGCGCCATTGAAGCCGTTCCCGTCCTGGGTACTTCAATGCCGGAGGACGCGGCACGAGCAGGTGGAAGCAGAGAATAAGGTATTAATGATGCGACTGTGTCATTGTGATGGTGGCTTTTGGGGCGATGCACAGCTTAACATTCTGAGAGTAGTCAGTCTCTCTCTCTCCGTCTCTGTCTACCTCTGTCTCTGTCTGTCTCTCTGTCTGTCTCTGTCTCTGTCTCTACCTGTGTCTCTGTCTCTTTCTCTGTCTTGTGTGTGTGTGCATGCGTGTGTGTGTGAAAGTCATTTTTATTCAGATGACATATTGAATAAGAAGCGCTTTTGGTTTAAGGAACTTTTATTCTATAAATTACTAAACAAGTCAATGATAGCACAGTGGGGGACGAAAATGAAGCCATAGCTTATCTCTACTCCCACACTTGTGGCAAAGCAGCAACACATGCTTAAAAACAGTGAGACACCAAAACTAATCACACAATTATCTCAATGCATTTGCAAACTGTTTCAAGTTAGAGATAAAGTACAAAAATAAGTTTCCAACTAATTGAAAAATAGAATTTAAAAGACGGAGCATTTTAACTTCCCCTCTGCCCCCACTCTCTCTCTCTCTCTCTCTCTCTCTCTCTCTCTCTCTCTCTCTCTCTCTCTCTCTCTCTCTCTCTCTCTCTCTCTCTCTCTCTCTCTCTCTCTCTCTCTCTCTCTCTCTCTCTCTCTTGTTGAAGTAGGGGGTGAGGCATGTAATTTCCCTGGGTTTCTCAGCTAGAGCTCTGAGGTTTACAAATGGTAAAATTTTGCGTATACGACCGTTCTTTCCCACCATGAAATTTTAGTAAGCACATTACGACTTTGGGAATATCTGATCTTAGAATGTATCAATCTGTTTGTGCAGAATCACTGTCATCGAGGCTGTTCCCGTCCTGGGTACTTCAATGCCTGAGGACGCGGCACGAGCAGGTGGAAGCAGAGATGCAGGTACTAGTGTTTTTTGCTTTCGCTTTCAGGCGTTCCACAGTTTAACGTAATGAGAGTCCTCAAGAATATACACTGTCTCATACATCGTACTCGATAATCAGTAACCATATTCTGAGGGAGAAGCTTCCATATAAGGCGATTGCTTTTTCAAGTAGCTCACTGTGTAGGCAGCTGTACTCAGGCTTCAGGAGAGTGTCTCCTTTCGTGGAGAGCACTTCTCATTCCAAGTCTGTCAGGGATGGAGACAGTCTCAATATACTGTCAAAGCATAACGCTTTGATGCTGAAACTGCAGTACTGGCGCTGTGCTTACACTAAAAACTGGCACCACTTCTCTTTAGCCTGGACGATATACGTTATCAGCATGTTTATCTGACCCTAGTGACGCTGTTTGAGTTGAGAGGGTAGGCATGTATCCAGGTGGAAGGAGAAGGGAATGTTGAGGATGTTTTTTCCTTGTGTAAACGGGATGACAGCGCAGATACGGTAGGCTGGGCTATGAACGACATGGAGTGAGGAGTTACGCCTCTTTGGTCGGTCGGAATGCAATTGAGGGGAAGATAGTTCATGGCTATGATTGTATAATTATCATGTACATTTGTGGTTTAAGGGAGGGGCTATGAACATGGATTGAAATGAAATCAATGTTTATTTTATTTCGAGGATAATGGAATAAGCACTTGTGTGCTTTTTTACATCCAGTCCTCGTGTGTATGCAGTTTTGTAAAATTTGCCATCCGTTCTCACCGGCACATAATGAGCTACTTTTCCGAAATGCGGAACAGTTTTAAACTTGTGCGCAAGATGTTTTGCGTGCGTTCGCACACGGGACCTAGGTTTATAGTCTCATGCAAAGGACTTTTGATATTGATGAAGATCTGTGACAATATACATTTCTACTGTTATCAAAGCCCAGTTTAAAGACACAATCGAGGGACTTTCAGGAGAGTGGAGTCAGTACTGATGTGAACTCCATGAAAAACTCGGTTTTGGCAGTGACTGGAACCTGCGCCAGTCACACACAAGTTCATTGCACTTACCACTACTTATAATGAATCTTCTGCCTCTTTTCAACATTTTTTTCGAATTAATGACCATCACTTTTTATAATTGTCTAACATTGTTTTCTGTTTTGTATGTCTTACAGATGATGCCTCAGAGACTTCACTACGGTAAGGATTTCTTCAACCTCAAGTGACAGTTTTCAAAGCCAGGACACTGGGACGGACATTTCTGGCCAAAATGGCTGGGGATGTCTTTTCAAGCACTTAAAGGTAACGCCATACATTTCCGCTCTCACGACAGACAAATGATAGTTTGTCTGAGCGTTAGACGGTGAAGAAGAATTTCAAGCTGATTATTCAGATTTAAGATTGCTGCATGCATGACAAAACAATCCATAAGTAAACTATTTTTGGAAAAAGAAAAAGCCAGAAAAGATGACTACAGAAAACGTTTATTGGAAATGTGAAAATTATGTTACACATGTGAGATAAAAGTTATGGTTGGAAAATGAATGCTGAAAAACGCCTGCAAACAGACAGGCAACATTCTACATCGCCAACATCCCCGAGGTCAGAGGACAAGGAGAGCTGCAGGACAGCAGAGAGTCTGAAGACACAGACCAACCCTGGTGCAGTGGGTGGAACTCCTACCGTCCACAGAGGCCATGGAGACAGTTGATAGGATGGTGTGTGGTGTTGTGTGTGTGTGTGTGTGTGTGTGTGTGTGTGTGTGTGTGTGTGTGTGTGTGTGTGGTGTGTGTGTGTGTGTGTGTGTGTGTGTGTGTGTGTGTGTGATGAGTGTGTGCGTGTGTGTGTGGTGTGGTGTGTGTGCGTGTGTGCGTGTGTGTGTGCGTGTGTGTGTGTGTGTGTGTGTGTGTGTGTGTGTGTGTGTGTGTGTTGTGGGTGTGTTGTGTGGTGTGTGTGTGGTTGTGTGTGTGTGTGTGTGTGTGTGTGTGTGTGGCGTGTATTAGTATTGTTTTTATCATATAAGCCTGGAGAAACTATAGCCCTCAAATCACTCAGCCCTGCCAGTTTTCATTAACTTTCATGATCAAATCCTGCTTGGTTGTAAAGATGGGATAAATCTCTAGAAAAATGTTCATTGGAAATTCAGGATTTTTTTTTACAAACGGGTAAATTTTTAAAGCTGATTTGTGTCAAAGCATTGCATTAATTTTTAATTCGAATGATCTGATCTCAAAGTATAAAGTCCGTTTCTGCCATATATAGTAACGGTAAAGAACGAAGCTGGTGTCAACCTGTACAATTTTTCTTTCGTGATGAGCCAGTTGGCATCACAGTATAAATTCTTTACCTCATAATGGGCTGGTTAGTGTCAAAGAATAAAGTCTTTGCTTTATGCTGAAATATCTTATGCAACAATTGAGGCTAAATTTAGCTCTGTTTGATATATGTAGTAACAAAGTATAATGTTATTTTTTAAGCTTCATTTGTATGGCAGCACAACATTCTTACCTTCATACTGAATCAGCTGGTATCAAGGTGTAAAGATTTTTCCCTCCTATCAAATTATGTGTTTCATCTTTGTATTAAACAATCTGACATCGGTTTACAATAAAACTATTTTGATCATATTGAGCTCTGAAGAATCGAGGTAAATGGTTCTTTTCTCCATAATGAGTTGATTTCAAACTACACATTTTCTCTTTCCTATCTTCGTATCAAACTATACGGTTTTGTTTATTCAATTGAGCTGCTTGATATTAATATAGAAAGTTTTCTGCTTCATATTGAGTCAATACTAAAGTCAAAGGTTTTCCCTTCATATTCAGCTTCTGTGAAGGTATAAGGCTCTTTCCTTCATATCAAGTTAGTTATCAAAAGTTTTGTTTTCTTTATAATTATCAAGTTAGCTGGTATCAAAGTATAAAATCATTTCCCTCGTATTGATGACAGCCAGAGTATAAAGTCATTTCCTTCATCTTTGTGCTAGTTGATTTCAAAGTAAAAAGTGTTCTCTTCAGTATTAAGCTGGCTTCAAAGAGTAAAGTTCTTTCTTTTGTGTACAACTGGTTGGTAGTAAAGTACCAAGTTCTCCTTTTGAGGATCTACCTAGTTGGAACCGCCTACACCATTTTATCCTTCCTTTTGAGTTACTTGGTATCAAAGATTGTTTCTCTTACATAAAATCAGGTATTGATTTAGGTGTAAAGTTACTTCCCTTATTATTATATCACTTTCGTTTTAATTTCGAGCATGATGGAAAACACTTGTGTGCTTTTTTGTACAATTAGTTCCCGTGCACATGCGGTTTTATAAATTTTGTCATATCTTCGCACTGGCACAGATGGCCTACTCTTCCAACAATGGAATAGGGTTCAATATGTCTGCAAGATGTTCTGTGTGCGTTTGCACACGGGACCTTAGTTTACAGTCTCATGTGAAGGACTTTCGGGGGTACAGAGTCGGCAGTGATAACTCCAGAGGATAAACTCCTGTGGAAGGGTGTCTCAGTGGTGGCTCCAACAGGGCTGTCAGATGGGGAGTGCAATGGCAACACTCTAGTCAGGTCGTCCCGTCCGTTTTGAGCTAGCTTGTGTAGAGTTTTAGTTTTTGTTCCCACGGAGTTAGATGCTATCAATTTGTAATCTTTTCTTTATATTGACTATAATGGTTTTGAGGTATAAAAATATTTCCTTCATGTTCAGTTGTCGAAATATACAGGGGATTTTTAATTGCAATAACTATCCATTGTTCTTTGTATTGGCTAGTCTGTAAAAAGTTTAATGTAAGGTACCTCAACCTTACCTTATCTTACCTTGACTAGTCTGTATCAGAGTTGAGATATTTCTTTCGTATTGGATTCAGTAGAAAAAAGATTGTTCCCATTAAATTTTAATCATTTCTTTACATTGAATCAGGTGACGTTGTTATATAAAGTACTTTTCTTGATATCAAATTTGTTAGCATCAAAGTAAAAGCGGTTTTCTTCGTGTATAGCTGGTAACCAAAGTTGACATCTCTTTTCATAATTCAGTTTGTGCTATAAAGTTCTTTTGTTCATAATTTATTGGTAAAAGGGTATATACCCCTTCCCTTATATTGAGTTAGCGAGGGAACCCAATGTGTAAACTTTATTCTTCTGAGTCTTTCTATGAGACTTAGTCTTCATCAAAGTGTAAGGTGTTTTTCTTCATGATAGGACAAAATATCGTTTTATAGCATCAAACTATAACATTATTTTCTCCATTTTAGGTAAAATGGTATCGTTGTCGGTTTGCATACAAAGTTGAAGCTATATCATTCTCATGGAGTTAATATAAATGTACGAAAGTCTTCCCTTCATATCAAATTAGTATAAAAGAAGATATGGTTTTTATTTTGAGTTTGTAGGTGTCAAAGCATTAGTTTCTGTTGTTCATATTATGTTAACTGGTAATGATATGCAAATTTCTTTCCTCTGTTTGGCATTAGTTGGTGTCAAATTCAGCATAGTCTTTTTCATATTGGAGTGATTTTGCACCAAGGTTTAAAGTTCACTTCTCTTTGTCTTACCTCGAAATGGTTTACAATGGTACCAACATTTAAAATGCACAAAATTCTTAATCTGGAAATGGATATCAAATCAAAAGTTCTGATCAAAGACAGATATGTAAACAACTTCTGACTAGAAATAAACGGCTGGAGAAGGTTAATGTGAATAGAATCCCATTTCTGGGGTGTTGAATGTTTTGCAAGAATCACTAGCAGTACAAAATCAAATATTAAAACCCCCTACTAATTTTCTTTGATTTTGATAGGTCAGCTTCAGAAAAAAAAATCCACAGCATGATTGCTGAATGTTAAAGAAAGGACTAAAGTATTCCTGATGCCACTCTTCCTCTGTAGTGCTGTTCCCTTGATGAAGCTGCTAACACTGAACTCTAACCCTGGTTTTTGCCCCATGCGCAATCTCTAACATTTTACCATGCTGACTCTAATGCTTAACTCTAACATTGATTCCTCATTCTGACCCAGTTCTGCGGTATGGGGACACAGCTGTATAAGGGAACAACAGTACAAGGAAAGAGTGGTTCGGGTTAACTGACCAGATGAAAATATTTTATTCTGGAGATTACCGTGGTGATCATTGAAGTATTTCCTAAACGAAAAATGACACGCAGAAAAAGTCTTAAGATACCTTTTGATAGTTACAATACTGGGAAAGAGCTAACTGTAAGGACAGTCAATACGTTGTTTTATTTTTTGGTAGATTTCGTTTTAAATCGGACTAGTTGCAGACAAACCTAGGGTTTTTCCTGTTGAGTTAGCTGGTGTCTACCTATGAAGCTCTTTCTATACTAATAAATTAGCTGGTATTAAAGTATGAAGCTCTTTCCTCTCTGATGAATTAGATGGTATCATAGTGTATAACTCTTTCCCTCCAAATAAGTTGCTGTCACTCTAAAAAGTTTCTCTTTATATGAGATAAGTTGTGTCAAAATTAAAGCCATTTCATTCTTACTAGGTTAAAGTCTCAAATTAGATAGCTGATGTGCTTAATGGGTTAGTTGGTACTGAACTAGAAAACTTCCCTCCACATCCAGTCGGTCAGTATCAGAATAATGTTCTTCCTTCGTATGTTTATTAGTTCATATCAAAAGTATATTTATTTTAGATAGTGTTGGCGCTAAACGGATTCTAATCTTCAGGAGTTGAATGTCTCACGGTATATAATTCTTTAGTTTATAGTTTGAGTTGGTGTTAAACAGATTTTTTCCTTCATTTAGATTTGGATGTCTCAAAGTATATAATGCTTTCGTTTATAGTTTTTTGGTGCCAAAGTAGTAAGATCTTTCATATTGAGATAGCTGGCGTCAGAGTGTCATTTCTTTCCTTTATACTAAGTTTAAAGTTCGTTCCTTCATATGTAGTAGTTCAAGTATAGCAACAATTTCCTTAAGTAGTTATCAAAGTATGAAATTCTTTCCTACATACTCAGTTGGTATCAAAGTATACAATGCGCCTCTTTATTATCAGCCAGTAAATATTGACGTATAGTTATTTCCCTATAACTATTTCCCTAGAATGATTTCGTTGGTATCAAGGTATAACGTATTTTTCCATTATTCTGAGTTATTTTATTGATATCAAATTGTTACCAAAGTTTTGCTTTTCCTCATTGAGTTAGCTGGTTTCTAATTATGAATTGTGTTCCCTTGATATTCACTGTAATGCTGTCAGGTTTTTTTCCTCCATGATTAGTTTGTTGGTATCAATGTATAAAATTGTTTCTGTGGAGCAGATATAGCTGGTATCAAGGTGTAAAACTGTTTCTAGTATCGAATTTGTTGGTATCAAAGTATCTAGCCTTTTAGCTTCCTACTAAAGTGGTACCAATGTACAAAGCTCTTTCCTCCATGTTAAGAAGTTGGATCTCTGTTTTATTTCTGTGTTGTACCACGGTAATGTAGGATTATGATAATTTTATAAATGTCCTGTTTATGACTGATCGGGTTAACCTAGTGGTAGAGCGATGTGTTTTTTATTTGACCGCCCAGGATTGAGTTCAGATTCCAGTCACCACCAAAACAAAAGTTGAAAGGGAATTTTGCCTAGTGCTGGCTCCACTCCCCCATAATCATTCTGATGACGTTATAAACCGAAACTCCGTGTGTAAACTCCTGCAGAACATATTGCACACACATTAAAACACGTTCTACCTTTTGGAAGAATAGGTCCTTTGTGCCAGTGGAAACCGACAACAAAGTTTACAAAACCGCATGCACACATAAGCTTGATGTACAAAAAAGCCCCACAGAGTGCTTATTCCGTTATCCTCAAAAATCAGTCAGTCAATCAACAGTTCCATGGTTCCTGTCTTGTGCCTCTCTGTGCAATATCATGCCCATGTTTTTTTGGATGAGTTAAACCTTACTGACTGCCGTCTGCATAGGGTTCTGTAACCATATTTTGGCTGCTGTTCTGTGCATTTTGTTGGTCTGGTATCCTTTGTCTTGCAGTGTGACCTGCATTCTTTCTTTGCGGAGAACTTCTGTCAGTCCTGTCCTTTTCTGATGTCTTGGCATGGTATTATGTCTGGCAGCTTACTGTTCAGCAGTCTCAGGGTGATCAGAGATCAGAATTATCTTGCATTTTTATCAAACGGTAAAACATGGAGCAGGTTGTATTGTAGGTATAATTCAAAGGGGTAAGCTATGGTTCATCAGGGTAAGGATTCTAATGCTATGGGTTGGAATGGAAAAGGTAGTGTGTGTGTGTGTATGTGTGTGTGTGTGTGTGAGTGTGTGCATGCGTGTGCGTGCGTGCATGCGTGTGTGTGTGTATGTGCGTGTGTGCATTTGTTTGTATATGGATTAGTTTTCGGATTTTTTCATCAAGAGTTGTCAAAAAAACTAAAGCTGTTTTCTTGATAAATTTTCATTTCAAAGAGATTACTTTTAATCTTCTACAATCCATTAAGTAGTCATTAGTAAAAAAGTTTTCCTTTATTCTGTTTTAGTAAAAAGTCTGTTAAAAAGTAATTTGATGGTGAGACAGTTTGGTAAAGTTTATTGGCTTTGATTTTATACTTGTATTCTAAGTTTAGATGTATTTCCTTAAACTTGGCCATGTATTCTAAGTTTGGACTTTCTAGCATAGATTTGGGCATACATTATAAGTTTACCCCTTCATTATACAAACTATATAAAAATCCTCAGATGGTAATTGATACAAGCTGGGCTAGACATTATTTGAGGGCTAGCTTCCCAATTTTCTGATTTAAACTTGGTTTTGTTATCTTTGTTTGCAAAATTGCAAGGGGACTAAGTGTTATTTTTCTTTATTGATTGAAATTAAATGTACTCCAATCTTTTTGCATTTTGTGTATCGTCCCTACAGGAACCTCTATACAGGCCATGGTA
The DNA here is from genome assembly GCA_030674155.1 of Stramonita haemastoma. Taxonomy (NCBI): domain Eukaryota; kingdom Metazoa; phylum Mollusca; class Gastropoda; order Neogastropoda; family Muricidae; genus Stramonita; species Stramonita haemastoma. The sequence continues at coordinate 64,198,961 of CM060323.1, read as the reverse complement.
TAACATTGTCTAGATATTCTTTTTTCTGAATGCATTCTGAGAGAAAAGTAGCTAAAAAGAAGGAATTGTAACACTTTTACATACACACTAGAGCAAAATATAAACCCAGACATATTAAATGACATGTTTACACATAGATGAGCGCACACAGCACATACACTAGAGCACTAATAAACCCAGCCGAATGTTCATTGCAGCGGTACACGAGTAGATCGCAGGCAGCAATTCACACACTGGGCAGTTACTGCTCCAGACAGTAGGGAAGATGAACAAGAGGGCTCGTTCAGGTTCATGGATGAACAGAAAAAGAAAAAACGGAAAAGAGGGACATCAATTTATTTTTTATTTTCTTTGGGTTTTCTTTTTTGGCCAATGAAGAGAGAGGGGTGAAGCACCCAGTGCAGAAGGAAACCAGAACACCCAAAGATGGTGCTCCTCGATCTGCAGGCAACTGAGGCCTGCACAATATTTTTTAGTCTGGAATTTTAATTTTACTGAATAGCTTCATTTTGGTAGCAGTGTGGGGTGTGGCAGTTCTTTTCATTATAGATATATAATTTATTTATTTGTAAAAATACTTGTCTTATTGTGATGGCTAGTAATGTAGAGGCTAAAAACTGTCTTTTGTTTATTTCATCTTTTGTTTGTTTTTTTTGGCCAATGAAGAGAGACGTGTAGAGCACTCACTAAAAATCTAAAATGAAAAACAAAAAAAACCCTAAAAGACGGTGCTCCACGATCTGCATGCAACTGAGGCCTATATATAATTTTTTTTTTTTCTTAAAAAGAGCATTTAGTGATCTGCTGGAAAAGTCTGGCTGTCTGTATTTTTGGTTGGGCTTTTTAAAGTCCCTTTGAATGTATTATTTTTGTGCACGGCATATGTGTGTGTGCCTGTGTTTGTGTCTATGTGTCTGTATTGATCTAATGGTTTGTTGAGAAGTACTCTGGCCCCGACACAGTCTTTAATTTTGATTTCAACTAGCAAGACACTTTCGTTCTTGGTATATGACAGTTACTGGTCAGAGTAGAAATTGAAGCATGATATGCCTTTCGTAGTATATTATAGTAACTGTTCATAGTAGAAATTGAAGTATGGTATGCTTTTCTTGGTATGTGATAGTTACTGGTCAGAGTAGAAATTGAAGTATGGTATGCCTTATGTTCTAGTCCATTAACATGACATTAATAGTATTGCTTTTTAACGTTAGAGTATTTTAAAAAACTTTTTATATAAAGCACACACACGCACACACGCACACACGCACACACACAGGCACACACACAGGCACACACACACAAACACACACACACACACACACACACACACACACACACACACACACACACACACACACACACAACAAAATAATATATATAGAGAGAGAGAGAGAGAGAGAGAGAGAGAGAGAGAGAGAGAGAGAGAGAGAGAGAGAGAGAGAGAGAGAGAGAGAGAGAGAGAGAGAGAGATAGATATATAATGTATATATATCTAAATATATATATATATATATATATTGTGTGTGTGTGTTTGTGTGGATCCGTTTCCGATCGTACATCTGTGTATCGAATATATTATTTTGCATTTTGTTACTGATTTTTTGTGCAATAACTTTCTTGTAATGTGATTGTCCTTGACATAGGTGGCACTGAATGTTTTCCGAATGTATTTATGGACTATATTTATAGTCTTATAGCCTGTGTACTCTTTCTGATAGTCGAATTTGATTATGCAATTTTCTGATAGAGCTTAGTGTTCATGACTATCGTACTGTTACAGTCTGTTGTCTGTTGTGTTGACTATCGTACTGCTACAGTCTGTTGATATCTGTTGTGTTCGTCACTATTGTACTGCTACAGTCTGTTGATATCTGTTGTGTTCATCGCTATCGTACTGTTAGTCTGTTTATCTATTGTGTTCATTACTATCGTACTGCTACAGTCTGTTGTCTGTTGTGTTCATCGCTATCGTACTGCTACAGTCTGTTGTCTGTTGTGTTCATCACTATCGTACTGCTACAGTCTGTTTATCTATTGTGTTCATTACTATCGTACTGCTACAGTCTGTTGTCTGTTGTGTTCATCGCTATCGTACTGCTACAGTCTGTTGTCTGTTGTGTTCATCACTATCGTACTGCTACAGTCTGTTGTGTTCATCACTATCGTACTGCTACAGTCTGTTGTGTTCATCACTATCGTACTGCTACAGTCTGTTGTCTGTTGTGTTCATCACTATCGTACTGCTACAGTCTGTTGTCTGTTGTGTTCATCACTATCGTACTGCTACAGTCTGTTATGTTCATCACTATCGTACTGCTACAGTCTGTGTTCATCACTATCGTACTGCTACAGTCTGTTGTCTGTTGTGTTCATCACTATTGTACTGCTACAGTCTGTTGTCTGTTGTGTTCATCACTATCGTACTGCTACAGTCTGTTGTCTGTTGTGTTCATCACTGCAGTGTTCATGGGCTACAAGCTTTCTTTATAAATGTTTTTTTTTAAGTCATGAACTTTCGGTATACTTTAAAAACTTGTATATTAACCCTTTTTTGAAGAAATGATTTTTTTTCTTAAAAAGAGTATACATGTCTTCGCTTTGGATTGATTGTGGTTGCCAGGGAATGAGATGCCTTTTGATTATAAACCTTTTTTTTGTTAGAATGTGGTAACATTTATAAGATTTATGCTTGGCATTGCTAAACAATAGAGATCTGATCTTGAATTCAGGTGGGGCTGAAAAGTGTATCATGCTTTTCACTCACTCACTCACTCACTCAGTCCCATGTCCCAAAGGACGTAGGGGGGACATGAGAGAAGACGCAACGGAGATCTTTTTCCATGCTTCACGATCCTGTGTGGCTAGTAGGAGGCGTTGCAGGGGTTGGGCAGTCCAGTCTTTGATGTTGTCAACCCATGATTTCTTTTGGCGGCCTCTTCTTCTTTTGCCCTCGACTGTTCCTTGCAAGATGGTTTTTGCTAGGGTGTTGTGTCTTGTGGTGTGACCAAACCACATCAGCTTTCTCCTCTTTATGGTGGAGAGCAAAGGCTCTTGGGGGCCCACACGCTTTTTGATTTCCTCTTTCACATAGTTATTGGTCTTGTGTTCTTTGTATGATATTTTGAGGAGTCTTCTGTGGCACTTGTTCTCGAATGCTTGGATTCTTCTCTCTAACTCTGCTGTCAGAGTCCATGATTCACAGCCATATAGGAGGATAGATATTACGAGGGATTTGTAGAGGTGGTATTTGGTGCAGAAGCTGATGTTGTTGCTTCTGATGATCCTCTGGAGTCTGACTAGAGCAGATGTTGCTGTTGCAATGCGAGCTTTCACCTCATTGTTTGATGTGCCATCTTTTGTTAGGATGGAGCCTAAGTATTTGAATTGGCTCACCTCTTCCAATATTTCTCCATTCATCTTTATTTCCGTGCTGTTATTACTCGCGCTGTTGACCATGATCTTCGATTTCTCTGTACTGACCTCCATGCCGTATGCGCTCGCTCGGTCTGTTAGACTGTCTGTGAGGATTTGCAGTTCTTGTTTGCTGCTGCCCATGAGGTCAATGTCATCTGCAAATCTGAGGTTGCAAAGGGGTCTTCCACCAATGGAGATGGAAGTGTGGTGGTTTTGCAGTGTCTCTGTCATGATGTTTTCGAGGAAGAGGTTGAAGAGTACAGGTGAGAGAAGGCAGCCCTGGCGGACTCCAACCGTGGTCTTGAAGAACTCGCCCACGTGGTTGTTCATGAAAACTGCACTTCTTGCATTCTCGTACAGAGCCTTGATGACTTCAATTAGGCAGTTGTCAATGTTGAAGTGCCTGAGTACTTGCCAGAGGCCGTCATGCCATACCCTGTCAAAGGCCTTTTTGAAGTCTATAAAATTGTGGTACAAGTCTTTTTGGTGTTGGAGATGCTTCTCTATCAGAATTCTCAGGTTGAAAATTTGTTCCATTGTGCTGCGTTTTGGTCTAAAGCCCGCTTGTTCTTCTGCCAGGAGTTTTTCTGCTTGGTTTTTCAGTCTGTTGAGGACTACCTGCAGCATGATCTTGCTAGGATGGCTTATGAGACTGATGGTTCTGTAGTTCTGGCATTGCTTGAGGTTTCCTTTCTTTGGCAGGGGTATTACAAGAGACTGTGTCCATTCTTTTGGCCATTCTTTGGTGTCGTGGATCTTCTGACAAAGGTCTGTGAATCGCCTTGCTGTTTCATTCCCTCCATTTTTTATGAGTTCAGCTGGGATGTTATCGATTCCAGGGGACTTCCCCTTCTTCAATTGCTTAATAGCTGTGTCTACTTCACACCTTAGTATTGGTGGGTCTTTATCTTGGTGTTCAGGGGGTTTGTTGGAAACTATGTTGGTATCTGGGCGTAGTGGGTAGTTATACAATCCCTCACAGTATTCTGTCCAGCGCTGGAGGATGGCATTGTTTTCCGTTAAAAGATTTCCTTCTTTGTCTTCAATAACAGAGGCTTTAGGCTGTGTGGTTTTCGTTAGTGCTTTCAGAGTGTTGTAAGCTGTTTTGCTGTTTCCCTTGGCCATTCCATCTTCGATGTTGTTGCATTGTTCTTCTATCCACGCTTCTTTGGCTTCTCTCATCTTTTTCCTCACTTCTCTGTGGCTATCCATGTACTTGTTGTTGGCTTCTTGACTTGTGAACTTTTGCTTCTTAAGTTCTCTTCTTTTGTCGCAGAGGTCAAGAACCTCATTTGTCACCCAGGGTTGTTTCTTTGTTCTGCTTCTGCCTAATGTTTCTTCTGCTGCTGTCGTTAGCACTTCTTTGATGTTGTTGGCTAATGTGTTCACATCATTGTCAATGGCTGTGAGTGCGGCGAACTTTCCTCCAATGTTGGCTTGGAAGATCTCAACCACTGTTGGGTCTTTGAGTTTTTCCAGGTCGAATCTTATGCGTGGGCTTTTTGGCTGTTGTTTTGCTTTCAGTTTCAGCCTGATGGTGGTAAGTACAAGGTCGTGGTCACTGCCAATGTCAGCTCCTGGGAATGTTCTTGTATTTGCCTTGTTTATGCTGGATTTGAATCTTTGGGGTGACAGAATGTAGTCAATTTGATTATGAATCAGACCATTTGGTGAGTGCCAGGTTGATGTTCTAGATGGCTTGTGAGGGTGGAGTGTGTTAGCCAGAGTTAGTTTGTGCTTCTTTGCGAATTCCAGCAGCCGCTGTCCTCTGTCATTTGTTTCTCCCAGTCCAAAGCGTCCTGTGGTTCCTGTCCAGGTGTCATAGGCATCAGGTCCCACCTTAGCATTCCAATCGCCTTCCACAATAAGGATGTCTTTTTTGGGCGTTTTGGAGATGACGTTTTCAAGTTCTTCATAGAATTCTTCTATCTGGTCATCATCGTAGTCAGATGTTGGAGCATACACTTGGATGATGGTGAGATTCTGGGGTTTTGCAGAGACTCTGATTGAGATGAGTCTGCTGGATATTGGTGTGCAGTTGATGATGCTTGACACAATCTCTTTCCTGACAATGAAGCCTAATCCGTGTTGGTGTAGTTTCTCATCTCCACTGTACCATATTTTGTGGCCGTCTTGCGTGGTTGTTTCTCCGAAGCCAGTCCATCTGACTTCCGCAAGCCCTAGGATGTCCCATTTATACCTCTGTAATTCATGTGTGAGTTCCTGTACTCTTCCTGTTTGGTACAGAGTTCTAACATTCCATGTACCAATGGTTACCCCTTTAGCTGGAAGCTTTAGGGTTAGTTCTGCTCCAGTGGCACACTTGTCACTCCCACCCTGGAGGCTTGCAGTGGGTAGCGCGGTCGTTGTTGATCCGGGCCTCGACCGATCCGGCATGTGTTTCTGTTTTGCTTTTCTCATCATGTCCTTGCAGTGGGCTTGAGGAAGCTTGGTGGCGCCCATCTCCTCTCCAAGACTCCTACTGGTGATTAAGAATGCACCAGCCCCTCACAACGTTTCGCCCGCCAGTAGAAGCGGTTACCGGGGTGTGGTGTGGTTAAGGACCCGGACCCAGAAGTGAGAGTGGAGTGCCAAGTGAGGACCAGTGCTCCCGTCCATCCCGAGGGATGCTACTGCCAGGTTTACAAAGGTACCACCTCTCCTTAAGCACCCCATACACATGCTTTTCGAAGACATTCAAATATACTTGGTGAATTGTTTTAAATGAATTTATTTCTTTATAAACTATATTTCAAAAATGTTTGAAATATAAAAAATGTGGGTTTAATGAAAAACAAAATTGACTTGCACTATTTTTGGTGCTGTAGCCTTTAGCAGCAAATCAAAAGTTTCAGACTAAGATGATCAAACATGTAAATAAAAAGGAAAGCACGCAAACTGGGCTTCTTTTCCATCTTTTTATGCAGTCAACACTTGTTTTCCTATGGTTTTAGTATCTCTTGTTTCATTTTTTGCAAGCTTGCAATGTCGCTACATTGGAAATTTGTATTGCCGACAGTCCATGCTCTGGTTTATCTTTTGTATGCAACAGCAGACATTATGGCATGGCAGTTTTTTTTGGGGGGGCTTAATTTATGTGCGCGCGCTCCCGCATGTGTGTAGCCCAAAATTTACTAAGATTTTACCTGTTTGAAATAATTAAAGCGCACAAAAGAGTTATACATTACATTCCAGATTCACTAAATTTGTCATTCTTGATTTATGCATGTTCTAATATGTTTAGAGAGATACATATATTCAATTTAAATAGCAGAGTTAGACAATGTTCTAAGTTGATATATACGGATCAGTTTGAAAGGGTGTAGGTGGGATATTTATTCATGGAATCTGTATTATTTTGTTCCTGGTTTAACTCGAGTTTAACATAGTATGTTAAGGATTGAACACCTGTATGTTATTTGATATTTATTGGCAATAATTAGAACATTTATCAGTGAAATTGTTTTAGTTGCTATGTTCGACTTTGTAATCCTGTGTTCATTATTATGAGACTATCTTGATTTTCCATCATATATACATTTTACACTATTGAAAATTTGTAAGATTATGTTCAACGTGACATTTTTTTTAAATATAGATGTTTGTATGCATAGTATATTTTAAGGATTTGTTTGTTGTATTGTTGGTTTTTGGTTTTGCTTGTTTGGGGGTTTTCTCCTATTGGTAAAGGTATCTGATGGTGAGAAGTATTATTGTGAGGGTGTTATAGTTACTATTTCTTCTGATGATTCAAACTTCTCTCTCTCTCTCTCTCTCTCTCTCTCTCTCTCTCTCTCTCTCTCTCTCTCTCTCTCTCTCTCTCTCTCTCTCTCTCTCTCTCTCTTGATGAAGGCTGTATTCATATTTTATGTTTTAAATTTTATTCTGCAAGTTGACTGTTATTGAGCTTTAGTAAATGTTATTTTAATATTTCAATGTTTTAAGTAAAGCAAGAATGTGTATTCTAATCATAATGTGTAGTTATTCATTTTATGAATATTTAGGCTATTCACATTGTTCATGACATGATGTATAAACTAGACCCTGTGTGTATTTTATTTTAAATGTATATCTGTTCATTTTTATAACTATATTACATTATTAGAATTTGATTTGTGTGTCACTAGTTAGTCTCTCCTCTCTCTCTCTCTCTCTCTCTCTCTCTCTCTCTCTCTCTCTCTCTCTCTCTCTCTCTGAGAAATGTTTATTCATATTTTGTACTATTTTGATAAGTACGTGTGTCGAATGTAATTGATTTTGTGTAAACTGTTTGATTCATAATCTTTTCAAGTAAGCTCAATAACTATGTCCATAATAACTGCGAAATGGTTATGAACGTGATTTTTATGACCATTATCATAAGATTAAGGTATTAGAATATATATCCCAAATTATATGCCTTACAGCGGATGGATTCCTCTTGTGTTCCGTTACATGAATAATGTAAAATTCTGGCATATACTTTTGAAATTTATTGGTGACATGCGCGCTAACCTGCGTGTGTGTGTGTGTGCGTGCGTGCGTGCGTGCGTGCGTGCGTGCGTGCGTGCGTGCGTGCGTGCGTGCGTGTGTGTGTGTTTGTGTGTGTGTGTGTTTGTGTTTGTTTTTTTGTTGGTTTTTTTTTGGGGGGGGAGGTTTTTTTTTCGTCTCCCCTTTTATCACAATGTCATGATTTATATGACTTATTTTGTTGATATATTGTATATCAATTCTTAGTATGTTTGTTTATGTTTTTTGTTTTATTTTGTTTGTTTGGGTTTTTTTTTTAATAAAAGTAAAAATGTAAAAGAATGGATGATATTGTAACCTGATATGATTGACTTTTGTAATATTTTTTTCTATAACTTAAAAAAAAACCTCATGGGCATGTGCGCGCGCGGTTATATGCTCGTGCAAGTGTGAGTGTGTTTGTGTGTTTATGTGTTTGTGTGTTAGTGTGGTGTGTGTGTGTGTGTGTTTGAAATGTATGTGCGAGTTGCGTGCGTGCGTGCGTGTGTGTGTGTATATGTGTGTGTGTGTGTGTGTGTGTGTGTGTGTGTGTGTGTGTGTGTGTGTGTGTGTAGCCTACGTGAGTCCTACAGTGCATTGTCATTACTTTCACTATTGTTGTTATTATTACTATTTTTATATTTTCTTTAATTGCTTTGATGTTGTTGTCATGAGCTGTAACAATGTTGTAGTTAAATATTTTTGGGTAGGGTTTTCTTGGTTGTACTTTGCTGTTGGCTTGCTGTTTCATTTTTGTTCGTCTGTTTTTTGTCTTGGTTTTTTTTTTTGGTTGGGGTTGTTTGTTTGGTTTGGTTTGGGTTGGGTTTTTTTGTTTTTGTCGTTGTTTTTTTGTTCTTTTCTGCTAGATAGAAGGCTTGATGAAAAAAAAAACAAATTTATTGCTTACTCAATGTACTATCTGGAAATAAAATTTTGATTTGATTTGATTTGTATGTATACCTGTCGGTATTTCCTTTATACAGCGAATGTATTCCATATGACTGTTTGGTCTATAGATTTTGTGATACCTTGTTTATCATCGTCCTAAAAATTTGCAGTCTTACCTTTCTTATTAGTATACTATGTTTTCTAAATGTATTGAGCTTGATTTATATCGGACTGCTCTAGATATTGTTTTGTCGCTGGTTTGATGGCAGTTTTATAGATGTTTTTTCATTGTTAGGCTTTTGGCCACATTGTGACTTCATTGATAATACTGTTTAAAGAAGTGTCGTATGCGGGTTTTATATACTTTATTTATTGGTTTGTTTTGATGATGTAACCTGAAGATTCTCTCTCTCTCTCTCTCTCTCTCTCTCTCTCTCTCTCTCTCTCTCTCTCTCTCTCTCTCTCTCTCTCTCTCTCTCTCTTCCACTTTCACATCATTGTAGTATTCTAAACTCATCATTAGATGGAAAGGTTTTGGTTCTTAAGTTAACAAGAATTTGTATTCTTGTCGTCTAAAGACGAGGGTTTATTGGTTTTGTTTTGTTTTTTCTTATATATCTATATCTATATCTATATACATCTATATACATATCTATATATCTATATACATATCTATATATATCTATATATCTATCTATATCTATCTCTATCTCTATCTCTATCTCTATCTATCTATCTATCTATCTATCTATCTATCTATCTATCTATCTATCTATCTATCTATCTATCTATATCTATATATCTATATATCTATATATCTATATATCTATATATCTATTTCTGTGTGTGTGTGTGTGTGTGTGTGTGTGTGTGTGTGTGTGTGTGTGTGTGTGTGTGTGTGTGTGTGTGTGTGTGTTTAGACCTTTTTAAAATTCATTTGTTTAATACGATTTGAAAAATATGTTTGTATTTTATGGGGCGTTACATTTTTGTACTTTTTTGTTAGTTTTTTGTTAGCTTCTTTTTTCTTCATAATATTTTTAAGTAAGAAAGATTTGTGAAAATGTTCTGATATATATTTGTTTTGTTTGGATTGCTTTCTTCTCTGCTGTCTCGTCTATTTTTTTTATCTCCTCTATTTTCATCTATTTGATTTGCTTAATTATGATAAATACATCTGTCTTGACATTAATTTTCGGGTCAGTTGCGGATTATGTTATATATATCGCACATTTGTTTCACGCGTTGTGTTGCTATATATCTAACTTTTGGGTCCTGCATTAGCCTTTGTTGAATTGATTTGTTTCACTCATACTGTTTGGAGATTTTTTTGTTTTTCTTTGCGCGAATTCAGTCAGTGAAGTGTGACTATATTTGCAATCTTGTAAACACGTTGATGTTGTTACAAGGGATGATCTAAGAGTTTTTAGATCCGTTCAAATGACTCGTAAAAACACTGGAAAATGATATGGCGTTATTATAAGTTACATGAATAATGGATGTTATATGTGTGTGTGTGTGTGTGTGTGCGTGCGTGCGTGCGTGCGTGCGTGCGTGCGTGCGTGCGTGCGTGCGTGCGTGCGTGCGTTCGTGCGGGCGGGTGTGTATGCGTAAGTGTATTTTATGAATATGGCTATTTTTGTATTTTTAAGCAAACTGCATAGGATACAGATTTGGTGGTTGGTGTTTTTTTTTTTACATTACAAGGTAGTGTGTTGAATTTTTTTTTCATGTGTGTAAAATGATTTTGTGCATATTCTTTTCAATTCTGTGTCAATTATTCTTATTATTTCATGCAATGTACTTGTGAATCATGCTTTCTGTAACCCAGCAAAAGCACAAGTTATGTATTACGCAAAGCCTGACCTCCAATAAAAGGACTTTGATGTACCAGAACAATATCATTTGTTGTCATTTTCGGCGCGTACCTGGACTTTCTGCTTTGTTTCATCTACCCCCACTCCCCGACTCTTCTTCACTGTCTGTCTTCCATTCTTTCCATTTTCCACATCTGCCCCGAACATTCACCCTTCATATCCCTATGTATTTGTTGGTGATTTAACTACTACTACTACTACTACTACTACTACTACTACTACTACTACTACTACTACTACTACTACTTGATAATAGTAAGAAAAATTTGAATCAAAAGAAATAGAATTCATATAGCGCTATATCTTGTGAACAAAAACCCCAGATCAAAGCGCTTGCATGTCACCTTTTTACACATGCAACAAATAACAGCGTTAACGAATTCAAATGTACATATATTCACACGCGCGCACGCACGCGCACACACGCGCAAGCACACACACACACACACACAGACACACGCGCGTGCGCACACACACAAAATTATCCTCGATATAAAAAAATACAATATAAAAGAATAAAATACAACACACACACACACACACACACACACACACACACACACACACACACACACACACACACACACACACACACACACATACACAAAGCTTCGGATGAGACTATAAACCGAGGTCCGAGTGCGAACGTACGCAGAACATCTTGCGCACACGTTAAAACCGTTCCGTTTTTTGGAAGAGTAAGCCACTGTGTGCTGGTGAAAACGAATGACAAAATTTTCGAAACTGCAAACACGGAGACTGGATGTAAAAATGCACACGAGGGCTTATTCTATTATGGTCGAAATAAAAGATAAATAAAATTGATAAATAAAATAAACAAGCGCGAACTCGTGCGCAGACACATACAAGTAAATTTTCTTCCAAAACTTTAATTTGCGTTAATGCACAAAAGCATGTCGAGAAAAATCTAGATTTACTAAGGGGTGTGTGTGTATGTGGAGGGGGGGAAGATGTGTGTGTGTGTGTGTGTGTGTGTGTGTGTGTGTGTGTGTGTGTGTGTGTGTGTGTGTGTGTGTGTGTGTGTGTGTGTGCGAGTGTGTGTGTGTGCATGTGTGTGCGCGCGGGGGCACGTGTGCGTGTGTGCGTGCTGGCCTGTCTATATAGGTGTGTGCACACAGGCGAAAAAGTGCGCGCGCGTATACCATAACCCTCCCCCCCCCCCCCTAAAAAACGTGAGCGTATGTGGAGACTATATGACAAAAGGCCGCTTTCAGTCCTATCTTACCCCGACTTTTGCACTGTAACAGAGCCCACGGTACCAAGAGAGTGCCGTACCTTATGCATACACACTTTACTACCATCTTCCATATGTGTGGCGCCGGTCTTGAGGCGACACCACTGCCTCGACGATGGCAGCTCCCGCTTGATTTTAGCAAGTTTGTCCGAACCAACGCTGGTACATGGCACGCAATTATACCTTGTAGCACACATAATAATAATGATAACAGACAATATGATGCACCACAGCAAAGTGCATGGTCTCCGCCACATGCATGTATATAAAAAAAAAACGCAAACACATACACCAGATGCATGCGCGCGCGCATACCATCAGCCCCCCCCCCCCTCCCCCAACCTAAAAACGTGAGCGTATTAATTGAAAATTTTGTGACAAAAAGGCCGATTTCAGTCCTATCCTATTCCGACTTTTTGCTCTGTAACAGAGCCCACGGCACCAAGAGAGTGCTGTACCTTATGCATACATACTTTACTATCATCTTCCGTATGTTAGGTGCCGGGCTTGTGGCGACACAACATCCCGAAAGATGGCAGGTGCTGCTTGACTTTAGCGAGTTTGTCCGAACCAAAGCTGGTACATGGCACGCATATACACCTTGTAGTACACATAATAATAATGATAACAGACAATATGATGCACCACAGCAAAGTGCAGGGTGTCCGCCACATGCATGCACATAAAAAAAACGCAAACACATACACCAGATGCATGCACGCGCGCATACCCCCCCCCCCCCCCCTAAAAACGTGAACGTATTTGAAGACTTTGTGACAATAAGGCCGAATTCAGTCCAATCCTACCCCGACTTTTGCACTGTAACAGAGCCCACGGCACCAAGAGAGTGCCGTACTTTATGTATACGCACTTTACTACCATCTTCTGTATGTGCCGTACCAAGGCAATTACCACCTAGACCATCATCTATTTAGTTGCAATCTATTTCACATGTGGGCAAACTAGTGACACACACTTTTTTGACCAGATTTGAAAATCATGTATCAATGTCGGATTGATAAAACAGTAGATATTAGACATCACAGTAAAATTTATTTGAGGTAATTGCAGGATTAACAAAATACATCTGTCCACAGATCTCCGAATTTTTTGTGTTTTGCCTTAAAGTAAGTAGGTAAATACTAAAAAAGAAAACAAAAAAACATGGACACACACACAGGGTTATATCTCAACAAGGTGTAAGTGATCATCAGCTAATCCACATGAAAGAGTGGCATTGATTTTACAAAATTCATGGTAATGATTTCTTAGGCTCAGGAATCACCTTGAAGTGGACTTTGCCTTTTTTATTGTGTACCTCCACTTTGTCACCACTTCATCATGAAAAATCCCCTTCTATCTATCTATCTATCTATCTATCTATCTATCTATCTATCTATCTATCTATCTATCTATCTATCTATCTATCTATCTATCCATCTATCCATCTATCCATCTTTCCATCTTTCCATCTATTCATCTATCTATTCATCTGTCTGTCTGTCTGTCTGTCTGTCAATCTATGTATGTATGTATGTATGTATGTATGTATGTATGTATGTATGTATGTATGTATGTATGTATGCATGTATGTATGTATTTAATCTAATCTAATGTAATCTAATCTAATCTAATCTAATCCATCTATCCATCTATCTATCTATCTATCTATCTATCTATCTATCTATCTATCTATCTATCTATCTATCTATCTATGAATGTATGGATGGATGGATGGATGGATGGATGGATGGATGGATGGATGGATGTGTCTGTCTGTCTATGTCTGTCTGTCTATCTGTCTGTCTATCCCTCAGGACAGACGGATAGCCTAGTGGTTAGAACATTGCGCTGGCAATTTGACGACCTGGGTTCGGTTCTGGTCGAGGAGATTTTTCTCCTGGAGTTAACATCAGTGCTGACTCCACTCTCTGCAAAAGTCCTTGGATGAGACTTTAAACCGAGGCCCCGTGTGAGAACGCACGCAGAACATCATGCGCACACGTTAAAATCCTGTTCCGCTTTTCGTAAGAGTAGGCCATCTTGTGCCGGTGGGACCAGATGACATTTACAAAACTGCATACACACGGGGACTGGATGTAAAAAAGCACAAGTTTGCTTATCCCATTATCCTTGATATAAAAGAATATAAAAAAATTGAATATATTAGTCTGAAGGCCTGGGGGCACCCCTGAAGACATGACAAGCAGTTTTCTCCATTTTTAAAAAAGCATACACACAAAGTCCCCGAAAATTAAAGGGGAAAAACTCATTTTAAAGGAGGCTAACTAAACAGCACAAATAGCTTCCCCTGTACTGTACATTTTAGTGCATGAAAAAAAAAATCTATGACTAGCTACAACACAACGCAAATGAGAGTGGTTACCAAATGGAGGGGTTACCACTGTGTGCTTTGGCTTCAATACAGTCCCCCATTTCAAAACAGATCACAAGATTTACAAAACTGCATACACACGGAAACTGGATGTAAAAAAAGTAATGAGTGATTATTTCATCATCCTAGATATAAAAAGAATAATATATGCTGACTCCTAGAGAAGCTGAGGTCTCTGATGCCTCGCTCCCCATCTTCACATAGGTTATGAGGACACCTGTACCTTTTACTTTTACCTTTGAAATGGGTAACTGTATAAAGAAAGGTAATGATCTTTTGGTATTCACTAGAGGGGTGTGTAAGATAGGGACAGAACTGATAGCTGTTCCCATCTTATGCACTAGTTACATTTAACAGTTTTGTACATTTGTCATCTTTTTAACAGTGTGTGTGTATGTGTGTGCAAGCATAGGCATATGCATGTACACACGTTTGTGTGTGCATACAAGTGGGCACACATACTTATAAAAGTGTGCGTGCGTGTGTGTATTCATTTGTGTGCATGTATTTGTGTGTGTGTCTGTGCGCGCGCGCGTGAGTGTGTGTGTGTGTGTAAAAGAGAGAGAGAGAGAGAGAGAGAGAGAGAGAGAGAGAGAGAGAGAGAGAGAGAGAGAGAGAGAGAGAGAGAGAGAGAGAGAGAGAGAGAGAGAGAGAGAGAGAGAGAGACAAAGCAACAGACAGAGAGGCAGACAGGAAACTATTTCAATGAAAATTGGAAATCATATATCTGTTTCCGTGCCCGCGCAAGCACTCACGCACATACACACGCACGCACGCACGTGGGCACACACACATACACACACACGCACACACACATACACACACACACTCGTAAGCACGCGCTCACACACATACACTCACACAGGCGCACGCACACACACAGACTCCCATGAACGCACACACAGACGTGCACACGCGCGCGCACACACACACATACACACACACGCACACACACATATACACACACACACTCGTAAGCACGCGCTCACACATATACACGCACACAGGCGCACGTACACACACAGACTCCCATGAACGCACACACAGACGTGCACACGCGCACGCACGCACACACACACACACACACACACACACACACACACACACACACACACACACACACACACACACACACACACACATACACACACAAACGTCACACTCACACACATACCTCAAACAATCATTTTGTTTTGTTTCATTTTATTCCATTTCTGCAGCATCCCACTGTTTTCCTCACCCACGTCACAACAATGGCGCCTGTACTCAGCCTCCTGTCTCTGTCTCTGTGTGTCTCTCTCTGTCTCTGTCTCTCTCTGTCTCTGTCTCTCTCTGTCTCTCACACATACACACACAAACAAACACACACACGCAATGACACAACACACACACACGCACACACGCACACACACACACGCACACACACATGCACACGCACACGCACTCAGGCACACGCCAGCACATAAAAAAATGTATTGACCCTTTCTGGGGCATGGCAACTAGAGGTATGAACTTATAATATCAACCTGTAATCACACATTTCAAAGTTGTCCCCAACAAACAATTCAAGAAATTATCACTGTAACAAACGAATCAATCACAAAATATTGGAAATGTTTTGCAGTCATGTTTATTGGCGCTTTAAAAAAAAACGACAGGCTTTCCTGCTTGAATGAGAAAATTGTATACACACACACACACACACACACACACACACACACACACACACACACACACACACACACAAGCACACACACACACACACACACACACATACGCACACACACACACACACACACACAACACTCACACATACGCACACACGCGCACACACACACACACACACACACACACACACACACACACACACACACACACACACACACACACGCACACACACACACGCACACGAAACGTGTATACTCAGTGTAAATCATGCACTAGGCTGACACTATGAATCACCAATCACTACTCTTGATCACATAATCAAACAATCCAGAGATATCGATAGGTTCTTATCAGCATCACTCAAATGCTATTTCGACACAGTAACATACATTTTGACCTGTTTACCTTACCCATAATTATACAAACCTACATACATACAGAGCGCATTCACGATACACAATGTTCTGAAACTTTCCCCATCGCCTTGTCCCGAATCTTTCGTCTCACGATGAACGACCTGGAAACAGACACAAACGTAATGTACTGATGACGTCACTGTACTAGGTGTCGTTCACGCAATGGGGACGGCATAGCTCAGCGGTCACAGCACTCGCTTTCCACCTAGCCACTGTTAATTTATTCATCTATTTTATATCATTTTAATTATTCTTTTATATCGAGGATAATGGAATAAGCACTCATGTGCTTTTTTAACATCCAGTCCCCGTACGTATGCCGTTTTTATAAATGTTATCTGTTCCCACCAGTACACAATGGCCTACTCGTACGAAAAGCGGAACAGGATTTAACGGGTGCGCAAGGTGTTCTGCGTGCGTTCGCACACGGGGCCTCGGTTTATAGTCTCATCCGAAGGACTTTTGGGGAGAGTGGAGTCAGCACTGATGTTAACTCCAGGAGAAAAATCCCCTCTAACTGGAATCGAACCTTGGTCGTCAAATTGCGAGCGCAATGTTCTGACCACTAGGCTACCCCGCAGCATCGAGCATGGTTAACAAGTGGATGAGTGACCGTTTGCCCACCTTGGCTTCAAGACAGCCCCCAGTTCACCCAGCTGTAAATGGGTACCTGCCCTCTTTAAGGTCATGGAAGGTAAAGCAGCGAGGGAGAGGAGATGGGCGCCGCCCTCAACATGCTGGCCCCTAGAGAAGCTGAGGTCTCTGGCACCTCGCTCCCCTACGACCACATAGGTTATGGGACACCCTTACCTTTTACCTTTACCATTCAGCCAAATTCTAATGGGACTGATAACAATTACAGTTTAAGTTTTACTAGCATGAGTACAGTATGGTATATCTCCTAATTACCGCAGAGTTATCAACATGGAGTGTATTGTTCATATTTGTTTCGTAATTGTATTGTGATGTGTTGTACTGTACTGTTGTGTTGTGTTGTGATGAGAAAAGCGCAACACGCTTCATTCATCAAATCCTACCTATAAAAACACTAACTAAATAAGTCACAAAAAACTCCCTCCCTACCACCATCCCACCATGCATCGCTCCTCTCAGCTTTCAGCTCCTCCCCCCCCCCCCTCCTTTCTCCACTCACGTGATGCACAGGGCCACGATGACGTCAACACCAGCGAAGCAGAGGAAGACGAGGCCGTGCACGTGACCCAGAGACAGCCTGTAGACAGTGGGCGTCACCAGGCTGCTGGTGGTGGAGGCCAGCATCTCCGACAGCGCGATGCCAGCAAACAGCGAGCCTGAGGCAGCAGGGGGGGGGGGGGGGGGGTGGAACTATCATGTCTGTTTCGTTCTTAGAAAGAGGGTTAGTCATAGTTTGACAAAATTTAAGGTTCATGTATGTCATATTTGGACAAACATTCATGATCATATATGTCACAGTTTGACAAAATTTAATGATCATGTATGTCATAGCTTGACAAAGGTGACGCTCCGCCACAAAATGAGTCCCATTGCACTTCACCCTCTTTTCTGCTATGTGCCATTTTAGGCAGGGGGGGGGGGGGGGTGAGGTTGTTGATTTTAATAATAAAACAAACCAATAATATATTGTACTAAAGTATCAAGACTTAGTTTTGTTTCCTTTTGATTTTGACAGGTTATAAAACTAGCCAATCTTCTACCTTGTACTAAAGTATCAAGACTTAGTTTGTTTTCCTTTGCTGTAAAAGCGTTGAAAAACACCCAGGTTCTCATTCTGAACACCTAGTATGAAGAAAAACCTGTCCATTTCTCATTTTATCCCTTCCTGCATTTTACTGTTTTTGATTTGTAGTAACTGTTCAAAGAATTGTGATTCATTTATTTATTTTAATCTGAATCCGGGTTGATACTGATCAGTCTGTATGCCGAAGGCGGGACAGCAAGCCTGGTGGTTAGAGCGAGGAGCTCCAGATTGGAAGGCTCGGGTTCGAGCCGCTACCGAGAAATCCTTTTGAGGGGATTTTTTTCCTCCTGGAGTTAACATTAATATCGATTTTACTCCTTGACATGTTTCAGATGGGAGTATAAACTAAGGCCATGTGCACAAAAGAATGCAGAACACTTTACACACGTTGAAAACCCGTTTTGCATACTTTTTGAGGATAATGGAACAAGCGCTCATGTACTTTGTTTTACTATTACATCCAGTCCCTGTGTGTGTGCGCACTTTTTGGGTAACATTTA
>CM060323.1:64157822-64170322 GCA_030674155.1 Stramonita haemastoma | reverse complement strand
TCTTTAGGGCCAGGGAAGGTAAAGCAGCGAGAGAGAGGAGATGGGCGCCGCCCTCAACATGCTGGCCCCTAGAGAGGCTGAGGTCTCTGATGCCTCGCCCCCCTACGACCACACAGGATATGGGACACCTTGACTTTACAAGTGGTTTGTCAGTCACCAGCAGGAACACAATGTCAGGTCTATTTTGGTTCTTATCTCTCGTTATCCTCTAATTACTCATCATCACCCTTCTTTCTGTACAGTCACAGCACAAGGGCTGCTTGGTCGTCTAAACTAGTGTTTTTTTTGGATTGAACTGGAGAAGACAATCCGCTAAATAAGTCTCTCTCTCTCTCATGTTAATAGGTTTCTTTTACAGAAACCCAGACGAACGAGTTGAATGGTTTCATCCTTTTGAACTCCTGATGGATGACGTATCAAGCCATTCAACAGAACTAATATTACTTGGTGACTTTAATATTGATTTACCTAAACCCCATGACAAATGGAAAAGCCTCTATGAATCATATAGTCTATCACAATAATTATTAATTAGCACCTCAACAAGAAAAGTGTCATTGTCTGAAACATTGATTGACCACATTTATGCAACTAATTCATCTAATATAATAGAAACATCTGTACCTATATTTGGGCTCAGTGATCATTTTCCGATTTGCTTAACTTGGTCCAAAAAGGGTTCTAAAATTCCCATTTGTAGGCACAAATGCATTTCTTTCCGAAGCTACAAATCATTTGATACAGACAAATTTCTTTTTGATTTATGTATGGCCAATTTTTCAGAAGTTTACCAGTATAATGACCCTAAAGAGGCTCTTGATGTGTGGTACCAAACCTTTCTCTCTGTTTATAACAAACATGCACCACTCAAAACGAAAGTGTCAAATTCAAAGAAAAGCCTCCATGGCTTTCTGATGAAATTATTACAGCCATAGCTAAACGTGATTTCCTATTGAAATCAACAGGTAAGGATGACACCTTCAAAAACAACGGAATAAGGTAACAGTATTAAAAAGAGCAGCAAAAAAGAAATATTTCAGTGAGCTCATTTCATCTAAAAAAGATGCGAAATCACTTTGGAAAGCCATAAACCAGTTATCTGGTAAACCTTCAATATCTATAGCCCCGTTATCGAATAACCTATCAGTTGAAGAAATGAATAAACATTTCTCTACTGTAGGAGAAAAAGTTGTTCCTGTTGATTATACTAATTATAACAATTTATTTCTGTTGCAGGATTTTTGCAATTCCAAACATTGTCAATCAAAGCTGAAATTTGGATTCATTGGTGTTCATGAGGTGTACAAGGAGCTGTGTTCATCAAAACAGTCAAAATCGCGGGGCTTGGATGACATTGACAGCAACATTTTAAAAATTTCTGCACCCATAATTTCTGAACACATTGCTTATATTTATAACCTTTGTATTGAAAAATCAATCTTTCCTCAAGCATTTAAAGACACTAAAGTACTACCACTTTATAAATCTGGTGATCCAAATGATCTCACAAACTACAGACCAATCTCAATCCTGTCAACGTTATCTAAGCCACTTGAAAAACATCTTAAACACAACCTCTTACCCCATTTTACTAATTATAACTTGTTTCATGCAAATCAAAGTGGATTCAGAAAAGATCATTCATGCCATACTTTACTCACGAATCTTATAGAACAGTGGCATGAAAACATCAATAATGATATGATTACTGGAACTATATTTGTTGACTTTGCTAAGGCTTTCGATACTATTGATCATGCTCTCTTACTAAGAAAATTACACATGTATGGGTTACATCCAGAATCAGTTGAACTTATATCCTTCATTAAAAATAGAAGACAAGTAGTTTACCAGGACCGTCTCACATCCTCTTTTAAGCCGATTGTCTATGGTGTTCCACAGGGATCTGTCCTAGGTCCCATTCTCTTTTCAGTTTATATAAATGACTTGCCTTTAAGTGTATCCAATACGTGTGAATTGTTTGCTGACGACACCACAATTCATAATAAAGCTAAAGATGCCAGTGTTGTATGCTCTGAATTACAAAAAGATATTGATAACCTTATTAGATGGTCTGAAATTAATCACATGGCTCTCCATCCTGAAAAGTCGAAATTCATGCTAGTTACAACAAGGCAAAAAAGACAAAATATAAAATCTCAACTACCAGATATTAAAGTCTATCACAAAAGTTTAGAAGAAGTGGATTCTCATAAATTGCTTGGTTTAAATATTGACAATCATCTGTCTTGGTCAAGGCATGCTTCAATTCTGTTTAAGAAGCTAGCCCCCAAAATTTTTCAGTTAAATAGAATAAAACATTTGCTAGATCAACATACCCGGAAGTTATTTTTTCATGCTTACATACAACCAGATATAGATTATGCCTCTACCTGTTGGGACTTAGCTAGTAAAAATTGCCTTAAGCGAATAGAGAGTTTATATAGACGTTCATTAAAAATGGTTCTCCTTAAATCAACATCTTTGCAAGATAGAGATTATAAAGAACTTAACATTTTTCCTTTCAACTTACGATGTCGCTTTAACAAAGGTGTTTTTATGTACAGAATTATAAATAATCTTGCTCCAGAATATCTTTCTAAAAGATTTTCGATAAGGAATATTCGGGGCAGGAGTACTATTTGTATACCCCATCCAAGAACTGATCTCTTTAAGTCATCCCTCATCTATTAAGGTAGCAAAGAATGGGGTGAAATTCCAGATAAAATAAAACAGAAATCTAGTCTATCTTCATTCAAAGAAGCTTATCATAAATATTTATTTGAAATGTTCTGAATGAAATATGATCTTGTCTTTTGTAAAGACCAAAACATATACTTACTTATTCTGTTCATTGCCGGTTGTATTTTCCACTGTCTGGCCTTTACTGTGCTATGATTGTGTGTGTGTGTGTGTGTGTGTGTGTGTGTGTGTGTGTGTGTGTGTGTGTGTGTGTGTGTGTGTGTGTGTGTGTGTGTGTGTGAGTCAGTGAGTGTGTGTGTGTGTGTGTGTGTGTGTGTGTGTGTGTGTGTGTGTGTGTGTGTGTGTGTGTGTGTGTGTGTGTGTGTGTGTGTGTACATTTTGATTTTTTTGTATTCCCACTTTTTTGTTATTATATCATTGATATTGAAAGGTTGATGTATAATGTATACTGTATAATGTATAATGTGTGTAGAATTATTGTATTGCATAGATAAGGTATTGGATTTTTTCTTTATTCAATTGAATATTTATGTTATTGTATGTGTGTGTGTGTGTGTGTGTGTGTGTGTGTGTGTGTGTGTGTGTGTTGTGTGTGTGTGTGTGGTGGTGTGTGTGTGTGCATTGAAATTTTGATTATTTTAGAACTCTTTTTTTCTGTTCTTTTTTTCATTCCTTAATGTTATTAAATGGTGTATAGGCTGCGTGTTGTTCTGTCAGAGTAAAATGATTTGGATTTATGATTAGAATGTCGTCTTAGATGGTATGTTAAATTCTATAGGATGTCATATAAATTGTATAATTTTATGAGTGTGATTTAATTGTGTGTGTGGAGGGGGGGTTGAGAGAGAGAGAGAGGGAGAGAGGGAGGGGGGGAGAGGGGGAGAGGAGAAGAGAGAGAGAGAGAGAGAGAGAGAGAGGAGAGAGAGAGAGAGAGAGAGAGAGAGAGAGAGAGAGGAGAGAGAGAGATGAGAGAGGAGAGAGAGAGAGAGAGAGAGAGAGAGGAGAGAGAGAGAGAGAGAGAGAGAGAGAGAGGAAAATCGTTTTGTTTTGAGCTTAGTTTCTCGCTTTTGTGTCATTGAAATAGAGTAGGGATGTGTTGTGTCTTGTTACTGTAGAATAATTTGAATTTGTAATCTAGAGTGTCATGTTGGATAAGACTATTAGTAAGGGTTGTGACTTGAAATAGTGTATATTGAGATTTTGCTTGTGCCTGTATTGTGAGTGTAGTTGGATATTTGGTTATATAAATAACTAAGTAATTAAGCTTATCATTTGCTTTGCTATATCTATATGTTATATAATTCTTTATGATTGTTTGCCAGTGGGTTTGTTGTTTTGGTTTGTTTATGTGTGAGTGTTGTTGTTTTTTTATGAGGACCTGGTGTAAAGAAGCCTCTGGCTTATCCATATTTCCTCAATAAAACATTCGAGTTCGAGTTCGAGTTCTCTCTCTCTCTCTCCACCGTTTTGGGTTTTGCCTTATTGTTTTGTATCCTTACATAACTTTCATCGTCAACTTGTCTATTATGTCAAGTACAGTCAGCCCCTGGCTATCTAAAGACGGTCTACGCATTGGACATTTGAACATTAATCATGCAGTAAACAAAGTAACAGAATTTGCATCAATTTTATCGAATACAGGAAAAATGTTTCACTTATTTGGCTTTTCAGAAACACATTTAACTTCTCACATTTCTGATAATGATATTTCAATACCAGGTTATAAAGTAATCCGCAGAGACCCAACCCATTTCCGTGAAACTGGTTTAGTCATTTATATTCATCAGTCGATACAGTTTAAATGCATTTACAACTTAGAAAATCATAGTGTGGAAACAATATGGATAGAAGTTAAAATAAAACATTCCAAACCAATTTTCGTATGTTTTCTTTATAGAAATCCTGCAGAGACTTCAGAGTGGTTCGAAAAGTATTGTTCTATGATGGATGACATTAATGAAGATTCTAAAGATATTATATTGCTAGGTGACTTTAACATTGATTTATTAAAAACAAATAACAGGTGGACACAGACATATGAGTCTTTTAATTTAAAACAATTAATAGAATCACCAACACGTGTTACTGAAAACTCCAAGACTCTAATTGACCATATATATGTTAATAACCAGAATTCCATCACTGAAATAAGTGTTCCGATATTTGGTTGTAGTGATCACTTCCCCATCTGTGTTACGTGGTGTAAAAAAGGGTTAAAATTTCCGAAAATTAATCACAAAATTATCACATACAGGAATTTTTCTAACTTTGATGATGCTCAATTTCTTTCAGATCTGTTAAACTCGCCTTTAAACGCTGTATATCAGTGCACTGACCCTAATCAGTCCTTAGAATTATGGTACAACATTTTTTATAGTATTTATAATAAGCATGCACCATTTCAAACCAAAAGAGTCAGCTACCAATCTAAACCTCCATGGCTGACAAAAGAAGTACAAAAACAAATATACCAAAGAGATTATCTTTTGAAAAAAGGAAGCCATCAAGAATATAAAAAGCAAAGAAATTTTGTAACCTTCCTCCTACGTGCTGAAAAAAAGAAATACTTTGAAGATTTAATCAGTAAAAAGAAAGACAGCAAGTCTGTATGGAAAGCAGTCAATCTACTTACTAGAAAGAACTGTAATAAAACACCTAACGTTTTAGACGATATCTCTGCTGATGCTTTAAACCTTCATTTTGCAACTATTTCAGATAGAATAATAACTAATGATAAATCAAAAACTAATAACTTAAAAGTTTTAGAAGCCTTTTGCAGCAACAAAAGTATTAACTCCGATCTAAGAATTCCATGCATGAGCGTACACGAAGTATTTACCGCTTTGAAAAGTATGAAGCAGACGGCAACTTGTGGCTTAGATGGTTTGAATAGCAAAATTCTTAAATTAGCTGCACCAGTCATAGCAGAGACACTGACTTACATCTATAATCTTTGTATAAGCAAAAATACCTTTCCAACTATGTTTAAACACAGTAAAATTATTCCTTTGTATAAATCAGGAGATCGAACTGATCCCTCTAATTATAGACCCATCTCAATTTTATCTGTCCTCTCAAAACCATTAGAGAAACACATTAATAAATGCCTACTTAGTCATTTAAATGAAAATAGCCTTATACACCCCAATCAGTCTGGGTTCAGAGCAAATCATTCATGCCACACTGCCCTTGTTAAACTTATAGACAGATGGTTAGTTAATGTAAACAAAAAAGAATTTACAGGAGTTTTATTTATAGATTTTGCGAAGGCCTTTGATGTTATCGACCACAATCTGCTAATAAGGAAACTTGTATATTATAAACTATCTTCTGATGCCTTAAAGTTTATATCTTCCTTCCTTTCTAACAGACAACAACAAGTTTATGTTAACAAATATTGTTCCCCTTTTCTACCAAATAAATTTGGTGTACCACAGGGTTCTATCCTAGGTCCCCATTATTTTTTGTTTACATTAATGATCTCCCTTTATTTACAAAAGCTTCCTGTGACTTATTTGCAGATGACACCACTATTGATATTAACCATGTTAACTCGTCTCAAGTCTTCCGCAATTTGCAAGAAGATATTAATGTGCTTCTGGAATGGACTCAAATAAACCACATGGCACTTCATCCAAAGAAAACCAAATTTATGCTCATTTTTACAAGACAGAAACGACAGAACCTTAATTTCGATCTACCACCGCTTTATATTGGCAATGAAAAAATAGAGGAAGTCTCAAATCACAAAATTTTAGGGATAACCATTGATAACAACCTACTATGGTCTGCCCACATCCAAAAACTGTCAAAAACCATTGCCTCAAAGGTATACCAACTCGGTAAGATAAAAAATGTCCTAACTCTGCATGCCAGAAAAATATTCTTTTATTCTTATATTCAAACTTCTATTGATTATGCATCTACATTGTGGGATATGGCCAGCAACAATCTCCTTAAATTAATAGTGAGAGTGCATAAACGCGCCATAAAGCTTATCTTAAACAAATCATCTTCTTTAACAGTAGCTGACCATTCGGAGAATAATATTCTTCCCCTTAAATCCAAGCTTCTTTTTAACAAAGGAGTTTTGATGCATAAGATCTTACATGGAAATGCCCCATCCTTATTACAAAGCATTTTTTCAGTAAATAATTCTAGACACTCTCATTTGATTAATCTACCTCTACCTAAGATGATCCTATTTAAATCAAGCCTGGCATATTCTGGGGGATGGCTGTGGAATAGGCTTCCATCCCAATTAAAAAATGAAACTAATCTGACAAAATTTAAAACAATGTATCATAATCTTTTGATGAAACAATATGATATAACATATTTCCTTCCCAAGATGTATTAGTGTAACATGTATATCCTGTTTCCTTACTTGTTAACTTTGTCTTCTTCTTCTTCTTCTTCTTCTTCTTCTTCTTCTTCTTCTTCTTCTTCTTCTTCTCTCTCTCTCTCTCTCTCTCTCTCTCTCTCTCTCTCTCTCTCTCTCTCTCTCTCTCTCTCTCTCTCTCTCTCTCTCTCTCTCTCTCTCTCTCTCTCTCTCTCTCCTTCTTTTTGCATTATTGGTATCCATGTTTGTGTATGTTCGTTTGTATCAATTGCTTTGTTTTTCTTGGAATTATTTTTCTTTTCTTTGAGGGTTGGATGAAAAAAAGTCTTGTTACTTAATCTATTACCCTCGTTAAATAAAATTGCGTTTGCGTTTGCGTTTGCGTATGCGTTTGCGTTTGCGTCTCTCTCTCTCTCTCTCTCTCTCTCTCTCTCTCTCTCTCTCTCTCTCTCTCTCTCTCTCTCTCTCTCTCTCTCTCTCTCTCTCTCTCTCTCTCTCTCTCTCTCTCCGCTATATAACAATGTATGTCTCTGTCTATCTCTGTCTGCCTGTCTGTCTGTCTGTCTGTCTGTCTGTCTGTCTGTCTGTCTGTCTGTCTGTCTCTCTCTCTCTCTCTCTCTCTCTCTCTCTCTCTCTCTCTCTCTCTCTCTCTCTCTCCGCTATATAACAACGTATCTCTGTCTGTCTGTCTGTCTGTCTGTCTGTCTGTCTGTCTGTCTGTCTGTCTGTCTCTCTCTCTCTCTCTCTCTCTCTCTCTCTCTCTCTCTCTCTCTCTCTCTCTCTCTCTCTCTCTCTCTCTCTCTCTCCGCTATATAACAACGTATCTCTCTCTATCTCTGTCTGTCTGTCTGTCTGTCTGTCTGTCTGTCTGTCTGTCTGTCTGTCTGTCTGTCTGTCTGTCTGTCTGTCTGTCTGTCTGTCTCTCTCTCTCTCTCTCTCTCTCTCTCTCTCTCTCTCTCTCTCTCCTCTCTCTCTCTCTCTCTCTCTCTCTCTCTCTCTCTCTCTCTCTCTGCCTGATGAGACTATAAACCCCAGGTCGCCGTGTGCGAACGCACGCAAAACATCTTGCACACACGTTAAAACCCCATCCACTTTTCGGAAGAGTAGGCCATTGTGTGCCTGTGGGAACGATGGCGAAAATTTACAAAACCGCATACACACGGGATTGGATGTAAAAAGCACATGAGTGCTTATTGAATTATCCCCGAAATAACACAATAAATAAGTAAACTAATGTGTATGTGTGCGTGCGCGCGTGTATATATGTGTTTGTGTATGTTGTGTTGTGTTGTGTTGTGTTGTGTTATGTTGTGTGTGTGTGTGTGTGTGTGTGTGTATGTGTGTGTGTGTGTGTGTGTGTGTTTGTTGTGTGTGTGTATGCAGCCGCGCGCCCGCGCATATGTAATGTATATGTACACATTTACATATACTTGTTTCTCTTCACTTCTCTTTGTCGCCAACACAGTGACACACACACACACATACACACACACACACACACACACACACACACACACACACACACACACACACACACACACACACACACACACACACACACACACACGCAAACACAAACACACACACGATCACACTAACACACACAGGCACACTAACACCAACTGTAGTTGGTTAAAGTTACACATGTGTATCAAACTTACCACTCTTTCAGCTTCCTTCTCCACCTTGTAGTTTTTCCTCATCCATTGTGGTCCAAGAGGAACAGCCAGTAGCAGCAGCACCAGCAGCAGTATTAGCCTGACCCGTGCTGCCTAGCTGCACCACACCTACTGCTACTACACCCACCTGCAAACACCAACACCACTAAACACGCAACACACACACACACACACACAACTATACACACACACATACACACAAACACACACACACACACACACACACACACACACACACACACACACACACACAACACACAACAACACACACACACACACACACACACACACCACACACACACACACACACACACACACAAACAAACACACGCATCCCCACCTTCCACCACACACACACACACACACACACACACACACACACACACACACACACACACACACACACACACACACACACCCAATATTTTATTGTCATATATACAGTCACAGTGTTATCAGGCTACTTGCCTGTTACAGATGTGGACAATCCCGCCAGTGTTGCGATACACACACAGCCTTGGACGGTGAGGTTTGTCACTCTATCAACACAGAGCTGGCTTCACCTCTTTCCTGTTATCACTTGTATCAGTAGCTTGTGATATAAACATGACCAGGCAGACGACAAGCTGATTAGCAACGAGAGACCTCAGGTGACTGGATGTTTGTTTGTTAGCTCACTGCACATGACTTACCAATGTGCACACTGAAATGTATTCCCCTTATATAGATAATGACTTGCACTTTTCAACTAACTCTCTCTCTCTCTCTCTCTCTCTCTCTCTCTCTCTCTCTCTCTCTCTCTCTCTCTCTCTCTCTCTCTCTCTTGAATTTGCATAAATTACATTTCCGAATGTATAACCTGGGAAATTATCCAAATAATTCTTGACAGGTTGTTGTGTATGAATACACAGGCGTATCAAAAGCTTGATAATCAGACTGTTTTAATTCAGTCTTGGTGCAGTGGTTAAGGCCTTGTGTTACACAGACTACAAAGTCGCAGGTTCGAATCCGCATTGTGGCCATACATTTTTCTTTGGACTCTGGCCTGCTTCTGCTCAGAGTGAGTTTGGCATGGGTTCATTGGGAAGACAGGGACCACACAGGTGTTGGTCATCTCCTTTACGGATGGGATTTTGAGAGTTGCTCAAATTACCTGACCAATACTGCAGGTATCTGCTCAAATTACCTGACCAATACTGCAGGTGTCTGCATATCTCGGGCCTGGCTGATATGGTGTAGTAAAAATCTTATTGTACACCATGCAGCAGTAGAACACTAACAGCTCTGTTAAAACTGAACACTTTGTAGAGAGACAGAAGTATTTCACTCTACTCCAACATCAGACTAATGCGCTCCCTTGTCATATCCATATTCCTGTATGCCTGTGAATCATGCACCCTGACTGCTGATTTGGAGAGAAGAGGACAGGCGGTAGAGATGAGATGCTTCCGGAGACTCCTTGGCATCTTGTACAAAGACCACATAAGCAACAAAGAAGTGCAGAACAGACAGAATCCAGCAAACCACTGGTCCCTACAACGACCTTCTATCAATCGTAAAGAAGCGTAAATTTAAATGGTATGGGCATGCCACAAGATCAAAAGGACTTGCAAAAGCAATACTGCAAGGCACTGTCCAGGGAGGAAGAATAGACGCAGACCAAGGAAGAGGTGCGCGCGCGCACACGCTCACACACATACATACATACATACATACGCGCACACACACACACACACACACAGAGAAAGAGAGAGAGAGAGAGAGAGAGAGAGAGAGAAGAGAGAGAGAGGAGAGAGAGAGAGAGAGAGAGAGAGAGAGAGGATGAGATGAGAGAGGTTGATTGATTGATTGATTGATTGGTTGGTTGGTTGATAATCTTTATTGCCATGGGTCACAGACATGTACTGATATTCTTTTTCATCTGGCCCTTGCTCCGAGAAGAGGCTTTCATAAATAATATCTACTAACAGTTTCAAACAAATATGAACAACGTTATTGTTGATGTAACAGAGAGAGAAAGAGAATGAATGAATGAATGAATGATCTTTATTTTTCAAGGGTTACAAAGCATTCACATATTTTTTTTCTTCCGACCCTTGCCCTGATTGAGAGAGAGAGAGAGACTTCAGACTTCAGACTTTTACTGTACATCGGCCTTAGGCCACAATACAAAAGAATGGTGGGCAAATGGGTAGTGCCATGTGACATAAGTGTTAGAGAGAGAGAGAGAGAGAGAGAGAGAGAGAGAGGGGAGAGAGAGAGGAGAGAGAGGAGAGAGAGAGGAGGAGAGAGAGCTGCACACCAAATTGCGCTCGAGGTAGCACTCGATTTGATTTGCTACACGTGTTGCTATAATTTCCCCCACCCACCCCACCCCGCCCCGCCCCATAAATAATCCCAACACAACGTGAAAGCGTTTCATTGGTTTAGCTGTTAGTGCCGAAGTAATCAGCTGACTAGTAAGCCTACAGATGTCATCAAGTAATCTATGACGTAACTGCTGAAGTTGTGCCCCCCCCCCTCCCGCCCTGTCAGCAGTGTGACGACATCAGCCTACTGATCTGACATTATCTTAATCCCTGTGACAAGGAGCCTAATCTTACATAGCCTGGGAGAAGAATGCTTAGAACGTACAGTGTGTGTGTGTGTGTGTGTGTGTGTGTGTGTGTGTGTGTGTGTGTGTGTGTGTGTGTGTGTGTGTGTGTGTGTGTAGAACTAATGCTTAGAACATAAAGTGTATGTATGTATGTATGTATGTATGTATGTATGTATGTATGTATGTATGTATGTATGTATGTATGTATGTATGAATGAATGGATTGATGCATGGATGGATGGATGGATGGATGGATGGATGGATGGATGGATGGATGTGTGTGTGTGATTTATTCATTCAGTTATTTTCGATATTAATTTCATTTATGTTTTCTTTTATTATAGGATTACCGAAACAAGCAGTCACGTACTTTTTTTTAATCTAGTTCCCGTGTGTATACGGTTTTGTCAATTTTGTCATCCGTTCCCATTAGCACTCAATAGCTTACTCTTCCGAAAAACGCAACAAGATTATTCATTCATTCATTCATTCATTCATTCATTCTCTGTCTGTCTGTCTGTCTGTCTGTCTGTCTCTGTCTCTGTCTCTGTCTCTGTCTCTCTCTGTCTGTCTGTCTGTCTGTCTGTCTGTCTGTCTGTCTGTCTGTCTCTCTCTCTCTCTCTCTCTCTCTCTCTCTCTCTCTCTCTCTCTCTCTCTCTCTCTCTCTCTCTCTCTCTCTCTCTCTCATCAAACCTTATCATCAGTGATAATAGCGAGAAGCCACAAAATGCCACGTCTTCTGAAAACTGCTACTAAAAGCTGTCACTTTGAACTGGAAAAGAAAACGTATACCCTCAGTTCATACTTTGCAGGGAAGCAGAATAAGAATAAAAAGATGTCGTCTTTACTGCGTAACGGGAAGTGTCGTAGTACTCTGAATTCAGTATTGGCGGCTGTGTGCATTTTTCTTACTTGTCTTTCCCAATGCCAAGGTAAATTTTCTTCTTTTTCGAACGTTCAGACAGCAAATGCGTTACGTTGCCGTTAAGCGCCTGTCAAGTCATACCCAGCACATCCGACTACGGCGTGGGAGAGAGTTGTAATCTTTTAATGCGTTCTGGAAAAAAGGCAGGAGAATGGACCAAGAAGGCAGAAAATAGGCAAGAAGGTGACAGGAAGAAAAAGAACATGGCAGAAACAAACAGAGGAATAGAAAAAATAGAATTCCTAGCACAGAATT
>CM060323.1:64150322-64155322 GCA_030674155.1 Stramonita haemastoma | reverse complement strand
CGGACTGAGCCATGGACTGACGTGGTGACCATCACGGTGTCAGCCAGCCAGTGCCGCTACCATGCTGTGGTGGAGGGGGAGCTGAGCAAGGGGGAGATGGACATTGCCGCAGTGACAGAGCTGAACATGACCAAAGTGCAGGAGTGTATGGACAGGTGTGACGTCATGCTGGGCTGCAGAGCCATCGAGGTCAAGGTCAGAGCCCTATCTCTCTCTCTCTCTCTCTCTCTCCTCTCTCTCTCTCTCTCTCTCTCTCTCTCTCTCTCTCTCTCTCTCTCTCTCTCTCTCTCTTCTATTACCCTCTTTGAATAAAGAAAGTTTTCAAAGTTTTCTTCAGTTCTCTCTCTCTCTCTCTCTCTCTCTCTCTCTCTCTCTCTCTCTCTCTCTCTCTCTCTCTCTCTCTCTCTCTCTCTCTCTCTCTCTCTCTCTCTCTCTTTCTTTCTTTCCATCCCCTCCCCCAACTCCACCAAAAAAAAAGAAAAAATGTTAAAAAGAATATTGATTGGTGTATTGCTGTTGTTTGTTTGCTCCATGTTCTTGTTGTTGCAGTTGTTGTTGTTGTTTGTTCTTCTTCTTCTTTCCTCTTCTTCTTCCCTTCTTCTTTCCTCTTCTTCTTTTTTTTTCTCTTCTTCTTTCTTCTTTTCTTCTTCTTCTTCTTCTTCTTCTTCTTCTTCTTCTTCTTCTCTTTCGCATTCTACTTTGCAGTCTTCTCCTCCTTCACATTCGTATTCTTCTTTGTCAAACACTCAGATAGCAGCTATTGTTGTCTGTCAAATGAGCAGAAATGCGTTCAGCTGCCGTTAAGCGTCTGACAAGTCAGGCCCAGCACCTCCGACCTCAGCTGGGAGAGAATCGTTGTCTTTCAAGTCTTTCTTGAAGGCAGAGAAAAAGACAAGAAGGAGGTGACAGAAAGAAAAACGAAATACTTGTAAAATGAAATACAGACTATTCCTTAACAAGATTCCATGTGGATAGCGTGCAATCATTTCATGATGTTAACTCCAGTAGAAAAGCAGTCCCCTTGAACAGGATTCGAACCCGGGTCAGCAAATCAGGAACATAATGCACAAGGCTCTAAGCTCCACGCTATCTTGCCCCCCACATGTGACCTGTCTCCCTGTTTGCTGGGCAGGAGGGCAGATGCAACGTGTACGCCATCGTTCCCCGCTCTATCCCTGACGTGGCCCCACTGACCACAGAAAAGGCCAACTCTTCTCTCTCCGCAGATGCTTCAAGAAGGTCTCTAACAAGGCCTCTCCCCCTTCCCTAGAAACCCAGAAGCCTCAAAAAGCTGGAGGAGGTCAAAGTCTTAGAGAAGAAGGAGAAGGAGGAGAAGGATGAAAATAAGGAGAAGGAGGAGAGGAAGCAGAGAAGCGGCCAGAGGGCAGAAGGAAACAGAAGGGGCCTCACCAGAAACAGCACACACACCAGCCAGGACCAGAAGGCAGTCCTGAAAAACGTCATGTAAGAACTGGATTCTCTCTCTCTCTCTCTCTCTCTCTCTCTCTCTCTCTCTCTCTCTCTCTCTCTCTCTCTCTCTCTCCTCTCTCTTCTCTTCTCACTCTCCCTCACACACACACACACACACACCTGGAAATACAAATTTGATTTGATTTGGTTTGATCTCTCTCTCTGTCTCTCTCTCTCCTAAAAAGAAAATTCTGATTGCATATCAGTATGGTATTGATTTCGAGGTTCAGTACGTAACATTTCCCCTTGGCGATACCGGGGTGGGGGGCTGGGGGTGGGGGCTGTCAGTATAAGTAGTGTCCCACCTGTCGGCCATCCTGTGCTAGAAACTCCGTCTTTTCTGTCTTTCTCTTTGTTTCTGTCTTATTCTTTTTTTTCCGGTCACCTCCTTCTTGAAAACTTGTTTTGCCTTCTTGGTCCACTCACCAGCCTCGTTTTTCTAGTAAGACTGAAAAGACAGCGATTTTCTCCCAAGCTGATATTGGATGCGCACGCGCGCGGGTGTGTGTATGCGTGCGCGCGCGAGTACCTGCGTGTGTGCGTGTGTGTGCGTGCATGTGTGTATGACCTAACCATATTCATTTTAGTGATGCAGAGCGTGTTAGATTGTACGAAGACAGAAAGAGGTATAATTATATCATAATTATCCCAAAGTCTGTGGATATAACTGTCGCATGAAGACAGTCAACTCGAAACAAACAGTTCAAAGCTGGAGGTCAGGCAGGGTAAGGGAAGCAACCCATGCTGATACGTATGCTTATGGCGCGTACAATGCAGGGGACAGCACTCTAGGTTGTCAATGATCGCATGGTGTCATCCCCTGTGTTAAATACAAAGTGTTCATGCACAGCTGAGTTTTTTGCCAAGTATCTCACCATTTTAGGCAGCCCTACTCCGACATCAGAAGACGTTTTTCTCCCACCAAAAATTGTAGGGTTTTTATGCCTAGAGATAAGTCTTGGCTGATGACAATCTCAAAGTAACGTCAAATGGTAACAATGTAACATGTCAAATGGTAACAACAGTTTGATGTAGCAGGCCTCGACATTCAGCATGCAGCAAAAAGAACTGGCAACACTTTGGGCAAGAGGATTGTGTTCTCTTGTATTGCGTTGTATTATATTGTATTGTAACGCATTGCATTGTATTGTATCTTTTTGAGTTGTATTGTATTGTACTGAATCGTATTGTATTGCATACCACTTTAAGTCACAGCAGAATTATATGCAAGAAATTCGGGCTGCACTCCCCGGGGAGAGTGCATGACCACAAGAGCAGCGCCTGTCCATTATTTCCCCCCTTTTCTGTCCGTATTTGTATTTGATTCCCAATCAGAGTGACGTTTTCTACAAAACTTTGTCAGGGAAAACTCTCTTTTTGCCAAGGGTTCTTTTACGTGTGCAAAATGTGTTACACACGGGACCTCGGTTTATCGTCTCATCCGAAAGAAAAGCTCCCAGATCGCTACTCACGGTCTCGTGGATGGAGGAAAAGTTTCGGGCCCCAAAGGGGATCAAACCACCACACACTTCCAACATGGACTTTTCGTTTTGTATGCAGGTGCATTCGCGTTCTAGGCAGGTGCGTTATCTCTGGAACAGATTCATCGACACCACGTAAGAAAGAAGATGATTTCCTTTGTCTTTCATTCCCTCACAGTGAGCAATTTTCCGGATTTGTTGCAGACCGAGCTGTGAAGCCTCCAGTGCCACGCTGAAACGAAACTACAAACTGTTCACTGTACAATGCTGAGAAGAGAGACTTTGTGTTTCATTGTGTGTGTAATGTCATTTATTTGTGTGGTTCCAAGAATAAAATGTTGGGTGTTTTGAGAAGGTTGTGTTTTTTTTGTTTGAATTCTGAAGCTCTAGGAAACTATTGTGTGTTTTACGGTGTTTCTGTGGTTTTGTTGGGGGTTTGTTTTTACTGTCTCCCTCTTTGCCCGCGCTTGTCTGTGTGAGTGGGTGGGTGGTTGAGAGAGAGAGAGAGAAGAGAGAGAGAGAGAGAGAGAGAGAGAGAGAGAGAGAGAGAGAGAGAGAGAGACAGACAGACAGACAGACAGACAGACAGACAGACAGACAGACAGACAGACACACACACACACACACACACACACACACACACACACACACACACACACACACACACACACACACACAGACAGAGACAGGGAGAGAGATAGAGACAGGCAGACAGACAGACGGACAGACGGACAGACAGACAGACAGACAGAGTTCCACTTTGTGCTTTATCAGGCTGGTCTGCCGAGGTAACGTTGAAGAAAACTGACGTTGAAAAGTGATCTGGTGATCCGCTGAGCTCACCTTCTTATCTTCAGGAAATTCTAGAACATTTCGGTTAAACTCAGATTTTAATGCCTAATCTCCATAGTGAACAGACTATTTTGATCCAAGCTTTCGTGTGGTGTATCATAGATAGTCAGGAGAGTGTAGTGCGCTATGATACAGAAGTTCACCATTTACTGTGTTTTAGGCTGGTCAGTTGAAAATAGAACACACTCTGCCGAGAGAGGGCATACAAAAAAAGAAAGTTTTCCGAATATATAGAAATTCTTATTCACACACACACACACACACACACACACACACACACACACACACACACACACACACACACACAACACACACAAACACACAAACACACAAACACACAAACACACAAACACATACACACACACATGACCACCCACGCACCCATACACACACAACCACAACCAAACACAAACATTAGAGTAACATTTAAAAAAAAAAAACACATCACAAAACTCAGGTGGAATAAAAAAATAAACCCTACTCTAACTCAACCCCCCTCAAATCCTCTTGGAATTCCCCGGTCAGCAGAAGGGCTCAGTGGCGGTAGTGTTGAGGTAATATTTGCCTGTGGGGCGGGGCAGGGCCTCCGCGGCATGGTAGCCCATGGGCACACAGCCAGGGCCCGGGGGGCAGGAGCAGGCGTTGTCCAGGAAGTGCTGGTAGGAGTCACAGGGGGTGGCGGGGAAGGGGCAGTGGCGGATGGAGGCAATGTACAGGTTGTGGCTGCGGGAGTGACTGCACGACACGGCTGTTTCTGCGTCTGAAATGAGAGATAGGGATGGTATTGGGTCATGTAGGTGTGTGTGTGTATGTATGTGTGTGTATGTGTGTGTGTGTGTCGGGGGTAGTGTGTGTGTTGTGTTGTGGTGTGTGTGTATATGTGTGTTTTGTGTTCTCCATGCGCGCGCGCATGAGTGAGTCGTTTCAGAGAGTAAGGCCGTACCCCCCCCCCCCAAACAAAGCACTACCCACATTAAAACAAACAAAAGCAACCCCGCTCCCCAATTAGAAACCCACACATCCACCACCACCACCACCACCATCACCGTTAAGAACAACAACATCAACAAAAAAACAACACCTCCCCCCCATCACAAGAAACAACAACAACAACATGCATCATTCAACAAACAACACCCTCTGCCCCACAACAGAAAGAACAACAACAACAAGCAAAGCTAAGGCCAAGAGGCACAA
>CM060323.1:64135322-64142822 GCA_030674155.1 Stramonita haemastoma | reverse complement strand
CTTCTTTGTCTGTCTGGCTTGTCTGTTTGTTTGTTTGTCTGTCTGTGTCTGTCTGTCCGTCTGTCTGTCTGTCTGTCTGTCTGTCTGATCTCTCTCTCTCTCTCTCTCTCTCTCTCTCTCTCTCTCTCTCTCTCTCTCTCTCTCTCTCTCTCTCTCTCTCTGTATTTACCTGTTTCTTTACCTACTTTGAGGTAGTGTGTACACACTGCCTGAGTTACACTTTATATCAAATTGAATCGCAGACGTCAGAAGGCTGCTATCTGAATGGTAACCCCCAAAACGGTCGCATACGCAAAAAAATTCTCCCCATTGGAAAACCTTGGAGCTCAGCCAGGTGCAAAGAAATGACTGATGTCAACAAGAATAGCCAGCCCTACCCATTGGATGTAGTCAGACCCAATAGCTGTGTAGGGCCAGTCCTTTTGGAAAAGTCGGACCGAGTCATAACCTGTGACGTCATCCCCACTTCAGAGCTGGTACCTCATGACCGACTAGTCACTTCTTCTTCTCTCCCCCTTTTCTTCTCTTGGTGTGGTGTTGTTGATGTTGTTGTTGTTGTTGTTTGTTCTTCTTCTTCTTCTTCTTCTTCTTCTTCTTCTTCTTCTTCTTCTTCTTCTTCTTTTCTTTTCTGTTGTGTGTTGTTGTACGTTGTGTTGTTGTTGTTGTTGTTGTTGTTCGTCTTCTTCTTCTTCTCCCTCCATGTACTCTTGTTGTATTTGTTGTTGTAGTAGTTGTTGTTGTTGTTGTTGTTGTTGTTGCTGTTGTTGGTCTGCTTCTTCTTCTTCTCTTTTTTGCGATGCTTGCAACCCACTCCTGCTCTCCCTCATTGTGACTTTTGCTTTTTTACCTCATTCTATTTTTCCCTAGATGCCTATTGGAGACCCCAATAAAGAGCTTTGTATTTTTTAAATCAGTGTTTTGATACACACAAAGTATTGTTCAACACAGACACGCTTCTTTACTTTAAAGCCCTCATCACCATCCCAACACCCCTAATCGTCTAATATCACTTTGAACAACAGACGTAAAATCAAGGACACACACACACACACACACACACACACACTTAAAAAAAAGATAAAAACCTACCTGCAAACGAAGAAAAACAGGCAGTCACACACAGCAGGAGAAACATTTTCATTCAGAATGGAAACCAACTGATTTTGCATAGATATGAGCTCAAAAGTTCCAGACGACAGGACAGGTAAGTAGGCAAAGTGTGGAATGAAATTTGTGGGTCGTCTGCTTAAAAATATGGCTGGAGCCAGAGGATTATTTTTGGAGGAAGGTCAAGGTCGTGACAGTGGCACTGGAATGCATGCGGTATCACTTGCGGGAAAATTGGTACAAGTGAAAAGATTGGTAAGTGTTTGGTTTAAGAAATGATTATCAGAAACGTGTTATTAAACATAAGCATGTGAACGACACAGGAAGGAGTTATAGCAGCTCCAAGCATAACACATTTGGTTTGGCAGCTGGTCTACAGTATTACCCGTTCCTTTGAACATAGCATCTGTTGAATGCTATTTTGATCTGCTTTTCAGTTATTCATATTTCAATCATTTTTTTTTAAATTTCGTTCTTTTGTGGTGGGGCGGTAAATAAACTACCCCCATGTGCTCCAGCGAGAGCAATAGTAGTAGAAGCAGCAACAACAACACAACCCCCCAAAAAACACACCAAAATCATAGAAAAAAGCAACAAACAAACAAAAAAACACAAAACAACCCAGATAAGAAAAATATTCGTACCTTTCCAAGATGAGTTTTTACGTAATCTGACGTTAGATCTGTGCAGTGAGTGCCAGAATGACTGTGACTGTTTTCCTGTTTGAGATGCAGCGACTAAGAGGGGAAAAGAAAGCGTTGGGAAGGAATGGGGAAATGAATCCTCATATTCAAAATGACGTGACAGGAACACAATCGTCATTCGGAGTCACAGACAAAGGTAAATATGCAGGGTACTTAAAGTTCAGTCCAGTTACAGTCATTGCTCTCTCTCTCTCTCTCTCTCTCTCCTCTCTCTCTGGCTGGCATGCCCCTCCCCCCCACCACCACACTCTCTCACCGTCTCAGGGACAGAAGTACGAAAACAGATGATCAAATATTTACAGACTTGCTTCCCTTTACACATTCTGGCTAAACTGGAAAACAAAATGGACGGGCGGAGAACATACGTCACTGAATAGAGAGGGTCACATTCGCTGCCGGCCTGTCGTCATCGTGGTTGTTGTTGATGTTTGTTTTGCTAAAAATAACAAGCTGCCCCAGTTTGGTTCTCTTCTGCCTGCGGAGAAAGATCACATGCTGACATAGCACGGTAGATAAAGCACACCCTCTGACCTGCAGGTTTGGATTCCAGGCTGTTTTGGTCTGTGAGGGGCTGTGATAGGGCATAGAAACAGTGGAGAGGAGAGAGAGAGAGAGAGAGAGAGAGAGAGAGAGAGAGAGAGAGAGAGAAGAGACAGAGACAGAGACAGAGAGAGAGAGTGTTTTCGTACAGCGTCTTTCGCTCTGTTGATCCGTTGAGTAGTTAGCCTTGTCACTTTGACCATCTCTCTCTCTCTCTCTCTCTCTCTCTCTCTCTCTCTCTCTCTCTCTCTCTCTCTCTCTCTCTCTCTCTCTCTCTCTTCTCTCTCTCTCTCTCTCAAGAATACCGATATCAATACTTATTATCTAAATGACAGAAAAAATATTTGGGTTACAAGCCATCTTTGAAACAAACCCCCCCCCCCCCCCCCCCCTTCTCAATTAATCACAGAGAGTACTAAAAATGTAATGTTGAAAACATCCTATACACTCCGACACAAACACGCCGCATGCGTGCACAGGAGGTACGCTTTAATGAACACACACAGTGTGTAGGCACGCATTCATTACAAAAGATTATAATATATCAAATAGTATCACCGCCAATATCAATTACTATGATGCACTATATGAAAACGAATACTCTATCCACCCCGTACACAACACACACACACACACACACACACACACACACACACACACACACACACACACACACACACACACACAACACAGGGCATTTTTACTATTATATCAAAAGTTTTTTATGCAACAGAAGTATGCAAGTGAGAGTAGGGAATGCATATCCAAACTTAAAGTCATTGCATATGGGTTTACCACAGGGTTCTGTAATAGCCCCCTTTCTGTTTAATATACTGTCATTTTTACCCACAAAACTATCTAAAGATGTCGTCCTAGTACAATATGCTGACGATATATGTATATGGATGAATGTCACTATGAAGCGCACTACAACAAAGAGGATGATAAATTATACCGAAAAAGTATATCAAAAAGAGCTAGATAATTTACATGAATATATTTTTGAAAATGGTCTGACATTGTCCACAGAAAAAACGCACATTATGCTTTTTAACAATGGCATCGATCTAGAGGCATTGCCTCAGTTTAGGATTGGAGGGGAGCCAATTCGGCATAAAAATACCGTTAAATTTTTAGGCATTCAGCTTACATCTAAATTAACTTGGAATGCTCATATTGAATACATTCTAACAAAGGCAAGGAAATGCATTAATTTTCTTAAAATGGTTACCAGACAATCCTGGGGACAAGATGTCTTCACTCTAAAATGCTTGTCTACGTCACTTGTACGTTCCAAATTGTCATATGGCCAAGAAGTCTTTTTCAGTGCTCCCAATTACTTACTTAAAAACCTCCAAAGTGTAGATTGTAAGGCATACAAACTTGCACTTGGGTTACCTTTCCATGTATCCACCATTGGAACTTATAAAGAAATTGGGGAACTTCCCCTAGCTGATTACCGACAACTTTCATGCGCCAAATATGTGTTACGGAGCACTAATAACGAAACTTTTGTCTCAAGTGAATTATAGGTTCAAGCAGAAACGAATTTTCCAAAGAGAGCTAAACATATTTCATGTTTAAAGCCTATTGGCACTTATGTATCAGACCCTTTTAAAAAATCTGACCTTAATCAATATGACTTAGAAACACAAAAAGAAGTGCTACCATGTCCATCATGGGAGATGAATGAAGCAGGTTTTGATATAGATTATACTGATGAAAAAAAGAACGAAAATCAAAACGTCATGGTTGCAGATGCCCGGTCCCATATTGAAAATAAGTATTCTGACTACTTAAAAGTTTATACAGATGTACCAGTTTTAGAAAATCATGACACAGGCTCCGCATTCGTCATACCAGCACTTAAAATAGAAAAATCGTACTATCTAGGTAAACATCGTTCAATATTTACAGCTGAACTTATTGCAATTCTTATGGCTCTTAACTATATTCTTGATATTCCATGCTTCTTCTTTCAGATCTTACTTTGTGTTGACTCGAAGTCGGTATTGTATGCTCTGAAATCCCCAAATTTAAGAAAGTCTCCACAATTATTTTTTAAATTAACCATGTCATACACCTCCTAAGTTTAAGAGGTATTCCTGTTTCATTTTGTTGGATACCTTCTCATGCTGGATTTTTTTCAAACAAGTGGGTGACAGAGTTGCAAAAAAGGGGGCAAGACATGAAATGGGATCGATAGAACTGCATGTTCCCCTATCTATACAAGAGAGATACTGTATGTTAGAACAAACATCATGGGGTAAGTTAAAAGAATCTGGTCAATTCAAGGGCCGGTCTTTAAAGAGTCGTCTGACTACTGCCCATAGTTCTTGTTATATGGCTCCTTTTCAAAAAGATTTACGTTTTCTAACTGTAAGAAGGCTAAGTTCATTATATTTTAGAATGGAGTTAAATGCATTCCTTACTAAATTTTGCAAAAATGTCAGATGTCTCTGTGGAGATCATATTTCAAACACTCATATCATATTTGAGTGCCCAATTGTAAAACCCTTTTTGTCTGCATTTTCTGAGCAAACTCTGGAAAATGTTTTTGATAATTCAAAGTTAGCTGTTGCCATTGTTGGATTTTAATGCACAGCCCACTTAATAATAATAATAATACATGGAATTTATATAGCGCTATATCTTGTAAAAACAAATCAAAGCGCTTGCACTCGACCCTCACAACAAACAAGCAACCACTGACAATGAATAATTCTAGCAAATTCGAAAGCACAAGCACACACACACCACACACACACCACACACACACACACA
The DNA here is from genome assembly GCA_030674155.1 of Stramonita haemastoma. Classification (NCBI taxonomy): domain Eukaryota; kingdom Metazoa; phylum Mollusca; class Gastropoda; order Neogastropoda; family Muricidae; genus Stramonita; species Stramonita haemastoma. Next base: position 64,137,687 of record CM060323.1, on the reverse strand, counting down.
CACACACACACACACACACACACACACACACACACACACGCAACACACACTTATAGAGGCTATACATTTAGGCAGGGCGAAGGGAATTTCAAATGTTGAAGGCAGGGACAAATAGGAAATGAAAACAGAAGGCAAAAATCTTAGGTTTGAAACAAGTGTGTCTTGAGGTTGGATTTAAAAGTGTCATATGTAGGCTTTTGCCGAAGGGAGAGAGGGAGGTCATTCCAGATTGATGGACCAGAAATAGAGAAAGAGCGGCGGCCAACGGTAGATAGGTTGAATCTAGGTATCTTTAAGGATGAGGTATCTGCAGCCGAGCGGAGGGAACGAGAAGGTGTGTACACGTGAAGACATTCACAGAGGTAAGAGGTAAGAGGTGCTGTTTTGTGGAATGAGGCATTCTTACAAACAAACAGCACAGCCTAAAGAAAAAAATGCAATACTACTCATACAAAAATACAACTTAATGACCATCTTTGCAATCAGACAAATACAATCAGACAATTTTTTTTTTTTTTTTTTTTAGATATATATATTTTTTTTAGATTAATAAACTCATTCTTCATGAAAAACATGAATAGTTATTGTAGTTACATTATTATTGTTAAATGCTCCTACTTTGTTGAGTTTAAATCTTGCTCCTGTTTTTAAGAGTATTGTAGTTACCACCTTTTTTTTTTCTTTTGAAGGGTACAAAAAAATCCACCATTAATGCTATCTTGTGACGTTTTCTCTTTCCACCTCTTCCACCCACTTCAATAACTTCCATTACACTTTCCACGTTTCTCGTCTAATATCACTTAGAGTGAACAGACGTTAAATTAAAGACAACAACAACAACAACAACAACAACAACAACAGCACCACACACACACACACACACACACACACACACACACACACACAACACACACACACACACACACACACACACACACACACATGCCCAGTCCCTTTGTCAGACTTACGCGCTGTGAAGTCATTGTAAGTATGATTATTGGCTAAAGGAGCAGAAGATTACTGCTGTCCAATGTCTAATCCTTTAATCCTGTTGAGAGCATTGGGCTGTGAGGAGAGTGAGATTTATAAATATCATAAATAGATTTATACACAGGTAAAATCTCCAGGTGGTGTGTGTGTTTGGAGAGAGAGAGAGAGAGAGAGAGAGAGAGAGAGGAGAGAGAGAGAGAGAGAGAGAGAGAGAGAGAGAGAGAGAGAGAGAGAGAGAGAGAGAGAGAGAGAGAGAGAGGGGGGGGGGGGGGGGGGGGCTTATTTTATTTATCAAGTTTATACCACTTTATGTCACAGCAGATTTTTCTGCGTAAAATTCGGGGTGCTCTCCCCGGGGATTGCGCGTGGCCACAAGTGCAGTGCCTACCCTTTATTTCTTTTCTTTTTCCTGTCTGCAGTTGTATTTGTTTCCTTATCAGAGTGGCTTTTTTCCACAGAATTTTGCCAGGGACAACCCTCTTGTTGCCGTGGGTTCCTTTACGTGCGCTAAATAATGATGTGGACACACGGGACTCGGTTTATCGTCTCATCCTAAAGATTAGCAACAAGACCCCCACTTATGATCTAATGGATGGGGGAAAAGTTTTGGGCCCAAACGGGATTTGAACCACCGCACGCTGCGACCCGGACTTTTCGCTTTCTAGACAGGCGCGTTGCCTCTAGACCACCGATCCACCGACTCGACTGTGGGCAAAGTTTTGTAGGCGCCTAAACAGCAGGAAAAAATCTGTATTACGAGCTGTGTGTGGATTAATTAATTAAAGGACTGAATGTCACAGCGTGAAAGCAGGTTACATAGACTTAAGCTGTTTCCTGGCTGTGGTATCGTTAGAAGTTGTACTAATCTCTTTTCTCTTTTCTTTTCTTCTTTTATTGTTCAAGGTGGAGACATGGTAACTTACTAACCTTGACTTTGACTTAGCGGACTTTATCTGTGTTCCTCTCTCTCTCTTTCTTTCTGTCTAGGCTCTTTCTAATCTCTGTCTCTCTGTCTCTTTTTTCGTTTGTAAACAAAATAGTTTTGGGTCCTAATCTTTATGATCTGTCGTTTGTGTTGTCCTCACTTTAACGTCTGCTCACTCTCGGTGATACTACACGAGTTTATCATCTGTGTGTGTGTGTGTGTTGTGTGTGTGTGTGTGTGTGTGTGTGTGTGTGTGTGTGTGTGTGTGTGTGTGTGTGTGTGTGCGTGCGTGTCAAAGTCAAAGTCAAAGTCAAACTTTTATTTCCAGATGGTACATTGAATAAGCAATGAGAGAGAGAGAGAGAGAGAGAGAGAGAGAGAGAGAGAGAGAGAGAGAGAGAGAGAGAGAGAGAGAGAGAGAGAGAGAGAGAGAGAGAGAGAAGAGACAGA
>CM060323.1:64122822-64132822 GCA_030674155.1 Stramonita haemastoma | reverse complement strand
TCTCAGAAGTGTTATGTGGGTGCTTTAAAATACTTTATTGACTGGTATGTTTTGATTTTGATGTAACGTGAAGATGCCTAGTATGTTTTGATTTTGATATAACGTGAAGATGCCTTTTTTTTCTTCTTTTTTTCCCCTCATCTTCCACTTCCACATATGTTATCCTAATCTTGTCATTGGATAGTTAATGTTTTGGTTAGAGGCCTAGGTGAATGTGTGACAAGATAGAGGCCTGGGCGAATGTGTGACAGATAGAGCCTAGCGAAGTGTGATAGATAGAGCCTAGGCGAATGTGTGACAAGATAGAGGCCTAGGCGAATGTGTGACAAGATAGAGGCCTAGCGAATGTTGACAAGATAGAGCCTGGCGAATGTGTGACAAGATAGAGGCCTATGTGCTCCTGTCTCTGTGACTGTCCCCACTACACATTCCACCTCGTTCCCTTCGTTCTGCTGCAGACATCTAGCGCTTACAAACGCCAGATTCAAACAGTCCAGTGTCTGTCGTTCTTTCTTCATTACCGATCCCTCCATCTGGAATGACAGACCTGCCTCTTTCACTTGGCCAGCAGCCTGCACTGCACTGGATACTCCCCTCCTCCAGCCTCATGACACACTCATTTCCCGCCTAGGGTCTTTCTCCATCGTTACACCTTACATCTGCCACTACTTTCTCTTTCTCCATTATCCTCCCCCCCCTCTCTCTCTCTCTCTGCGGGGAGGGGGGGGGGGGCGGACACAAATTTATATTCTGGTAATCCTATAAGTGAACGGTTGCATGCATGTGAATGACTTAAATGCAAGTGCTTTGATTTGTTTGCGCTATAGAACTTCATTATAATAATATAATCATTATGTATCGCACCAAACCATAACAGCATTGATAAAAAGAGGCTTTGGCGTTTTGCTTCTATCAATGAATGTCAAAGCTTTTGGTCTCAGTCATAGCAAGCAGAGATGAACATGTGGATATATTCTATATACAGAACTAAACAAGACAGTTGTACCACTAAATACACGCTGACTTGATATCAGACATTCATATCAACACGTTCAGCAGCCTGATATGCCAAAGACAGGGTAACTAGCTGTCTGCATGAAGGCAAAAGGCCTATTACACAATGGGTGACTGCTTAAACCATTCCTTCCGCTTCAATCTCCCTTTAATTTAAATCTTTCAATCCCTGGTTCCATTTCTGTTCTCCTGAAAAACCAGGGGATTAAACACTGAGTGTGACAGCAGGGGGGGATTACTGACTGCAAAATCGTCCCCTTTCAAACTCTAAACGATCGGGGATTAGCCAGTTTTGTCGCTTTTCACCGGGGAAAACGGGGTACACCGACAGTTTGTGTGACGGGAAAAAGAACATCAAGAAACCCAGCAGAAAAGGGACGGGTGTGGTGAACGGGTGGATGGGAGGAGGGGGAGATGGAACATGGATTTTCAATTAGTCCTGCAAAAAAGAGCAAGGGGATATTTTTGTCAAGTTGTGAAAATCGAGCACTTTAAATCGATGGGGTGGGGTTGTGGGGTGGGGGTGGGGAGGGGTTAGTGTGTGTGTGTGTGTGTGTGTGTGTGTGTGTGTGTGTGTGTGTGTGTGTGTGTGTGCGTGTGTTTGTGTTTGTGTATGCGCTCGCTCGCGTGTGTGTGTTTGTGTGTGTGTATGCGTGTGTGTATATGCATGCCTGTGTACATGCGTGCGTGCTCGGTGTGTGCGTGTGTGTGTGTGTTGACATATCTGGGTATGTTCTTGAAAACTTTGATATGGTAATTTGTACAGCATATGTACGCTAAACAAAGGAACAAACGTCCTGCATAGACAGTGTATGTATGTGCCTGTTCTTGTATGTATGTGCCTGTCCACACGTGCCTAAGCACTACACTTCAACCATACAAGAACATGTCTAGGCTATATATGGGTTTTAATACGTATAGGCTATAGATGGCTTTAATACGTATAGGCTATAGATGACTTTAATACGTATAGGCTATAGATGGCTTTAATACGTATAGGCTATAGATGGGTTTTAATACGTATAGGCTATAGATGGGTTTAATACGTATAGGCAATAGATAGGCTATAGATGGATTTAATACATATAGGCTATAGATGGCTTTAATACGTATAGGCTATAGATGGCTTTAATACGTATAGGCTATAGATGGCTTTAATACGTATAGGCTATAGATGGCTTTAATACGTATAGGCTATAGATGGCTTTAAAACGTATAGGCTATAGATGGGTTTTAATACGTATAGGCGTCTTAGGCATCTAATATGTGCAGACTCCACTCTACCCAAAGTCCTTCGGATGAAACTATAAACCGAGGCCCCGTGTGCGAACACACGGAGAACATCTTGCGCACACGTTAAATCCTGTTCGGCTTTTCGTAAGAGTAGGCCGTTGTGTGCCGGTGGGAACAGATGACACTTGCAAAACTGCATACACACGGGGACTGGATGTAAAAAAGGACATGAGGGTTTATTCCATTACCATCGATATAAAAGAATAAATTTTTCAAAAGAAGGCTACAGATGGATTTTGATACGTGTAGCCTATAGGCTACAGATGGATTTTAATACGCAAAGGCTATAGATGGATTTGTATACGTATACCTATAAGCTACAGATGGATTTTAATACGCAAAGGCTATAGATGGATTTTAATACGTATAGCCTATAGGCTACAGATGGATTTTAATACGCAAAGGCTATAGATGGATTTTTATACGCCCCTACTCTTTGTACTAACGTTGAACCTGTCACCGCCATATTGTTGTGAACAAAAAAATCAGAAACCAAAAACTATGCAAAATTAAACCTACTTTACTGACATCCAAACCAAAATCAAACAAACGTATCTCTTAGACTGGCAGTTCCAAACGAGGCCTGGCTTTCTTTTCGAAAAAAATAAAGAAAGAAAAATCTGTATGTCTTGACCATTTTGTTGCTGGTTGTGCAGTAAAGCGTAGCGACGTGTTGTGCGCGGCGTGAAGGTGTCAGTCAGACGATGCCATAAAGTCCGCAGAGCTTGAAGAGGCACCGCCAGAACAGAACGGCCATTGTGACTGTAGCATGGAGACAACAGTGTGACTTTGGGGAATAAGCCAGTGACCTGTGCGCATGTGCAGAGACAGAGTGACACCATCTTATGTGTGTGTATCTGTGTGGAACTTTTCTCTTTTAATAGATGCAGAGTTTTTGCATTTGATCACTACGGAGATAGGTTTTTTTTTGGTTTTGTTTGGTTGGTTGGGTTTTTTTTTGTTGGTCGACACCTGGTTTTTTATTGTGTAAGGGATTTGAGATCAATGAAAATATCAAACAGCAGAGCAAGATATGAAATTCATCTGCTTTTCTCTTCATTTAACAAGAAATTTACAGCAAACATACTTTACACACACATACTAATAAAACCGTCACGAATTAATGATGCTGTAAGAAGACAATGCAAAGTACGAAATGTGCATTGTCGAAAAAAAATCAAGACTCTAAACATGGAAACGAAAGCAAAGCTAAGAAATATCTTTTTTTTTATAAAACAAAAAGAATACCCCCCCCCCCCCCCAAATCAAAGCAAAACAAAACCAAAAACTAAATCACATAAAACCCCCTAAAAGACATTCTTAAAAGCAAAAGCAAAATAATCGTAACAAACGAACAAATCCTCCAACAAAACAACCCCCTTAGTGTTTATAGATTGGTCAGTGGTAAACACAGCAGACAGATAGACTACAAGGTTCTGGGTTCAATTTTCATCAGAGACGTATGTGTGTTTGGGATTTTTAAGCTTCGTCTGGTTTTACCCTGAGTCGTTTACTCTGGGCAAGATTTCAAATGCTGATTTCTACAGTTGAATATAATCTACATGAAAGTGTGACTTGTATTTGTATTGGTATCACTTGACATCCAGGCAGTTTTCTCTGCGTGAAATTCGGGCTGATCCCCCTCCCCAGGAGAGTACATTGCCACAAGAACAGAGCCACTCATGTTCATCTTTTTTTTTTAAAGCCCTATATTCTCTATGTGTGTTTGTTTCCCTATCAGCATGGCTTTTTCTCTAGAACGTAGCTAGGGACAACTATCTGTGGGTTCTTTTACGTGCACTAAATGTGTGTTGCACACGCGGAGTTCGATTTATCGTTCATCCGAAAGACTAGCACCCAGACCACCACTCAAGATCTAGTGGACGGGAGGAAAAGTTTCGGGCACAAACGGGATCGTATGCATACTTCTGGCTTTGTAGGTAGGTGCGCTGCGTGTTTCTGTGTGTCTAGGGCCTGGTTGATTCCAGGAAAGTTGATAATCATTACCAACGAAAGGTGAGCACAGCGCTGTCTCTGCTAACCGGAAACCAAAGCGAATATTCCCAATATGCCCATAACAGCGTGGACAATCTCACAACAATGATGGCCTATAAAATGTCCCAGTTCCATGTTCCAGCACCCTTCTCGGCCTTGATTCCTGTTGATTGTGCTGTCTCTTTTACTGTCCATGTTTGTTACGAGCTTAATTATATCCAAGTTTTTGGAGTCTGTAAATCTTGGAAGAACCTTTATTAGAGAGACATGGTGGTGGCGGTTATCAGTTGAGACAAGACATTTCCTTCAGTTTCAGTCACTTTCATTTGGCTTCAGTACAGTCCCCCAGTTCACTCAGCTGTTATGGGTACCTGCCTCTTTTGGTCAGGGAAGGTAAAGCAGCGAGGAAGAGGGGATAGGCGCCGCCCTCAATATGCTGGCCCCTAGAGAAGCTGAGGTCTCTGATTCATTGCTCCCCTACGACCACATAAGTTATGGGACACCTTTACTTTATTTTGATTTTCACATCAGCCCTGGAAGGGCTTGTAGAGATTGGATACAGAAACAACATCATCAGCAAGTACTGTCTGCAGTCACCCTTTCCGCCAAACCAGGGCAGAGCTCAGTGACCTCCCTTTAATGTCAGATCTGCCCACCAGGTGGCGCCATCAGTCTTCAAGGCCTCCACCTCTTGCTCCTCCTTCCCTCTTTGAACTCGGACTCTGTTCTGAAGGGTTGAGTTCAGTGGAGTGGGGAAATCCAGTGGCTGGTATTGTCCTTGTGCTGTCAGCTGTTCGTAGCGCACGTGTTCAGCAGAGCATGGTGTTGGAGCCATGGGGATTTGCTGAATGGCAGATGAACGATGCAAATTTCTTGAATGGTTTTATTTTGTTTGAGGTTACCCTCTCTCTCTCTCTCTCTCTCTCCTCTCTCCTCTCTCTCTCTCTCTCTCTCTCTCTCCTCTCTCTCTCTCTCTCTCTCTCTCTCTCTCTCTCTCTCTCTCTCCTCTCTCTCTCTCTCTCCTTCTCCTTCGATGAGACTTTAAACGAGGCCCCGTGTGCAAACGTACGCAGAACACCTTGCCCACACGTTAAATCCTGTTCCGCTTTTCGTAAGAGTAGGCCATCGTGTGCCGGTGGGAACTGATGACATTTGCAAAACTGCGTACACACGGGGACTGGATGAAAAAAGCACAAGAGTGCTTATTCAATTATCCTCGATAATAAAGAATAAATAAATCAAATCAAATCAAATCTCTCTGTTATACCGAGGCGGGGCTGGATGTCAAAAAAGGACACAGGCTTATGCATTATGCCGAATAAAAAAAAGAATTTGAATCTGAAATCTCTCTCTCACTCACCCCCCTCTATCTCTCTCAAATGTGAACCAACACACACACACACACACACACACACACACACACACACACACACACACCACACACACACACATGCGCGCGCCGCGCGTGCGCTCGCTTATCGCACGAGCACATCAAACCTGTTTTATAGAGATGTCATAAAATCTGCTGCAGAAAAAAAAAAACCGGTGTCCAATTGTCAATCTCCGTGCTGCTGTCAGGACGAATTTGTTTTTGATCAATAAGTTGACTGAACTGTTTGTTGTTCAGGAAATTGAAAACTGGACACAGCAAAACTAGACAGAAAAATACTTTGTTCTAGAACTCTCAGTCCAAAACGTATGTGCTGTGAAAAACTGTTTTGATTGTAACGTTCACCGTCCAATCTTCTTTGATTTGCATCTTTTTGTTTTGTTGTACTTTTCTTAGAAAATCACTTTGAAACATTTGAGTACACCCCAGTATCCCCTACAAAACAGCATATTCCCGAGGACACACACACAATTGATGAAACTACAACAAAAATGAAATCGCTGGCCCAAAATGGCACAGTATTAATTTTCATTTTAATGGTTCATGCTTTGGTGTCAAACACCGTTTATATGCTCCTATTTTTTATGCCGACAATGGTGTATAAAGTTTCTAAAGACTTGATGGGATGAATAAGATTGAAAAAGGCTAAGAAGAAGAAGAAGAAGAAGAAGAGAAACAAGAAGAAGAAGAAGAAGAAGAACAACAACAACAACATCAACTCAACAACAGCAAGAACAACAACAAAACAACAACAACAAAAGAAAGAGGAGAAGGACGAAGACAAAGGAAAACAAGAAGAAAAAGGAGAAAAGGAAGGGGAGAGGAAAGAGAAAAGACGAAACAAAAACCTGTCGCACAAAGACGCCACATTCTCGGCATTAAAAAAAGCCCACACAGCTGCGATACAGAGAGTCCTCCTAGACTTTCAACCCGACACATCTTAATAACAAAACGCCAACCAAATACCGAGGTTGTCAAAGATCCCACAGAAAATCAACACACACACACACACACACACACACACACACCTATAAATTCAACAAAAGCCTACCGAGATACTACTACACTACCCCCAACAAGCCCGGCTTGTGGTTTTATCAGGATATTAAGGAAATCTGCTAACTTATGACCACACCACGTAGACCCGTACGCTACGCAGGGACTTAATACTTTGCTAGGAGAGGGGTAATAGTGCTTGGCAGAGCTACACCTACCTACCTGCCTACCCACGTATATAATACCAACAGAGGACTGACCAGCAAGTAAATCTCAATTAGTGCAAGCTTATAACCACGTGTGGGCACAGTAAGCAGCCCACTACCGCTACACTTTGCTGTCTATCTGGTTTCAGCGATCTTTGTAGCGGGATATTATGATTGTGAAGGTGTTGACTTGTTGAACTTCACAGCGGTAAGGGGGACAGGGTTAATACGAGCTGCCTGCCTGTAGACGAAATTGATATCGTTTCCTTTTTTTTTCTTTTTTTCGCGTTTTTTTTGTGTTTGTTTTCATTTATTTTTCATTTTTTTTTTTGTTGTTATCTAATCCAGATAAGGCGTTGTGAGGTGCAAAACAGCGACAGGAGAGTGTACAGTGACCTACAGTAAACTGAATTAGTGGGCTTGGCTTCATTGATCTAGAGAGTGGTGACACGGTGGCCCCGTGGTTGGGGTGTGTGTGTGTGAGACTGTGTTTGGGGGAAGAGAGACTTGAACCACAGCACCATGTCGACCAAGCAGGCCGTGTTTGTCCGGTCCTACAAAGACAGTCTGGCCCGCCCGGTGAGACTACAGACCCTGATGGAAAACCTTTGGTGAGGGCTGAGAGTGGTTGTCTGTTTCTTTTTTGTTTGTTGGATAGCTGTCTGTCTGTCTGTCCGTTGTCTGTCTGTCTGTCTGTCTGAGAGTGGTTTGGTTTGTTTTTTTTTAGTTTGGATAGCTGTCTGTCTCTCTGTCTGTCTGTCGTCCGTCTGTCTGAGAGTGGTTGTGTTTGTTTCTTTTGTTAGTTGGATAGCAGTCTGTCTCTCTGTCTCTTCCTCTCTCTTGATACACTATACGCACACACACTGTCTGTCCTATCGTTGGTAGTGGTGTGTTGTTGTGTGTGCGCGCACGCACGTTGCGACACTCGCGTGTATGTTACATCTTATGCACTCATTTCGCACACGACAATGTTACTCTGTGTGTGTGTTGTTGTTGTTGTTCTCGTGTTGTGTCGCTATGCCCCGCACTCGCGCGCGTGCCCGTGTGTGTGTGTATGTGTGTGGTGGCGCCCCACGGCGGTACACCCTTACTCATTGTTGTATATCTTTATATGTGCTAAATGTTGATTATATATATTATATTAGTATATTATGTGTGTGTGTGTGCGCACGGCATCATGATGATATGTATATTATCATATTATATATATATATATATATATATATATATATATATATATATATATATATATTGCCCTTTGCCTCTGACTTCCCCCCTCTATCTCTCTCTCTTACGCACTCATATGCACGCAAACGCTTTGTCAGTTTGTTTTGTTTTGTCTGTCCCCTTGTGTGTCTGTCTCGTTCACCATGTTTTCTCTCCCCTTTCAAAGTGGAGAAGCAGCAATAATCGTTTGTTGTGTTTTGGTAATCCATCGAAAGCATCATTTCTATTGCTGGCAGCTCTCTTTTCCCCTCAAAATTCATTGTGACTCTCATTTCTGTCACTCTTTTCTTGGTACCTTACTACTGAATGTTCTTGCCGATCCATGAAAACATTTGCAGTACACTTACGCTCACATAAACGCATCATGAACATAATAAATACATATCTCTTCATTCATCTCCAACATATGTAAATGCAAGCACACACGCACGCACGCACACACGTAAGTAACTCTGGACATATTGTACAAAACACACGTGACATACACAGCACACTAATCCAGCCATGCTGTTTACAGTTTCGCGGAGTACAGAGGCCTTATCAGGGTTGTGATTTGATTAAAACAATTATCATTCGTTTAGAACGAGGTGGCACCAATACATAAAATGGTACAACAAGCAATGCTTATAAGAGTAATCTAGAAGGTATTTGTAAAAATGGCTATCATTTCGATAAGTGTTGAAGCTTATATTCACATGTTCACACAGAGAAAGGAATGCACAAACACAGAAAAACAAACCAACCACATTCACAGTATAAACAACAGGATAAGGAGGAAGAAAAAAAGGCTTAAGGGTGACTTTGATCAGGTAGGAAAAACAAAACAAAACACTCTCAAGACAACAGATCGTAGGTTAAAGAAAAAGTAAACAACTATCACTCATGATAAACAATCGGGTTAAAAACAAACTTAACAAAACAGTCAGGCTAAATACATGTGTGAGAAGGAAGAAAAAATCCAAAGTGTGCTGGGATAAAAAGAAACTCGAGTAAAAAAAACGCACCCAAACTAAATCATCTAGCTATTAATTTGTGAAAGTTTTTGTTATTTTTCTTTGTTTTTTCCTTTTTCTTTTTGTTTTATTTTTGTAGATTCTGCTTGATTTGTGTTTTTTGTTGCTTATTTGTTTTGCAGTGTTTGATTGTTTTTTCTTTAGATAGATGCTTGATGGAAAAGCAAATCGATCTTATCATGTACATCTGAAATAAAACTTGATGATGATGATGATTGATGATTAATACACACAGACAAGAACGATAAAAAAAGAAGACAAAACCCTTTCAAGACCCCACCCCTTTCATCCCCAACAATCCAAACTAAAAAACCAGGTTTCCAAATGTTGATACTGGGTAAAGACGGGGACAAACAACAAACAAACAACAACAAATTCATTCAGGATTATAAAAATACCCGGATGAAATCAAATACGAGCACTTAGGAAGAATGGGTCAAGTGAGGAGTAAAGAATAAAAGCACATGAAGGGTACGGGACTGGAGACACAGAGAAATGAAAAAAACAAAAACAAAAATGCATACGGGTTAAAAACAGGTAAGAATTAAATAAATAATCAGTGCAAGAAAAACCCCACAGAGCACACCTGGGTAAAGGAGCAGTACAGGTAAGAGACAATAGACAACAAAGAACACACAGGTAAATGCCTTGGTAAGGCAGGTAAGAGAGAGAGGTAATCCGTCCTGTGTTGGCCTCTCGGCATTAGCCTGAAAGACAGAGCTGGCTAATCCCTTTAATCCTGTCTCAGTTCTAAAGTATGGCAAGCTTAACTCCATGTTGTTCTCTCCTCTCTCTGTCTGTCTTGTGGTGTGTGTGTGTGTGTGTGTGTGTGTGTGTGTGAGTGTGCGTGTGTGTGTATGTGTGCT
>CM060323.1:64105322-64117822 GCA_030674155.1 Stramonita haemastoma | reverse complement strand
CCCACGATGACAAGAGAGTGTCCCTGGGCAACTTCTACAGATCGTGTTGCAACACTTGACTTGTTCCTGGATCCTGACACATATCTATAGAAGTTACTCTCACAGAAATACAAATATCACTCACTCACTCAGTCCCATGTCCCAAAGGACGTAGGGGGGACATGAGAGAAGACGCAACAGAGATCTTTTTCCATGCTTCACGATCCTGTGTGGCTAGTAGGAGGTGTTGCAGGGGTTGGGCGGTCCAGTCTTTGATGTTGTCAACCCATGATTTCTTTTGGCGGCCTCTTCTTCTCTTGCCCTCGACTGTTCCTTGCAGGATGGTTTTTGCTAGGGTGTTGTGTCTTGTGGTGTGACCAAACCACATCAGCTTTCTCCTCTTTATGGTGGAGAGCAAAGGTTCTTGGGGGCCCACACGCTTTTTGATTTCTTCTTTCACATAGTTATTGGTCTTGTGTTCTTTGTATGATATTTTGAGGAGTCTTCTGTGGCACTTGTTCTCGAATGCTTGGATTCTCCTCTCTAACTCTGCTGTCAGAGTCCATGATTCACAGCCATATAGGAGGATAGATATCACGAGGGATTTGTAAAGGTGGTATTTGGTGCAGAAGCTGATGTTGTTGCTTCTGATGATCTTCTCGAGTCTGACTAGAGCAGATGTTGCTGTTGCAATGCGAGCTTTCACTTCATTGTTTGATGTGCCATCTTTTGTTAGGATGGAGCCTAAGTATTTGAATTGGCTCACCTCTTCTAGTGTTTCTCCATTCATCTTTATTTCCGTGATGTCATTACTCGCGCTGTTGACCATGATCTTTGATTTCTCTGTACTGACCTCCATGCCGTATGCGCTCGCTCGATCTGTTAAATTGTCTGTGAGGATTTGCAGTTCTTGTTTGCTGCTGCCCATGAGGTCAATGTCATCTGCAAATCTGAGGTTGCAAAGGGGTCTTCCACCAATGGAGATGGAAGTGTGGTGGTTTTGCAGTGTCTCTGTCATGATGTTTTCGAGGAAGAGGTTGAAGAGTACAGGTGAGAGAAGGCAGCCCTGGCGAACCCCAACCGTGGTCTTGAAGAACTCGCCCACGTGATTATTCATAAAAACTGCACTTTCTGCGTTCTCGTACAGAGCTTTGATGACTTCAATTAGACAGCTGTCAATGTTGAAGTGCCTGAGTACTTGCCAGAGGCCGTCATGCCATACCCTGTCAAAGGCCTTTTTGAAGTCTATGAAATTGTGGTACAAGTCTTTTTGGTGTTGGAGATGCTTCTCTATCAGAATTCTCAGATTGAAAATTTGTTCCATTGTGCTGCGTTTTGGTCTAAAGCCCGCTTGTTCTTCTGCCAGGAGTTTTTCCGCTTGGTTTTTCAGTCTGTTGAGGACTACCTGCAGCATGATCTTGCTAGGATGACTTATGAGACTGATGGTTCTGTAGTTCTGGCATTGTTTGAGGTTTCCTTTCTTTGGCAGGGGTATTACAAGAGACTGTGTCCATTCTTTTGGCCATTCTTTGGTGTCGTGGATCTTCTGACAAAGTTCTGTGAATCGCCTTGCTGTTTCATTCCCTCCATTTTTTATGAGTTCAGCTGGGATGTTATCGATTCCAGGGGACTTCCCCTTCTTCAATTGTCTAATAGCTGCATCTACTTCACACCTTAGTATTGGTGGGTCTTTATCTTGGTGTTCAGGGGGTTTGTCAGAAACTATGTTGGTATCTGGGCGTAGTGGGTAGTTGTACAATCCCTCACAGTATTCTGTCCAGCGTTGGAGGATGGCATTGTTTTCCGTTAAAAGATTTCCTTCTTTGTCTTCAATAACAGAGGCTTTAGGCTGTGTGGTTTTCGTTAGTGTTTTCAAAGTGTCGTAAGCTGTTTTGCTGTTTCCCTTGGTCATTCCAGCTTCGATGTTGTTGCATTGTTCTTCTATCCACGCTTCTTTGGCTTCTCTCATCTTTTTCCTCACTTCTCTGTGGCTATCCATGTACTTCTTGTAAGCTTCTTGACTTGTGAACTTTTGTTTTTTAAGTTCTCTTCTTTTGTCGCAGAGGTCAAGAACCTCATTTGTCACCCAAGGTTGTTTCTTTGTTCTGCTTCTTCCTAATGTTTCTTCTGCTGCTGTCGTTAGCACTTCTTTGATGTTGTTGGCCAATGTGTCCACATCATTGTCGATGGCTGTGAGTGCGGCGAACTTTCCTCCAATGTTGGCTTGGAAGATCTCAACCACTGTTGGGTCTTTGAGTTTTTCCAGGTCGAATCTTATGCGTGGGCTTTTTGGCTGTTGTTTTGCTTTCAGTTTCAGCCTGATGGTGGTAAGTACAAGGTCGTGGTCACTGCCAATGTCAGCTCCTGGGAATGTTCTTGTGTTTGCCTTGTTTATGCTGGATTTGAATCTTTGGGGTGACAGAATGTAATCAATTTGATTATGAATCAATGAAAGAATACAAATATACAAGTAGACAAATTTTAATATGAGTAGTGCTTCACTGTAGCCTTTCTCTATCGTGGAAAAAGAGATAGTTCTGTCATGGTTATGAATGTTATGAATTTTACATGTTATTTAAAGTATCGGCCCTCAGAGAAATAACCGTGTCTTCATTATGTATAGGGCTGTAACCGTAACCGTTGTTTTATCTGTTCATTAATTTTACTTGCTCTTGGTTTTGGTTCTGACGTGCAGAAAAGATGATTCCTTACGACGAGTCGGGCAAGAGAACGTACGAGAGAGCGTGTAAAAAAGTGGGGGTGACACCAGTGTCTAACTGCCTGAGGAATCTGGAAATGTCTTCCAATCTGGACCTGCAGTTCTACGGACTGGGACCTAAGGCCATTATTCCTGTGGCTATGGCATTGATGGTAAGGCTTCATTGATTCATTGATCAATTCAGTCATTCATTTATTCATTAATTGATCAATTCATTCGTTGATTTTATCATAATGAACGGTTTCTATGAGTAAGAAGATTCATCCATTCATCTCTCCACCCATCCATGACCGCTTAAGAGGAAAAAAGACCTATCCACTTACCCATCCATTTATTTGTAGCGATCACACTTTATTGTGAACATTACTGATAGAATATGGCCGAAAGGCTTTGTTTTATACCTGTAGCTGTTGTAATTGTTTCATGTTTCTGTTCATGTATCGAATGTTCACTTAATCATTGAGATAATAACCCTACCATTTATTCTATGAATGATTCAGTAATACATTTTATTGCATACTGATTACTTTAAGATGAGATCTTTGATTTATTGGTTTAATGGTGTTTCGGATGAACAGTTCTGCTTTACAGGAGTTGTCAGCTTACAATTCTTCATGACTACTTGGCATATGCTTGAGAACAACGATGCAGATTGCTTGCTTGAAGTGTCTTCCAGAGTGATATTTCTGGTTGATTGCTTGAAGTGTCTTCCAGAGTGATATTTGGTTGATTGCTTGAAGTGTCTTCCAGAGTGATATTTCTGGTTGATTGCTTGAAGTGTCTTCCAGAGTGATATTTCTGGTTGATTGCTTGAAGTGTCTTCCAGAGTGATATTTCTGGTGATTGCTTGAAGTGTCTTCCAGAGTGATATTTCTGGTTGATTGCTTGAAGTGTCTTCCAGAGTGATATTTCTGGTTGATTGCTTGAAGTGTCTTCCAGAGTGATATTTCTGGTGATTGCTTGAAGTGTCTTCCAGAGTGATATTCTGGTTGATTGCTTGGCGGATATTTCACATCGACAGTTCTAATTACTTCACTGACTGAACAAATCTGTCAGGATTGACAGTTTTACTGACTGACCGTGTCACTGGCGTTGGTGACGTTTTAGGTCAGCAATTTTGAGTAGCAGCTCCCCATTTCAGATCGATGGTTTTGATGGAGAGACTGACATTTTTATAGGCCCAGGCCAAAAGCTTTGTCAGTTATTGATCTAAACTAAGTGCCAAGGCCTACACTAAAATGTCATCACGCCTCAAAATGTTATGCTAAGATTGGCTTCAGCCATGACAAAAACTTGAGCATAAAAACCTCTCTCTCTATTAAGCGAAAAAAAAATCTCATGGTGAAGTGTCGCTGCTTACATAGCGTTTGGGCTCAAAACTCCCCCCACCCCCATCCGTTAGACCCTGAGAGTTGTTCTGGGTGCTTTTCTTTCGGATGAGACGATAAACTGAGGTCCCGTGTGTTACGCATTATTATTTAGCGCACGAAAAAGAACCTACGGCAAGAGGGTTGTCCCTGGCAAAACTCTGAAGAAAAAAGCCACTCTGATAGGGAAACAAATACAGTTGCAGACAGGAAAAAGAAAGAAAAGGTGGGTGGAGCAGCACTTGTGGGGACGCGCTCTCCCCGGGGAGAGCATCCCGAATTTCACGCAAAGAAATCTGCTGTGACATAAAGTGGTATAAAAATGAAATATGAAATAGCAAATAAATGAAAAAAAATTGGAAGAGTCTCTCTCTCTCTCTCTCTCCTCTCTCTCTCTCTCTCTCTCTCTCTCTCTCTCTCTCTCTCTCTCTCTCTCCACCACACACACACACACACACACACACACACACACACACACACACACACACACACACACACACACACACACACACACACACACGGGATTTTCTGCTTTGTTTTTTGTTGGTTTTTTGTTTTGTTTTGGATTTGATTTTTGCTATTGTTTTGATTTTTTTTCTTTTCTTTTCTTTAGATAGATGGCTTGATGGAAAAAAGCAGATCGCTGCTTACTCAATGTACCATCTGGAAATAAAAATTTGATTGATTGATTGACACACTTGACATACAATCTGCACATACAGTCTCACAGTGATTTCCATGTGGATGAGTAAAACAGTGAATGTTCTTAGTGACACCCAGGGTTAATAGCTGGGGATTGCGCAACAACTACTAACACTATTTTCTGTCATTAAATTGGTTATCTCCAAACCGATTGTTTATCTGATACACAATGCTGGTTGCAATATTTCCGATCGATGGTTCTGACACTGGTGACAGGGATGGTGGACTGTGCTGTCTGTATTGCAGATCAACAATTCAGTCACACAGCTCAACTTGGAGGGCAACGGGCTGGGTGCTGAGGGAATCAGCTACATTCAGAAAATGATGGAGGACAACAACTGTATATTAGACATTGTAAGGCGTTGTGTCAGCTTGCTTCTGTCTCTCTTTCTGTCTCTGTATGCCTGTCTATCAGTATGCCTGTCTGTCTGTCTGTCTGTCTGTCTGACTGTCTCTTTCCCTCTGTGTGTGTATGCATAATATATAATAATAATAATATAATAATAAGAAGAAGAAGAAGATGAAGAAGAAGAAGAAGAATGATAATACATGAATTTATATAGCGCTATATCTTGTAAACAAATCAAGCGCTTGCACTCGACCCTCACAACAAACAACCAATGACAATATATATATATATATATATATATATATATATATATATATATATTATATATTATATTTGTTGTGTGTGTGTGTATGTTGGAGTGTGGGTGTCTGTGTATATTTGTGTGCAAATGTATGTCTACGTGTGCAAATGTGTGTGTGTGTATGTATGCTTGCGTTTGTGCACGCACGTGCGCGCGCATGTGTGATAATTCTATGAACTGTGGTAAATGTATATTGATTTGCTCTGTTCCTGAATGAAAACAAAATGATATATGTTTCATAGATGAGTGAGTGAGTGAGAGAGAGAGGCACGCACGCACGCACGCGCGCAAGAACGCACGCACACACACATCAACAGAGCGTTAGCTTGTATCAAGGATACCTACGTAATTGTGACGACATAAGAATTGAATGTTTTGTAATGATTGTAATGTCGATGATTTTTGAGGGAATAGTACCATGCATTATAAGAGACAAAAAGGAAAACTGTGAGGACTTGGAGACCTGTGCATGTTACGTTGACAGAATGTTGCTGCCAACCAGTTGCTGTCGAGGGGGGCGGAGTGCATCGCCAGCATGCTGACCAAGAACAAAACCATCACACACCTCAACGTGTCCGGTGAGACCGCTTGTCACACAAACAACAATTGAATCACTGGATTGGTTATAACGCCTGTGCTAGTATGCAGTTCATATTTGTATTTATCCATCAAGTAGGAATTTGGCTATCTTCAAATAAAAGAAATAAAAAACACACACGCAGACACCTCACACAACCCGCACGCACGCACGCACGCACCACAACACACACAACACCACACCACATTTCTTCTCTCTCACCTCCCCCCCACACCCCCCCTCACCCCCACCACACACTCACACACACACACACTGAAAGATATGGAAACTCAACATCCATGACCAACAAAAAAACATCAATTGAGAGTAGTTCAGCCATCACTTTTGCCTTCCATTATCTATCATCAACAAATAAGTGAACCAGATAAAAACCAGAAATATGATTTTTTTTACAGACTTGGTTAATCTTAAAATCAAAAAAACTGAAAATGAGTAGATAGGGAGAACGTTTTTTTATGTGCACGTACATGCAGAAAGAGTCAATGTTGTATATCATGAAAACATTATAATGATTTTTACCTCAGTGTGTGTATGTGTGTTTTATGTGTGTGTTACAAACTGTGTGTGTGTATGCATGTGACAAAGTGTGTGTGTGTGCGTGTGTGTGTTGATATTTTTTTAATGATATAGTTTATCTGGCAAACGATCCGAATGTTGTAAAAGGAGTATTATCTACATATGAAAGAGCTCATTTTCTCTTTGAGCAAGTCAACAGTCATTCTGATCTCCAGGAAGTTAACTCTGTTGACTTTTATTTTCCTGTTGCAGATAACGGTTTTGTTGACGCAGACGCCGTTTTTCTGGCAAAGGCAATAGAGGTAAAAAATAATGAAAATAGTGATGATGAATTTCTGTGTGGTAGTTCTTGTGCCCGAACTGTTTTGATGAAGTAAACCAATACATGGGGTAACTCTGGTCAGAGCGCTCGCTTTCCCCATGCTTAGGTTAAATGCATCGAGCGTGGTTACCAAGTGGATGGGTGACCGTTTGCGTACCTTGGTTTCAGTATAGTCCCCCAGTTCACCCAGTTGTAAATGGGTACCTGCCCTCTTTAGAGTCAGGGAAGGTAAAGCAGCGAGGGAGAGGAGATGGGCGCCGCCCTCAATATGCTGGCCCCTAGAGAAACTGAGGTCTCTGACGCCTTGCTTCCCTACTACCACACAGGTTATGGGACACCATTACCTTTACTTACTTTATTTAAACCAATATATCGCCTGGCGCCCGCCGTAGCGGCATGCGACACGCATTGTTATACTTCAGGGATCTTGGGTTCGAATCTTGTTGACCCAGGGATAGACAACGAGCTCCACTCTAGGTCGGATGTCATGACCCATAGGTTTGCTGCTTTGGGGATGTAGCTTTCTATTAGCTCACAGGTGAGAGATGAATAGTAAACGATAAATGCAGAAGACAGACAGCGGAGTACAGACAACACACTAGTTCAGAGAGTGAGGGCATAGACGAGGCAGAGACAAAGGCAGATCACACAAACTGCATTCAAACTGCATGCAGTGAGGGGGTCCAAACAAGTATTCATACGTGACATATTTATCATATGAACCATCAGAGATGCAAATCAAAAACATGCAATACACAAAACAGTCTCTTTACCTGGACTTCCCAGAGTCCTGTCTGAATATCCCCTTCACACACGTACACACACACTGACTCAGTCCGGGGTTTGAATCTCTGGCACCACTTACTTAGTGTTCGAATCCTTAGTATACTAACTACTCCTACCACACCATTTAGTTTGACTCTCTCTATGCGGACGACTTGTCTATCTGAATCTAACACTTTAACACTTCTTTCTATTTGTCTCTTATCTAACCTGGACACACTCCTTATCATCCAGAGAATAAATAGCTGGACAAATAATCAACAAATAATGCATGTAGACATAAAGAAATATTATACATTGCACGTTAACCTGCCAGTTTGGCTGCTGTCTATAGGAGGAAGGGTTGATGATTGCATTCAGGGTGGATTTGTGATGAACTAATAATAATGACTGTTGAATGCTTTTTTATTATTTTTTTCAGAATCACCCACGTCTTGCTGTGGTGAATCTCAGCCACAACAATTTCGGTGATCTATCATCACATAATTTTTCACATATGTTGGGTAAGTGGTTTGTCTGTGTGTGTCTGTTATTTTTATTTTCATTTATTTTATTTTTTACTCTTTTATATCGAGGATAATGGAATAAGCACTCATGTGCTTTTTCATCCAGTCCCTGTGTGTGTGCATTTTTGTGAATATTGTCATCTGTTCCCACCGGCACACAATGGCCAACTCTTACGAAAAGTGGAACAGGATTTAACGTGTGCCCAAGATGTTCTGCGTGCGTTCGCACACGGGGCCTCGGCTTACAGTCTCATCCGAAAGACTTTTGGGGAGAGTGGAGTCAGCACTGATGTTAACTCCAGGAGAAAAATCCTCTCGAACGGGACTCGAACTCGGGTCGTCAAATTGCGAGCGCAATGTTCTGACAACTGGGCTATCCCGTAGGGGGACGGGATAGAACTGTTGTGTGTGGTGTGTGTGTGTGTGTGTGTGTGTGTGTGTGTGTGTGTGTGTGTGTGTGTGTGTGGTGTGTGTGCGTGTGTGTGTTTGCGTTCTGTCTGTCTGTCTGTCTGTTTTTTCTGTCTGTCTGTCTGTCTGTCTGTCTCTCTGTCTTTGTGCGCGCGCGCACGCGTGTGTGTGTGCGTGTGTATTTGTGTGAGTGCGTACGTGCGTGCATCCTCGCTTGCGTTTTCGTCCGAGTGCGTACGTGCGACGATAGATTCTCACCGTTTGTTTTCATAACGACTGTGATGACATGTTACTAAAAATATTCCTTGTGCAGAAGTGTAAAAATAAAATATTGCAAACGGTTGGAGTATGAAGTTGAGGAACAGTTTTCCACCAACAGGTCATGGAAATACATTTTAAATGCTGTAAAGATGCTAGAATTTTCATGAAATTTATTGCAAAAGCTCTCCCACTGTTTAAAAGATGGAACAAGCTTCTTAATACAGTTGCTTATTAGATTTCAAGTTTAACCAGTTCAGTTCATTTCAGTTTATTTTATCGCTTCGTATCTTAACAGTCTGAGAAAAGGTGTGTTCAAGAACTGTTTTTCTGGTGAAGTTCTGTTGTTTTTGGATTGTGACTATATCACTTTGTTAGGAATAGTGATTTTTGGTTGTGTCTACAAGTTTGTTAAGAGTAAGGAGTACTGATTTAGCGATTCTTTGGCTGTGTTTGTACAAGTTTGTCAGGAATAAAGAGTAATAAATTAGTGAAGCTGTAACATACTGACCCGATATAGCGAACAACTGCGTTGCTATTCTCGGTGAAAGCATTTTACTTCGGTGTAACCATTTTTTTTTGTATTATCAAAGCTGAGAACGGGTGTATCCAGGAGCTGGACTTGAGTTGGAACCATTTCCGTGGTAAAGGTGCTCAGCTGCTGGGGAAAGGACTGGCGGTAAGTTGTTATACTAGCTGTGTGTGCCTTCAGGTATGTCAGGAGAGAAGGAGAGAGGAGAGAGAGAGAGAGAGAGAGAGAGAGAGAGAGAGAGAGAGAGAGAGAGAGAGAGAGAGAGAGAGAATGATTTTTGTTACACAGAGTGAAGGATTTTAGGCCAAAGCAAGACTTGCAAACTGTCATTTTCATGATACATATATATAGAAAAAAACCTCTGTAAAACAAGAAAATCCACCAAGATATAGACACCCCCATCCGACAAAAATAACAAAAAAGAGCGCACTAATTATTCGTATGAAGTGCAAAAGATATAAAAGGAACCCATACATTGAAATGATCAGCTGTGCACAGGGACACAACACAGCACACACACACACACGCACGCACGCACGCACGCACGCACGCACGCGTACATTGAGATCTATACTCTCCCTCTCTCTCTTTCGCATTGTCTGTCTGTCTCTCAGTTTGTCTGTCTGTCTGTCTGTCTGTCTGTCTGTCTTTCTTTCTCACTCTCTCTCTCTCACACACGGGACCGGATGAAAAAGCACATGATTGCTTATTCTGTTATCCTCGATATAAAAGAACAAATAAATAAATATAAAAAACTCTATCTCCCATTGTGTCTATTTGTGTATCTCTCAATCTCTCTGTCTACCGTCTGACCAGTGTGTGTGTGTGTGTGTGTGTGTGTGTGTGTGTGTGTGTGTGTGTGTGTGTGTGACTTTTGAGTGTTTTATTTTGGTTGTTTTTGTTGTTATTGTTGTTGCTTGTATTATCTATAGGCATATTTTATTTTTAAGGCTGTTGAAATGTTTTTTGTGCTTGTTTGTTAGGAGGGTTTCTTTGCTTTTGTTTTTTGTTGTTTTTTCTTTCAATTGATGTCTTGATGAAAAAAAGCAAATCAGTGCTTATTCAATGTACCATCTAGAAATAAAATAAGAAATTTGACCCCCCATCTTTCTATCACTATAATAAAAAAAACAAAACTGCATGCACACAGGTGTGTTTTAGACACCATCCCTGAGGAAAAAAATAATGGGTAGGCGCTGAACTCGTGGCAACGCGCTCTCCCGGGGAGAGCAGCCCGAATTTCACACAGAGAAATCTGCTGTGACATAAAGTGGTATAAAATAAAATTAAATTTAAAAAAAATACCACCCGTTCTTCTACCTCTCCCGATCTGAACGTATATCTGCTCTCCCCCTCTCCCTCCCTCTTCATCCTCCCCACTGCACCGCTCCCTGTGTCCAGGAGAACGTGTCGGTGAAGGTGCTAAACCTGAGCTGGAACGGGGTGGAGGACGAGGGGGCGGGGGCCATGGGCAGAGCCCTGACCAGAACAGCGTGCTGCAGGAGCTCAACATCAGCTGCAACAGGGTCTCTCCTCACGGCTTCCTCGACATCCTCAAGGCGCTGGGCAAGAACGAGACTCTCGACACTCTCAAGGTAGGGGGAGGGGGGGGGGGGGGGCTGTGGGTGTTTGGGGGAGAGGGTAGGGGTGAGGTTGCTTGGTTTTGATATGGTGCTTTTTGTGGTTCATTGTTTGCTCTTTATTTTTATTTTATTTTATTTATTTACTTTTATTTTATTATTTATTCCATTTTATGTCACAGCAGATTTCTTTGCCTGAAATTCTGCTGCTCTCCCCGTGGAGATCACGTCGCCACAATGCAGCGCCTACCCATTATTCTATCTTGAATCTGTGGATCGGTGATCTAGAGACAATGTACCCGCATGGAGAGCGAGAAGCGCGGTTCGATCTCCTGTTTTAACCCAAACTTTCCCTCCATCCACAGAACTTTAAGGCTAGTCCTCTAGATGAGGCAAAGACCGGGGTCAACTGTGCAACACGCATTCAGCGCACGTAACAGAACTCACGGCAGCTGTGTAGTGACTGTGTTAAAATTTCTGTAGAAAAAAAGCCATTCTGCTTGGAAAACAAATACACACGCAAACAGGGGTACTGCTCTTGTGGCGACGCGCTCTTCCCTGCGAGAGCAGTCTGAATTTCACGCATGGAAATCTGCCGTGGTTGAAAGTACGTTTCAAGGCAATACATTTTGTTTGTATATATATTATATATAATGAGAGAGAGAAGTGTCAAAGATAAAAACAAAAACTTATCAGAAAGTGATTTTTGAAACAATATATAAAAGGACGGACCCTGATTTTGGACTGATCTGCACGTATGACTGCATGTATAGGGTGGGGGAAGGTGTACGTAAGTGTGTGTGTGTGTGTGTGTGTGAGCGTGTGTGTGTATGTGTGAGCGTGCGTGCGTGCGTGTGTGTATGTGTGTGTGTGAGAGAGAGAGAACTCTGAACTCTGAACCTGTTTAATATGTGCATTGGCCTTAGGGCACAATACACGGAGTTTGAGGGAGGGAGGAGAATCAACATACTGAAATGTAGCATATCATTGAACATGAAATCAGTCTATACACCCCTAGCATATGTCTACAGGTTTAATGCTTGCAGCCACACAATTCCACCTCTGTTTCTCACCACATCCCATGGCTGTGTTGTGTGTGCAGATCGGAAAGAACAACATTTCCGATGCCGGGGCGGAGATGGCGGTGGACCTGTTGAAGAAGATGGCCCACGTTAACCTCAAGCTGCTCGATCTCTCCGTGAGTCCTTTTCTTATGATCAGACCGGCTGGCGGGCGGGATAGCTCTGTGGTCAGAGCGCTCGCTTTCCCCCAGTCAAGTTAAGCAGCGTTGAGCGTGGTTACCAGTTGGATGGGTGACCGTTTGCGCGCCTCGGCTTCAGTACAGTCCCCCAGTTCACCCAGCTGTAAATGGGTACCTGCCCTCTTTAGAGTCAGGGAAGTAAAGCAGCGAGGGAGAGGAGATGGGCGCCGCCCTCAATATGCTGGCCCTAGAGAAGCTGAGGTCCCTGATGCCTCCCTCCCCTATGACCGCCTAGGTTATGGGACACCTTTACCTTTTACTTTCTTTCAGACCTGCAAAATAACCACTCAGCTTCAGTCCCATGAATCCTTAAAGTGAT
>CM060323.1:64090322-64092822 GCA_030674155.1 Stramonita haemastoma | reverse complement strand
TATAGCCTACACGTTGATACACAATCACGTATGCATGCACACACACACATGTACGCATAATTATAACTGTATACTTATTTGTTTTATTGAAATAGAATGGATACGAATTTTTTTATAAGATAGTATTCGATGAAAATAACTGATTTGCATTTGTACCATACTGTTGATGGTGTTATTTGATAGTGCTGCTGCTATTATCTACAACTACTATATTCTTAGCGCGCTGGCTGTGTTAGGGCGTTATGTAATCAAAGGTTGCGGTTCGATCCAGCTTTCGCTATGCGTTGTGCCTTGGAAAGGCACTTTAGGCATTTCTCACCCCACCCAGTGTAAAAGGTTACCAACTTGTGTTGGGTAACCTGCGATAGATGGTCCTCCAGGGGGTCTATGACTCTCAGTCGCTACGAGAACCGGATAAGCACGCTGATGAGCCTTATGGCTGGACAGACTTAACTTAACTTAACTACTACTTCTACCACAACACTTCTTTGACTTGTACATTGGTTTATACTCCATGTCCTTGCAAGTAATTAGGATGAAGCCTAAAACAGTATGCACACCCACGCGTACTCGTATCGTCTTGCTCACATCCATCCATCCACCTAGATGAGCAGACGAGTAAATCCTATTAGGCCGGTGGTATGGATGGCACGAAGATATCCATTCTTCAGTCAGAGCACAAGTCATATCACTTTTATCTTTGTTTGTTAGCTTTCATGATAATAGCATCCAAGCTATAGAATGAGCCCTAATCGTGAACGAGGTGATAGTCCTGATGATGTATGCATATATATAATAGTAATGTGATATGAAAATCATATAGCTCTTTGGTCTGTAGCTCTATGAACAGCATGATTGGCTTGGCGTGGTTACTGTTTCGCAATGAAGACAAGTAAATCATGAATGAAGAAGATAGCCAATCATGAATGAAGAAGTTAGCCAATCATGAATGAAGAAGTTAGCCAATCATGAATGAAGAAGATAGCCAATCATGAATGAAGAAGATAGCCAATCATGCTAATGAAGAAGTTAGTCAATCATAAATTAGATCATGAAGAAGAAGTTAGCCAATCATGAATGAAGAAGATAGCCAATCATGAATGAAGAAGATTAGCCAATCATGAATGAAGAAGTTAGCCAATCATGAATGAAGAAGATAGCCAATCATGAATGAAGAAGTTAGCCAATCATGAATGAAGAAGTTAGCCAATCATGAATGAAGAAGTTAGCCAATCATGAATGAAAGGATAGATTAATGCGTCAGAGCAGTACACTAGCCCAGCCCCGAGGAGCAAGAGAGCTTACGTTACAGGCGGTCCTGCTGTCCTCGTCACCGACGAACGTGCCGATTCTGGTGTCGGCGTCTGTGTCGTTGGCTGGCCGGGCCTGAATGAAAAACCCCTTGATCTGGGCATCAGCCTGGGGCTCTATCACCACTGCAAACATCCATTCAATCCATCAATGAGCCAGTCTCCCTGTCTCTTTGATCAATCAAGCAAGTTAGGAGCAGTCAATTAGTGGATCAATTGATCGATCAATAAATGAATCAGTCAAAAAATCAATACTTTAGTCAATCAAATCGTCGTCAGTCAGTCATCAGCCAACAAGGCGTATGTGTCCTTCGCTCAGAGAGAGAGAGAGAGAGAGAGAGAGAGAGAGAGAGAGAGAGAGAGAGAGAAGAGAGAGAGAGAGAGAGAGAGAGAGAGAGAGAGAGAGAGAGAGAGAGAGAGAGGCAAGGCAAGGCAAGGCAAGGCAAGGCAAGGCAAGGCAAGGCAAGGCAAAGTATTTTATTCGAGGATAATAGATAAGCACTCGTGTGCTTTTTACATCCAGTCCCCGCCCTTCTCAGGGATACATCAAGATGAAAAGATACTAAACAAGAAAACTTTACGCAGTACCAAACAACACACAAGAATAAGGACACTATATATGATAAGGTAATAAAAATGCACTTGATCAGAAAACAAAAATCAGAAGTCACAATAAAAGGATTTTGATTATGGAAGAATAGAAAAGTGTTAATAGGTAAAGAGCAAACAAGAGAACAAGATGAAATAAACAACTGAAAACATCAATCCACCACCATCTGTCAAAAGTTATACATGTGATATAAATCATACATTTGGATAAAAAGGGGGAATTTTTAAAACTAATATCCTTATTGGAGGGGGGTGGAGAGATACTGCCAATAAAAACATAAATAAAATCAACAATTATAATGATCCAAATACCAAAAGTAAGGAACCATACCAAGCATCAAACAACAGGCAAGAATTAACACAGAGATACAATATTAAGGTAATGTTATAAAAAGTCACTGATTCAGAAACGAAAATGAGAAGTAAGAATCAATGATGATTTTGAGTTGAATAAAGAAAGCAAGAAAAACAAAGAACAAACAAAAGCAAAACAAAACAAAGAAAAGGCGCAATAATTAAAGAGTAAACATGAGAATATGATGAGGTTAAATGACTGAAAACATCAATCCACCACCATCTAT
>CM060323.1:64070322-64085322 GCA_030674155.1 Stramonita haemastoma | reverse complement strand
GGCGTTCATACACAACTGGGGTTAATGATACGCCGGTGACTAAGCCTTGTATTCGTTGCTGGAACGTATAATTTGCCGCTGACTCAGAATTGCATTTGTCGCTACTTTGAGCCCGAGTTTGTGCTGTTATCTGTTGTGAAGGCACTGATAATGGCACTGGTGTGTGCAGAATAAAACAGTTAAGCGTCTTGATACAGAGGCAGTCTGATTGGGGCAAATTGGGCGATGACCATATCTTGGAAAAAGAAACAGTTGGGAGAGAAGAGGGAGGGAGGGAGAGGTAAAGTGACAGGGAGATGGATAAGAAAATAAGTGATGAGAAAGAAGTGGTGTAAAAGACGACCCGGTAAGAAGCTAAAATGATTCCTGTTCAAAAGAACAAAGCCTGTGTCGGTGGCATGTAACATTAGTGTGTGTATGTGCTGTGTGCGTGTGCGTGTGTGTGTGTGTGTGTGTGTGTGTGTGTGTGTGTGTGTGTGTGTGTGTGTGTTGCAAAAATGGAAAAGTATGAATTGTTGTTGTAATAAAAGAGTTTATACCGTTTTCGAAGGAAAGGAAAAAAAGACTTTTCAGTTTATCAATATCAAAAGAAACTAAAGCTATCTATCTATCTATCTATCTATCTATCTATCTATCTATCTATCTATCTATCTATCTATCTATTCTATCTATCTATCTATCTATCTATCTAATCTATTCTATCTATCTATCTGTTTGTCTTCTGTCTGTCTGTCTGTCTGTCTGTCTGTCTGTCTTCTGTCTATCTATCTATTGTCTCGATTTTCCCCCTGTCTTTTTCTTAATCTCTACCTCTTTTCGTGTCTGTTTTTCCCTTTCCTCCTATCGACCACCCCCTCGTCTCTCTGTCTCTGTCTGTCTCTGTATGTCTTTATGTCTGTCTTTCTCTCTGTCTCTCTCTCTCTCACTTTAAATAATCTGATTGATTTCTTTGAAATGTTCATATTTCTGCTTGCTCAAGACGTGGCTTTAAATATCTGGAACACCAACTGGCTTACAAACCCAGCTCAATGGTTTACACCAAGCAGCGTCCTCTTTAATAATCAAAAGAACGCATGGATAAATAATAAGTTCGCATTTTAGAAAAAACGTGATCTTTAGCAGCAAGAGAGAGATGGGCTTACAACGGGTCTGTCAGACCAGTTGTCAATGCACACAAGTATATAAAATATGAGTTTATTTTTAACCAGGCCAGGGTTTGGGTCTGCATGTCAAAGTGCACTGCTAGGCTTTTTTATAAAAAAAATTGAATCGGTTGAAATGTAGCTCTGTGAACATTTTTTTAACAAGGTTTTTTATTCTCAAATTCAACCAATTATTCAGTACTGTGCAGAGTTGTGGTGCTTTGATAATACTGCGTTTTTTAAGGAAGAGATACATTTATTTGCATTAAAAATACTTCAAGCCTAGGAATGTGTACTTATTATTAGATGTACGGAGAAAAAAGTGGCTATCCTATTTAGGTAAACTTGGCTGTAAAGTGTATCAAGTATTGGTTACAGTTGACATGAATGCAGGGATTCAGATCACCATATAAAGCATTTAGAACACTACTACATTTGGATGCTCGAAGCAAAAAGAACTAGGTTTGAATTATTCGGTGTAAATTGTATATGTTTGGATTTGGCTGTGTGTGACTGAATCAGGGAGTGGACAGGGTAGATGAGTTTCTCTCAGCCTTCAAAGAGAGAAGGATTTTGTGTAGATGGCAAGAATGGAGCTCTCATCTCAATGAAAATGAAAGAATCATTGTTTAAAGAAATTCTACACTTTGCCTGATGAAAAAAAAGTCTTCATTGTTGAACATTGACGGGCATTTCAAGCATGAAATGGCACGACTTAGACCAGCAGTATCTGTAATGACTGCAAACAATTATCGATACAGACCGTACAGAGAAACTGATCTCGGATGCCCCATATGTAAACAGGAGATCGATAACAAAGTTCATTTGTCATGCGTTTCAAAACGTGCAGACAACTGCGAGAATAGCGCAAATTATTGAAATTTAGAAATACCCAAGCCAGTTTCGATTTGCAGTACTTATGGCTTCAAAGCACGAATACACAGTTAAAATGCTGTCGATGTATTCATACAAGGCATCAAAATAGCGTTCAATATTGTTGTCTTGAATTTCCAGCTATCCTGGTTGCTTGATTATGCGATTCATATGTAACGTTAACGCTCTGGTGTGTTTGCTATATACATTTTTTTATGAGGGGCAATGACCTATACATGTTTAAATGATCAGAATCTCTCTCTGTCTCTCTCTCTTTCCTTCCTCTCACCTATCACCCCTCCCCTCTCTCCTTCCCACCTACTCGTCTTTCCGTCTACCCCCCCCCCCTCTCTCTCTCTCTCTGTGTGCACCTTGTATGGTAATTTGTCATGGCATCTCTTTATTTTTATCATTCACGTTAGGGTCGTCAGCGGTTGCCGGAAAATTAGCCTATTGGCAGCATGCAGAGCAATGGCGGTTGTGACTATATTTGTACAAGCAGTCGTTCTGTGCCCACGCGGGGTTAAAAATACACCCTTGCTTTCCGTTTTAGTCCACGCGTTTACTATCCTCTGCCTTATTTAGCCAGCGTTCGTGCGGCACATAGTAAAAATCAATGAGGACTCGTTAAAAAAAAAGGATTAGAAATAAAATCTCTGTCTGTGTGTGTGTGTGTGTGTGTGTGTGTGTTTGTGTGCGTGTACCCGCGCATGTGTGTATGTATGTGTATGGTACGGTGTATGGTGTGTGTGTGTGTGCGTGCGTATGTGTCTGTGTTTGGGTGCGCGCATGTGTGTGTGTGTGTGTGTGTGTGTGTGTGTAATACCAGAGCTGATTTAAAAGGGATTGAAAATAGACTGCGAGTGTATTGACGAATACTGGTAACTGTTTCTTTCCCCGCCACAAGTTGATTACAGGAGCGGTGTTGGTACGGGAAGGTTGTGTTTGCGTGGCAGTTTTTAGGTGTTTAATCAGCGGGTTGTGGATAGCTTTGTAACATGCGCGAAAGCGCATGCACGTGAGCTGACATATACGCAGGCTCATACAAACGGGCATACAGAGGGAAGTGGGCGCCTGGCGTACATGCATACACGCACACGCGCACACATACAAATATACGCATGCATCCATACACGTATACTCACATGCACGCAAGTACACACAAAAAACATAAGGGCTCGCGATACCATACGATCCTCGATATAACAGAATAATTTTTTTTAAATAGATAAAGTACACTATAATTCAGTACAATATAATGCAAAACAATATAAAATAAGATTCCAATACAATAAAAAAAAACCCAACAAAGAACAATGAAACGTACACACGCATGCAGCACGCACACGCATACACATACATACGGGCTCGCGATACTATACAATATAACTCAATACAATGCGATACAGTGCATGCAAAGCGAAACAATGCAATACAAAACGGCACAGCACATACAACGATTCCAATAGAATATAGCACAATACAACACAGTAATGTGCAATGCAATAAAGTACAATACAGCACAGCGCAACACAATACAAAGGAACCCAACACGATGCTTTCCAGAGCAACACAATGCCATAACAATACATTTGTAGTAACAGGATCTCAGTTGAGTGCCTCATCCGAAAGACAAACAAGCAGATCTCTATTCCAGGTTTGGTAAAGCAGGACAGAACACGTATCTTCCGACAAGGTGTAATCAAACCACACTTCTCCTGTCTAGGGCACACTTTCCACTGTCCAGCTTTGGGTGGCGGCTCTTCATGCAGCCAGTGTGTCACAACAGTAGAGGGCCAAATATCTGACCCCCCCCCCTCCCCACTTTCCTAACTACATGTTTGACTGTTGAGGGTTACACCATATCATTTTGCTAAAGACAACTCGATTTTGTTGCTGTGGAATCTTTTACAAGAGCAGCAGCAGCAGTAACAACGGCAATAACAATAATGGTGATCATTATCTTCGTCAACTTTCTCGCATACTGTAAAGTCTTGCATTTGCAACCACAACCAGCAAATATCTGTTGGGCACGGGACCTCGTCCAATGACATCATCCCAAAGACTCATAATCAAACCACCACTTAGTGGTGATTTAGTACAGTAGTATTGGGAATGAACGCATCTTCGGCTTTGGCTCTACACCACAAACTCCTGACTTTGAAAATAGTTCATTAACTTCTAAGTTATCAAACCACACTTGTGTCCTTGCCATTCTGTACTTTACAGTTGACCCTAGAAATAACAGTAAACACTTTTCTAAGGAAAGCGATACTTTTTATGTGTTCATTGAAGTTCTTTTTGGTTAACGGCAAGTAGTAATCACAGACCTTTTTAAAGATAAAAATACACTATCGATCTCTTCTTAAGACGAAAATACATTTTCGTCGATATTTTCGTTAGATGAAAATACTTTTCTTGTTCGAATTATTCCAGGATAAAAAAAAACAGGGACAGAAAGAGATAATTTCCGCAGATAGTTTTTGTTCAGCCTTGGAGTCAGTGGGAAGATCACGTAACACGCAGTCGCATAAGACACCGAAATAGCGGACCACATTTCCTTGCTTCTGTCAAACGATCCGCACAACTTGGCGTCATCAGCTACGCACGCACCCGCTGCCGACTAAAGTGCGTCACGGAGTAAACCGGCACCTGTTTCGCAATCGGCAGAGGGAAGCAGCGGAATGACAAACAGTAAAAGACGAGGATAGCCCGCGTGTTGACCTTTGGGGAATTACGATGTTGGGTATCTTGTGAATAGGTTAAACGCACGTTTGAGGGGGGAGTGGGAGGGTCTTTGAAATAAATGGTTGTGTTGTTTAGCGCAAGCGCGTGCGCTCGAGAGAGAGAGTGAGAGAGAGAGAGTTTTTCATTTCAAGTAAGAATCAATTCTAATTTTGAGGAAGTCGTTTTTTGGTAACAAAAAGCAGAACAAAATGCAGAAGCAGCAGCAACAACAAAACCATGATAGATATTCATAATAAATGCCGATTTAAGAACCAAAATATTGAAACTAAAACTAAAACAAAAACAACCGCCCACTCCCCATCTGAAACCCCCAAGCCCCAAGTAGTCTTTTGAAGACACGGGAGGTAGCACATGATTTTTTTTATAATAATAGTCTGCAACACGATGCATCAGAAGTCTTCTCGCTGAAGGGATTCCAGATGAGGATGTAGGTGTCTGTGTTTGAAGAATTCTTGAGTGTATCCATCAATTCTATTGGCGAAACACAGTCCAACCAACAGCTAAAGAACTAATGACGTATTCTACTCATTGACTTCAAACAGGTACGTCTGACCCACTGTCATATGAGAGTGTGATGTTTTGGTAACTGAAGCTATGCCGAGCTTTGAAAAAAAAAATGTTGCTAATGTGAATTAAGAAGAATATTATTCTTTAGCCTTCAACTTCTCTGCAGTGAGGCACTGGCCGTGGTGATTTTAATGAACAAGCATGTTTCCCTGTTGAAATTCTTTTCTGTGAGGTACTGTTTCTGACATTGTTTAAAGCAATGGTTGTGCTGTGGTAGTTCTAACCCCAAACTAGCACACATGCAATGTGGGAACGGCAGAATCCAGTCCCCACAGAGCATGGGAAGTATTCGTAGCTTTCTGGCAAGGAGAACTACCGCATCAGCCAGCGTGAGTTTGACTGGCTGGCTGTTAGATTCTTTCCAGGTATAGGTTCTCAAAGTAGAACTTGTGACCTGTGTTGTTATTGTTGTTGTTTTTGCATTGTTGTTGAGTGATTTCCAGCTTAACACCATAGAGATTACCCGAATGTGCATATTCTCGCTCACAATACCCAAGCGTCACAGTGAAACCACAAATGCACACTAGGTGACAAGATGGTGTGCATAACGTTTTCAAGTTCTTCACCATGAAGGCAGTGGAAATATGATTCCAAAGCGATTTTTGTTTCCTTTGAAAAGGAAAGTACGGGACTGCTAAGAGGCTGCATGTCATGAATGGGACAGAACTAGCATACCATGAAAAAGCACCCATCTTATTCCAGTGTAGGCTTGGGTACTGTGCTGACAACAGCAACTGCCAAAGTCTTCCCCTGAACGAATTGCGATGTCTAATGGCTTTCTAACATTGTCTTCAGTTTCCGTTTTCACCAAACAAATGTCACTGTGTATACATCATGACATCACCACCGCAAACAAAGCCACTGTAGTCACAGTACTTTGGGCTTCTTCAAGGCAAAGTCCTATAATATATGTTTTCACTTACATTACACGACATTAGTTCATGATGGTTTAAGGCTTGCTCACTGCATTGTGCTGGTAAAGCCTTTGGTGCCCTTTGACTGATGACAGAAAAAGAAACGTTCTTTACCACTTACAATAACTGACCTTCTGCATGTACGTACACACACTAAAATAGATAAGGGCTCAAGAAGGCATGCAACAAGGCTGACCAAGGAAACCGTCCAGCAAAACGCGCACAGCAGATTTTTGTGTCTTTGCAAGAAAATCGGTCAGCCCTCCCCAGGAAGAATTAACGCCTTAAAATGAGCTACATATTAAGAATAACCCTCTTTGTATATCTGCTTGCCTAAGGTGTGAGATTTCTGCACAATATTGCCAGTAAACCTGTTTTACACCCAGTTCCCGTGTGTATGCAGATTTGTCAAAATTGTCATCCGGTCACACCAGCACACTATGGCCTACTCTTTCGAAAGGGGGAACGGGTTTTAACTGTTGCGTAAGATGTTCTGGTGCGTTTGAACACGGGACAGCAGTTTATAGTCTCATCCAAAGAACTTTTGGGGGGAGTGAAGTGGGCACTGATTCTTTAACTTGAGTTTATGGCTCAATGTTCATGGGGTCTGAGTTAAAAACGTTATTCAAAAGACCAACACCATCCACACCCTTAAGCCCTAAGGAATCCTCCATACTTGTTGAAAATGCAATTTACCTTCCTCAAACTCACCTGGGAATCATTGTGAGATTGTATGTATGCACTGGATGAGAAGTTTGTGTGTCAGACTGTTTTCAAGTACTCAGTTTTACGGGAAGTTCAACCATATCCGACCTAGAAATGCTGCCATTGCTGAAGAGAATTTCAAGATAACATTTTAAAGCAGAACAATAATATTTCGACGTAGGTCTTTGAGCTTAGCTTACGTCAATAACTGACAAGACTTTTGGCCTTGACATTTGGACATGAACCGGTAACCTTTCGGCTTGAATGGGATCAGATGGCCAATGTTGGATATGATTAAAGCATGAAGCAGAGGACCTACCTCTGCCTACAGTTATTGAGAAATAGCGAGAGGTTAAACGTAGGACGAGGAAAAGTGGAATGCCAGCTCACTCAGTTGTTGTTTGTTGTTGTTTTGTGTTCTTTTGTCTTGTGACTTGTTTTGCTGTTGTTTGTTTCTTGTAATGCTTTGTTGCCGCCCCTGATTACTTTTGTCCGTTCTGTATGTTGTTTTTAAGTTGTTCTAAATGTTGTTTTTCTTGACCTTGCTGTTCAGTTTTTGTTGTTGTTTTCTTTAAACCAGTTTTTTTTGTACAGTTTTTGGGGTTTTATCAAAGATAAGTTCAAAAGTTGGCCGTAAAAGCCAATGATGACGTCAATGTCCACGCCATACATGGAAGAAGGGGGGAGGGAGGAGGGGATGGCGGAGAAAGAGCAGGGTCTGACATTTAAAATATAATAGACGTACACAGCTGGAAGGAGAGAGAGAGAGAGAGAGGAGAGAGAGAGAGAGAGAGAGAGAGAGAGAGAGAGAGGCTACAACAGGAAAGGTCGTATTTGGTTTTTCCTTTTCTCTGATTTTCCCTGTTGTTGCTTGCGACAGTAGTGGGTTGTGTTACAAAAGAGACCTCGACAGGGTCCTTTGATTTTGGGGTTCTTGTGTGTTTTTACATTTTTATGCGTGTGTTTGTTTAATGTAAACTAAACCCTCTGTACTTAGCCGTTCTTCCCCATGCGAAAGGTTGTTTTTATAGCCTATTTGCGCAATGTGTTTTGATTACCGATATCCTCTGTCCTTTTTCTTCCTGCTCGTTTCGCAAGAAATAGCAGCCTGTAGGCCAATGGGACAGGTGCTACACCTGGCTACATGGAAAGAGCTTTGGACTGCCATCCTGTGGGGTACATGAGGTAGCAGATTTGAATCTAGGCAGTGGCAGTGGCCAATCAAAGGTGGCATTTTAGAAACCTCCCAGCTCAATGTAAAACGCAAACTTCTGAGTTCTCTAATTTCCTTCGTGAATGTACGCATGTGGAAGATTAAACGTGTGTGCAATTCATGTCAGCATTAGGCTTTGGTTACGGCCTTGTAATCATGATAAGCATACAGACTGCAATTTGGCGAGGGACGGGACTGTGCCACAGTCAGCCTGGTGAAGAGAGATACCCTAAAAAGTCACTAGTGCAGTGCCCCGATGACTGCTTAAGGAGTTCATGGAGAAGGGAGAAAAGTGAAAAGGGCAGCAGTGTGCCATTACTGATTTATTAGTTTCCACTCCACCCACTCTGTGGTAGGAGGGCTGTCCTCTGTGACCTTTTCTTACCTTGTTTCTGAGCAGTCATCTGAAGAAAATGTGCCTATCCATCATTCTCCTTTACGCTTATTCAGCATCCTTTTCTCTCTTTCACAGGCACACACACACAGACATATACACACATGGACACACAATCACAAACAGACACAGACATTCGGACACAGACACACACAGACATACACAGACACATACAGACTCACACACACATACAGAGTGACAGACAGACGAACATACAGACAGACACACACAAACACACGCCCTCCCCCCTCCACACACACGCCCACAAAACACACACATTTCAGCGCACGCTGTCTTTCTAGACACATCAGTGCTGACTCCACTCTCCCCATCAGTCCTTCGGATGAGACTTTAAACCGAGGCCCCGTGTGCGAACGCACGCAGAACATCTTGCGCACACGTTAAATCCTGTTCCGCTTTTCGTAAGAGTAGGCCATCGTGTGCCAGTTGGAACAGATGACATTTACAAAAATGCACACACGGGGACTGGATGTAAAAATGCACAAGAGTGCTTATTCCATTATCCTCGATATAAAAGAATAAATTAAAAAAAAATCAAAATCAATCAAATCAATAGACACAGACAGACAGACAGACAGACACAGACACATTTCAGCGCAGGCTATCTCTCTCTTCCTTTCTATCTCTGTCTGCCTGTCTGTCTCTCAATCGACCCATACCATACTGAGTACAAGCACCGATGTCAGAATGAGTCTATCAGCCGAATAGATTTCAAGCAGACAAAAGAGGCGGGCATTCACTTACAACACAGCTAAGCTAAGGATAGCAGAAGTTAAACTTTTGCATAGTTATCAGGACTGGTTTTCTTTAAGCCCTCAGACGCAAGTTTAGGTGCATGTAACTTGGAATTTTACATCGTTACTGTCATGTGGACAAAGGTTGCTTCAGACTTTGGTACATAGCTGATATCAATGGTATAAGTTGATGAACGTCGTTTCAGTGCGATATTCCATTGACTGCAATATGACTTAAGGGAGAAGAAGGAGAAAGAGAGGAAGAAGAAGAAGAAGAAGAAGAAGAAGAAGAAAAGAAGAAGAAGAAGAAGAAGAAGAGAAGAACAAAACAACAACAACAACAACAACAAACAACAGCAACAGCAACAACATCAAGAATAACAAGAAGTGAGGAGGAGGAAAAGAAGGGAAAGAAGAAGAAAAAGAAGAGACGACATAAACTTGATAGAATGTATGCGTGCGTGGAAGGAACAAAATCAAATTATTTAAATTGCTTTTAGGCACTACTGAATCACGTAACGAGGTTTCTTTGTAATAAGTTGATAGATGTTTCTTGTTTCTTTTTTCTTTTTAGTGCAAATACAAACTACCAATTATCCTTTCGAGACTATTATAATTATATTTCAGGGATAGAAGTAAAAGATGCAGATGATGAACAAAATAGATAAAATCTGATTGGCAAAGCGATATGGGTCCCTCGTGTGTTGTGTGTGTGTGTGTGTGTGTGTGTGTGTGTGTGTGTGTGTGTGTGTGTGTTGTGTTGTGTGTGTGCGTGCGTGCGTGCGTGCGTGCGTGCGTGCGTGTGCGTGGTGTGTGTGATTGTGTATGCGTATGTGTGGTTGTGTGTGTGTGTGTATGGCTGTGTATGTGTATGTGTGTGTGCACGCGCGCTGGTGTGTGTGTGTGTGTGTGCGCACGCGTGTGTGTATGTGCACACACGACCTAGTATACGTGCCAGCTTTATTGCATATTCATCGCCTTTCATCGTTGGATTTTTTCCCGCTTTGTGTTTCCCCTATTGATCATACTGTGTACATATTTGTGACTAAAGACACAGAGTATTATGGGGGCAATGGGTCGTCGGATTTGCTGAACGGAAAGAGGTTTTGTGATGTGACTTTTCTTTCTCTTTTTTCCAATTTTCTTCTTTTGTTTGTCTGCACTCGCTATGTAGTCTGTAATTGTTTCAACACTAAGAGATGGAATCAAGTAAGCGGTCCAAATCTTGCTTTGTTGATACTAATGGCAGTAAACCCATTGACCCTGTTTGTATTGAGCTTCACTTCTGCTTACACATAGCAGAAAGCGATTGGAGTTCCATCCATTTGGAAAAAAATCGAGTTCCATCTATTTGGGGAAAAATCAGGCTTGAGTTTTAGTCCATTTGGGAAAAAATTCAGACTGTCGTTTTGCGTAGGTTTTATAAATGTGTTTACATCTTGATTTTCCTCATTATAGAAGCTTTTAATCAGATTTATATCCGCCAAATGATACCAACTGATCTCTTTTTTTTAAAGGATCAGCTTATAGGGTTTTTGCTTTACCTCATGTTAACAAAATTTACAAAAATGACTTGATTTTAGTGGAAAGCACGGCAAATAAGTCCTACGTAGGTGGAAACATTGTCTGCTTGTTTGCGTGTATTTTAAACTTACTCGTATGTAATTTTGGTTGTGTGCCTTCAAAGCTTGGGCTTTATCACAGTTCTTGATTAAACCATTGACGTTAGGGGGCAACAGCAAAGTGAGAGGCTGTACGATCAGTGGCTTTCCCAACAGCAAAGTGAGAGGCTGTACGATCAGCGGCTTTCCCAACAGCAAAGTGAGAGGCTGTACGATCAGTGGCTTTCCCAACAGCAAAGTGAGAGGCGTACGATCAGTGGCTTTCCAACAGCAAGTGAGAGGCTGTACGATCAGCGGCTTTCCCAACAGCAAAGTGAGAGGCTGTACGATCAGTGGCTTTCCCAACAGCAAAGTGAGAGGCTGTATGATCAGTGGCTTTTTCCCACTCATGGATATCCATTTTACAGCTTAGTCTTTAGTGATCGACTATGATTCTGAGCCCTGGGAGCTAGTTGGCCTTTGGAGAACATCTCCAACGCTGACTGTCCTTTTGCCCTCTTGGCCGAGGGAGTGGGGATGTACTGTGGGCAAGGCATCTCCACTACAATCAATTTCTGCCCTATACCCGAAACAGCAGCTGCATCCTTTGCTGTTTTGGAGGTCATCGTCGAACACGATGGAAAAACATTTAAAAAAATATCTGGTTTGTAAATGTCTACCTGCCTGTATACCTGTATTCCTGCCTATGTCTGCGAGCGTGACTGCCTGCCATCCCCACATCTTTCTTGCTTTATGTTCGTCTGCTTGCCTGTCTATCGATCTAGTTTGTTCCCCTAACATCACCAAATTGACTTCTAGATCCATTTCGTGGCCCAAACACAGAGCGAACAAAGGAAACAACATGTATAAGTAGAGACTACCACAAAACTGCTGATATATCTTGGGATATTTTTTCTCTCCAATATTCCTGCTTTGCCAGGGATTAAATCTATAGTGCAGGTCAGTATAAGTGCATACCTGAGGTTGTGCATGTACTTTATACTGATGCCTACTTCTGTAAATCGTTTTCTTTATATGTCAGAAAAATCGCTGAAAAGTAAAAGTGCCATCAGCGTTTTGCTACCACCATCACCATACCACCGCCACGGTATTACCACCACCACCACCACCACCACTATCACAACCACT
Organism: Stramonita haemastoma; assembly: GCA_030674155.1. Classification (NCBI taxonomy): domain Eukaryota; kingdom Metazoa; phylum Mollusca; class Gastropoda; order Neogastropoda; family Muricidae; genus Stramonita; species Stramonita haemastoma. The sequence continues at coordinate 64,073,261 of CM060323.1, read as the reverse complement.
ATACCACAGTGATGGTAGCGGTCGTGATGGTGGTAATGGTGAAGGTGGGTATGCCTTCGTTGCTGTAATGATTGTAAGACTTAGGCTTAAGCTAAAATTTTTATCGTTGCAAACTGAAATTCATTCATTCATTCATTCATTCATTCATTCATTCATTCATTCATTCTTCTTCCCCCTCATTTGAAGCTTTCAAATAAGACTGAGTCACCCCTCTCTGTCCCTTTCCCGGGGCTCTGTAATTCTACCTCTCTCCGTGACACCTTGGCACTTTACAGCTTTGCTGTAGCCTAGACGGGGACTACACACAAACCCCTTGGAGTGGGTAGCTGGCCATGGCACACACTCTGCTGATCGGTAATTCAAAGAACTGGCCTTTGCTCTCTGTTTTTCCTTTAGTCGCCCTTTAGTGTTGTCTCCGCTAGAGAAGAGAGAGAGAGAGAGAGAGAGAGAGAGAGAGAGAGAGGAGAGAGAGAGAGAGAGAGAGAGAGAGAGAGAGAGAGGGGTGTGTGGTGTGTGTGTGTGTGCACTCGCATCTTGTGGTATATATCTGTAAAAGTTACAAAAGCAGAAATCATGGAAAGTGACAACAATAAAAACGCAGTAAGTAAATACACGCAGTTCATTGTTTCCAAGGGGGGAGATACAGAAAAGTGCGTTGTGGTGTTTGGATTGAGCAATCTCAGGCTGCACTGCGGAGGGCAGAGCACACAGGTGATAACGTGACTGACCGATTTCACCCTGCCTGTCTGTTCTTATGACCAGCCAACCCCCCCCCCCCCCAAGAAAAAAAACCCACAACAAAAGACAAAACAGCAACAAAAAACCCCACACACATCAGAAAACAACGCCAAAAATGTATTAAGCGTGACTCGCACAAAAGTCATTTGGAAATATTGCTAGCATGTTTCCTTAGCAATCTATACGTTTTCGTGTTTGTAAATAACTTTTCCGCAAAAGGATTGGCCCGCCTGCTTTGTTATGCACACATGATACTCGGTGGGTGTTTGTTATTATACACCTGCCAATAACAACCCCCGTGACGGTGAACCCTTGCAGTGTTTTGTGTTGTTTCAGTTACTACAAATATCCGAGCATGAAATTTGGGCTACTTTCCTCTGGTAGATATGTCTCACAACAGCTAAAACACCTTTGGTCCTGCTGACAGATGGGCTTGTTTCTGTATGTCATTTTCTACAGAATTTGGCCAAAGACAACTCTTGTTTCTGAGGGTTCAGTTACATAACTGAATCTCATATTCCTGACAGGAAATGGTTTATTGCCTCATCTGAGAGACTCGCATTCAGGGCACAGCTCAGTGTAGTGGATGGGGTAAAGGTCCGGCTTGAGTGGTGACCTGATTCTAGGATGTTTGGCTTTCTAATGGCACGCGTTACTGATTGACTTCTTATCTACCTAAAAGTTTAGTCTCAACATAATATCGAAACTCCAAGCTGAAGTCAGATGTAAGGGACCTGACTTGTCGGGGCTTAACGGCAGTGCAACGCATTTTCGCTTATATCACCGATGAGAATAGTTGCTGTCTGAGCGTTTGAAGAAGAAATATATATAAAACTCCACTCTGGCGTGATTGTGTTTTCAAACTTAAGAAAAGTCATTGTATTTGCCAGCATTTTAGAGAGTGAATCTTGACCTTTTAACTTGAACTAAAACAATGACTTTCAAAGTCTTTTGAGTATTCTGAAGCATCTTTAGGAACATTTCTCACCCAAACTCCATCTCCCATCTGGTCATGGCAGAGACATTTCCTCCTCTTTACTATCAATGGTCCTATATTTGTGTTACGTGATTTTGTGCTGCACCGAACTTGCCTCCACGGCTTCCCAAACTGTTCCCTGCTATCTGCTGATGGGAAAGAGCTTTCAGGCTCTGGTTCGGAGACATGCACTGTCTGGTTTCCTCGTCCAGTCTGCCATTGTGAGCTGGAGACTGTTGAAAGTCAGCATGGAGGCCCGAGTGTGTCGCAACAGTCCCGGCCAAATCGGTCAGTGGTATTTAAATGCAAATAGCGTAGGTTTTGGAATAGTTCAACGGGAAGAAAGCGTTTTGTCGTTTGGTTAAAGCACATTACCTTTTAGAGAGAATAGAGAGAGAGAGAGAGAGAGAGAGAGGAGAGAGAGAGAGAGAGAGAGAGAGAGAGAGAGAGAGAGAGAGAGAGAGAGAGAGAGAGAGAGAGAGATTTAATAAAAAAAGATTCCATACAAACTATAGCTGCACTGCTTAAAAGCAAAAAAAGCAAATTCATTGCTTCTCATTGACTTGATTGATCGATAATTCAAAGGCCTTGTAAACAATCATGCATCTAAGCAGTCAATAAAACATGCCTGTGGCCCCCATTAAGGCCAGTCCACTCTTGAAGTTGTCTTCTCATCGTTTCCTCTGTCAAAATCTTCGTCCCTTTCGCCTTACTGTTCCCTGTAAGACGCCGTGACCAGTCCAGATGTTCGTGCGACATGCATGTACCACTTCAGTTTGCGTTTTTCACTGAAGCCAGGAGATTTTCATATGACCCAATGGCGTGTTCAATTCTAGTTTTACTTCCTCGTTAGTTATGAGGTCTCTGTGTCAGATGCCAAAAAGTTTGCAAAAGCATCTCATCTCCATTTGCTGGCTATGTTTCCGGGTCACGTAATCGCACTCATCAAGGATATTTTTTTCATAACACAGTATTTCCCTTGAGCTAGCCATTCCTGATCAGCGAACCGTTTCTGAAAGAACGGACATATCTGCTGTGGTCTGTGGGGTCAGCAGAGCTATCAACATTCTGTCTGGACAACTCGCCACAGTCAGAGGGGGTGTAAAGAGCATCCTTAGCATCGCCCTGATAGTCCAGCTGGATTATCAGATCATGATCCCGCCTGGAACAATGGATTCATACTCCTTATGTTTTCTGCTGCTAGACATATGCATGTTAGTTTTGC